>OU911085.1:7612449-8292449 GCA_918358865.1 Melinaea marsaeus rileyi
AATTAAATCAATTTCTAAGAATTATTACACGTATTAATGGCAAGTGATATCAATCACTGATCAATCAATGAATCAATTCATCAATCACTTCTTGTTTTTTTTTCAATGAATTCCGCGAAATCGATTAATTGGAAACTATCAACGATTCTCGATTTAAATAATATAAATTCAATTAAAAACTATAAAATATTATGTTATTATAGGCGGTAATACTAGATTTATCCTTCGGTTTCACTCGAATATCGGTAATGTATTCTTAATGTATATTTATTTTAATATTTGTTTAAGGCGTTTTAATAGTAAATGGATACACAAAGATAGAAAAAAAATTGGGTCAATCGAAGTGTTATTACAATTTTTTACACCAAAATTTACAGACAGTAATACAGATTTATATAATCAACAACGTCTCGTTACAAGAAAATCGAAAAGTGCGCGCAAAAACACACACACACACACACACACACACACACACACACATATATATATATTAAGATTACTTATATACTTTATATAATTAAAAGAAAAACAAGAAAAGACAACATTAAAATAATGAGGAAAAAAAAACTTATTTAATAATATTTTCTGAGAAACTCTGTGAGTAATTATTCTTAGCTCCAAATTATTACTGGGCTTGGCAGGGCAGTGTGACGAGTTTCCTCGTATTATCTTTTAACGATTTTTCATACAATAAATAATAGTACCAAGACAATTTTAAATATACAGTAATACCCCACTTTACGCGACCCCGTTATACGCGGTTTCACTATAACGCGTTAATATAATGTAGTCATCAACAATAGATGTATTTTTCCGTAAAAAATAAGAGTATGTAATGCATAAAGTGTTCCTAGAATTAAAGTGATTGATTAAAATTATTTGTATTTTTTTGTAATAATTTTTGACTACGTTTAATCATAAACCTCGTTATACGCGAATTTCAGTTAACGCGATTTTTTTTGGAACGTATCCCTCGCGTAAAGCGAGGTATTACTGTAGTACAAAGTTATATTTACATAGTTACAAGTATATAAATTCAAAATTACTTTTAAATGTTATTAAAAGTTTACTGAAGATGTGATTTCCGCATGTCATTTATAATATTTTATCGAAATATACATACAATATATAATATTAAATAATTGTGTCTTTTCCAGGACAATTATCATACTTATACAAGGAAACTTCCCGGCCCTTCGGGCCAGGAAGGGTCAAAGATCACGTATGAGGTTGGCACCTACCCTATTTTGTCGCCTGATTCAATAGCTTTTTTTTGATGTATTACACATTATTGTGTGATTTGTGGGTGATAAGTGATACGCGTGCATACAGAGTCAATTAGGTCATTATTATATAGTAAGGATATTACGTACAGACACACAAACTTAAGTCTACGAGTGTTCCAGACGAGTCCCGCTCTGAGAACTGCAAACTATATAAACAACTAAAGTTTAGAAATCATCAAAAAAAATCCAATATATATATATATATATATATATTACGCCTTAAAAAGAATTCTATCACAGTATGTCAAATTTTCTGTACGTACGTAATACTGTAGGATATTTTACACAAACATGTACATGGAACGAGGGATTTGACGAGGGACGCACGGGAATTAGGATTGGGGATGTAGGACGAAACGGGATAAGATTGATGACATCCAAGGAAACAACTATCGACAAACATACTAAAAATAACACCGTACTAGTATCGACAGTATGTTTAATGATAGGATAGGATAGGATAGGATAGGATAGGATAGGATAGGATAGGATAGGATAGGATAGGATAGGATAGGATAGAATAGCGATAATTCTGAAACACTGATCATAATAAAAAGATACTATGAATTTGTCGTTTGGTTCTCGGAACGAGCGCTTTTAACACTCGTACACTTAATATAAGTTAAGAGTTATACAGACGGGCTTTGATAAGTATGGTCATAGTCCTGACAATCCAATTTAAAAAACAAGCGAACAGTACTGATTCAAAGTGGAAAATATATAAACAAGACTAGGATCTGAGCTCAGTTGAGCTGAGCCCCTCTCCTCTCTTCTTTTCTTGATAACTTTTGAATAGCTAAACATTTTTTCAATCTGTTTTCGCTACAACATCCGCGTTCAGCTCAAACGTACATGAGAAAATTTTTAGCTAATTATCTAGTCGCATACTGGAGACAAGTAAACACAAAAAAAAGATCTCCCAAACGGTTAAGAGCTTCGCTTACGCTCACCTCAATAATAAACACTTGCTAAAATAATTAAACAGTTATAAAGAAGGAAACGCCTCAGTTAATTGTGTAAAAACATAACCGTACAATATTGTTAATTGAATCATTTTCACGGTTGAATTATATATATTTTTTTTGTTATACAAAACTCACAGAACATTACTACTTACTACTTTATTGTTAAGTGATAAAAAAACACCCAGTATGAGGAAACGAAACGTGTATTAGGGAAGTGACGATTGATTTCCGTCCTAATAACTTGTAGGCGTGTCGCGGAACTTAACATTTGTATATATATGGATGTAGGAATTACATATCTAAGTATAAGATATTGTGTATAATAATGTACAATTTTTTTTTTTTTTGGTTATGGATTTATATTATTTGTCCATCGGCGTGAAACCTAGCTGTCAGTGTCGTTAGCTGTCAGTGTCATTAACTGTCACTGTCATCTGTCAGCGGCTTTGCGATGGCCGCTATCGAGAAAGTGTCATACTATCTTTGGTATTGCAACATTAACAGACATCTTTGAGATCATCACAAGTTATATTTATTACATTCTATTAATTGGTATTAATTGTTATATTATTTGATACATAAAAAATATGATCACAGTAAAATGTGCATATTATTTTTAATTTATTTGTCTGTTAATTAGTGTTATTATATATATACAAGGGAACTTCCCGGCCCTTCGGGCCAGGAAGGGTCAAATGTCACGTATGAGGTTGGCACCTACCCTATTTTATAGCCTGATTCAATAGCTTTTTTTTGATGTATTACACATTATTGTATGATTTGTGGGTGATAAGTGATGCGCGTGCATACAGAGTCAATTAGGTCATTATTATATAGTAAGGATATATATATATATATATATATATATATATATATATATGATCGTATTAACAAAGTAAAATCGAGCTTCAATAGTAGTCGGGCTCACAAGGAATTTTTTTTTTAATCTTTTAACGGGAAACCTGAGACTTCCATCTATTTACATACATATTACATTAAAAAAAAATAGATTATATCGAGTTTGTAGTAAACTTAAAGTGCAAAATGAACAACAGATTATTATCTTGTTTATCTTATACATATAAAAATAATCACATTATCTGCAGATGTGTATACTTCCTTTGTGTTTAAAGGAGCACAGTTTCCGGCTGTCAATCTGACAGATACTTGGTTGACGTTTCGGCGATATCGGCAAGCGTTTAGAGAGAGACAAAAGATTATGCAAAAAAAAAGTGTTGCAGCAAATTTATAGTACTTACACATTTAGAAAGAGACAAAAAAATATAAAAAAAAATAAATATATAACACTCGTTTAGAAAGAGACAAAAAATTTACAATACGCGTTTAGAAAGGGACAGAATATATATTCTATTAAACGAATATTAAAAAAAATATCTAAAGCTACGTACACATGATGATAAATAAAAAAAATATATAACACTCGTTTAGAAAGAGATGAAAAGTTGACAAAACGCATTTAGAAAGAGACAGAATATATATTCTTTAAAACGAAAATTAAAAAATAACTAAAGCTACATACACAGGATGATAAATAAAAAAAAATATATAACACTCGTTTAGAAAGAGACAAAAAATTTACCATACGCGTTTAGAAAGGGACAGAATATATATTCTATTAAACGAAAATTTTAAAAAATATCTAAGGCTACGTACACATACATATACATGATGAAAAATAACAATGAAATTCCGACATGAAAGATAAATTACCTATAATTTCTTAACCGCCCGTACATTGTTAATAACTGTGGTGCAAAATGTCGTGTTAAAAGAGATATTACTAATATTACATGTAATATACGATCACTGATTACAAATTGACGCGAATTACAAAATGGCGTGCCACCCGTCAATAAACTCTAACTTAAACACACACAATTGTAAGTAGGAAATAAATAAATTAAATTAAATTATATTTATATTTATATTATTATACAGACAGACACGAAATACTAATTAACTTATATTATATACGAACAAACAAATCATATCTCGAATGTTAAATGTCAAAATGGCGATTTGACATTTGACATTTCAAAGTGTCAATTGTAAATACCTTATCAAGATGTAAATATGAATAAATTAACATACATATAACATAAAGCTTATTTTTACGAGCTCTCGAGACATCTTTGTAAAATAATGGAATTATAATTCGTAATACGCACGTCTGCTTCATATATATATATATATATATATATATATATATATATATATATATATATATAAATAATTTTATATTTTATTTTTTATATATATATAATTTTATTATGAAAAGTCAACTCCAAAAAACCTTAGAGATATTTCTTTATTATCTGTTGGAGCGATAATTACACCAATTAATATCTATATCAGAAGTTAAATGAAATATTATTTCAACTGGAAAATTGCTATAAAATATTTATATATATATATATATATAAAAATTGCTATAAAATATTTATATATATATATATATATATATAAATATTTTATAGCAATTTATATATATATATATATTTATTTATATATATATATATATATATATATATATAAATATTTTATAGCAATTTTCCAGTTGAAATAATATTTCATTATATATATATATATATATATATATATAAATAAGTGATTTACCACTCACTGACTCATCACTATATCTCCGAAACTATCTGTCCGATTAACTTAAAATTTTACATAGTTACTTCTTTTGTGACGTAGACGTCCACTAAGAACGGATTTTAGCAAATTCCTATCCCAACGAATTTCAACTTTTTGCAATTCGAAAAGTTTTAAACCTGTAGAAGCTACACACTTAACGCGTAACCGTTACCATAGCAACGGTTACGATGACAAGGGATACTATGACAACGGTTACCATAGCAACCAATTCACGTCCAAATTAATAGTGTGCCCAGCGAAGCGGGAGGGAATCAGCTAGTATATATATATATATATATATATATATATGTGAGACAAACAAACATACAGTGATAAGTGGTGACATAAGGAGTTAGCTGTGTTTTAGGTCAACAAATTGATTTCCAATCTGACAACGGAACAGCGCAGTCAACTCGTATGTGAATTGAACGTACATTATGTTAGTAGATTTAGTTCAAATATCTTAAATACTCTTAGTACAGTATTGATAACGGGATGTCTGGAGTCGTCTTATCTATTCGACTATGTGGGCAAATTAATATATGTGTACACAACACACACACACACACAAGTCAGATTTGAATTTGCAATGTATGCGTGTCTCTGAATGATTAACTCTCTGAAAGAGATCACTCTTTTCCTGTGTGTGTTTGTGCGTATGTTTATCCGTGTGTGTGTGTGTGTGTGTGTGCACGCTTGTGTGTGTGTGCATATGTGCGGGCGTGAGTCTGTGTGTGTGTTTGTGTACGTGCGCGTGTGTGTGCGTGCGCATGTGTGCATGTGTGCTTGCGTGCGTGCGTGCGCGTGTCTGTCTGCGTGTGCGCGCGTGTCTTTTATTATACCTGTTTATAATGTCCCCATTAATATAATCTCCAAAAACCAATACATTTCTACTCAACGGGTTACGCAAACATAAAACATAACGTTCACAGATATTAAAAACAAACAAGAAAGATTTTGTTCAAACAATGATCTATGGTTTCGGTTTCGGAGTTAATAAATCGCGGCGGCCGCCGGCGGAGCGACCGCACTCATCTCGTATCTAAATATACATTCACACGTGTATCTCTCTCCATCTATCTCCGTACGAGCGTACGAGAGATATCTAACAGATGGCCTCTAACTTTGCGACTTCTTAGATATTTATCTTCGGGTAATGATGTTAAAAAGTGTTACTTTTCACTTAACTTAAGTATTTTATGTTGGAGTTTAATAAAATAAAGAAATGTAACAATTCAAATATAAAACTAAACTAACTGCAATTGGTAAGTATCGAAGGATAGAAAGGTAATAACAATAAAGGCTTTTGTGGGTCCAAAATATTTGTGTGTGTGTGTGTGTGTGTGTGTGTGTGTGTGTGTGTGTGCGTGCGTGTTTGCGTGTGTGTGTGTGCGTGTGTGTTTGCGTGTGTGTGTGTGCGTGTGTGTGTGCGTGCGTGTGTGTGTGTGTGTGTCTGTGTGTGTGTGTGTGTGTGTGTGTGTGTGTGTGTGTGTGTGTGTGTGTGTGTGTGTGTGTGTGTGTGTGTGTGTGTGTGTGTGTGTCTGTGTGTGTGTGTGTGTGTGTGTGTGTGTGTGTGTGTGTGTGTGTGTGTGTGTATGTACTTGTAAAAACCACACAACGTATGTATGAAAACATAATAAATACATTTAAGAAGCGCGGGTCCGGTGAATGTGAAGTCAACCTATTTCATCAAATCACGGATACGAGGCGACATGCGACATGTGGTCATGTGGACATGTTCACTTCATACATAATACATACATACATACGCCCGCCGGTTGGTAATTGCCAGAGTGGACCCCGGGCGCCTCCACAGGGTGACCTTTACACCTCACGACGACGTGACGACTAAGACACGACCTCACACCGTTAAATTGTATTCAACTTACCGTTAAATTGTATAAAACATATATGCCATCATATATTTTATTCAGTTAATAATAACAAATATCCTTACTATATAATAACGTGCTAATTGACTCTGTATGCACGCGCACGCGCATACGCGCACTTATCACCCACAAATCACACAATAATGTGTAATTTTTTTTAAAAAAAAGCTACTGAATCAGGCTACAAAATGGAGTGGGTGCCAACCTGATATGTGACCTCTGACCCTTATTTGACCCAGTAGATTATAGATTCAAAGTTCCCTCGTACTATAATATTATTATAATAAAAGTAGTTTTCATACGATTTGCATTAAAATTTTAAGTTTTCATACGTCAACATCGCGTAGTAAAAAAAACTCTCAATATATTAGGGACCTTGATTGGTTGACATAACTCTTTTGATGTCAATTTTGATGTCAAATTGTGCTCTTAGTGGATAGTGAAATCAGTTTAAATCGTATATCGTATCGCCGTCGTCCCGCACCCCTTAAAGGTAATTGTCCAAACGGGACTCGAACTCCAGATAAGGCTTGATTGCTCACAACCAGATACCAACGGAGCCGCTGAGAAAAATTCTTCAATAACATTCATTTAGCGGATGCAATATCAATAATTGTCCCCGTATTGCTGCGATACGCGCTCAAAAGGTTCTTAACATTAAACCTACCAAGTGCCGGTCAAATTGATCGTTCTTAAACTTTTGTAAAACTTACACATTTTTAAACGTTATAATATCGTTATTAAACTACATGACAATTCTTAGAATATGCATATAATATTTTCTACACTCTTTACTTTTAGTTACTTCCATTATTACCTGCGTTATATAATAAAATAACTTTTAATTACCGGTCACTTTGACGGCGTGCGGTAGGAACAGGTGTACAAGAAGTGTCGGTAGGTTTAGTGTTAAGATTCATATATATTGCATATTATCAAAAGTATCATATAAAAAACTTACAAACGATGTTAAAAATACGATACGTATAAGTTATCACTTAAATAATATATTTTAATAAAAAAGAAATCCTACTGCAAAAAATATTTTCATACGTAACTTATTTTATTCGTTGCGGATAAAGTTGAGAGAATAATTAATGGTAGAGCAGAAAAAAAAATCAATATTATTAAAATATTAATAAAATTGCATACAGACATACATACAAGTAGATATTTTAAATATTATATATATATATATATATATATATATCGGACATTATTATTTTATATTTGTAAAAAATAATTTAATTTGAAAATATTTGTATATATATTAAAAACTTTTCACTAAATGAAAGTATACACGGTACTTAAAAATATTAGATTTAGATTAGATTAGATTAGATAAAAAATATATATATATTTTTTCTATCTATTTGTTTGTTAACGTGACTTACACTGGGGGATAGCTGATATTATAAGAAACTAATTTTATTAAAAAAAAAAATCGAGCGGACGTAGTCGTGGGCAGTGCTAGTATACAATATGAAGACGTTCAAAATGACAAGTGTCAACAGTGACTTGTTGTGTCGTAGATTGACGTGGGAGTCTTTGGCGAGCGAGCGAGCGAGCGAGCGGATGGAAAGTGGACGAGTCAATATTGAACTGTGAATGTTATCCAATTTATCGAACACTAGATCAAGTAGCGTGCTAACATCGTATACTGACAAGGCACTTAGCGAGATATTTTAGCGACATTTTTGGGGTCAAACAGTGCACTTAAAATCGTATAGTGAAATAGGCCTATTACATTAAGATATGGCGGACATTGTAACGGTTCATAGAGATTTTTATATACTAGCTCCAGCCGGCGACATCGTCCGCTACTTCATGAAATATGTCGCATCAATTCAAATCATATTAGTGACATGATGACATCAAATTAACAAATTAAAAAAAAATTAAAGATTATTAATTAACACTAAACCTACCGACAATTCTTGTACACCTGTTCCTACCGCACGACGTCAAATTGACCGTCAATTGAACGACAATTGAAATTGGTAATTAAAAGTTATTTTATTATATAACGCAGGTAATAATGGAAATAACTAAAAGTAAAGAGTGTAGACAATATTATATGCATATTCTAAGAATTGTCATGTAGTTTGATAACGATATTATAACGTTTAAAAATGTGTAAGTTTTACAAAAGTTTAAGGACGGTCAATTTGATCGGTACTTGGTAGGTCTAGTGTTAATCGAGATAAAACTTCTATCTTTTAAGTTGAACCAAAAAAGTTTTGGAGATTAACACGGACGAACATAATGATACATTTTGTATATATATATATATATATATATATATATATATATATATATAACGATGTTATTACGCTATAATTGTATATTTATAATAGAACTATTGTCTTGATAAGCCGCATATTGTTTATAAATTAATATGTTTATCTTGAGGTAGGTCACTTAACAGCGTTCAATGAAACAGATATATATATCTGTCTCTGTTTATAATTCACTTAATGCATATAAAAGTATATATGGTACTGAATTAAATAAACATTTTTTTATTTATCTATCCGTCTGTTCCGTCCAATCTCAGAAAATGCTGGATCTATTTTAATGAGACTTTCGCTGACGGATAGCTGTATTATAAAGAGTAAGTTAGAATACTTTTGTTATAAAAAACATATTCCGAGCAAAGTCGCGGCTACAAATATATATATATATATATATATATAGAGCGCGCATGACTGGACGTACGTGTGGCGAAGACTAAACAATTCTTGCTAAAATTATTATTAGTGTTATACATTTGCACTGACTGGAGGTTAAATTAAGAAAAAAAAGAGGTAAGTGTGTTTAACGTCAATAGTACAAAAATAGTTTGACACGTTTCTTAAAATATATTATATATTATTATTGTATGTATGTATGTATATATATATGTATGTATGTATGTATGTATTCCGCTAAGTACTGTTTTCTCGCGATAACCCGCCACCGGTCACGTTATTTATACCCGCACTTAACACCAACGACTCGAATATCTCTTACGAAATAAACGAATCAATGAAATGGTTCTCAAATATCTGAGAATATTTGTAAAAGTTTGAGAATCGCTGATTATTTAAATATTTTTTTTTTAGATAATAAATCGATCGAGGTAATCAATTCAATTTGATTGTAATTAACTAGCTTATTCCCAACTAGGTTGCTATGGTAACCTTTGTCATATTATCCGTTGCTATGGTAACCATTGGTATAGTATATACAACTCTTACCCCGTTAAGTGTATAGCTCCTACAGGTTTAGAACTTGACGAAATGCAAAAAGTTGAAATCCATTGGGATAGGAGTTCCGTAAAATCCGTTCTTAGTGAACGTCTACGTCACAAAAGAAGTAACTATGTACAATTTTAATTATGTTAATCGGACAGATAGTTTCGGATATTTCGTGATGAGTCAGTGAGTGGTATATATAGATAGGGATGCAATCTGTAATCACTAATACCAAATACCATTTACACTTATCGTTACGAGATCAGAGACTCCCAAAGTTCGGTCGCAATAACACTTACTTTCACTTAAATGTAATAATTGATTAAAGCTAATGACATGACGGAAACTTTGAGATATGAAAACTATATCACTATTATAAGCAAAATATAACTTTTGAGCGCGACTTCGTCCGCTACTTTATAAACTATTTTACATCCATAAAAAAATATTATTATTATCGCCATCTGTTGGGAGCTTTATGTATAAAAAAATATATATAAAAATACTATTAAAAACTACCTCATCTTCTGAATCGACAAAAACGCGATATACATGTATAAAATTTAATCGAAATCGGTTCAGTGGTTTCGGAGATTGGCGCGAAAGAACAATGCAACATTTTAACACTAAACCTACCAAGTACCGATCAAATTGACCGTTCTTAAACTTTTGTAAAACTTACACATTCTTAAACGTTATAATATCGTTATCAAACTACATGACAATTCTTAGAATATGCATATAATATTTTCTACACTCTTTACTTTTAGTTATTTCCATTATTACCTGCGTTATATAATATAATAACTTTTAGTTACCGGTCATTTTGACGACGTGCAGTAGGAACAGGTACACAAGAATTGTCGGTAGGTTTAGTGTTAATGAACCTACTGACATTATACCAACGAAATGAAATAAATAATTACTCACCGTCGAATCTCTTGGCCCTGGTGGTGAGGATGTCTGCCAGCTTGCCGAGCTCGCTGCGTAGTGCTCCCTCCAGCTGCGTCCGGGATTGGGACGACAGCCTCGTCCTGGCTCCAGCGCCGCAGCATCCCCTGTTCAGGCACAGCTCTCCTGCGTCTAACAACAAATATACTATTAAATTTGTATGTTTGTTTCGTTGCTAATTTCTAGATAACTCCAAAAATTCATTGGGAATAAAGTATTCTTATAATTCAATTTATTTCCAATTCAAATAATAATTATTATATAATATATTTATTTTATAACAAATCAGTTTCTTATAGTCAAGAAATACCTAGCGTCTAGAGAATATACGAACAAAATCGGGTTAAAAGCTTGTATGTAATCATTTAGGTGTTTTATTAGCAATACAATTTTATATAGGATGATGCAATTGAATTTGGCAAAGTCTAAAGGAATAAAATTTAACTTTTTCAATAGGAAAAGTTATATATATAGAATTGGAAGGGAGCGAAGGGAGCAAGTTTAAACATCCGTAGGGGAAGGTTTATTGGATTAGGGGGGTGATCAATACATCAATACGGGGATGTAACATTATTACTGAGCTATCAAAGTAGGTTATATTGCAATAAAACTTAAAAACTCAACCTCTCCCAGGTGTGGGAGTAAACATCTGGTGGTAAGCTTTGACAATGAACAAAATGTTTAACATAAAAGTTAACTATCAAAAAAGATATCCTAAGTTACTGCTTATAAAATTAGCTATACGCGAGTGAAAGTTATGTTAAAATCTGTCCAGCCGTTTCAGAGATTAGCCGGAACAAATAGATAGAAAAAAAACCTTCAATTTTATTTATATGTATAGATATATAAGTTTGCAGCGTGGACACACACACACGCACACACGCACACACACACATGCACACACTGGTGACGTCACTAGACTTCATGTTTCATAACAATCATATCATAATTAACTTCAATCCGCTCCATATTCGTTAGTTGTATCGACTCGTGCGTCGAGAGGATAGCGGGATGAACTGTAAACCAATTTTAATAAATGTAAAGGATTTTAATCCTTAATACCAGGGAATAGGGTTAGATATGCTTTGATTAACAAAATTCGTGGGGTCAATCTCAATTAAAACATCGGTAAAAGGTACGAGAGACCGGCGATATCGATAAACTGTTTTGTTTCTCTCTCACACACTCTTCCTCTCTCACTCACACACTCTTCCTCTCTCACATACACTCTACCTTCTCTTAACTATAACAAAAACATATAGCGAAGAAGCATGTTTTCAGTAAGATGACCAACCGAAAATGCCGACCGTATATACATATATATATATACTAGGGGCGCCAACAGACCCTCAATTTCGAATCGCTGCGCTCGCTAAATCTCGGGTCCGTTTGCATATTGAGCGAAGAGCGCCCAGTTTAATAACTCATCGTTTCCCATTGACTACAATGGGATATTAGTTTTTTGACATGACATTTTTCAAAATTATTTTTTTTAAATCATCACCTAATGTGTGTCTTTTGAATGCAAAATTATAATAATGTTCCGTCAAGTAGTTTTCGAGCCTATTCGTGATAAAGAATGTGAAAAAGTATCAAGAAGAACGCTCCGCTCGCTTCGCTCATTTATACAAATTATATAATACAAATATTAAATTTTATCGCCCCAATCTTTACGATTGCACCAAACCCTAATCCAGGGGCGACAACGGCTTTTGATATTATAATATTTGAATCCGAAGGGATGCGAGTCGCAGGGCGGTCATGATCACCAACACATAGATTAGGTACATCGATTTTGAATGATTCAAACTATATGATATATTTCTACTCCTACAGCATGTAAGTATAGTAAAAAATATATATGACTTTTCACCTGGTTTTACCCCCTACACAAGCACTAGGATTATATATTTATTTATTTATTTATTTATATATATATATATTTTCCACTTTGAATCCGTATCAGTGATCACTTGTGTACGTCAAATGGAAGTATCGTAGGTACGTATCTAAATAAGCCCTTCCGTATAGACACTCTCCAACTTATAATAAGACTACTCATGTTACAAACGCGCCCTGCTCTGAGAAGAACCACACAACAAACTCAGCCGGGTTTTTTTTATTGTGAACACTTTCACAAACGTCTATAAAATATACATAAGAGATTATAATTATTAACACTAAACCTACCGACAATTCTTGTACACCTGTTCCTACCGCACGCCGTCAAATTGACCGGTAATTAAAACTTATTATATTATATAACGCAGGTAATAATGGAAATAACTAAAAGTAAAGAGTGTAGAAAATATTATATGTATATTCTAAGAATTGTCATGTAGTTTGATAACGATATTATAACGTTTAAAATTGTGTAAGTTTTACAAAAGTTTAAGAGCGGTCAATTTGACCGGCACTGGTAGGTTTAGTGTTAAAATTGTACATTCATACATAATATTACATGATTTATAATTTTAAAGTAAATTTACCATAATTGCACAGCTCACGATTGTATATGGGCATAATTTAATACGTATATTTTTAGCAATACTACTTTCGCAACCCTGACTCGTCCTCTGCTCCTCTGCCGGTTATTTTGCGTTTGACCTTTATGGTACTGTCTCGTTGGCAACTCTTTATATTAAGCTAATTATTTATATACATTTAGCTATCCATTCTGTCGAACGCTAAGACACTTAGCATGCTAATAATCGTATACTGAAAAATCTAAGCTAAGCTATTAGAGAGGCTGTGATTGATGAATTAACTCGCTATATGAAATAGTGAGCTAAAAATTAGCTCGCTAAATCAAATAGCGCGCTAAAAATCGTACAACGAAAGCGATCTTACGACAAAACAAAAACATGTTTTTATGATACACTTTATAGAAAACTAAACAAATATTAACTTTATATACATACAGCCACACACACAGACACACACACACACACACATATACAGATATAAAAAGTTTATAAACAAACACACAAATAGATTTGTATTGTATGATTTAGTGCGCTCTTTAATCTCGGCTTGATTTCTAAACATTTGCATACATGTAAACAGCTTTCTTCTTGTCCGGACAGCATTAACAATTTTTATTCCTGTTACGTAAGATGGGAGGGGTGGAGGGAAGCCAGGATAGGAACGTGTATGAAGGGACTAGTGAGAAGAGAAGAAGAAAGAGATGTATCCATTCGAGTAAGAGGAGTGACAAAATGTGTGAGTGTGTGTGTGTATGTGTAATATAAAACAACATGTAAATTAAAAAATGTCAGCTGAATTAAATTTTAAAATAAGAATGACAAATTCATCAATACGAGGAGTTGAATCGACTTCTACAATACAGAAGCTATAACAACTGAGCCATCACGTCTTAATGAATCTAATAATGTACTAGTTTTTGCCTACGGTTTCGCCCACTCATAGGTAAAAGCTATTGTACTTTTTTTAATTTACTTTTTTATCCCACGGGAACATACACTTTTACGAGATGAAATTTACTTTTTACTTCAGTCCCGATAGAATAAACAAAATTTCACGATCGCACATACAAACAGACATTCGCACTTATAGTTTCGTCACTTAGGTATGATCATATTATATATAAACTATAACAAGTATCAAGATGTCCGAGTCTCTCTATATCAATGACGTACGGACAAACAGCTGATTGTTAGATTCTTTTAGTGTTATCGTAAAATAATATTCATTGAATTATTTTTATCCGTATTATCATATAAAAATATTATAACTGATAACGACTTCCTTTATAGTGACTTAAAAAATTACATATACCTATTATTCCCACCCGCTTCGCTGGGCACACTAGGTTGCTATGGTAACTGTTGTCAATGTAACCGTTGCTATGGTAACCGCGTTAAATGTATAGCTCCTACAGATTTAAAAATTAACGAAATGCAAAAAGTTGGAATCCGTTGGTATAGGAATTCCGTAAAATCCGTTCTTAGTGGACGTCTACGTCACAAAAGAAGTAACTATGCAAAATTTTAAGTTAATCGGACAGACAGTTTCGGTGATAACGTGATGAGTCAGCGAGTGGTAAATCGCTTATATATATATATATATATATATATATATATATATATAAAGATATACCCGTGTGAGTTTCTCGTGTGGTTCTGACAGCAGTGCGTTTGTAACACTCGTACACTTAATATAAGTTGAACAGTGTCTTTACTCAACTATTTATTTCTATAAGTATGGTATCACAGTCCTGACACTCCAATTTGATACACAAGTCATCATTGGTATTAAAAAAAAAAATAATTAAATAAATAATTAAACATTTCCGTATATAACAATAATCACTTAAACATTTTATTAATACAAAAAAAAAATTCTATATAATGAAGAAAGAATAATTTTATTTTATTAACTTAATATAATTGTATTAAGATGAAACAGTCGGCCATTATGTCACACCAACACAGGCACATGCACACGCACACACACACACACACACGCACACACACACACAGTCAGACCCTCTCGGCTAGACGCATAATAATTGCAGACACAGACTCCCTCTTCCATCTGCTTTGATTGTATTCTACGGAGGGAAGGAACCGCCTCTAGGCACGCACTTAAATAGTTTTCTTAATATATATATATACATATATGTATGTATGTATGTGTATTCTTTTACGTTATATACTTTTTAAATATAAATTGAAGTGTCTGTCACCAACATATAGGTACATCGATATTGAATGATTTAAACTATATGATATATTTCTACTCCTACAGCATGTAAGTATAGTAAAAAATATATATGACTTTTTACCCGGTATTTCCCTCTTACACAAGCACTCGGCTTATTTATTTATATATATATTTTAAACTTTGAATCCATACCAGCGATCACTTGCATATCAAATGGAAGTGACAGGAGGACCTATTTTGATATCGTAGGTACGTATCTAAATAAGCCCTTCCGTATAGACACTCTCCAACTTAAAATAAGACTACTCATGTTCCAAACGCGCCCTGCTCTGAGAAGAACCACACAACAGACTCAGCCGGGTTTTTTTATTGTGATCACTGTTTCACAAACGTGTATAAAATACATAAGAGGTTATAATTATTAACACTAAACCTACCGACAATTCTTGTATACCTGTTCCTACCGCACGCGGTCAAATTGAACGGAAATTAAAAGTTATTTTATTATATAACGCAGGTAATAATGGAAATAACTAAAAGTAAAGAGTGTAGAAAATATTATATGCATATTCTAAGAATTGTCATGTAGTTTGATAACGATATTATAACGTTTAAAATTGTGTAAGTTTTACAAAAGTTTAAGAGCGGTCAATTTGACCGGCACTGGTAGGTTTAGTGTTAAAATTGTACATTCATACATAATATTACATGATTTATAATTTTAAAGTAAATTTACCATAATTGCACAGCTCACGATTGTATATGGGCATAATTTAATACGTATATTTTTAGCAATACTACTTTCGCAACCCTGACTCGTCCGCTCCTCTGCCGGTTATTTTGCGTTTGACCTTTATGGTACTGTCTCGTTGGCAACTCTTTATATTAAGCTAATTATATACATACATTTAGCTATTCATTCTGTCGAACGCTAAGACACTTAGCATACTAATAATCGTATACTGAAAAAGCTGTTAGAGTGCCTGTGATTGTTGGATTAACTCGCTATATCAAATAGTGTGTTAAAAATAAGCTCACTATATCAAATAGTGTTCTTAAAATTAGCTCGCTATATCAAATAATGTTCTTAAAATTAGCTCGCTATATCAAACAGTGTTCTTAAAATTAGCTTACTATATCAAATAGTATTATAAAAATTAACACGTTATATTAAACGGTGCGCAAAAAAATAACTTCTTATATAAAATAGTATGCTAAATATTAACTCTCTATATCAAATAGCGCGCTAAAAATTGTACAACGAAAGCGATCGTATAGACAAAATAAAACATATTTGATGATACACTTTATATAAAACTAAACAAATATTAACTTTATACACACACACACACACACATATATACAGATATAAAAAGTTTATAAACAAACACACAAATAGATTTGTATTGTATGATTTAGTGCGCTCTTTAATCTCGGCTTGATTTCTAAACATTTGCATACATGTAAACAGCTTTCTTCTTGTCCGGACAGCATTAACAATTTTTATTCCTGTTACGTAAGATGGGAGAGGTGGAGGGAAGCCAGGATAGGAACGTGTATGAAGGGACTAGTGAGAAGAGAAGAAGAAAGAGATGTATCCATTCGAGTAAGAGGAGTGACAAAATGTGTGAGTGTGTGTGTGTATGTGTAATATAAAACAACATGTAAATTAAAAAATGTCAGCTGAATTAAATTTTAAAATAAGAATGACAAATTCATCAATACGAGGAGTTGAATCGACTTCCAGAATACAGAAGCTATAACAACTGAGCCATCACGTCTTAGTGAATCTAATAATGTACTAGTTTTTGCCTACGGTTTCGCCCACTCATAGGTAAAAACTATTGTACTTTTTTTAATTTACTTTTTTATCCCACGGGAACATACACTTTTACCAGATGAAATTTACTTCAGTCCCGATATAATAAACAAAATTTCAAGATCGTACAAACAAACAGACATTCGCACTTATAGTTTCATCACTTAGGTATGATCATATTATATATAAATGTTTATAAGTATCAAGATGTCCGAGTCTCTCTATATCAATGACGTACGGACAAACAGCTGATTGTTAGATTCTTTTAGTGTTATCGTAAAATAATATTCATTGAATTATTTTTATCCATATTAATCATATAAAAATATTATAACTGATAACGACTTCCTTTATAGTGACTTAAAGAATTATATGTACCAATATATATATATATAGCTTATTCGTACCCGCTTCGCTGGGCACACTATTAATTTGGATATGAACTTAGGTTGCTATGGTTACCGTTGTCAACGTAACCGTTGCTATGGTAACCGCGTTAAATGTATAGCTCCTACAGTTTAAAATTTAATGAAATGCAAAAAGTTTAAATCCGTTTAGATAGGTATTCTTTAAAATCCGTTCTTAGTGAACGTCTACGTCACAAAAGAAGTAACTATGTACAATATTAAGTTAATCGGACAGATAGTTTCGGTAATAACGTGATGAGTCAGTGAGTGGTAAATGGCTTATATATATATATGAGAACAACACGACAAACTCAGACGGGTATCAGACGGGTATATCTTTATATATATATATATATATATATATATATATATATAAAGATATACCCGTCTGAGTTTGTCGTGTTGTTCTCATAGAAGTGCGTTTATAACACTCGTACACTTAATATAAGTTGAACAGTGTCTTTACTCAACTATTTATTTCTATAAGTATGGTATCACAGTCCTGACACTCCAATTTGATACACAAGTCATCATTGGTATTAAAAAAAAAAATAATTAAATAAATAATTAAACATTTCCGTATATAACAATAATCACTTAAACATTTTATTAATACAAAAAAAAAATTCTATATAATGAAGAAAGAATAATTTTATTTTATTAACTTAATATAATTGTATTAAGATGAAACAGTCGGCCATTATGTCACACCAACACAGGCACATGCACACGCACACACACACACACACACGCACACACACACACAGTCAGACCCTCTCGGCTAGACGCATAATAATTGCAGACACAGACTCCCTCTTCCATCTGCTTTGATTGTATTCTACGGAGGGAAGGAACCGCCTCTAGGCACGCACTTAAATAGTTTTCTTAATATATATATATATACATATATGTATGTATGTATGTGTATTCTTTTACGTTATATACTTTTTAAATATAAATTGAAGTGTCTGTCTGTCTGTTCCGGCTAATCTATGAAACGACTGGAGATTTTGATATAACTTTCACTGGCGGATAGCTGATGTTATAACGAGTAACTGGCTACTTAAAAAAAAAGAAACACGAACGAAACCACGGGCAATGCACTAGCAAGATGTATTAAAAGCAATTACATAAAATAATTAAGTATTTCGGGACTATCATTTTCTCGGCTATCTCTTATCGTTGCATCACAAAATTAATTACGTAACTGAATTACCAATTGTTTTCTTTATAGATAACTTTATTGCTGAGCGTAAGCGAAGCTCTTAACCGTTTGGGAGACCTTTTTTTGTGTTCAGTTGTCTCCAGGAGGCGACGAGATAATTAGCTAAAAATTTTCTCACGTATGTTTGAACCGAACGCGGATGTTATAGCGAAAACAGATTGAAAAAATGTTTAGCCATTCAAAAGTTATCAAGAAAAGAAGAAAGGAGAGGGGCAAAGCTCAACACCCGCCGCGCACGGTTGGCGGATACTAGTTATATATTTGTTTTTAAAAAACATTGTTTATTATTAGTCATCTTATATTAAATTTTCTATTAATGTTAATTTAAACCCACTTACAGATATGGTTTTAGTGTTTACAATCGCTAGATGTGGGTTGAATTAGAAAGTCAGGCTTATATGGGAGTTAATACCACTTTAGGATATGATAGAATAGGAATAGGATATTTAGGATATATAAGAACATTAAAAACAATTTATTTACCCCCCTCCCCCCATAACTGTAACAAAGCAAACTTCAAAGTGATTGCAAATTGGAGTCGGAGCCGACACCTTCCAAGTCTAATAGATGGGGTGTTTTATAGTCACAAATTTTAAAGAAGGCTTTCACGGGTTTATTATGATGGGGGGGACATTAAATTACCCCACTCCCTCCCTTGGAGACGCATGGAAAAATCTCAAAGAACTTTAAGAACTCTTACTTATTTTACGGTACTAATGTTTTATTGGGGTAACTAAGATTTTTACTTGTATTACAACTTTTATATATATATATATATGTCTGTCCATGAGTATTGTAGAACTCTAACTGCGGGAACAATTTATAAGATTGTTTTTTTATTAAGTACTAGCTGATTCCCGCCCGCTTTGCTGGACAAATAATAACAAAGAATCGCAAACTATATGTGGGTTAATTGAAAATAATCACAAATAATCACAAACTGTATGTGAGTTACGGAACCCTAATCCTATGAATAAACATAGTGAGAGGCCAAATAATTTTAATTTCTACTGCAATGGAATGGGAGAAGGGAGGTAGCGGGCGTTGTAAACTTTGCAGTTTTTTAGCTGTAACTTTGGAACGGTTTGGACCTTTGCAAAATCATTTCTTATTGCACCTATTCAATATGTAAGGAGTCTTGTGTTAAAATTTCAGCTTTTTAGGTATAGCGGTTTGGGCTGTAGAGCGATGAATGAGTGTCTTTGTGCTTTATATATTAAGATAAAAATATAATCGGAACAATTCAAATAAGTTGATTATGTCACAACAGAGCGGTGCCGCGCGGTAAGCTAGTTAAAAATATAAAACATAAAGAACCAACGACCATTGAACCATAGAGAATAGTTGAGTCTGTGGTAATTACAGACCACCCGCCGCCGCCATTACGGCGGTCACAATACTCACAATGGAGTCGTCAGCCATAGCGCGGGATTATCTAAATGTCATTTTAATGTGACATTTAATAATATTATCATCAATTAAAAATATTTTTAACGTAATTCTAACGTAAGTATAATTAATTATTGATTTGAACCTTAATTTAATGGCTATAAGAAAGATAATCCTCTGGGATTTAATAAACCTTGTCTTTATGACTTCATTGGAGCTCTTTATTTCGGTTAACATAGAAATTTAATAAAAACTTGACACTCCCTTATATAATAGCCCCTCTATAGACATTATGAGCGCTTAAAAATTCAAAATCAAAACAAACTGTCCTTAGAAAGTGTATTTTAAAATCGTCGGTAAAATAATAAGTGAAAAAAGAAACATTTCTCAGTACCGACTTTAATATACAGTAAACTAGAAGCGTAAATGTAAATTAAAATCAATCAAACCGTAATGGTCTGTATTATTAATGGGATAGGGGTGAAAGTAGAGGACCAGTATTCTTGCATAACCGAGCGGAACGGGCGAGGCGCGCTTGGTCACAGACGGACGCGTCTTCCTAGCGGAAGTTAAATATTAATTATATTGTAAATTGATACTTGATTTGGTAGATTGATTTCATGTATTAATTTCTATATTTGCAATGTAGAGAGGGATGGATAGTGTGCGAGTGAGAGGGAATGCTTATATTCCAAATTATATTTTCACCCGCATTTCACACGGTTAATCTACAAATTCAGACAGCTGATACTTAATCAGCTGATATCCGCTGTGATAGGAAGATCACACTTGACTACAGATTTACTCTCATCTCACTCTAAGTAGCTCTTTAAACTCGATTGTAATTTTTATACCCCATCCCAAAAAATATAAATTGGGTTAGGTTTTACCTACTCGGGTTATTCCAGGAAATACCCATTTCAATGACTCAAACTTATATATAATGGACAAATTACGTAATGGAATTTATAGAATTACATCCTCACTGTTTATTTGCATTTACATTATCCCTTAAATAAATAACGCTTAGCCCTTATCCTTTTCCAATAAAAGTCAGTATCCAAGACTCGTGCTCATATATTACTCACTGATACAATGTTGTTTTATATTATTTAAGCCGATCCAAGATTCAAGATAAATATGGAATGACGCATCCGAGGACTCCATTTTAATTAGACCCACAGACCGCAGAGGCATTCCGGTGAAATTGGTTGTATCTGAAATAAAAGGTTTCGGTGGAACGAAGATTGATCGTTTACCGCGGAGGCTTTAATTAGCTGGTGTTGGATATACAGTTAGTTCAGACCTAATCCTTTGGAAGGATAGCTTAATTATATTCTGAGAATATTATATTACTAGGGGCGCCAACAGATCCTCAATTTCGATTCGCTGCACTCGCGATATCTCGGGTGCCGTTTGCATTTTGAGCGAAGCGAGCCCAGTGTAATGACTCACCGTTTCTCTTTGACTTCAATGGGATATCAGTTTTTTGACGATTATTCCGCAACGAGATGACATTTTTCAATTTTTTTTTTAAACCATCACCTAATAAGTGTTTTTTTATAGCAAAATTTCATAATTTTCCGTCAAGTAGTTTTCGAGCTTATTCGTTACAATGAATATGAAAGTGTCCAGTAGAACGCTCCGCTCACTTCGCTCAATAAAAAAAGGGATACGTCAAAATAATTGCAGAAAAGGATACATACATACTTGAAATGTATGGACTAATTGATGGCGTTGTTGGAACTTATGTTTAATGCACGCTTAATGAGAACATCTTCACGAGACAAGAGACAAAAGTGCCGGCGTCAAAATCATTTGCACTCAGTACCGAGAAGGGGACGAGGTTCCAGGCAATGATGCAGTGCAGGCAGGCAGTGCAGATCGTTATGGTAAGGATTCAGCATTCCGTGGACATTAAGTTGCGATAGCCAAAAATGTCTAAAGATATTCCATTGTCATCGAACTTTTTGGTCGACAACTTTTACGAATACGCGCATAATAATGACAAAAAATTTTCGACTTTTTCGGGTAACTTGTAATTTAGTACATACTCCACTCCAACATGGCTTATCGTAATACAGAGATCTTAACAGTATCTGAGATCACGAACCCCAAATACATATCTCCACGTGTGAAGTGAGGCATTAGAGACACATCAGAATCTAGCAAGCATCTCACGTATCACAAATTCTGGTGTACAGCCGGCGATACCGGCTCACGGTATTATAGTCCATATTAATTAAGTCTTACGACTGAGAATTCCGTACATCATTTCGTCCCATTCGACCCACCCTATTATGTTATTGTTTGAACCAGACCTCATTGTTATGCAGAGTCAGCTACATTCCAGAATATTGAATTTTACCACCGTTTTTTATAAGTCATTATATTTTAAAACTTTTAAACGAGACGCCGAAAATTTGTTGAAACCAAATAATATTTAGTTAATTCTGAAACATTAAACCCACATATCCAGCGGGTTAATACTACGAAACCCTAAGCGTTAGATAAGTTTAGTTTATGAAGGCTTATATAGGCTTATATACTAGGGCGCCAACAGACCCTCAATTTCGACTTGCTGCGCTCGCGAAATCTCTGGTGCCGTTTGCATATTGAGCAAAGCCAGCCCAGTGTACAGTATAATTCATCGTTTCCCATTGACTTTAATGGGGTATCAGTTTTTTGACGATTATTTCTCAACGACATGACATTCTTCAATTATTTTTTTTAAACCATCACCTAATTCGTGTCTTTTTGATAGCAAAATTTCATAATTTTCCGTCATGTGATTTTCGAGCCTATTGGTTACAAAGAATGTGAAAAAGTCTCCAGTAAAACGCTACGCTCGCTTCGCTCAATTATTCCAAACTGGGTATTTCCAATTATAAACTATATTATTGTTCGTATCAAACGTGTTAACTTGTTTGTTCCAAATTAATATAACCTCACAATGAGATCAATTGGTTGTTATCACAGCATTTGCGTGATTTATGACAGCTCTTTGAACCTCTGATAGCCGAATGCTACATCGGCAGAGCTATCTCGTCGTCAATGCTGCGATACTCCGGCCTGAATTGAATGTGATGTGACGTTCTGTGGCGCCATATTGATTTACAAAATGGCTGACGTAAACAACAGCAAATAATTATAATGTTATAATGATTAGGTTTCAATTAGCTAGGAAAAAACACGCAATAAGACATAACATTTTGGAATAACTAATATATATATACTAATAGACCCGGCCACGCATTGCTGTGACTATGGTTTTGGTTATATAACATTGTAGTAAACTATTTAAGGGGTAACAGTAAGAGAACATCTGCGATTAGAATAATAAACAAATAATTTGCAATAAAATAATATTAAGACTATGAATTGAGATAAACACTATCCTTTCTTTTAAGTCTGATCAAACTGCACGTTGTGAAAATTTTATTAAATCGGTAAGTAGTTTAGGAGTCCACGCCGGACAAACAACCTGACATAATTTATATATATTAAGATTTATTGATTTTAGTTTCTAGATTGTTCAAAGTCAAACTGACGAACTATATGTACATAACATATAATATACACTGCAAATAACTCGAAAACTTATATCAATTTTATTCCAATCACGTCACACATGCAAACCAAGTAAACCCTTCCATAATATAATACATTAAAATTCCAAACTATATCCGTAAGTAGTAGAAGACGCGTTTGCGAGTGCAGCATCAGAGATACAGGAAAAGCAAGCAGCATATTATTGGTATTTTTAGTATCCATTGTTCCGCAGACCATCTCCACCAGTAATAGCTAACAATTATTGTAGTGCACCGTTTATTGTATCCGTTGTTTGAGCTTCCATAAAACAAAGAAGTTCTGTTGTAATATATTAGAAATAGTTTTGTTATTCAAAATGGCGGAACAGATTTATAATTTAGAAGAGATTAAATTTAATTTTTAATTAGTTATATATTTGAAATAAAGCGAGCAACGAAAGATTTTCATTACTCCTTCGTTTTGTCTCAACAAAATCTAGTCGGCCATTTTGAAATGTAGGTAGTCGAACTCAAAAAGATTCTTAGAAAACTTTTTTAAATTGATACCATTTTGATAATGAAACTTGGTGTTTGTTAGTTTTACATTTCGCAAACGTGTACGTATTCAGTTTTCGACTACGCTACTTGTATGAGAATGTAACAATCTTTTTGACTCAGTTTTAAAAGCAAAAAATCCTTCGATAATACTTCGAGTTTGTTCAATTGTTATTTAATAAGCCAAAGTAAGAAGTAAGTCAGTAATAAGTAAGTAAAAAAGTAACTGAGTCAAAAAACATCAATTCACAATTATCCTTTAAATTTGTATATATAATATATCCAATAAAAGAATCATACAAAAAGTCACAAAACTATCATACACTGAAAACGTAAGTAGAGTTCGTTGACCTTTGTATTTTAATTAGTCGGATGTGTCACTTCAGAAGATCGTTAGTGAAACAAGACTGCGCCAATGCTCTTAGTCAATATACGAGTATGCGTCGCTCTGACACATCGCTGGATATTATTATTATTATTATATATATATACTCATGAAATGTAAATTTGTTTGTATAACGAGTAAAGCCGCGGGTATAACGTAGTTCACACAACCCAGTATAAAGACTTTCATACAAATATTAATAACATTTCTCAGTTTACCTAAATTTCATATTTCTAGTTTAGTAATATCTGTGACGAGTGAGTTAGGTCATAGAAAATTTCTTTAATATAAGACTATACTTTGCCAACGGCTTCGCACGCGTTGTGCTTAACCTTTGATAACCCTTGTGCTTAATATGGTAGAATAAACACATTTTTATGCTAATTTACTTCCAATTACTTATAATGTGTACCATAAAGTAAAGCTTCCGAAAATCAAATCAAATCCAATCCAATCCAATCCAATCCAATCTTTTCAGTACTTCTACACATCGAAGGTAAAGACAGAAAGGTAGGAAAAAAAATTTTTCTCTATCTCGAATGTACAGAGATTTTGTCAGTTACCTACTACAGCTTTATTATCGACTAGCTCTTGATAGAGGCTTTGCTCACGCTATCTTTTTATCCCTCGACACCTTTTATCCGAATGAAATCTCTATCTATGCATAATTTAATCATGAAAACGTAACAAACATACTTACATTTATATATGTATTATTTGGGCTAAAATTATTTTTTATGAATTAAGAGGAATCCCATTGAAGAATTTAATTTCCACTTCATCCTAATTACTCTAAACTCGGCGACGGGAGCCTGTCAGGAAGTTTTTAACGAATTGAAATTCTTCCTCAGTTAATATTACATTCCCTATTTATTTAATGAAACCTTAATATCTTGGACCTTTTCTATTTAAAAAAAAAATGATGTTTCAAATATGACAGTTATAGTTCAAAAACCGTAAACTTTGAATGTATAACGAATTTTAGGTGATAAAATCTTAAAAATAAAAAAAAAAATTACGTTTCAATTTCCTTAAAAAAAAATCTGTCAAATATGACAGTTACCTATAGTTCAAAAACCGTAAACTTCAAATGTATAACGAATTTTTAGGTGATACAATCTTAAAAATTAAAAAAAAAAATACGTTTTCATTTCCTTAAAAAAAAAAATCTGTCAAATATGACAGTTATAGTTCAAAAACCGTAAACTTCGAATGTATAATGAATTTTTTAGACGAGGAAAATTTGAGAATTAAAAAAAAAAATTGTACAAATAAATAGTGTTTTATCTGTGACCCACTAAAATCGGTAAGATCCAGTACATCCATGGGGTCGATGCTTCGGCCCCCAGGCATTTAGGTGAAGTGGCACTAAAAGCCTTTGTGGCGGAAGGTATAGACGCCTCACAAAGAACTGCATGCAGCTTTTACTATGAAACTCGCAGTAACTATTATGATATCTTTAAAATACTATATATATGTTGAAAACCAACCGTCCATTTTGTATTTTAAAAAATCATATAAACATATTTCTGACGAGTATCCAAACATGCAGATTAATTAAAAACTAAATCAAGATCCAACTAAAATAATCAACAGCCGCCATTAAAAATTTTACGATAACATTAATTTATAAAAAAAAAAAATTATTATAACTTTCACAGATAAAAAATATTATTAATATTGTCGTACAGGGCTGGCACATATCTTTCGTCGGTATTGTTTACGGCAGCCGGTAGGGCCCCACTCGTTTGTATACACAGTAGGTATATCATTGTATAAACAAACATACCGAAATATCATGTTATTGGAATGAATATTTAGTATATACTTATTGGTGAGATCAATGAAGACCTTTTACTTCTTTAAACCTATAACCAATAATATCAAAAAAAAAAAAACAACAAATCAATGTGCAATCTTAGTCTCATTCGTACAATAAAAAAAAAACTTTCATAAAGTACTTACAATTACAAAAAAAAAAAAAAAAAACCGAATCCAAAAAGTTTAACGCATTCCTTAAAAAAACCTTACAAAACGAAATCTTTTAAAATAATAGTCGAGCACTTCTTTAAAAAAAAAATAAACGTCACATGACATTACGGTTGCGCAATTTTGAATCTTATAACGTAGTGTGAAGTGTGATAATCGTTTAATATGCAATTACCGCCAACGTGAAATTACTTATCCTTATCTCAAAGTATTAAGGACAGGGGGATTAATGGTGAAACGTCTCCATAAAACTATAATCAAAAGAGCATGTAGGTAATGTTTGCATGTTTTGAGTTTTTTTTTTAATCCGATCTAAAAGCTGGCAAAGAGACTTTATAGTTTGATTTTTGTCTTTAAAGAAGTAACACTAAATGTTTTTTTTTTGTAACATTTCTTTTAAAATCATTCCATGTCTTTTAATATAAAATTTGACACCAAAATGTTTTAAACGAAGCATTTTTTTTACAAATCAACGGCTGTGGATTCCGAGCCGACGCGAAAGTTACAAAATATTTGTTCAAACAGGAAGGGACCCCGGGACTATGGTTCGAAAGCATGAATAGAAACGGTGTTTATTAGCCTATTGCTAAGTAATTTGAGTATACTTTATAAAAAAAAATCAAGAACCCTCGGCTTAACTATTGATATAAGATGGTAACAAAAAATACAATAACAACGTACAATCTTTGCCTTTGATATAATCTCGAAAAAAAATCCTATAGATAATAAGTATTATAAAATTGAATCTGAGTCTGAAAATTCCAAAAAAAAAAAAACAAAATTTAATACGTGAATAAACGTATGGCAAGTATAAATACCGAATCTAGACAACGATGTTCCAATTTTGAAAATTAAAAAAAAAAAAAGAACAGACTACAATTACAGCGTATCGTAATGCCCCTAAACGCTATCTTTAGCGTCGCGTCCCGGAGGTGTAATGTAAACAAAGACCGCGGTCAATATCCCACCGCAAATAGACGTGTTTGTCATGAAGCTCAAAGGGTTGAGCACCGCTAGCCCATAACAGGTTAAGACTCAACTAGGAATATCTTTAAGAAGCTAACCTCATTTGTAATGTATAGGCAGAATAATTTTAACATCAGCCTATTTAAAGACAAATTAAAAAAAAATCTACATTTATGAATAGAAACTTTTAAATTATTTTCGAACATGTTCCAAATTTGAAATCATCAAACTCAACAGTTCTCTTTAACTTTTCTAATGAATGCAATATTTTATATTTGAAATACTCAACATAATATCAAGAAACAGATGCAAGAACTTCATAATAAATGAACTGTAAATTTAAAAAATGATTTTATTTCACGCCACGCTCGCGACGAGACGGCACCCTCGACATAGGGCTGTGAGTGGCGAGTACTCGAAATTAAAGCGCAGACTGTATATAACAAAAAAGGTTAGATGTAAAATGTTGACGCTCGAAATTTAAAATGTAATTAATTATTTTCATATTTCCAAAGCATAAATAGATTGTGTTCTAAATTTAAACATTAAAACTTATTGAATTCTAACGGACAATTATTTTTACTAGTGATTATCTTTTTTCTGTTTGTAGTATTGAGTTTATTTAATTCTTTGTTGGCTATTTCTTACTTTTTTAAGTATTGATACCATTACAATATTTTTTTAATTCAATTTGCTTTGAGTTTACCCAACATAGAAACACACAATCAAATATTCCATTTTTAAAACGAGAAAACACAACAAAAGCCATTTTTAGCGTACGTTATCGTGTCGTAAACGTGTCGTGATACGAAAGCTATATTTTACGTAATAATAATTTGTTCAGGCGGTCCGATAGAGTGTACCGTACCTACCTCTTGTTATTATCTTATCAAGATCTTAGCGGCTCATTGTTTGGACGGGGCACACGGCACGGCACGGCACCACCACTGTGGGATTAAAATACCACATCGGTGTCCTGTCATGTCTTCTCTATCTCTTGTTCATACTCCGGTACTAATTGTAGTTTCGAGAGTAAACAAGGTTTGCAACACGAGCTTGAATTGTAAGCTTTTTTAAAGCATTTCTATTTTTTTAGAGGAATTTTATTATAATTACATTATCATGATATGTTGAATGAAATATTTTCGTAAATATTTAGTAGTATTTTTATTATCAATTCGTAATATTTAGTACACGTACACGCACACACACACACACACACACACATTATTTAGTACATACACACAATATTGAGCATATTAGATCACAAGTCAATAACATTTTCGAAATGAAATAAAACTATATATATACAATTAAGTCGTATAATTATAAAATCAATCAGTACTAAATGTATAACAATATTTTGGATGCAATTAATATATATATATACAAGAATTTAGAACGATATCGCTCGACCGGCGCTGGCTGGTTCAAAGGGAAAAGTAATTTATATGAATGCATTCCTTAATTGAAACGGTCGTAATCAGTGTCTGTTCGTACACACACATACACACACACACACACACACACACACAGCTGTACCAATATAATATATATAAAACACTTGCTTAAACAATTGACCAGGTGCCGTGATACTGGACGTGTGTATCTCTTTGGAATTTCGATTTAGAATACTTTGTTTATCTTTAATAATTTATTTATTTATTTATATTTGTGTATCAAACGGGAGTGTCAGTACTATGATAGTATACTTATCAAAGGACCTTCAGTATAACACTTCAACTTATATTAATTGTACGAGTGTTAAAGACGCACTGCTCTGAGAAACACACGAGAAACTCAGACGTGTATATCTTTATTGTGATCTCTTCACACACATCAATATATTATAAAATTAATATACAATCTTAAAATATTATGTCAAGATTTTTTTATATAAAATCCCAAAATGGCGACGGCAGTGATCTCAACTATAAATCAGAACCGCCCTTGGTTACGTTAATCAGTCCACACCCACGAAGATGATCATTCGACGATTAGATTAACTCATATATATATATATATAGATCATTATAGCAAACAATATAGAAAAATACGTAAAACTGATAGGAATTGTCAAATAATGCGGCATTATTGTTGTGAGTCACCCACCCCTACCTGCGCCTGCGCAAGCTTAAGAGAGGGACAAAAGATACTTTGTATTAGAAAGAGAAAAGAGATGTGCATGTCCTTTTGTGTAAAAACAAACGAACCGTGTTAGTTATTTATATTTTTATCGATATCATCACTTTTTGCTATAATTACTTATAAGTTTTTTGTCTTCATAATAAATTTTGTATGTAAATAAATATATATAAGTTGATTTATTAACACTAAACCTACCAAGTACCGGTCAAATTGGCCGTTCTTAAACTTTTGTAAAACTTACACATTTTTAAAGGTTATAATATCGTTATCAAACTACTTGACAATTCTTAGAATATGCATATAATATTGTCTTCACTCTTTACTTTCAGTTATTTCCATTATTACCTGCGTTATATAATAAAATAACTTTTAATTACCGATCAATTTGACGGCGTGCGGTAGGAACAGGTATAAGAATTGTCGGTAGGTTTAGTGTTAAGTGCGCCTGTACGTAATTCGGACGACCTAGATCAAACTAAACACTAATGCCAACAAGATGGCGCCACTGAGCAAACAAGTCCCTCGGTATATCGCTACACACTTCTAGGATATGATAGTATTCATATATTAAATATATTATATTATTGATTTTCTAGTAACCGTTTACCGGCTACTTAATCTTATGTATTTGATAAGGTTAATATTGTACTATGATAGCAATATTTCTAGGAATGATAACGTACGATAAATAATACTATATACACACACACACACACACACACATGTAATTTCATAATACAGCAGTTGAAAAAGTTTAAATACAAAGATTAATCACTCCTCTGATTACCGAACACTAATTGTGAGAGAATAGCATTCTAAATATAACGAGATCACGCAACGTGTGTGTGTATATGTATCCATACATAAAACCTAACTTACTGTCCGATTTTTTTTTTTTTTAATATCGTTAATTAATAATTATATTAGAAACAACTCACTTTTAGCAAGGACTCAAATATTTCTTATAGCTACATTTAATTTAACCCTTTAAACTTTCACCCCTACTTCACCTACGTAGGGGTGGAATTATAAAATTTTGTTTCACTCACTTTAAAATCCATAAAAAATTACATTTAAAACGTTCTGAATTCAAATAATTTTAAACAAAGAAACATGTTTTATTTATGATGCGTTCTTTGAAAAAGATGTTTTTTACCTAGAAGTGACGTCACGCCCTGACCGCGGGTATAAAGGAATAAGGACCAACTAAGTCATTTGAATGTGCAACTGACTCATAATTTTATTCAATAAACTTTAAAGCGCTGACAGCGCTATAAAGTTTGGAAAAACTTAATTTATAACATAAGGTAACATTTTCTTTTAAGTATTAGGCAAAAAAAAAATCAAAAATCATTTAATTATCCAATTTTATCTGCACTATTTGACCCAAAATAAGACAAAGTTCCGATTAGGCTAATTAGCGTCACATATGCTAACTAGCGTTGCTATTTTGTCGGTAACCTCAATACGCACTACTACCAAGGTGTAGTTATAAGGTCTCTTTATTCGACTAGTTAGACTAATAGACGTGCAAGAGTGGTAGTATCTATACAATCGCACTAGATAGACTCACTAACTAGGCTAAGACTAGTTGACCTAGCGCTCGACAGATTGGATTAAACCGTAGAGTGGATTGCTCCAGTGTGCGTTGCCTCTAACACTCCGCTCGAATGAGCAATAGTTTTTATCGCGGATACTTACAATAATGCACGCCATTTCATGTAACATTAAGAAACATTCTTAACGGTCATCGTGTATAACAGAATAATATTCACAATATATCGCTTCCCTATCCAGCTATCTATACTATAATATTACTACGGTTATTTGGCTATATGGGTACGCTGCTATCGCTACAGTAGGATCCAGATCCAAACAGGAATGGTTAATACATTATGTACATTTTTATACAAACATTATTTTAGTAAATACAATGTAGTAAAAATAACATCGTGTTTAATTAAAAATACAACTACCGTTTGGCGAAGCTCTGAACAGTTTCTAGATCTTGCCTATTTGTTAGACTAGTTTATATTATAAGTATTATTTATATTAGAGGCACCTGATTTGTATATATAAGATTTCAGAGGTCAAAAATCAGGCAAAGATGATTCTTCGCCCGATTTTAACGCAGCCTTGATAGTATGCGAGATGACGTAATATTATATCAAGATTTGTATCATATTATTTTGGTTTTGCTTGATACCATCAGAGAAATTGATGGAAGTGATTTTATAACAGTAAACAAACGGTTGTCATAGATTTTGTATGTGTTATATTTGCTGCATTGCACGCACATATGATAGATAGCACCTTTAAAAGAGTAAGAATCTTTTAGTATTTTTTATTACAAGTCACTGTTTCTGTCAGTTTAAACTGTAAGTTACAGTTGAAGTTGAAAAAAAATTTAAAGCAAACTGTCTAAATAGCTCCAGCTGTTTTATAGTATACCATATATATTTTAAAATATTCGCTACACTTTCAGAACTTTAAGGTAAACTGAATATATTTTTTGGGATTTTCCAGTGACGCGTATGTAAAAAATGCTTTAGAAATAGTATTATTTTTAAAGAATTTTTTAGATAACATACATATTGTAAACGTCATAACCATAACAAGTTGTTTTTTCCTAATTCCAACACGTAAATGACCAAAAAATATATATGTATATTGTTAAATATTTTTAATTTTTAATAAAACAAAATGGCGGAAAAACCCGTAACCTACGTCAAGAGCCGGCATCTTCTATTGAAGCTCGCCAGATTAACAACGGGAACCATTACGATAACAAATATAAATTTCTTGGATGTATTAAAAAAATATTGGCAAACAACTTTTCCTTGTGGATTCTGTTTGTGTTATCAATAACATGTGTCATTTCAGACACTATTGTCCTTTTTGTGTGTTATTAATGACTCTTGTGGTGACACTAGGCCGCAGATGACTAATTACCTACCGTACCTACGTAAGAAAAGTTTTATACTGCAAAATTTAATCTGGGGCTGGGTGTAAATTAAAATTTAAAAAAAAAAAATTAAAAACTTTCGTAACGAGTATAACGGACAAAGGAGCTTTCAGTCTGTGGTATTTCAGATATGACACAAAAAAGAACAAACCGCGCCTCTCATAGACTGGAACAGCAATCATGTAAAGTATAATCATTGTGTTAATTTTTTTATCAAATCACACTTGATAATGATAAAAAATTATTTATTGATAAGTCCAGTAATCTTATGCAAAATCTGAATTCAATCAGTGACGCCTGATCAAATTATTGAGCGAAGCACGCTTAGCGAGCGGAACGTTCTACTGGAGACTTTTTCACATTCTTTGTCACGAATAGACTCGAAAACTAATTGACAGAAAATTATGAAATTTTGCAATCAAAAAGATACACATTAGGTGAAGGTTTAAAAAAATTGAAAAATGTAAAAAAAAAATTGATATCAAATGTCATGTCAAAAAACTGATATCAACATAATATGCAAACGGCACCCGAGATTTCGCGAGTGCAGCGAGTCGAAATCGAGGGGCCTCTAGTTTTTAGATTCCTCGTTACAAACACAATCCAGAGCTAATGTTAGAGAATAATATTAATATAACAGTTCATCCCCAATATAGTTCTAGGGATGGCATTTCATAATGCCACATGCCCATACCAATGTGGCATTATGAACTATCGATAGACCGGTCAGTGAGGACTCACTACTAACAGACACGCTCGGACAGACAGACGCTATATTGACAGGTAGTAATTGAATACCACGTCAATACAAGTGTTCTAAGCATTCGTAGATTGAAAATAGAACAAAATCCAGGTCACCTAACTCAGTCTTTGATGTAACAAGCTTTCTGGGACGCGGAGGGAGGCGGTTACATATATTTAGTTTTAAAAATCTACTTACTTTGATCTTGAATCATTTATTTCGGGGATTTCTTTATTATATAAAATACTTGTACCAGACGTTCGGTGTTACCATGTCGTTGAACGCATACATATAAACATTTCTCTAAATGCAGCTGCCCGTGTATTTATATAACAAATCTTCCTACCTTCGTTTAATGTCTACGTTAATTGAGAGCCCGCATCTCGATTGTCTTATCCAACCCAAACGATATAATAATTAAGTTTTATTGAATAAGCCCCTGCTGGATATGCCATTTTATATTATATTAGGGATGTCCTTTTAGGGATGGCATTGTCTTTAGGGATGGCATTTAGAAACACCATGTTTTATATGTTATAATGACAATGAGGGTAGTACTTTATTCGTTTATTATAAAGATAATGTTACCAAAAAGAAAGATTCGGAACTAAATTCTGTAATTTCAAATTTCAAAGTATCCAAAACTATATTATTTTACAAAAATAAGATATAAAAATGCAAATCATAATAGTTTTTTATTGTTTGCGAAACAGTGATCATTACATTAAAAGAAAACCTGAGTTTGTTGTCTTTCTTCTCAGAGGAGGGCGCCTTTGGAACACTCGTAGCCTTATTTTAAGTTGAAGACTACAGAAGTTCTACAGAAGGTCTTTGATAAGTACGGTATCAGAAAACTCCTGACTCTCCCTTTTGTTACACAAGTCACTGGTATTAATCCAAAGTAGGGGTAAAAAAAAATGTATCAGTTTATAATTTTAATATGGAAACGATTTCTCATCATACAACCGTCTAAATAAACTGAAATACATACTAATTTCATACAAGGAAAGAAATTAGTCACATTATAAAACTCATTACTCATTATGCTATTCCAGTTATTATATTATATGTAATAATAATAACAAAAGCGATACATTATATCCAGTAACCTTTTAGTGAGCTGCTATTTATTATAAACAAAAGTATCAAATTACAATCAAAGTTCAAACAAATAAAAGATATATCTGGTCAATGTGTTATTTATTATTAAATTGTATCCTGTTTTTAGCATATATAATGAATGTGCAAATTCGAATCAACTGCGAGCATTAAGAATTTTTTTTTATATAAAGTGGGTAGTTGATAAAGTAACACTGACTGATACCATAGTTATTTTTTTTTTCTAAATCTCTTAACACATTCGCCACCGCTGACGTGAATTCACGTCATTTCAAATCCTATTCCTGGCAGCCGTTGACGTGAATTCACGTCATTTCAAATCCTATTCTTGGTTGTCGCTGACGTGAATTCACGTCATTTCAAATTCTATACCCGATGGCCGCAAATAATTTTTCTACTTTTTATCCTCCCCTTGACGATACAAGTTTGCGACAACCAGCTTCAGAATTTCATTATATTAGCCGGTACTCAGAATAAGAAACGTGGAAAATTTGTGATCGAATGTGTTAATATATAACTTTTTATTTTTTTTACTTGGACAGATGTAAGCACGAGTCGATATTATACAGTGCAATTTATAATATGATTCATCATCGAGAACTGCACAAAGTATACTGTTCATTATTAATGCTTACACAAAAACAAATCAAAAGCCTCCTCACACCGTTAAATATACTACAATGAAGATTAAACTCTATTCATATAAAGATATAGTTGAATATTGCTTGCATCACTAACTCCGGAGGCGGTCGGCGCCTTTGACGGTGGAGCGAGATAAAATCTACATTTGCAGGTAGGTTTTATTACCGGACCCCGACCCGAACTCAAATTTTAGTGTTACATCTAACACGGAGCCTGTGGGAATTACTGTTTAGGACTAACGAAAACCTCGATAACCTTTTTTAATCTGATCATTAAGTAAATGTTCGGATATACTTAGATTTTTTGAACATTTTGAAAGATTTTGACTCGTTTTTTGAAGCGACATAACATAAAAATTACTAAACCGATTTGAATAAAAATTGGCTAAGCTATAGATAGAGCTTGGGAATGGGCAGATTTAAAAAAAAAACAAAATAAAAATAACTCATTCCGTTCAAAAATGAAATCCGTCCGTTGAATCCTGAAGCGCACTGCGTCAGATCTTAGTTTTAAAAACAATTTATTGAAGACAACATTAATAATCAAAATAGAGGTTTAGATTTTTTTTATATAAAATAATAATATACTAATTGTACAATATAAAAACAAACATTCAAACAAAAACATATATATTATTTATATTATAAACAAGAGATAGAAATAACATCAAACGAGGTAGATAAGGAAAAGCAAAATGATCCTTACATACCGAGATATAGAGGATTCAAGGAGTACGTCCGGAGCACGTCATTCAGAGGACAAAACCCGGAATAAACATTTGCTTTACAAGGATAAACAACCCTTGTTTGTCAGGTATTACACCAACAGAGGGAAGCTACTCATTAACTCTTGTATAGATGAAGAGATAGTTAATAACTCAAGGATCTTTACAACTTTGTATGGTTTTTAGAAAGTAAGTAGATTTCGTGAAAATTATTTTTACACAAATAATCTTCAAAGAAAACCGGTAAAGTTAATAAATTTTTATACTAAATTATCAATTAAATTTAAATATATATAAACAGATGTAGATAACGAAAATGCATACAGACGAAGAAGTTCATTGGACGTGCCCTAAAACCAGATCGAATCGAGGTCCAAGGTTCCCAATGAGGGCGACCGAGCGCCGGCGAGATGAACAGCATTCCCACCAAACCTTTGTCATGTTAACCGGATAAGTGGTACGTTATTATATTTTAACAGACCGTACAGACAACGGCTAATGAGCCACTCTTGTATAATTAACATAATACAAATACTGTAATATATAACGAAGTAAAAAAATATTTCAACAATTTATCATATAGACGTTTAAAAAGAAAAAATATTTAGCATGTATTGTAAGTAGACCAGTGAGCAATGAGTAGTCGTTTTAAGAGGCTTTTGGTGTGCATTTGGCACGAGCAGTGACCCTCACTGTGGTCTACAAATACAGATATTCTATCACTCCATCTATATAGTATTATTTACTATATGTATTTTATTGTTAATCTATTTACAAGCTTCTTTAGCAACAATATTACATAAATTAAACAACAAAGCAAGCTACAGTATTGGTTAAATCAATTTGTAATATAAAAGTGGACGTCGTTTCTGGTCCTACGAGCCGCTTTTTTGTTGGTGAGAGTCGCCCACTCGAGTTTTTGGAATTCCTGTAGCATCCCCACCACTCCGCCGGGGGTCCGGGTTCATTCATAACACCGCGTGATGTCTGTCCGTCTCTTCACACCCTTACAGTCTTCATATACCATTTCACTACGCACCCTTCCATTCAAGTGCTCTAATAATATCTATATATATATATATATATATATATATATATATATATATATATATATATATATATATATATAAATTTTGCAGTGTCCGTTTGTAATTTCATATTAACTGCTTTTCACTAAATGCATATGAAGTATATAAGTTATTTAAAGAAAAAAAAATTGTCTCTAACTGTTTGATACGGCTAATCTTTGAAGCGGATTAACTGATTTTAATTGAACTTTAACTGGCCGATAGAGGATGTTATAAGGGGTAACTTAGGCTTTTCTTTTTTGTGACAAAACATCTTTAATACGTTCATTCGGTATTGAAATTAAATATCTTTAAATATTATTTTATATAAATTAACGTTAAAATTATAAAGCTTATTGCACATGATATGAAAGTATATATATATATATATATATATATAGTTATATGAGTAAAGGAAGAGTACGCGTCAAACGGAAACGTTTAAGCAAACAAAACACCGCACTGTTCAAAATGTATTATATATTTTAAGAGACGAACCACCAACGTCGACTGTGCTCCGAGGTTCATAGAGATGTCATTACAAATACCATATGACCGATATTTAATTTAAAAAAAAAAAGAAATTACATTTACAAAGTTAACAATTGAAAAAAGTTAAGACCATTCCGTCTACAAACTAGGACATTACAATTTACTGTAAACTAAACAAAATGTGTCCTAAGCTTTAAATATACTTCATACAAACCGTAAATCTTAATATTAAACAATTTGCCATAAACAAAACACAATGTAACCTAGGCATTAAAAAAAAAAAGAAAATCTTAAGACCATTCCGTCCACTTTACTAGGACATTAAACACTTAACTATGAACAAAAAACAATGTACACTAAGCTTTAAATAAACTTTCAGAATTAAAACGTGCAAACGCCACGAAAAGGAATAATAAAAAAAAAAAACACGACGAGGCGCGATAGTAAACATTTTCATGCAATTCGCAACGGCCATTAGCGATACGGTCGCATATGATGCGAGGTGATCGTCCGCTAGCGGCGTTATAATTATTCCTATATTATACACTAACACTAAACCTACCAAGTACCGGTCAAATTGACCGTTCTTAAACTTTTGTGAAACTTACAGATTTTTAAACGTTATAATATCGTTATCAAACTACATGACAATTCGTAGAATATGTATATAATATTTTCTACACTTTTAGTTATTTCCATTATTACCTTTTTATTAAAATAACTTTTAAATACCGGACAATTTGACGGCGTGCGGTAGGAACAGGTGTACAAGAATTGTCGGTAGGTTTAGTGTTAAGTAGGCGCTTATATTAATAAATTCATTACAATATTTGCTATATATTAGCAAGGATTTATATATTAAAATTTTATTTTTAAAGTCAGTAAAATCGAAGTCTCAAACGAAAGCGAACCAGCCAGCCCCGCGTTCCCGCCGGACTGCATTCCGCTCCCATGAGACCCGCCTCAACTCCGGGACTCACCAAAATGTCTGCTTTTTATTATTTAACCGTAACGGGCAATCCTTCTGTCCGTTAAAATGGAAAACTTAAAAAAAAAAGTTCGTCAAATAAGATATATTTGACAATAATTATTAAACTGATTTTTTTTAATATTAAATTTAAAATATTTATATAATTTTATCTAATAAACCTTGATAGTTAACCTGAATAATATAACAATATAAATTGACAATTGATGGCTTGATTGATTGATCGATTAATTGACACAAATCTAACACAAGTCAAAGCAAGATTCACACGATACTATATAACATTAATAATAATTAATACTATGACGAATCGAGCAGCAAATCTATATTATAATGATTAAAAGCTCGCATACCGGCCGTGGTATCCGTGAGGCGATGGAATGCATTCAAACGTTCCAAACTCGTTTTCGCCACGTCATAACTCGCCCGCGACCCCCGCCCTATCGGCTATCGGCTATCGGCTACGATATCGCCGACTCCGATATAATATATTTATATAAAACTTTCAATTAGAAACTATTTTTTAACTAGATTTTATATTGTATTATTTTATTATATATACCAGTGCGCGAGCTGTTTTTTTTTTTTTTTAATTTTTATTAAAAAAAAATCGGTTATCAGCCAGTAAGTTCTGTTAAAATCGGTCCAGCAGTTTCAAAGATTAGTCTGAACAGACAGACAGAAAAGTATAACCAAGGCTCATATCATTTCATCTTAAATTTAATGTTTAACAACAATTCGGAAGAACCATTTCAACGGACATCGTTATTCAAGATCAATAATAAAAAATATATTTAATGATCGCCATTTTAAAAGGAATACATCGATATTAATTAATGATTCCCCTTTATATTCATTAACGAGTTTAATCAAAGGACACATTTGCATTTCATAAAAATTCAAGGTTTTAACAACGTCTGGTACGCACTGATACATAATTCTGTACACGTTTTAACATGTTAAGAATACATATTATTGTACACGTTTTTTACATGTTAAGAATACATATTATTGCAAATGTTTGGAGATGTTAAGAATACAACATTTTGTGCATTTATAATATGTTAAGTATACATCATTTTGTACATGTTTTAAAATGTTAAGAATACATATTATTGCACATGTTTGGAGAGGTTAAGAATACATCATTTTGTACATGTTTTAACATGTTAAGAATACATATTATTGCACGTGCTTGGAGAGATTAAGAATACATAACTTTGTACATTTTTAAACATGTTAAGAATACATATATTTGTACACATTATAACGTGTTCAAGATACACATTTTTTGTACACGTTTGAACATGTATTTTTACATGTTTTAACATGTTAAAAATCATGTTTATTATATGGATCCTTATAATACAGACAGTAATACAACATCTTGTAATCGATACGTGTCCATATACACATATAAGGGCATCGACACGTACAGACAGACATCCTTGGCATTATGATACATGCAAATTAATAATATTCCGAAAGATTACATTTAAATTTATTACATAATAAAAATCAACATTTTTAAATAAATTTTGATTACAAGCCACTGTTTTATTTTCACTTGTTATAGAACATACATACATACATACATACATGTAATTTTATTTTTTATTATAAATAAATATAAAAATCCTACACACCAATTATAAATGTAAATTTTTTAATTAAAGAAAACGTCTTAATTATGCAAAATCCGCACGCAAGGATAGGATGGGACGGGACAAAGAGTTCGAAAGCGGTAAGACCGGACCGGTCTGGGCACCTGCACCGTACGGAATGTCCGTCGGGCAGGTCCTCGCGATTTATAAGACATTTTATATATAATTATAATGCACACACACACACACACATACATGAACACACACACTAACATATAATTTAAGTTGCGAATTTGAGTTTTGCAAAGGGACATACATTTTAATATACCATTTATATTAGTCATGTGTGATTTACGAAGTGATCAGCATTATTTTTATAATCGCCATCTTTGACACTGGACACCAAGTGATACAGACGGACACGTGGAACGTGGGTCGACAAAACAATTCAGTATTAATATTTGCGTCAGCGGCGACCTCGGATCGGCTTGCTTCAAGACTACTTGGTAACTATTCAAAATATATTACTTATACTAGTTGCGAACGCGACTTTGGTCGCGCGAAATCATTTTTTTTTTTGGACAAAATAGTAGCCAAGTTACCTTATAATATCAGCTGTTCGAAAGTGAAAGTCTTGTTAAAAATGGTTTCTACTAAATATAATGTCGTATGCTGTTAATTTCGAATTACAAACGGACATTTCAATTTTATTTATATGTAGATATAGATGTCAATTTTATAAGACTCATTGCTTTATTAATTAAAAAAAAAAAACAACCAATTAATAATGACATATAAAACCTTCTTCAACTTTAGGACGAAAAAAAAAAAAAAAAAAAAAAGAATGCATCCTGTTTCCAGACGAATCTAAGGACCTAATTACAGAATAAGCTTACGTTACGTACAAATAAAGAACCATTGAAATGTTTGATTGAAAGGATTCATTTGTATGAGGGATAGTACATTGTCTGATGGAATTTCATATTCAATAATTAAATTTACTAAAAGTGAACGTATCGCCGTAATACAACATAACCGGTAAACAAGTCGCATTAGTATTGGTAATCACAAAATCACGTGGAATCTAATCAGAAAGGTCATTGACCCCTGTATACTCGGCCGGCCTTGTCAACTTTTCCTCCTACTAGAGTTAAATCCAACCAATATAATATCAAATGTCAAAATTTTAATTCTACTCCCACATAAAGTTTAAAAGATGCTAAGTATAAAACAGCTTCGTTTTAAATAAATAAAGCAAATGGTCAAGTTGTGTACTTTATTTAATCCAGTTTTCTTTCCCAAAGTGGGCGTTCGTTATCTACATGCGACTCCCGTGACAGACGTGATAGATAGATAGGTTAAAAAGTATACAAACAGGATATACCTTTAATGATAACGAAGTGCATCCTTATATTTGGAGACGTAAGTAAATCTACTTTCTTTGAAATGGCGGCAATGACAAAAAATATAATAATATATACTTCGTACTGTAATTGTTTATTTTCCAGCCTTTCCTTTGTTGGTATAGCTTGAATGACAAACCATTCTAGATTCTAGTTCTGGTCAAACAAAGTCATCAATATTTCAATACGATCGATAAGACAATAATGGCGTACATCGTACAAAATAATTCTATAATGCACCGTACATGGCATACTGATTCAAGTTTATTAAATATAATTATAAAATAAATAATCACTTCAACAGATCAATATATCCTTTTCCGGCACGAGACGTCCATGCAAATTATAAAATGGCTAAAATATTAAAGTAAATTCGCACATATAAATACCGGTAGTTGGCGCGACGAGACCGCCGCTAGCAGCACCGGCGTTCGAGTATCGCATACTAAATAAGCAAAGGCATCCGAAGCACTCAACGCGACGCACTGGGCCCGTTTCATCTGATATTACCTTATAAGGAACACTGAATCTAATCTGATCTTAAATTATTGATTTTATTCACTGACATTGACAACTCAGTCCACATACAGCAATTACCGCCATGACAGATAAATGTAAATACGGTAATTAAACACAGATTACACAGGCATGTAATTATTTTTTTTTTTTAAATCTTTAAACTGTCAATAGATGTGAACCTAAAGCAATTAAGTAATTATTTATAAACGAATACATAGACGTTGGCAGTAGGTACATGATCTATGCTTTTAATATATATAAAATTTCTTTGAAACAATACTATCCATTAATTCACTCTGAAGAATAAATTGGAATTTACATATATTCTGAAACAGGAACGAAATAAAATATACGTAATACAAATTTATCGTTATGAAGTTTCATGTTAAAAATAAATTGCAATATATACAACCTCATTTAAATAAACCTCATTTCGGATTCATCGATTAACGACTTCCTTCGCCCTAGTCATAAATCAGTTTTACGTTTGTCAATAAATGATAATATCAGATTTTAAAACGCACAGCTACCAGTCTTTCATGATCTATAATACAATTTAACAGCCATGTCGAAAATCTATGAATTTATCACGAGATGTTCGCCTACGCGACGATTACATGTTTTATAAACCATATATAATTCTATTGATGTGCCGAATTTTGTTTAATATTCAACTCTATGGTAAAGGCAGAATGGGTTGAGGTCATGCACTTGAGTCAAACTTTATAAGTGTATTTGATTCGCGGAGGCATTAGTCGTTTATGTACCAACAAATGCATTTCACAACGACGCCTACAAACCAACACCCACGGTATAAAGATTGAAACTTGTTTACTTCACTAAAACTTGTTTACTTACTGTATTTATAATTCTAGAAATCGTATTTATATCTTAAAACATTATATACCATTACATATATATTATATTGTCAGTTTTTACGACATAATTACCCTGCGGCTAACGACGTTCCAAATTTAAACGCAAAATATACGTGATATAAATAGAAAATCCGCCAAGTGATTAATATAAATGTAAAAAAAAAAAACACAACAGTTGCTTTTACTTCGAATTTCAAAAAGAGGATTTAACCAAAAAGTATTTATACACATTTTGTTATCTCGTAAGAACCGGGGTATTATTTAAAGCTTTCACGAAATTAACTTCTTGTCTTAACTTGTTTTACGAACAGGTAAAATGTAGCGCTCCCTTATCGGCGGGGGTCTTTAAATATGTTTGGTAACAATAGCTACCAGACCTTAACAATTCATTGTTTTTTTAAACATTTTAATTTTGTATATATGATAATACATATTTAAATAATGTTTAAGTTTTTAATACATGATCTTGGACGTTTTATACCAATAATTGTTATTCTGGCAGATTTATGAACGAATAATTATCAGTGTTGCTAATATATAAATTTTATACATTAAATAGGGTACTGTCATAGATTGATCGCAGGTTTTTTTAATGTTGTCCTCATCTTACTAATGTTCTGCATAAAACTAACACTAACTTACCCTCTTTTACTCCTTCATAATATAATTAATATTGTAATTGCATTTAATAAGTGCTGGTCACTCCTTCCGTGACAATATCAACATACCTCACACAGATACGTTGATTTTATCGTTGTGATAAATTTACGAAAAAAAAAATAAAACAATATAACCTTCAATAATTGCATGATAATTTTTCTATAACATTTTGTAGTTACGAAATTATACTTTAAAATTTAAATGGTCGTTTAACTAAAACTAGAAATTAAACTTTAAATGCCAAGGTTTATGGATATTTACAATGCAATAAGACACATGTAACTGTAAAATTAAAAAATATCGAACGATAAATTATTTATCATTTGTCATTATCTTATTTTAAGGTGTAAATAGAGCGCGTGATTCTTACCTGAATTAGGTTGTTCTTGTATATCAATCATCGACAACATTCCTTTCTTTTCAAAAATACTTCTCACATCAGCACAAGATATATCTGTGTCTGCAGCAGCCGCAGCCGCCAAGAAGCCGGCGAACAATACCAAATAAAGTATTTGGGTGCTCATTCTCAATCCAAAAATCGATTTTTTGTTAGGCGACAGTTTTACACAATAACACACGTTCACAGCCATGTTCGCGATTAAAATTATTATCAAAGAATTAATAAGGATTTACTTAAGCCACTAAACGTTTATAAATAAAAATGAAAATAAAATATTTTAATTGAAACTTTAGACAGTTTATACGCCATATAAACGGCTCGCGACGATTCAACTGCGATCCATGACGGCCGCTGCAAGACTGCGCCGAATGAAGTGCGCTGAAAGCGAGAGATCCGCTATGTCATTGTTGCCAGCACTTGCAACATGATTAATTATTAATGCTGTTTAAAACACTTTCAACCTTCTACACGCATACGATTTAACACGATTAAAAAAAACTTTTTCCACATTATAGGGAAGCAGGTAATTGTACTAAATATGAATAGCAATACCATGTGTTTCTATCCTTTTAAGCTGTGAGTATTGAGATTACAGATAGAACGGGATAAAAGATTTTTCGTAGTTCTGTATTTATGAGAAACAAAATGTACACATTTTTAATTTATGACGAAACGTCAATTCAAATTGACAATTCTCAATTTTTTAATTTTGTAATTTGTTTGATTGTTCTATTCACTATGGCATTTGGCGAGTTTTCAGTGGATGCATAGTTAGGTTTTTACTTGTTAGTATTTTTATTTTCGTGTTTAAGAAAGTAAAGTTATATAATTACAGATACGACATTGATTTTTCATTGATTAGAATTAGGTCAAAAGGGGTTATAATATAACGAATGTACAGAAATTTAATTTTGTAATAACACCGGCCTTATAATGCGGATATTTTTATTAAAAAGTATCTCAGATACTCTGAGAAAACAATGCTATTCTACAAAAACGGTCAAAAAAGTTACGCATTGCATCTTCGATATGGATGGCTTACTTTTAGGTAAAAAAAGAATTTTTCTTTCGACCTTTTACGATTTGAATGTTATTGCTTGTACTGAATTTGCTTTTTTTTTTATGAATAGACATTTAATTATTTTTTTTTAATCTATTATTAGATACAGAGCTGGTATATAAGAAAATGATAACACAGCTTTGTGCCAAGTATGGGCACAAGTATACTGATGAATTAATGATGAAGATTTTGGGTGGGACAGAGCAGAGATTGTCAGAAATCTTGTGTAAGGATTTAAACCTCCCTGTAACTCCGAATGAATTTCGAGACCAATTATTAGAAATGGGGGACACCATGCTTGCTGGAACTCCCTTGTTAGATGGTTTGTATAAGTTAAATGTATAATTTTGGCAATTTTTTTAATAGTAAAACAAAGAAAAACAGTTATAAGATTAATTTTGTCATTCTTTTTATATTTTTATGTATAAGGGTGATAAAATGCATGTATAAATACAATAAAAAATCTAAATAAATTTGCAAAACAAATGTATGTTAAATATGGTTTTGTAATATCAGAGTATTTATTAGCCTCTGTAAGTTATTAACAATGATTTGCTTATTTACTTCAGGTGCGGAAAGATTAATTCGTCATCTCCATAAAACCCAAGTGCCATTTGCACTGGCTACTTCATCCAGTGAACGCTCCGTTCAAACCAAAATAGCACCATATAAAGAACTCTTCAGCCTCTTCCACCACATGGTGATGGGGAGTACCGATAAAGAAGTAAAATTTGGGAAACCACATCCTGATATATTTTTAGTGGCTGCTTCAAGGTTTCCCGATAAACCTAAACCAGAAAAGGTACATTTTTATAAATCTATACTTTATACCCAAAAAAAACTAAACCATTAACAGTCTTCTAAATAAATAAAGTGAATATTATTACAACAAATTTTATTGTTATAAGATTAGATTCTTTAAAAATACTTTAATAAAGCCCTAATCATGTATAGTTGTAGTGAAGTATTGAATAAATCTTCTATGAGTGAATGGATAAAATTATTTAAATGGCAATAAATATAAAAATAATATATTTTCAGTGCTTGGTATTTGAAGATTCCCCTCACGGAGTAACAGCGGGAGTCGCAGCAGGTATGCAAGTAGTGATGGTTCCAGACCCTCACTTAGACAAGAGACTGACCACACATGCAACCATAGTGTTGCCAACTTTAGCCAAATTCCAACCCGAGATGTTTGGGTTACCACCATTTCAGTAATGTAGTAAAAGAAAAACGGGGAAGGAACTTACCTAGTAGACTGTAGTGATTTTTTGTTGAAGGGATTTTAGGAAGGGACAGATAACTTATATGATTGTGTTCATTTTTAAATAAGAGATACTTATTCAAAAGATAAAAATGTTCTCATCAGTATTTCTAGATCTGGTTTAGATTTCTATTGAAAAAGAGACAGCTTTAGTGATGGGTCAACCTTTGAAAATTATTTTGGAAATTTTCTTAATTATTCAATTGTGGTGATTTTGTAATAATTTGTGTATGTTTTATATAGATTTTGCCAATTAAGATGTTTAAGGAGAATTTTAGAATACTCTTTTACAGATAGTAATTTATTTTACCGACATCAACCAATAGTTACTACTTTTCTAGTTGCTGTTTTATACACAAGTTATTTGTAGAAGTACAATAAAATATTCATATAAGTTTGTATTTTATTGAAATTAATATTTCTATCCTATTTTAAACATAAAATAATTTAATTATTTGACAAGTTGTTTGATCGTGGATAAAACGTCATTTGCTGAAAGGTTCGTCAATGGGGCGCTTTTTTCAGTACCTCGGTCTGGAAAAGTAAGAAAATTCATTAAAAGATGTTATAATTATTTTCAAGTTTGAACAAATTCTACATAATACATTTGGTATTCCGAAATAAATTAAAATAATTGGTAATGTTTGGAAATGTCTATCATAATGAAAAAAAAACATGGCTAAACTAGGCTACAATAATATACATAATTCTAGATTTGACTGGTAATCTAATGAACATTGTACATATGTACTTTAATTATTAAAATAAACTGAAACAATATTATAAGATAAAGTCATTACGCAGAATTTAGTTTTTTAATAATTTCCAATACTTGGTCGCAGCTATAGTTACAAAGGGTTTCGCTCATTTCTAACCCTTTGTCTGAAATAAAATAGACAAATTTAATTTATATCATTATTAAATATTACTAAAAATAAAATATTGTACACCAAACTGAAAACTGAATAAATCATACTGATAAAATGGAGGTAGAATTAGTAAATTATATATTACCATAGCGAGCCCATACACGGGGTTGTACTCCACTGCATTCACGAATTAATATTGGAAACTTTTGATTCTCTTTCTTGAGGCCTACATAGTGCTTCTGGATGAACTCTCTGCAAATGTTTATTAAATGACTTAAAGTTTTCTTGTTAACATAACATTAAATGAAGTATTTATATTTTATGGGGACCAAAAGCTTAAAAGAATTATCGTAGAACGAAAAAATAATTCTGAGGTAAAAATATAAATATCTAAACATTGTATTATAAGGTTAAATACGGGTTTATGTAATCAAATACCTAACACCAGCTGATTGAGAGCTGGTTTGACATAAATGTATTCTTAGCTCTTTCAGAGCACCGCCAAAGCGTACCGCCATTATAAACTGTTGTTCTTATATTTTCTTGAAAACAATATTGGCTTTTGCGCCTGCAATAGATGTGAAATCGAAGCAGCTTCTTAATATTATTTGAATGACAGTTGACAATGACATTAATGTCAATATTGGAAACAGCTGACAAGCATGACAGGAGCTGCGTTTTTAACTGATAAAAAAATAAGTTTTCAAGTAAGATGGTATATAATATTTATTGAATAAAGCTATCAGATAGCACAGAGCGGAGGCCGAAAAGTCAGAATATAATTTTAAATAGGCTATATGCCTATTTAAAATTATACATATGAAAATAATGCACGGTTCAATGGAGAAGACCGGACAAGAAATTTTGTTATTATTAATTTACAATTTATGATAGTATTGGCTCTTGAGTCACATTTATAATTGTTATATGAGAACAAATTTGAAATCTAATCACTATTGCCCTTAGTTGTAAGCGTTGGATACGAAAAAATGTTTAAGGCAAGATTTGTATTATTTATTCGATATAATTTTTTTATAAACAAAAATTCCATTGACTAAAAATATTTTTTGTTTTAAAGCGTCTAAATTTTGAAACTATTATTTCATTTCGTATATTATGATTTTATTTCGTATTATATAAAGCGACTTCCATAATATGTATTATGAAAATCGCTTTCTAAATTGAATGTTTAAATTTTTTTACAGACATACGTTACGTTTTTCAAGATATACAGTGCATTTCTCTTTAAAATCAGTTCAAGGGCAGCCTGTGTCTATATCTCGAACAGTTTCATTTTAAAAATAAATATAGATTTTATATCGCTCCCTGACCTCCAAAGCGGAAAGTCGTAAGCTTAAAAATATAGACAAAGTAAACCTAGCTGTGAAAATATCAGTTAGCTGTCAAATTTACCTAACCGAATATACCGCCAAACTGAAATGTTTAATTAGTGTGTTTATATATCTGTAATTTTGAATCCAAAGATATTCCTAACAATAGGACATATTAATAGTGTTAACTACTTTGTCGTAAAATTTTAGGGAGTTTAGGTAAATAAGACTTTAGGTTAATAGACATTTTTTTTATTGTTATTAAGCTGAAGGTAGTTTTCATCAAACAATTTGAAGAGGACCTCTAAGATATTTTACATGTAAATGACCGTGTCTTTACTTTCCACTTTTAAAATAAGAAAAGTATCGTCGGTAAACAAGACTATATCACATTGATTGGTCATCATATAGCAAAGATCGTTATTAGAAGCTAAGAACAAGAAAGTATCAAGAATTGACCCTAGAGGAACGCCTATTTTTGCTAGTGTATTCGACTAAACAACATTATTTACACAAACTTTCTGTTTATTATTTGAAAGATAGTATGGCCACGTGGCAGACAGAATGACGATGTTAAAATTTAAATACTCCCTCATTATAGATAGTGTAATGAAAGACTTAAGAATTAACATTTCAAGGAATGCAATAGCAATATATGTTTTTGCACGACCTATACTTCGTTTCTGTCTTCATAAACGCTTTAATATAAAAAGACATGATGAATTTTGAAGTTTCTTACACAAAAACTGTTGATTGTGCATTGATAGATTAGTCAGAAGTTCTTTTGTTAGTATCTATAGATAGACAGGAAAACATTAAACTACACTAAAGTACATATTAGACTAACTATATACAAATGGCCGCAGATTATTTATACAGTAACTCAACCATCCTCTACTAAAAGAAGGGCTTTAGATTGGCCATCTTAACTAGATGTTGTCAGGTGAATGAAGAGTATAAAGAAAAGGCCCTTCTTTCCTATATTTACAAATATCGTTAGGCAATATGACTACTATTTTCCATTTAATAAAACAACTATTGATCATTTAAAGTCTTTTCCATGTGTTAAAGTTTGAAAAACCAGCAGCACAATAGTTTAGTTTTATAGATTTATAAAACCAATCAGGGTCTATTTAATAGACCCTGATTTTTATTTATTATTAGGGTCTACTTTTCACCTATCTCACTGTATCGCTGATATTCTCACATTTTATTCACTTTTCGGTATCCGAATTCCTAATTAACTACATAAAAACCATCAGGAAAGCTATAAAAATATATAGTTGCTTTTTAATATTGAAAACCATGTCTTATTTGCTAATTAAGGGATCCATCGTCACGTAAATTTACTAAATTCATACACTTTAGTGTTTGTAAAGATAATCTTATAGTACGTCAGGTCTTGCCAAAATTCAAATTACATTTGCAGTGTTAAGTGTTCCTATAACAAAATATCAAGTGAAATTTTAAAATTGCCTTTGTGCTTACAACGTAAAGTTAAAGTATTCCTTATAAATAGAGTCCATTATAAAATTGACGACTTTAATAATGATAAAAACATTCGGATATAAGTGTTTAGATATCGGGCGATTCAAAAGTTCTTGTTAAAGATTATTTGAATAAAGCATTATATGATTTGATTTGTGATTATCGACGATAGTTTGTATAATCATGTCTGAAAACTTTTGGTTACGATGTTCAATTTCAATAAAATAAATCCAGTAGATAGTTTTGGCGTTGTCATATAAATCATACAACTGTCGACACACGGCAGTCACAATTCATCGAGGTATTGGTAAATCGGATGAATGAATAATTACTCCTGATAAGGTTGTCGGCCACAAATTACAAATATATTATTTAGTACTATTTTATTACAAATGTATAGTGTAGCTACACAGAGTATTTTATTACAAATGTATGGTGTACCTACACAGAGTATTTTATTACAAATGTATGGTGTACCTACACAGAGTATTTTATTACAAATGTATGGTGTACCTACACAGAGTATTTTATTACAAATGTATGGTGTACCTACACAGAGTATTTTATTACAAATGTATGGTGTACCTACACAGAGTATTTTATTACAAATGTATGGTGTACCTACACAGAGTATTTTATTACAAATGTATATTGTACCTACACAGAGTATTTTATTACAAATGTATATTGTACCTACACAGAGTATTTTATTACAAATGTATGGTGTACCTACACAGAGTATTTTATTACAAATGTATGGTGTACCTACACAGAGTATTTTATTACAAATGTATGGTGTACCTACACAGAGTATTTTATTACAAATGTATATTGTACCTACACAGAGTATTTTATTACAAATGTATGGTGTACCTACACAGAGTATTTTATTACAAATGTATATTGTACCTACACAGAGTATTTTATTACAAATGTATATTGTACCTACACAGAGTATTTTATTACAAATGTATGGTGTACCTACACAGAGTATTTTATTACAAATGTATGGTGTACCTACACAGAGTATTTTATTACAAATGTATGGTGTACCTACACAGAGTATTTTATTACAAATGTATGGTGTACCTACACAGAGTATTTTATTACAAATGTATATTGTACCTACACAGAGTATTTTATTACAAATGTATATTGTACCTACACAGAGTATTTTATTACAAATGTATGGTGTACCTACACAGAGTATTTTATTACAAATGTATGGTGTACCTACACAGAGTATTTTATTACAAATGTATGGTGTACCTACACAGAGTATTTTATTACAAATGTATGGTGTACCTACACAGAGTATTTTATTACAAATGTATATTGTACCTACACAGAGTATTTTATTACAAATGTATATTGTACCTACACAGAGTATTTTATTACAAATGTATATTGTACCTACACAGAGTATTTTATTACAAATGTATGGTGTACCTACACAGAGTATTTTATTACAAATGTATGGTGTACCTACACAGAGTATTTTATTACAAATGTATGGTGTACCTACACAGAGTATTTTATTACAAATGTATGGTGTACCTACACAGAGTATTTTATTACAAATGTATGGTGTACCTACACAGAGTATTTTATTACAAATGTATGGTGTACCTACACAGAGTATTTTATTACAAATGTATGGTGTACCTACACAGAGTATTTTATTACAAATGTATGGTGTACCTACACAGAGTATTTTATTACAAATGTATATTGTACCTACACAGAGTATTTTATTACAAATGTATGGTGTACCTACACAGAGTATTTTATTACAAATGTATATTGTACCTACACAGAGTATTTTATTACAAATGTATGGTGTACCTACACAGAGTATTTTATTACAAATGTATGGTGTACCTACACAGAGTATTTTATTACAAATGTATGGTGTACCTACACAGAGTATTTTATTACAAATGTATGGTGTACCTACACAGAGTATTTTATTACAAATGTATATTGTACCTACACAGAGTATTTTATTACAAATGTATATTGTACCTACACAGAGTATTTTATTACAAATGTATGGTGTACCTACACAGAGTATTTTATTACAAATGTATGGTGTACCTACACAGAGTATTTTATTACAAATGTATGGTGTACCTACACAGAGTATTTTATTACAAATGTATGGTGTACCTACACAGAGTATTTTATTACAAATGTATGGTGTACCTACACAGAGTATTTTATTACAAATGTATGGTGTACCTACACAGAGTATTTTATTACAAATGTATGGTGTACCTACACAGAGTATTTTATTACAAATGTATGGTGTACCTACACAGAGTATTTTATTACAAATGTATGGTGTACCTACACAGAGTATTTTATTACAAATGTATGGTGTACCTACACAGAGTATTTTATTACAAATGTATGGTGTACCTACACAGAGTATTTTATTACAAATGTATGGTGTACCTACACAGAGTATTTTATTACAAATGTATGGTGTACCTACACAGAGTATTTTATTACAAATGTATATTGTACCTACACAGAGTATTTTATTACAAATGTATGGTGTACCTACACAGAGTATTTTATTACAAATGTATATTGTACCTACACAGAGTATTTTATTACAAATGTATGGTGTACCTACACAGAGTATTTTATTACAAATGTATGGTGTACCTACACAGAGTATTTTATTACAAATGTATGGTGTACCTACACAGAGTATTTTATTACAAATGTATGGTGTACCTACACAGAGTATTTTATTACAAATGTATGGTGTACCTACACAGAGTATTTTATTACAAATGTATGGTGTACCTACACAGAGTATTTTATTACAAATGTATGGTGTACCTACACAGAGTATTTTATTACAAATGTATGGTGTACCTACACAGAGTATTTTATTACAAATGTATAGTGTACCTACACTTAAAGAGAATAACAGTTTTGGGTTATCATTATCAAAAGTCAATTTATTCAACAATTTATTTTTAGTTAATACTTGATACATTAATTTTCTCTTTTGTACAATAAATCTAAGTACCAAACAATTAAATGATTTAGTATTTGTTTAACCACGGAAGTAACAATTCACTAAAACATTACAAATATCTTGATAAAACATTTTAAACTGATAATGTATGATTTTAGTAATCGTTAATATCGTTACAACGGTACATCATATTACCAATTAGGTATTCAGTAATCAAATGTCAATCTTCATGTAATATTCATATAATTCAATCAATCACAGTTTATACGGTACATTCTGTTATATCGGTAGAAACCAAACAAAATTTGTTCCTAAGTACGTTATTGCTACAAATACTCTGATTTTTTCAAACTGCAAACAATATTATTTAATAATCACACATTTAATGAAACTTTGGGTAAATTTATTTTCAGTTGTATCAATACAATATGATAGTTAACAATTGTCGACAAATAAAAATAGGATGAAAGATCTATTATTTAATATAATTAAAAAAAAATAATATATCATTAACTTGTATATACATATTTACATCTTAATTTTACACTTTCACAGATTGTTATGCTATAACGCAAATATTCTGAATCTGATTGAAAATTTCTAAATGAAACATTAAAATTCTACAATTTTCAATGAAAAAAATTTTAATCACATTTTAATTACTAGATATTAGGAAAGTGGACCTACAATAGATTACACTAACGGACGAAAAGATCAGAGCTGTGTAGTATTTTTTTTGCTATCATCTAAATTATTGAACGAGTGTTCTCTCTACTTTAAACATACAAAAACCATCTTCAATTTAGTCAGCTACAAAAAAAATAAATTATAATTAGTGCAATCCCCTCTCCTGTACACATTTCCAGGCCGTAAAGTACAAAGCGAGTCAGGAGAAGAAACAGAATTGACCCCAACTCTTTAAAAAAACTTTGCTCCGGAATATCAGTTTTTGTACAATGTTCATGTACACTCGCTTCATACTGGAAGCTGTTTAGTGTCAGCTAGCCGGACACAGGCTCCAAAGACTTCAGCCCATCGGCAGTCAGCTCTTGTTTCTGGCACCACTCAACAAAATCATCTATAAGAACTGGCCATGCTCCCTCCGCATCATAGTTGCTCATACCATCATCAATTTGTGTGGCAAAATCTAAAAGAAGATTCCATGTGTCTTTAGGTATAGATCTTTTGTGATTATCCTGTAAATTATAAATACATAATGAAACGGAATTCATTTTGGATTATTAGAGATAGTTGTATTTTAATAACATACCATAAGAAATTTACACCAAGCATCAAGGAACTTGAATCTCCCGCGCAGAACAATATTCCAATATGCTATAGCCATATCAAGTTCCAAACCCTTCTGTCCTGGATTCTTTGCATAATTAAATGTAAATTGGTAGAAATCTTTAAACTTATTAGGATCTTTTAGTTCTACTTCTAATGTTGGCAATTTAGTTTTTAATTTGTTTATGCTGTCTACCCCCAGCTCTATGAGACCAGTCATGAACTCTTCTTTAGTGAATTCGCATTGCACAGCCGCTTTGCACTTCCACGCTATTATAAGAACTAATATAGATTCAGGGCTTAAATTTAGATCTTCTAGAAATTTCATAACACCATCTACTGTGATTTTATCATTTTCTTGTTGATCTCGGTATTTATTAAATAACTGTTCTACTTTTTTTCTATCTACGGATGCTTTGACGGAACCTTTGTAGTATGGATCTGGATTCTGAAAATAGTTGTCGGTCGCCAGATCTAGTTTCCAGTCATTTTGGGAGAGACAGTATATGGCAGTGCTTTCACTAGTTTGTGTAAACATTAAGAACTTCTTAACTATTTCTCTCTGTGATGATTTTAATTTATTCTGAAAAGAAAACGCAGTAATGTCATAACCTTAGTTTCGCTGAGCTGTCAAAAATATTTTGGTTTGCTTATTGGATTATTTTGTAGACATATATATTTAAACATTTCATATACAGAACTCTACAAATATTTATACTGACCATTTTTGAATGATTTTTAGAAATATCATGTAATGACTTTCACTAAATTCACTGTTGTTTCGACATCAGAACTAAAAATGAAAACCAACTGTCATAGACAATTTCATATTTTTATGTCTCGTCGAAAGTTATCTAAGTTTAGAATCAGTGACGTAGTTATGGATATAATATTATAACATAATAATTAATTATGAAAGAATATCGTAAGTGTGTTTTTTTATGGTTTAGTAAATTTTTTCTAAAATAATTGCTTAAAGAATCATCTTTAAAAAATAACAATTATTTGGTGTTTTACAATAATTTTAAATAGTTGTTGAAAATAATTGTTATTTTTAAAAGTTAATCTTTTAAAAATATTAATACATTTAAGGATTGCTATAACCTACTACATTAATTGTTTTGATGATTTAAGAGGCTTCAGGATGGTATCGGTAACATGATTTATTAACAGCTGATTTGAAAATGTATACGAACGTGCGCTGTCAAAATTCTGACAAATGATAACAGTCAAAATATTAGTAAAATATCTTTTATTCAATAATCTTTGTTTTTTTTTTTAATACAGAACAATATTTTAATGAATTACCGAAATCACTATATTGCAGATAAAATTTAAAATGTGGTTTCTCACATCCAGATGTATTTTAGTTTTGCCCAAAATTAACCTTTATCGTGGTTTGAAATCAATCGCACCTAGAGTCAGATTTGCTCCAAGTCCAACAGGATATCTACATTTAGGTGGTTTAAGAACTGCTTTATATAATTATCTGTTTGCAAAATCTCAAGGAGGAGTTTTTATTTTACGTATAGAAGACACAGATCAAACGCGAAAAGTAGATGGTTCTATAGATGCTTTAGTTAATGATCTGGAATGGGCGGGAATAGAATGCAATGAAGGTCCTGGAAAAGGTGGGACCTGTGGCCCTTATATCCAAAGCGAAAGATTAGAAATATACCAGTAAGTTTATACTAATTAACTGACTGAGACAGTATGAAGATTGTAAATAAATATTAATAATATGTTAACCAACTTTCCTTGTCTGCAGGGAACAGATTAATAAACTCTTAGATAATGGGACAGCTTACAAATGTTTTTGTACAGAAAGACGTCTTAATATTCTGCGTAGGGATGCAGTTAAAAGCCAGAGGATACCAAAGTATGATAACAAATGTCGTAATCTATCAGACCAAGATATTAAAGAGAAGATTGAAGCTGGAATTCCCTATTGTATAAGATTTAAGGTATATTAGTAATAATAAATTATTTACTTCATATAATATTCATAATTATACAATGTTTTAGATTTATTTGTTAGTTGTCCTCAGATATCATAGCATTTGAAGACTTAATATTTGGTGGTATAGCCTATGATGTGTCATTGGTTGAAGGTGACCCGGTACTAATGAAGTCAGATGGATATCCGACATATCATTTTGCGAATGTGGTTGACGATCACCTCATGGGTATTTCACATGTGCTGAGAGGGGTCGAGTGGCAGATATCAACTACTAAGCATCTTTTGATTTATAAGTGAGACATTATGTGAATTTATATTAACACTTTGCTGACCGGTGACAAGTTAACTCGTCTTTTTAAGTCCAAATGTTGTTGACTGATGAGGAGTTAACTGGTTATTGCACTTGCATTATCTGTTTCAATTTATAGCACCAAGGGCGGTGACATGACATGATTCTGTGTAAAATTGCCAGTCATCAACGTTTATAAAATATATTTAAGGTAAATTTTAAAGTAGGTTCTTTTATTAATATCTTAATATTAAATAATTTCAGAGCATTCGGTTGGAGTCCTCCACAATTTGGTCACCTACCGCTGATAGTCAATTCGGATGGAACTAAACTTAGCAAGAGACAGAGTGATGTGAAAGTGGAGGATTATAGAGAGAAAGGTATTCAGACAATAATTATAATTCACTTAAATGTATTTGTGTTTGTTAGTTTGAATGTGTGTAATTTTTTATTGTTTGTGATAAGGCAATCTGTGCATTCACGATAAACCAATCATTTGTCTTTTTCTGGAATACTATGTATGCTCTTGTTGTTAGTTAGTGAATCTCACTGATAGTGTTGGAACCCTATGCCTTTATAGTCTGGAGTAAAGTACGCTGCCTGTGCTTACAAGGTTCATCAGGACATTGACATGTCTTGACATTGTGTCTTAGTGAGCTTCGCTCTACTTAGTAATCTCATGTTTAAGAGCTGATGTGCAGGTCTAAGTATATGTATTTTTTACTTACATACTGATGTGTGTTTAGCATTTTTCTCAACGTCTTTGTCTTAAACCTACCCAGTATTCAACTATACTTTTGCTTGCATAATTGAATGCTATAAGTCCATATTGGTTTGAGAATAGCTTTGTATGTTGCTTTCCTTTGACAGGTGTGATCTTTGGTCTATCAATCAGGACATGTTTTTGACTTTCATGTCCTTTTCCATGTGTTCCTGTTGCTCGCGCGATATGCTTTCTCCATGTCCGTTTCCTGTTTAAGTCCATACCCAAGCATTTGTCATGTCCAGGTTGCGATATTTCTTGGTTGTGGAGTTTAATCGGTTGGCAGATTTAGGTCAGCACATCTGAGTTCAGTTACCACATGTACTTATTAGTATTTTGATACCAGTAAGAAATAAGTTGTAACTTGAAACAGAAATCAGGTAAATAATACGCACATTTGAAGAAAATATTTAAAAATAAGGGAGTAGTAATAATTTCTAACTGAACCAACTATTTTTTTAAATTAATTTTTTTAACAACTTTTTGTGGTTTGGGCACGTTGAACGAATGAGTGATCAAAGAATGTTAAAAAAGATATATATGGGAAAAGTGAGCGGCAAGAGAGACAGGGGGAGGCCTCGAGTGACCTTCGAAAACACAGTAGCTACGATACTAGAGGAAGGTCACGTAAAAAGCATGAGGACCCCCCGGAGGGCATGTATGAAGAGGTTGATGTCTGTGGCCGAGGCGAAAGAGGTATGCAGAGACCGTAGCGTTTGGCGCTCCGTCGTCTTTGGCTACCCCGTAAGGGATATGGCGTGAAGGTAAATAAATAAATAAATAATAATAAATAACAATTTTTTAACCTTCCCCTCCCCGTGGATTAAAAATTTATCAAGTGATTATGACTCCTTACACATTGGGAACCTTAGTTTGGAAGTGCTAATCTTTACAACTTTTTTATATATTTCTTTAACTAGTTTGTAATACTGTTTGTAACTTTCGATGTGTCTGTCTGCTCGTTTGGCATTTACTATAAAAAAAATTAGAATGATTATTTAAGAGAATGTCTTACATCCAGTCTTTAATCTTTATAATATTATAGTCTGATATCCGAAGTCTTATTTCAAATATCATTTGCATCAGTCAAATGGCAGTCGTTTCGCATTCGCATTGCAGTCGTATGGTAGTCGTGTGGTAGTTCTATTGTAGACTAGCATTCAACCCTCTGGTGTTGCGGCGCGTTGCGTTTCGATTGATATTGTAGGGGCCCGGGTTTGATGCTTGGCTAGATTAAAATTTTTGTGTTATGAATAATTGTATTTGCAAAGGGCCTTTTCCTTCAAATTCAATTCCTTCGATCCAGCATATCCTTGAAGTCATTTTTTATTAATTTATTTGTAATCTACCAACCTGCTGTGGAGTGTATTAAGCTCTGCGCTTTACACGCAGGAATGATGCCTGGGCCCAGCTGTGGGTAAAGCTAAGACTACTTTTTGTATCTACCATACATATAAAATTAATTTCGACGAAAATGTTTTGTTGGAAGTTTCATAATCAAAGAATGATTTTATCTTATCGACGGAAAAAGCATAAATCTTAAATAAATGTAAATAAAACAATTTTTTCAATTGGAATGTTTTTTTTTCAGGTATATACTCTCTTGCACTGGTTAATTACATAACATTGTCTGGGGGGGGCTTTGACCACGTGGTGGGGGAGGGAGTCAGACTTAAAACTATTGAGGAGCTATCTAGTGAGGTAAAGTCTCTCTATATTTGTAAATATATAAATATATGTATATTTTACTATGTTTTTTTTGTAGTTTAAAATAAAAAAGATTGCTTCACACCCGAGTCGTCTAAATGTAGATCTATTGGAGGAATGTAATCGTTTGGAAATCAAACGCCGTTTAAAAGACGAGGAACTGACAAAAGATCTTATAAGCAATTTAAAAAACCTGATAATTGAGAGATATCCTACAGAAAATCTGAACGTTTCGGAGGACCATATACAAAATGCGCTGCATTGGGCCACGTCGAGGATATCCAGAATAGAAGAGTTAGCGACTCAAAAATTCGGCTTCCTCTGGATCCTTCCGGGAAGAGAAGAGTTGGAGGTGAACAGGAACTTGCTCGAGAAATTAGTCGAAAATTTGGAAGCGTTGGAGAGTTTCGAGCAGGATATAATAAAGGATAGATTGAGGATATTTTCGGAAAGAAATGGTGTTAAGTTTCCGGCTTTAATGAAGTTGCTGAGGTCGGTCTTAAGCGGACTCAAAGAAGGCCCGAGCGTGGCGGAAATGATGCAGCTGTTGGGGAAATGTCAATCTTTGGAGAGAATTAAATCAGTTATAAGATATCTTTTGGGTTTTATTTTATGAGGCATGTACCATCTTTTTCGTCATTTCATTGTGTTTTTTCTATAGATATTTTAAAATAGAATGAATAATTCGTCTACCAAGGCTGGTATCTGCGACCTCGAGGGTAATATATAAATCAATCTAGCAACTGAGCTACCGTGTCTCTACTAGTTTTCATACATTTTTCATTCTATATAATTTGATTTGACTGTCTTTTGCAAAATAGAAGTGCAGAAGAATTGTAACTGGTAAGTACTTACGATGTTTACCAGAACTAGAAACACTGCCCCTGTAATTAAAAGGAAAAAAAGGAGGATGGATAAAATAAGTTTTTCAATCTATCGAACAAATACGAAAACAAAATTTGACACTCGCCTTAAATATTTTGTATGGTTTTTGATGAAGAATTACGGAGAAATATTGTTGAGGAAACGTTTTGAACACAAAACCATTCAAAATTACAGTTGTTGAATAGAAAAAGCGTTAAGGTGTCTGTTTAATTATGAATTTTTCAGAAAAAATGCCATTGCCAGAAAAATTTGAATCTCTCATTAAAGAAACAATATTACTAAATCATAAAAAAAATCGGCCTTTTACTACATTTTTACAATAATTCATATTAAATTGAAATCAAAATATCTTTTTTCATTTAGTCATTTGCACTCACTTTTGAAACTCAATTATTACATTAACAAGGTCAGTGTAGTCGTCCGAGAATACGGTACCACCGGAATGCTGCTCTGCTGAGAAGAGACGACCAGGAGTCAACAGTTGCTCGTTTAAATGAAATTCAATACTGTTCGATGTATAACATTACAATATTAAGCCTGAAAATGAGTTAAACCTAACATCCACATATTTCGATCCACTAAAAACTCTTGAATGTTATAATAAGATTTATTTAATAATACACTTCTTATGTTAGATTTAAAACTAAGAAAATGAAAATTTTAGATATCTTGTGGAACTTTGTTATACATGCGCACACTCAAACCCATGGAGGAATTTTAAAACTTTTTGAACACAAAATTTAGGCGTTACGAGTTTGTTTTTACTTCTTGTATTTATCTTGCTTTGAATGCTTGTAAGTATTTAGATTTCGGCGTATAAATAATTAGGTTGTTAAATATATATTGAGAGGCTACCTTATGAATAGCAATTCCTTTAAAAACATATCTCAGGGAGTCACCAGTTTTTAAGTTATAAATTTACAGCTCTTTGGTAAAATAAATATATAATTAATTTCAACAGCATTGCTCCATAATAAAATAGGATAAGACATAATACTTTAGGTCAGAAACAGCCGAGTTAGAATAATTGACGTAAACGTCTGGGCTCTTTGATTAAAGTAAGAGGTAATAAGATCCAGCGCGTTACGTTCACCATAGTTGTTAAGTTTGCATAGCAACCTTTGATGGTCCACGCAATCAAAGGCTTTGGACAAATCGCAAAGCACCCTGATTGTATTCTGAGATTTCTCCCATGCGTCGTAAATGTGCTTAAGAACGGTGGCACCCACATCAGTTGTTGATTTACCCGTGGTGAAACCATATTGTTCACTATGCAAGATTCTATTGCTAAATATAAACTCTGAACCTGTCACATGGCTTAGAATAATTTCAGCTTAAATGTTTTATATTTAAGGTTCTAAATGTTATAACAATTTCATCTGATGAAACAGGTTTAAAAGCAAAACATTCATTATTGACTCTAACTTTGGTAGTCAATTTGATGATTGCATCGGATGATGAAGAATTTCAATCACGCGTGGAATCATATAAATGGACTTAGTTTGTACGCAAATGCTCTATTTTAGAAAAATTCCTAACTCTCTTCAAGAACATCGAATTATGATTCCATTACCTCTCATCATATAAAATTTTTCTCTTCTACATATTCTTACGGCAGCTCAATCACTGAATTTAAGTTTTAAGTATTTTGTTATCGTTTTTAGTTTAAAATTATTAAATTCATGTAACATTAATCGAAAACTTTATTATATAAATTATTTGGATTACCTTCACTTGAGTTAATCATTTTTAAAATGTGGATTCTATTTTTTATTATCGGTCTAAGAAATTTTGGGTCCTTTCAATTTAATGATTAATAGAAACAATTTTTGACTGCAAGGGTCTGAACTTAAATTCGTCGTTATCATCTCTTCATATATGGTAAAAATACCACACGATTACTGTCAGGTAATCCCGGATATATAAAAAAAACATAACATAACATAAATGGGTTTATAGATTGCTGGTTCTTTACACGATTTGTGGCTTTGCGTATGATTTTGAAATTTAATCCGGAATGGTGAACGATTCAGAACTAAGGCATACAAGTGAGTTTGACTTGGAAGCAAGTTCAACTCGTTGTTCGCTAAGTGTACCAATAAAGAAACCATTCAGGTTATTTTTGCAAATTATTACACATCTGAACAGATTTGATATTTGGTAACGAGTGGAATACAACCGCTTAGTAGTGAACAAAAGACGTGAAAGAAACAATTATAAAATACCTTCTCTCAGGGTTTTAAAAAAAGATAAGATGGAGAGAGGGTTTTCTGAGGAACGGGCAACTATCGTTCAGTGTATAGATTGTAACTGTAATGTGATAAGAAACCGGTTGTTTATGTGTTTTGTGGTCAAAAAATCTATACAATCGGTGAAGAGTACCTCTGTACTAGCAGAAACAGAAAAATATACAGTAAGACTGTCTTGAAAATATAATATATAACCAGCATATGGGTTTGGATCTGCTGGATTGAATTGGAAAAGATGAAATAAAAAACGAGGAATTACTGCTTGAGGCCATTTTATCATCTTCTTAATGTTATCATAAATAGTCGGCTGCTCTGCAAACGAGGTGGGGATCAAAAGCAAACGTCAATCACAAACTGGAGATTATAAAATTTGACGTAGAAAAAATTCATGCATTGTGGTAGAAGAAGAGGCAGATCGTCCAGTTTTCCAGACGGAATCCGAATAAAGAAAAAGCAGGAGAACACAGCAGCCCTGGCTCCTCGTGTCTGTCACGTCACTGATTTGTATATTATCCTATTTGGGGTCAAAAAATGCTACGTAAATGAAAAACATTAATTTTGTGTGAAACGTCGAGTTGAAATCTACATAAATAAAGTAAATAATTATTTTCGAAATTTTCAAAATCAAATTTTAATTACATTGTTCTTACTCTTCTAGTTTATGACCAAAGAAGTATATTTAAGGTTCAGAACCACACATGAAACATTGGAGTAATTTTTTTAACTATTTACTAACTTAACTAGCAAGAAAATATTGTTTAAAAAAAGTCATCGAACCTGTAAAGCAGACGAAGTCTGGCAACAGGTAGTATACTATATTTACTATATGCTATATTAGGAGACACACTACATGATAAAGGTCGTACTACGATAAAAAAATATTTAACCAACATAGTAAATAAACACGCAAACATGAGTAACAGTATAATTTATTGAATCCCCAAATATGAACGTTGAGAGAAAAACACACAATTATTAATAAAACATTCACGACTCGGCGATACCACAACATAATATTATTATTGCAATTATTTTGCCTTTAAAATGTTTTAATCTTAAAACTTAAAAAAAAAATACTAAAGACGTGACAAACGGAACACAAGACCAACTTTATATTATATATTTCGTATTAACGACAAATGTGTCATAAATAAACATATATATATTTTTAACAATTCATACTTTTAAGAAGGCAAAATAATTGCAAAAATAAATAATTCAAAATTTAATTAATTAATTCACATTATAACAAAAATATTTTTTGAAATTTGAAAAACGTATTTAAATTATGAAATGGTGAAATTTATTACAAACCAACAGACCGCCAAAAATATACAATATACACACCCGGACACTTAATCCAACTTATATTATATTGAGCATTGAGCAACACTAAAATGTACAAATTATATCAATAACTACGGGCGCCAACAGACACTCAATTTCGACCCGCTGCGCTCACGAAATCTCGGGTGCCGTTTGCATATTGAGCGAAGCGAGCCCAGTGTAATTACTCATCGTTTCCCATTCACTTCAATGGGATATCAGCTTTTCGACGATTATTCCTCAACGACATGAAATTTTTAATTTTTTTTTTAAACCATCACCTAATGTATCTTTTTGATTGCAAAATTTCATAATTTTCAAGTAGTTTTCGAGCCTATTCGTGACAAAGAATGTGAAAGTCTACAGTCGAACTCGCTCGCTTCGCTCAATAATAATAATACACATATTTCTTTCAATAATATAATTTTTGAATTCTGTTAAAGCTATTTAATATCAAACAAAGTGAAATATATAATTCAAAATTATTATTCTTATCAATTCTATAATTACTGGGCAAAGGGATAGGCCTTCACATTCAATAATCAGTTTCTAAATAAGTAATTTAATAATATTATAATAACTTAAAATATTGACTAGTTTTAAACAATTAAAATTACATGAGATTAGGAAAAATAATAATAATTGAAATTAAATTTACTTTTAAATTAAAAATACAAACAATAATACCATTTAATTAATTGATATGATTACATTTTTAACACTAAACCTACCGACAATTCTTGTACACCTGTTCCTACCGCACGCCGTCAAATTGATCGGTAATTAAAAGTTATTTTATTATATAACGCAGGTAATAATGGAAATAACTAAAAGTAAAGAGTGTAGAAAATATTATATGCATATTCTACGAATTGTCATGTAGTTTGATAACGATATTATAACGTTTGAAAATGTGAAAGTTTTACAAAAGTTTAAGAACGGTCAATTTGACCGGTACTTGGTAGGTTTAGTGTTAAATTAAAGAAAACAATATTAACATTTTAATGGCGGAAAAAATTTAAAAACAGATAAACTAAATAAGATAGTTATTTTAATACATAATAAAAAACATTTGACGACAAAAACGAGTCTCGCATTCAATCCTAAAACACACTAATTTATTATGAAATATCGTAATAATAAAAAAAAAACTGTATTTATAGTGAGCTTTAAAAAGTTTTTAATATATTAAAATTTTAAAAAATTATCAATTTCAAATAAGAATTGGGAATTTTTTAATAAGATATCGAATTAAACTGTTATTATTTATGTAAATAATGTGATAATTTTTAATAAGAAAGACGAATTTATGTATGTATATATTAAAATAGTTCTAGAGTTCTAAGGCAATATGGCCGCGGTCGGCGACAGATGTTTAGTCCTAGGTGACTCATTCACACTTACAGCTATATATAAGTATGTATAAATATTGTAGACACACGCGTTACAATTCACGCACGATTACGTATAAATAGAAATAACTCGAAGGTACACTTATAAAAACACCTATAAGGCAGATCCTTTAAGGAGCGACCGCATTGGAATATAATAATAATAATAATAATGTCTTAATAGTTTGGAAAGTCTTAATTTGAAAAGCTTATAAATAAAAACACTTAATAAATTCATTGTGTACAAATTGGTGGCAATTATATTCGAAGTTTTTTTTTTTTAATTATTACTTTGTCCGAAGTTATTCAGCCAGTTAATATTGTATGTAAAAGGAGGTTACACATATATATATATATTAAAAAAAAAAAATTTTAAATCCAACGCGGTTCCTTTACACCTAGACGTAATAATACAAAGATCACATTTTTAATAAAGAGTATTTATAAAACGACACTAAAACGTCGCAGATAATTAATTAATTATGGAATTGCTTATTTTTATTTAGAATATTAAATTGAGATTAACACGCCTACAAACAAGTGATCGTCTAACGGGCTATATTTAATTAAAATCGATTGAATCCGTTATAATCTCGCAGATAGCCGAACATATCTAACTATCTATCGGATACACGTATCTATATCTAACAGCTAACCGGTCGTTATGAGATTATTAGTTAGTAATCTAATTTGAGACTAGAATAATCAATGAGAAAAAAGTCTAATATAGATCTGTTGTTTGATTTAATTGTACGGAATTTATTATTATTATTATTTTTTTAATGTTTTTTTATTGCTTACGATAAAATACGTCGAGCTAAACAGACATTTGTATCCTAGTATGAGAGGCTATTTCTATTTTTACTAAGAGATGTCTATCTTTAACTGTCTGCGAGAGGAAATAAGTTCACAGTAATCTTTTATCTTTGGTAAGTAACTATGCTATCAATGAATTCTAGAATTGCTATCAGTTGCTATCACTTGCTATCAATTCCCATCGAGCTTTGTGACGTCATTTCATTATCCAACCCATCGAGCGCTAAATCAATTAGCACACTAAGTGAGCTGCTAGAGATCTTGTGATTGGTGGAAATTGATAACGCTATTTTTAGGGTCAAGGAGGACACTAAAATTGGATAATAAAATTGACCCTTTACCATCAACATTTACTGCGATTCATTTGCGATCCGTTGCATTGTTATTTTTTCAAACTTTACTACTGTTTATTTGCGATCCGTTGCATTGTTATTTTTTCAAAATGTACTACTGTTCATTTGCGATCCGTTGCATTGTTATTTATTCAAAATCTACTGCTGGATCTTTGCGATCCGTTGTATTGTTATTTTTTCAAAATCTACTGCTGGTTCTTTGCGATCCGTTGCATTGTTATTTACTCAAAATTTACTGCTGGTCCTTTGCGATCCGTTGCATTGTTATTTATTCAAAATCTACTGCTGGTCCTTTGCGATCCGTTGCATTGTTATTTTTTCAAAATCTACTGCTGGTCCTTTGCGATCCGTTGCATTGTTATTTTTTCAAAATTTACTACTGTTTGTTTGTTATCCGTTGCATTGTTATTTATTCAAAATCTGCTGCTGGTCCTTTGCGATCCGATGCATTGTTATTTTTTCAAAATTTACTACTGTTTGTTTGTTATCCGTTGCATTGTTATTTATTCAAAATCTGCTGCTGGTCCTTTGCGATCCGATGCATTGTTATTTTTTCAAAATTTACTACTGTTCATTTGCGATCCGATGCATTTTTTTTTTTTTTGAATAGCAAATGAATGGCTATAATGGCCTTTGTTGTAAGTTATACTGTTTAAGTCGTTTTAATTAAATAAGTATTTATAAATGATCCCAAATTTTTTCGTTTTAAACCATCTCATCCTTATTGCTTCATGTTGCGAACTTCATTATATTTTATATTACTTTTTAAAGTAACTTTTGCATTGGCAGTTGTTGATGGCAACACCTTTCAATATATTATACGTATTTTGTAATATTGCCAGATTCAATAAAATATTGTGGTAATAATATATATATTAATAAATAGCTAGTAAATTCGCCATTCTGTTCCCTATTTAATTCGATTCATCTCTACTATTAACTCTAACTCCGTGTTTTCTTGTATGTGTGTGTGTGTGTGTCCTAGCCTAATCGTATTTACGATGTATACAAGTATTTACACCGAAAAGAAAGATAAAAAAAAGATTTTAAAGGCAAATAATTTGTTCGTTGGCGAAGGAACTCGGCGCGAGAGAGGTAGCCTTTCGATGTCAAGAAAAGTTTAATTAACACGAATATTTTACAGGAGAGATCTGAAACTATGTGTACATATTGTACTTACTAGAGTCTTCGATGAAATTAGAGGAGTTGTTGGTAGCGTTGTTATCTGGAGTAGAGTGTATCTTATAGCTTATAACTATCAAAATCGTCCGAGAGTTCGTAGAAACTAACAACTTATGGTAGTATTAATAATGAAGATAAAACTCTTTCTGTGCAAAACGTAAATGTGCTGTATTTTTATATTTTTTTTAGTAAAACTGTTCCTGCATATAATTTTTATTGAGTAAATTAATAATTCTCGTACTGCTTCCGAAATTCTAAAATATACACTGTGCATGTGATACTTGGTCCAAAGATCCAATACGGAAGAGGCGTTAAGAGTTTAGACGTGGCCGTTCCCCTCGGAGCGGCCTCGACGGCGTCACTGGAGCTCCTTGACGGCCTGGAGAATCCTCTTGACGTGCCCCACCTTGGTGACGCCGAGGTCCCGCAGGTCCCTCCTGGCAAGGGACAGCAGCTCGCGGCCGGTGACGTCGTGCTTGGCGAACGCCTCCGAGTACTCGGCCAGCTCCAGCGCCTCCAGCCAGGCTTGCACCTCGCGCACGCCCCAGGCGCGGGCCTGCACTCCCGGCGGCGCACCCGCGTGCGTCCCCGGGGCGCCACCCTCCGACGCGCTGCGGCGCCCGCGGAGCCACCGGCTGCCGGCTCTCTTGGGAGCCTAGCGTGAGAGATCGGTTAGGGCGGGCGGGAGATGTCGGGCGTCGAGAGGGTCTAAGAGATATGTATTATGATGTGTGGGGTGAGGCGAATGAGTGTGAGGGGAAGTTATCTATGACCTGATGCCATCCAGAGATAGTCTACGGTAAGGTTTCGGGTGTATGCGCGGTTTCTGGATAATGTGGGAGTAATGAAACAATTTATTTCTAAATAAGTAAATCTTTTGCATCAAATAAATTAAAATGATTGACAAAATAATCGGACGTGTGTTAATTAATTTCTACAAGCGAGTGTCGGTCACTCGGCGAGGGAACACATTGTATATTTTATAAGCTATTTTTGTATAATTGAAATCTACCTATTGGTAGTATTGCGTGAAAGTATTATTTTCCTATTTTCTAGTCATACTAGTGCGTATATTCTTGCGCGCCCAGAGACAGTTCGTACACTTTGTTAATTTCGCTTTTACTTTTGGCCACACTATGCAACCTGCTACGCAAGATTCGCGTTACATTTGTGACATTTTAATAGGAAGTCAAGCTAAGTTTCGTAAAAGAGCAGCAAATGAAATGTATGTGTGTGCATGCGTATGCCTGCTCTCCTGTTGGTGTGCGTGTGCGTGTGTGTGTGTGTGTGTGTAGCCGCACCTCCTCCGCGTTGATGTATGCGAGTCCGTCGTTGAGCGCACATCGCGCCAGTGCGGCCCGCAGCGCCCCCGCCGCCGCTCCCCCCGCACTGCCCGCGCTGCCCTCCAGCAGCTCGTGACAGCTCTCCACCTGGCGCATATGACGTTGTCAATACATCGGTCACTATCGACGACACGAGAGATAGAAACATAACTTTCTAAGAGATGTATGAAACTCCTTAAATTTATAAATATTGAAACGTTGATATACTATATCTCACAACTCACCAGCGTCGCTAGCATGCGACGGAGCTGCGGCGGCGGGAGCAGGTGTCCGTCCGCGTCCTGCAGCGCGTCCGCTTGCGCCGACACGCGCCGCGCCACTGACAGGGCGGCGCCGGCGCCCTCGCTGCTGATACACGACAGCTTCACCTGCACGCGAGGGACATGGGGATACATACTATGCAGTAATCCTAAACTGGACTAAAAGAGAATATTTAATAGTCAATAACTGACATGTTTAACCATGGTGTTGATATCGTCGAGCAGCACCAGCAGGTGGGCCGCCTCGGCCGGCGTCAGCGCCCTGGCGGGGCCCTGCGAGGACGCCTTCCGCTGGAGCTTCTCGTCCCACGCTCTGTTGAACGGACTGCATAAATGTACTCTTCATTTGCGATTCCTTTTAAAAATCAAATAAACGGTGTCCCTTCGTCGCTCACCTCAGGCTGGTCTCAAGCGCCCGCGAGCGGCAGAGCATCTGCGCCCTGTTTCTGTGTATTATGCGCACGCAGCCCGGGGGCTGCAGCCACGCCTCCCCGTCCACCTGCACGGGGACGCCCTCGTCGCCCAGGATGTTTATTTGCACGGCACGGCACTGCGCGATGCGGTGCTTCTGCAGGTTGATGAGACGAGATGCCGCCATCTGGGCCGACCCGAACACCGCCACTACCTGGGATTTGGGATTTAGGGATTTTAATTATTGTGACGTCAAAAGGACGAAGCAATCCAATGATTATACCAATATTTATCGATACCACAGTAGAACCAAATGCTATATTTACTCACCTCCAGAATTCTATCGTCGAACGAGGGCGCCAGAAAAAGGTCGTCGCCTCTGGTCCCTCCCCAGAAATTAGTCCCTCCCATAAAGGAAGGGATATTCAACACGACTATACCCTGAAGTTCGGGAAGTGGTATTCTCTGTCCGTCGCATTCCAACTGAACACGTTGTCCCAGATGTCTGAATTATAATAATCGTTTTTTTTAGAAATACAAGAAAGGCATGATACGAGTATATAAATCATAAAACAGTACAATACCTGTAGGTCCTGTTAACCCACTCCTTGGACCCGAGCACTCCGTACCACATATAGTTCCTGGCCCTGGATCTGCACTTCTCCGGGTGTTCTTCTCTTTTGTTATGAAAGTCCAGGGTTATTTTTGCATCTATACCAATACCGAAGTAGTTATTCATGACGGCCCTTTCGTAAAACCCCTCCAGGAGCGTGTCGTCCGGGTCCATGAGCGGGCTGACCGCGGCACACAGCGCGTCCGCGTTGGCCAAAAGGCATTGGCTTATGAAGCCCTGCGTCACGTGGGGCCAAGCGGGCAGTTGTACTAAAGGATTTATAATTGGCAACTTTTTGGCTCGATCGCTTGTATCCGACCTGGTAATGCTTCCTCCTAAGGCACCACCTTCCCCCCAAATCGATGAAACCGACGTTGACAATCTGCTTTATAGAATAATAATTAGCAAAATTTGCATTTCCTAAAAATATATATATAATCATATAATTGACTAACTTGTCAGGTTCCCCGGGCTTGAAGAGACTTCCGCATGATATCCGGCGCGTGGCGGCAGGGGAGCAGCTCAGGAACTGACCGTACTCGGGATCCGACCCGAGCAGCTTTGGATTATCCGATTGCCGTCTCTCTCTGTCTCGAAGGGTTGGCTCCGGAGAGTGAACACTTAGTGTATCCGTTCCCTCAAAAATGTCGCTGAGTACTGATGCCATTCGACTTTGACAATTCTTCAAACTTTTATCTTCGCTGTGAGACGGCGATGGCGGCTCCACCACAACACTCACTTGAGGAAATGCTGGCATCTGTCCCTTTAGTTCCGGTTTCTTATCCAGATGCTCTCCTGTTCTTGATTTTGGCGAATCTTGAATGTCTGAAGTCTCATTTCTTCTCGAAAATTCTTCTGTCGTTTTAGGTAAGAGATGTTTTAAACAGGCATCGTCGGTGACTCTCTTTTTAATGCTCCTCTTGAGCTGTTTTCTAAATGATTTTCTTGCGATATCACTACCTTCTTCGAATTGCGCTAAACTGCAATATTTTATTTGTTCCTCAGCTTTAGCGGCATTTTCTATATAAAATACTCTATTTTCGTAACCGAATTTTTCTACATCTGTGTCGCCTGGAATTTTAATTTTGGATATGTATTTGAGTTTCGCTTCATTCTTCTTTTCCAGACTGGGATGTCTGCTGTCCATTGGTATATCGGAGACTGTGTCCGACGTGAATAAGGTCGTATCGTCAGTATACGTTTCGTTTTCACCGTTTTTCCCCATCATGGCCAGCAACACTTCCTGTCCCAGCATGGAACTGACGTCGTCCATCATGGACTCACCGTGTATTGTCTCCGAGTTCAAGTAAGTCGTTTCAGACGCCTCCGGGGAGTCGATGTGCCCTATTCCGCCCCCGTCGTCAATGTCCTCCGGTTTTGTGTCTATTATTTCCGATATTAGACTGAAATCGTCACTAATATTCGATCCTTCGGAGCTATCTATCTCTAAATCTTCGGCGGAGAGCTTTCTCTCCGGCGTGCACTCTCCGCTCGCGGGCGTCAACCGATCGCTTATATCGTGGAAATGTACGTCGTCCGTGTACGGCTTGTCGATGTCTATTATAGTCAATTGGTCCGATTCGTAAGTTTCTCCCTGTATCAAAGATAATGAATCTCTCTTATCACTATCGTCGGAGATGACTAGGTTGGGTATTGTGAGAGTACTGCCGTTGTAGGTGGCGCTCGTACGCTCGACGTCCGGCCTTAGGAGGTGTTTACACGAGCTAGTATCACAGGAGGAGAGCAAGGAGGGCGAGAGTCGGGGCGATGTTGAGCTGGCCTTACTGCGCTCGCGCTTGTCCACGTCCAGGTTGTCGACGTCCGCGGAGTTTGAACTTATTAACTTAGCTATGTCTTCATCTACATCTGGAATGCTGGAAAATTTTATAAATTAATATTATAATATTTAGCTCCTAAGCTGACATATTTGATGATAATATTGACTTTTCGGGCTGCATGGAGGCGGCGGAGACGGCGGAGGCGGCCGACGAGCGGCGGCTGTCGGCGAAGGCCCGCGGCACCGGCAGCGCTCCCTCCGAGCTACCACCCGCCTGACACACACACACATATGCTAATATACTATAATTAAAAAAAAATACCCGTGTGTCAGGACAGCCACCACAAGAGGCCTTAGTTCCCCTTGTATTTAATTTATGTAATAAAAAATATGAAAAAATAAATAATTCTTCCTATTAGACTAAGTAAGCAACTACAGATCTAAACCACATAGGATAGTGAAACATTCATTGTCCGGGATACCTGTGCGGGCTGCAGTAGCGCCAGCGTCCTGACGAGCGACCGCAGCGCGCGACGCACGCTGTCCGCGCGGCCCGCCAGCGCGCACCCGCGTGCCGCCCAGTTCAGCTGCTCCTGGGGGAGACGGATGGATATGGACACCTTATCATCAGCTCATGGAGACTACCAACAATTACTTTATTTAACATTAGTAATCAACGGTTGATTATATTTTGTTTAATCATAATATAAATTTTATTAGTTATTTTGTGTAGGAGTACCTTTTCAGTCTTTTCGATGCTGCCCTTCTCGGCGACGGGCGGTGCCTCAGGATCACTGTCACTCGCATCCATCGGCTCCCATGAACTGACATCAAATTATATATTGGTATTGTCAAAATTTACAAAATTGTTTTTTGAAAATTTTGGGGGCTGGCTTTGAACCTGAACCTCTGGGAAACTGTCTAGCCGTTCTGCCAATTGAGCTACCATTCTTGATGAATCCAGTTTTTTATTCAAACATCCATTTTAGGGACGAAGGAGAACAGAATTTGACTTTCTATGAGAGTTTGGAAAAGTCTAAGGATCAAGACAAAATTCAGTTAATTAATTTACAACACGTACAAATTATGATGAACAATGACCAACGATACTTACTCGCACCTGGCGTGATCGTGCGCGAGGTGCGTGCGCGCGTGCAGCAGCAGCGACAGCGCGCGTCGCAGGCGGTGCGCGGCGCGAGCGGCCCCGCCCCCCGCGCGCTCCCCCGCCGCCGCCAGCCGCGAGCACCCCGCGCGGAGCGACGAGCGGGCTCCGGGACACGAGCCCTCGCCGCACTCGCCCGCCTGATCACAGACACACACACACATTACTAACACACTGAATAAGAAACTCGAACGGACAAGTTCAAGCGTCTGGGTCTCCTACTAAGTGTGTTACAATGAAGTAATGACCTGCACGATCTCCTGAAGGTTCCTGAGCAGCGAGGTCTCCTCCAGGAGGTCCGGCGGGGCGGCGGGGGCGGCCAGCGCGCGCTCGAACGTCATTATGGACCACCTGCAACCACACTACCTATAATAATATATTATCTCAAGAACACAAGCGATGGCTCATAATGATACTACGTAGTTATCTTTGTGTTTTGCCTGAATGTGACGTCACAGTTCAAGCAAAAAGCCAAATACCGCGCATAACATAAATTAGATAATATTGTAAATGTTAAATATACTCCAGTCAGGGTAATTGAATTAATAATATCAATAATCTATTGTGAGTAAATGAATATTTTTTTACCTGAACGTGACGTCACAAACGTTAGTTTCAACATATTTCCGTTATTCCGCATCATAAAGTAAAAATAAATTAAAAATTGTATTTTAAAGGAAAGTTATTTTAGAACAATGAACTGAAACTCAAACCTTATTATTAAAAGACAAATATAGTCCATAGTGAGTAAATTGTAAAATTGACTAGCTCTGCGCACGACTCCATTCGCGCGTAATATCTTTTTTTTTAGGTAGCCAGTTACTCATTTTAACATTAACTATCCGCCAGTGAAAGTCCTGTTATAATCGGTCCAGCTGTTTCAGATATTAGAGGAATCATACAGACGGACAAACAGAGAATTAAAATACTATATCAAATTCATGTGTATTTAAAAGCTGTTAATTTTGTAATTACAAACGGACATTTAAATTTTATTTATATGTATAGATTTAACATAATCAAAGCGAAATAAGTAAAATATATAATTAAACTAGATGGTTCCCGCCCGCTTCGCTGGGCACACTATTAATTTGGATGTGAACTTAGGTTGCTATGGTAACCGTTGTCATAGTATCCGTTGTCATCGTAACCGTTGCTATGGTTACCGCGTTAAGTGTATAGCTCCTACAGATTTGAAAATTGGCGAAATGCAAAAAGTTCAAATCCTTTTCGATAGGTATTCCGTAAAATCCGTTCTTAGTGGACGTCTACGTCACAAATGAGGTAACTATGTAAAATTTTAAGTTAATCGGACAGATAGTTTCGGAGATTTCGTGACGATTCAGTGAGTGGTAAATTACTTATATATATATAGATATCTAATATAGTATAAGTAAATTAAGCAGATAAATCATCAAACTATAAATAATAACATCACTAATCAGATCTAATCCAATCTAATCTAATCTAACAAAGTACATCATTAACTTAACAATACCGAATGAACGGCCGAGCGGTAATGGAGTTCTGATCTGAACACTGTTTGTAAATAAGATAATAATAGATATTTATTTATCTTCATCCATATTCGTATTCTTTTATTTCTCTATTCATAAATTAATAATTGTTTTTATATGAATGTGTTTAATAATTTAATTTGAAACAGTGATCACAATAAAAAAAAAACCCGCCTGAGTTTGTTGTGTGGTTCTTCTCAGAGCAGGACGCGTTTGGAACATGAGTAGCCTTATTATAAGTTGGAGAGTGTCTTTACGGAAGGGCTTATTTGGTTACGTACATACGATATCAAAATAGTCCCTCCTGTCACTTCCATTTGACGCACACAAGTGATCACTGGTATGGATTCAAAGTGGAAAATATATAAATAAATAAATAAATATGCTATAAATAAATAAGTATGTACGTAGTACGGAGAAGGGGTTGTTTACATGTATATTTAAAACTAATAATTCCCCGTTGGGATATAATCAGCGGTCCCAAAAAGCGATCTTGGATTGAGATCGTCATTTTAACACTATACAAATAATTTTAGCAAAGCTTTTATTGAAATATTTTAATAAAATTTATTATTATTAAAATTTTTGTTGTTTCAAACTCCGCGTAATTTTAGTCTTTTTTTTTGTAAGAAATATAGTCCTACTACAGATAAAAAAAACTAAAATCTACATAAAGGAAAAACCCCATAGCTTAGTTAATTTACAGCAAACAATGCATTAGTATTAGATAGTATTGTGATGTACCAACCGGTCGAGCATCTTGGTGGAGGCGCGCTCGTATCTCTCCAGCAGCTGTTGCAGGTTGGCGGCGTCGTCGCAGCAGGCGCCCCAGCCCAGCACGCGCGCCAGGTCGTTGCCCGTGCCCAGCGGCAGCACCGCCGTCTGCACCTGCCGCTGGAACCGTCACATGTTACCCATATATACACTTCTTTACAACAATCGATTATGGTATCATCATCCTCACGTGCATGTCCAGCTTGTCCACCTCCTGCAGCACCCAACCCACGGAGCCGTCTCCGCTGCACACCAGCACCCTCAGCGGGGCGAAGTGTCGGAACAGCCTCAGCCCCAGCCGAGGTCCCGCCCCGCTCAGTTCAAACACCTGGGCTGGGTTCAGCAGCTGCTTGAAGCGACGGAGAAATTTCACGCCCTGATTGTCACCTGAGTCAGATAATAATATAAGTACAAAAACATCATTTACTAAGTACTAGCTGTTATATCAATTATATTTTTTATCTGATAGATTACCCCCCTCCCCCCTAAAGTTTAGCGATCAAAACATTACATTCCCCATAATACCAATACAGTTCTAGTTTAATAATAATAAACGAAGAAATATCTACAAATTTATGTCAAATAATACGTTTTTAATATTATCGACATACCAGATCTGGAGTTGACGAAGACGATGAGCGGGGAGGCGTTGGGGGGTCGGTCGGGCAGCCAGCCGTCGTCGGGTCCCACGGAGTGCAGCCGCGTGGGGGGCACCACGGACGCCCGCGCCGGACCCAGCGAGCACGGCGCCCGCCAGCTCGGCCTGCAGCCCGCGTGCACGCACTTGCGGCACCAGATGCAACGGAAGTCTTGGAGCCTTACGTGGACATGTACACTATCATTTATTTGTATCTTTTCCACTTTGATTCAATATTCAATCACTCGTGTATCAAAAGACCTTCAGTATAATACTCCAACTTATATTAAGTGTACTAGTGTTAAAACGCACTGCTCTGAGAAGAACCACAACAAACTCGGACACTCAGGCTGGTATTTCTTTACTGTGATCTCTTCACAGAGCATATATATAGTGAGCAATGTACGAACAACTGAAACCGTCGTAATCAATGCGATAAGCCATCTAATGTATGTCTAGCAGCAAAAATATCAACCAGCCGATAAAATCTTTCCCGACCGCAGCTATTACGATTATAATTTTTATACGACCAAAAGAAAAAAAAAAGTAAGTTAAATGAAACTTATGCACACAAACAATGATGACAAGTTACACACTTCAATAAACGAAATAAAAAAATATATTAAAAAAAAAATTAAATTGTAATTGAATAATTAAGGCAATGAAAGATTATATTATAGATAAAGTATAAAAGTAAGATTCATATTATTCAACGTTCTTTACATATATAGTAATATTTCAATATATTCTTTGTGTATGCCGGAGACAGATACATCTCATCCCAGATACACTTCCAAAGCACGCAGCGAGCCAGAAGCGACGAGCACAGCTGGAGATGGATAATCTTAGGAAAGTGTTACGCTACAAAAGATATTTCAATATCCTACTGTATATATAAATGGGAAAGGGAATGTATGTAACGTCTGTTACACGCAAAAACTATTAAATATCGTTGAAACTTTACATTAAACGTAGCTTGTATATCAGAGTAACATATATATAAAACAATTTTGAAAAACACTACTAAATGTTGAATTCAGGGCGAGCGAAGCCGTCTGCAAAAGCTAGTGTAGATATAAAATAAGAACATCATTTTTAATATTGAAATATATAATCTCAGATCAATATCAAACCTCTTCGATCCTCGGTCGTTTGCTATACTATATATATATATATTATTTATACTTGTGTATCATTCCAGATTTTCTGTCAATTTCCTGTCATCCAGCGAGTTCCGTCTTCCGGCACTTTCATTTTAAATCTCTCTCAAATTTTTTGTCGAATATAAAATAACTTTGAATATTTATATTATTATTGTAATCTGTATTTGTATATTTACGTAAATCCATTTCTGGTGATGAATTTTTTTAAACGAACTTACAAATCGAATAAAAAAAGTAATAAAGTTGAATGAGAAACATTAAAAAAAAAAACTGCACTCATTTTGCTTACAGTAATCCCCCCTATAACACGGTACCCTTATAACGCGATTTCAGTCCCTCGCATGACACGTGTTTTCCCTACATCATATAACGCGGGGATTTAGCACGTTATATTTCTATACTATAAAATTTATATATTTTTTGCAGTTCATAATTAAATTGCACATTGTGTTGTTATAAAATTAAATGAAATTAAGCAAAAATTAAAATTAATCAAGTTCTTTCTCAATATTCCATTTAAACCGTCGTTAACGCGTTATACGGTCATATGAGAGCCTTATAGAATAACATTCCACACAACGCGTTCTCCTATAACGCGGAACGAATCTACCGTGTTATAGGGGGGACAACTGTTTATGAATGTATTTCATTTTAAAGTTATATGAAATGGTTCATAATAATGTTTATATTATCAATACCGCCGACATTTGAATAAAGGAAACGAACCACTGGATCACTCCGTTGTGTGTATTATTAATGGATCGCGGATGGTTTATTGGGGCGACATCAAAAACCACTTAGTGCACCGACTATTGTACAATACAGACACGTGTACAAATATATATATATATATTACATTGTATTTTGTTACTCAATAAAGTAATTCTTAACAAGTATTGCAATGTTTATAAATTGAGCGAAGCGAGCGTAGCGAGCAGAGCGTTCTACTGGAGACTTTTTCAAATTTTGAAATTTTGCAATCAGGAAGACACATTAGGCGATGGTAAAAAAAAAATTAGAAAAATGTCATGATTTGCGGGATAAACGTCAAAACACTGATATCCCATTGAAGTCAATGGGAAACGATGAGTCATTACACTGGGCTCGCTTCGCTCAATATGCAAACGGCACCCGAAATTTCGCAAGCGCAGCGGGTCTGTTGGCGCCCCTAGTATATTTTTTGTTCGTTTTTATTAACTTCCAACGCGTCGACAGGTGTCGATCAAAGGCGAAATACAGTCAGTAAACGAAAAGCGAGTTCCCAAAATTGTAACAAACTCAAACAAAAAAAAATATAATATAAATTTAAATTAAAACACATCGTAGACAAATTTAAATTTATAATTTAATAAATATTTAAACTAACAAACTTTCTGACTGAAAGTGTCCATAATCCTGAGGGAATTTAACTATAATAACAAATTACATGTTCTAAATTATATATATATATATATATATATATATATAAAACATAACAGACATTTTTATACATTTTTATTATGTTTTCACTATTTATAGTTTTATTTTATAATAAAAATTTCATTGTCAAAAAAAATATTCTTCATTGTCAAAAAATATTTTTATATTTCTTTACATACCTCACTAAATATTATAATAAAAGTTTTTTTATTAATATTTTTTTAAAGTTAAATAATTTACATATACTATTGTAAACATGCGTATTTTCTCACTTTTTTATACAAATATAAGTTCACACATATAGATATTGTCAGACAGACATGGGGTATATTGGTTGTAAAGTTTAAAATACACGACCCGACCCACCCACCCGATATCTCAAGTAAGCTGCCATACACTTTGAGGTTGCAAACATACATACAGCCTTTTTCTGAGCCTTAATTGACTAATTGTTAGTCAAAAAAATGGATAGAAGATATAATTTTATTGAAGACAAAAAGAGACGGAACATCTGAAATATTTTGTCCAAGTATTTAGGAATTTATTCTTGAATGAATGTATTAAGATTTATCGTACGGTTTTAGTTGTATTTTATATGAAATGTAATAGTGAAAAATTTGTAAATAAAATAGCTAAAGCGCTGGACGAATTTAGTAAATAGAATAGATAAAAGCGCTGGAAGAGTTTTAAACACTTTGACACTTCAATAATTCTCTTAGCGCGAGGCTTTTTAAATATTATTTATTTCATATATATATATATATATATATATATATATATATATATATATATATATCGTTCGTTTGTCCGTGTCTTTTGAAAACTTAAGAACTATTTGATAAATTTTGATAAAAAATAGTATATATTAAGACAATATTGCAGCGAAAATTATAGGTCATACAAAAAAAATATATAAAATTTTTAATTGTTCTATAAAAGAAAAATACTCCAATAAAGTAGCGGATAAAGTTGGTAAATTACCAACCGATACAAAAAAACAAAAGTAAAAACGAGTGAAGCAGCGGGAGGAAGCTAGTGTATTAAACGTTTAAAAGATTGTTACGTATCGAGCTACGAGTAGGAAACGCTCCGGCTTCGCAGCTCGTGCTACCGAAATAGAATAAACTACTACTTGTTCGCAAAAGTTTCCGATCGGAATATATGTATAGTCACATCTTTACATTAAAATAAATAATATAATATATTAAAAACTTGTGAAAATACAATAAATAGTTACGAACAACAACTAACATACAAAGAAACTATTTTAAGAGTTAAGTTCCTTTGATGGTTTGTTTTCAAGTGTTCATTTCAATGACTTTTGGGATCTTTTGGGACTGGCTATTGCCCGCGATCTTGCTTGTATGATAGAAAGATTACAGGGAATGTTATATGAACAAACATTCAAACACATAAAGTATTATATATAGTATTAGTATGGCTCTCGTCTATCACGCAAACAACGGAAAGAAGAAAAAAAAAGGGTAGGTGGACACTGAAGTTGAATATTTCAACGAACGTGTATCACTAGCTTTACAATTACACATACACGTACACATACCTTAGCACGGAGCCGCAGGTCTTATCGCAGGCGTCGCACTTGGCGGCCACGGGGAGGTTGCCTTCCAGCCACTGGTGGGGCATTATTATATTCTGTGGACATTATTATCATTATTATTTTCCGTGGACATTTCTATTATAATTATATTCCATGGACATTACTATTATTGCTATATTTTGTGTTAATTTTTATCAATATTATATTCTGTGGTCATTATTATTATTATTATATTCTGTGGACATTATTATCATGATTATATTCTTTGGACATTTTTATCATACTTATATTCCGTGGACATTATTATCATTATTATATTCTGTGGACATTATTATCATTCTTATGTTCTGTGGACATTATTGTAATTATTATATTCTGTGGACATTATTATAATTACTATATTCTGTGGACATTATTATCATTTTTATATTCCGTGGACATTACTATTATTGCTATATTTTGTGTTAATTTTTATCAATATTATATTCAGTGGTCATTATTATTATTATTATATTCTGTGGACATTATTATCATGATTATATTCTTTGGACATTATTATCATACTTATATTCCGTGGACATTATTGTAATTATTATATTCTGTGGACATTATTATAATTATTATATTCTGTGGACATTATTATCATTATTATATTTCGTGGGCATTATTACATGTTGTGGACATTTTTATCGCTTTTCATATATTATAATTTGTGGACATAACCTTCGAAAGTTTAATACTCTAAAAGAACCTTTTAGTTTTAAATTGCGTTCAGTTAACTTTAAATTATTTATTAAATATTACTAATTAAATTTAATATTACATTAAAAATAGACAACGTCACCTGACACGGGTGTGATAAGAGCCGTCTGAGTGATAAAAACTTTTTAATTACCACCCTTAATTATAATATTATCTGACATCTCGCCGGGTTGTATTACATTTTTGTGTTAATTTTATACAGTTTAAAATTTTCATCTGTTTAAATTTTCGTATCGATTGTGTCGTATGTAAATATTACAATTCATGGAATTTTTTCGTAATATCTTTATATATTTGTTTGAAAATATACATTTAATTACTTTTTTATTGTATTAGGTCTACAACTTTGCTCCCGCCGTTTTCCAAAAGATGGCGCTAGTAGCCAGTAATAGTTCAAATAAATAAATCACAGTTGTTTTCCATCAGTTTTGACATCTTTAAATATAACCTTACATCGATATTAGTTAATTTTTGTTTGCGTCATATAGTTACACTTACTCGTAATTAAATATGTCAACTTATAAACCGAATTCACGTCATTTGCGGGAGATTTTACCTTTTCATTTCAACATGAAAAAATCGGCGGCTGAGGCTCATCGGGTTATTTCAAGTACTTATGGTGATGATACTATTAGTGAAAGAACGTGTCGCGAGTGGTTCCAGCGCTTTAAAAGCGGGGATTATGTTGTTGAAGATCGGCATAGCGGTGGCAGAGAAAAAACTTTTGAAGATGATGAACTGGAGGCTTTACTTAATGAAGACTCGTGCCAAACTCAAGAACAGCTAGCAAAATCATTGGGAGTAACTCAGCAAGCAGTATCAAAACGCCTGGAACAGCTGGGGATGATCCAAAAACAAGGATACTGGGTACCGTATCAGTTGAAACCAAGAGATGTTGAGCGACGTTTATTTGCTTGTGAACAGCTGCTTGAAAGACAAAAACGAAAAGGATTTCTTCATCGTATCATTCACACTGGGGACGAAAAATGGGTGCACTGCGGCTACCCTAAGCGACGCACATCATGGGGATTGCCCGGCCACACTCCTACGGCGACACCTCGACAGAATATTCACGGATCCAAGGTCATGTTGTGTATTTGGTGGGATCAACTTGGCGTAATTTATTATGAGCTGCTAAAACCTTCTGAAAAAATTACTGGTGCACTTTATCGAACGCAATTAATGCGTTTGAGTCGGGCATTAAAAGCAAAACGGCCGCAATACGCTGATAGACACGAAAAAGTAATTTTGCAACACGACAATGCTCGACCTCACGTGGCGAAAGTAGTCAAGACGTACCTCGAAACACTGAAATGGGAAATTCTACCTCACCCGCCAGATGTTGCTCCATCTGATTACCATTTATTTAGGTCGATGGCACACGGCCTGGTGGGCCAGTGCTTCGATTCTTTTGAAAAAGTGAAAGAATGGATCGATTCTTGAATTTTATCAAAGGATGAAGAATTTTTCCGACGCGGGATTCGTTTGTTGCCTGAAAGATGGGCCAAAGTAGTGGAAAGTGACGGACAATACTTTGAAACATAATACCATTTTTCTTAATATAATTAAAAAAAAAAAAAAAAAACGGCGGGAGCAAAGTTGTAGACCTAATAAATTTTTATTAATATCTCTATAGTAAATGAGAGTGTGTCGGTATTTCTAACACATAAGTATTGAGAACCGTTATCGATATGACACCACATATATTTTCTAATATATTATCAACAATATAGTATTAAAACTAATATATATATATATAAAACCTTCTTATATAACATGTATATTAATCCCAACCACATAAATCTCTCAATTAATTAATTGACATCAAATTGAAATCAAATTTTTATTACACTTAAACGTAACGAACGTCCTCCCCCCTCCGTTTTGTATAAAACATTTAGATATACATAGTTCATTTTAATAGACGGGCGCCGAACGACACGATATACTCTGGGGTGTCGTAAAATAGCCATTACGAGGTATACTGCGTCCCGGCGCTTTATAAACGGTTATAGACTGGGAGACGACTATCCACTTCCGCTTCGATAGTTAAAGTTTAATTAGTATATAATCATTTAGTAAATTGTATTGGGACTATGATTAGAATGGATTAATTGAGTGAAGAATTACTGGAGACTTTTTCACATTCTTTGTCACGAATGCTCGAAAACTACTTAACGGATAACTATGAAATTTTGCAATAGAAAAGACAAGACGGTTTTGAAAAAAAAAAATTTGAATAATGTCATGTCGTTGAGGAATAATTGTCAAAAAACTGAAAACTCCTACTTTACCGACATTGTCAACAACGATGAGTCATTACACTGGGCTCGCTTCGCTCAATATGCAAACGGCACCCGAGATTTCTGGCTGAGCGAGTAGAAATTGAGGGTTTGTTAGCGGCCCCAGTGATATTAAGGTTAGACTTACTCCGTGGGGATCTTCAACAAGGTGCGGGCCGAGCGAGGCGAGCGTGGTCCACTTGCAGGCGGGCGGGGCGCGGGCGGCGCAGCGCTTGTGCGCCTTGTACTTGCACAGCTCGCAGGCCAGCGCGTGCGCCGTGCCCAGCGCGCCCAGCGGCTCGCGGCATACGTTGCAGAACGTCGGCCGCGCGTGCGTCGCCGCATACCTGACAGACAATATCAAACACTAAAAATAGCAACCGTTAAGTTGCTGGCCGGTTCTTCTCAGCACAGCTGCATACCGGTGGTAGCTTACTTAAGGACTGACTACACTGACCTTTTTATTGTAATAATTGACGATTAAAAAGTGTGTACTACCTACTACTTGAAAAAAATTTTTTGAATTTAAATTTGAATTTTTACATTTAAGATTTGTTTTCTAAAAACTAATTGAAAGGCAAGGTAACAGTTTATTCTAAATTAACTTCAGTTGCGTGTATTCTATTAATACAAGTTCATACCAGTGGTGGTCCCCCGTGGAGAGGCTGGCGACGAGGTCAGCGACGTCAGCCCCGCGGTGCAGGGCGCCCCGCAGCGCGCCCGCCCACGACTCCATCTCCCCGCGGCTGTCCGCGCACAGCACCACGCACCGACTTGACGTTATTACCTGAAGACCGTATTACCTATTATTACCTGGATATTTAAAGTGACGTTTGTGAAACAGTCATACAATAAAGAAATATCTAACTGAGTTTGTCGTGTGGTTCTGATAGCAAGGCTCGTTTGAATCGTTAGTACACTTAACACATTCGAGCTCAGCTAATTTTCTACATTTCTTATTCTAAGTACCGACTAATATAATGACATTCTGAAGCTGGTTGTCGCCAACTTGTATCGTCAAGGGGAGGATAAAAAGCACAAAATTTATTTGCGGCAACCAGGTATAGAATTTGAAATGACGTGATTTCACGTCAGCGGTCGCTAATGTTTTAATATAAATTAGAGTGTTATACTGAAGGTTTTTTGAAGTATGGTATCAAAATAGTCCTGACACTTATATTTGATACACGAGTAATTGAGCAGTGATTGAAAGTGAAAAAGATATAAATAAATATATAAAATAAATCGTTTTAATTTGAATATTTCAAATAACAACATAAAGAAACCTCTCTAATGCAATTCCTAAACGGGAACACCAAAGTTGTTTATAAACGTGTAAAGTTAAATTGCAACTAATGCAAACTAATTACCGACGTAATTACCCAAGCTGTTTCAGTCAATGAAGCTTCACACTTCACACTTCTCACTTCTGTAATTAGCACTGCATACTAAATTTATAATCACTAGCGGTTGCAGGCGTCTGCTAATTTATAAACTATTTTACATCAATTAAAATTTTATTATCATTATTATCGTCATCTATTGGGAATTTATAGAACTTAGAAGAATAGAACCTAAAAAATTAAGATTTAAACCATCTTCTAATTTGGACAAAACAATACATATCTACAAAGTTTCGTTACAATCAGATCAATAGTTTGGAAGATTAGAACAGACGAACACGAGGTTTTTTATATGTAAAGATGTAAATAATAAAATTATCTATATACATATTAATAATATTATAATTAAATTGACATAATAGAATAACATTTTACTCAAATTTATTTTAATAATAGTAATTATAGTAATTAAAATTTGTAAACAGTAATAACATCTGTTTTAGGCTACACACAGTCAGTGTAAGAATTACAAGATAGAACAAACGAAGGAAAATGTTAATAATAGTATGTTATGAAACAGTGTACCATTCCTGTGTGCGTGTGTGTGCGTGTGTGTGTGTGTGTGTGTCTGTGCGTGTGTGCGTGTGTAGCTCTATTTCAAAATGATGTATTTCTTACATATAGTTCTTGCAAAAGTTTGTTTAATATATGTCAACGCTTGTCACATAATATATTACATATCATATATTTGACGAAGAGGAAACGATCGCACTGAAACTTAACACTAAAGTCAATTTATTACACAAACGAGTCGCGAGTCACGAGTCGCGAGTCGCGGGAACAAGTCGATATCCGCCCCGTTCCCAACACGGACTGGGATCATGGCAAATATCAACATTTCTCCACCGACATGACTGAAATGTTGTAGGAATGGAAATAGTTACTCACACAAGACATACATTGTCGTCATTTCGTGACAAACGCACGGACCGATTACATGAATCTATACATATACAGTAATCTCTCTCACAACGAGGTAGATTCGTTCCGCGTTATAGGAAAACGCGTTGTATGAATATTTTTGTATAACGCCCTCATGTGAGTAAGGCGTTATGTACATATAATTCACGTTTAACATTTCTCGTTAAAGAACATAAATTAAATTAAATTTTTACTTAATTTTATAAGAACACAATTTGCAAGGGTAAGGTAACGTATGAAATACCCGCGTTATATGTGGGAAAACACGTGTTATACGAGGGACTGAAAACGCGTTATAAAAGTACCGTGTTATTACACATATATATTGGGATTATTGTAAATAAAAATGAGGGGTACGTGTGTAATTCCAAATTAAGAGCTCTTCACTAACTGCATATGAGAGTATATACGCTATTTACAAAAAAAAATATGTGTCTCTGTTTGTTCCGACTGATCTCTGAAACGGCTGGATCGATTTTGACAGGACTTTCACTGGCGGATAGCCTATATTATAGGGAGTACTTAGGCTATTTTATTAAAAAAAAATAAACCGTGCGAACGAAATCGCGGGCACGGCTAGTATTCGATAATAATGTCTTACTATTGACTATACTTTCAATTAATCATTGAGCTGAGCGTAAATGAAGCTCTTAACCGTTTGGGAGACCTTTTTTGTGTTCAGTTGTCTCCAGAATGCGACGAGATAATTAGCTAAAAATTTTCTCACGTATGTTTGAGCTGAACGCGGATGCTATAGAGAAAACAGATTGAAAAAATGTTTAGCCATTCAAAAGTTACCAAGAAAAGAAGAAAGGAGAGGGGCTCAGCTCAACACCCGCCGCGCTCGGTTGGCGGATCCTAGTAGTTAAGTTAAACGGTCACAAACAACTAGACTGACATTCCACTCGGCTGTATGTTAACTTGTAGTATATAAGACTTACGAGAGTGGAAAAACGTTTTAATATATATATTTATATGGAACTTTACACGTGTTGCGGGATTAAAATAAAGTTCTCTCACACTTTATTCACGTATATATATTTAATTACAAATCTGTTATTTGTGTGTGTGTGTGTGTGTGTGTGTGTGTGTGTGTGTGTGTGTGTGTGTATATTTTGAACAGTTTTCCTGAATAATATCATATTAAATTCTATGAAATAATGTATAATAATTTTATGAGATGATACAAATCTTAAATCAAGTTAAATTTAAAATATCTTAATTGATCCAATAGTTTGGTCGAATTATTAAAAATTCTAAAAGCAAAAGCAAACTTAAAGAGAAATACGATATAAAGTCCCGTGTGGTGGCCACACACCGCCAGAGGGCACCACTCTCTGCTGTTTTGATTTTCCTCAATGTCACTTGATGTAAAATGTCCAATATAATAAAAGATTATCATATTATTTTAATTAAGATCTTTAGATGTCGATTATATGACGTGATAATTACTAAAACAGTTCGTTTAACCGAATGTTATTAAATTTAAAAAAACTAATGATAGTAGTAGTAAATTGCAATAATGTAATTTATAAGTTTATTGAAAAATTTATTTATTTTAGCTTCACGCCATATCCCTTGCGGGGTAGCCAGAGACGACAGAGAGCCAAACGCTACGGTCCCTGCATACCTCTTTCGCCTCGGCCACAGACATCAACCTCTTCATACTCTGCATGCCCTCCGTTGCGTTCCTCATGCTTTTTACGTGACCTTCCTCCAGTATCTTAGATACTGTGTTTTCGAAGGTAACTAGAGGCCTCCCCCTGTCTCTCTTACCACTCACTTTTCCTGTATAAATCTTTTTTACTATTCTTTCATCACTCATTCATTTGACGTGCCCAAACCACCTGAGCACGTTCTTCTTCATTCTCACCGTGACATTTTCGCTAGTATCTGCCACTCTGTGGATCTCTTCATTGCGGATTCGGTCAGCTAGACTGACTCCGCATATTTTACGAAGAGATCGCATTTCCACAGCATTCATCTTTCTTACATTCTTCTTCTGTGTTACAAACGTTTGGCTGCCGTATAACAGCGTCGGTAGCAAAAACGCATTGTGTACAGCCAAACGTGCTTTCCATTTCGTATCTTCCATCTCTGCTATACATACTTCCCAAAATACACCACTTCATTCTCTTGTTCTATTATTATACCATTCACGTTGATCTTACATTCTGTTCTTTCTTCATTTGAGCACAATGAGCACTGCATCATCTGCATATAGCAAGCAATTGACCTTAAGGTCACCTACTTTTACTCCTATGTCACTGTCTTCAACTACAACAACTATCCAAATAATTGAACGACCAAGCTGACATAGCCCTACCTTGCTTAACACCCGATTGGATGTCAAATCAGGGCAACATGTCGGCTCCTACTCGCACACTGGCTGAGTGATCTCTGTAAAGAGACTTTACCGCCTGTAGCAAGGGTCCGTTCACATTGTATCGGGGCAGTATCTCCCATAACTTCTTTCGCACAACCCTGTCAAACGCCTTTTCCAAATCCACAAAAGCACAGAAAACCTTTTGGTTTAGGGCCTATAGCTTTTCCGTGATCATGCGGAGGGAAAAGATCTGATATACACCCTCTTCCAGGTCTAAAACCTCCTTGGGCCTCCCACAACAGCCTTTCAGATCTCTCTTGCATTCTTCTCGCTAATATTTTACCATAAACTTTACCGCCCACGACTTTCAGATTTCGAATCGCACTCTCCACTTCTTCCAAACTGATTTCACCATCAGGTACATCCGGACTCAGCATTTCGCTAGTACTCAAGACCGAGACGTCCTCACATTCATACGTCTCCTTGTAGAATTCCGCCCACCGCTGCAAAACGTGTGCTTATTGAAAAAGTAACTTAGAATATTTAATAAATAAAAAAAACATTTAATTAAAGTTAAAACACAATTTGTGTAAAGTTTTCTATTTCAATGTTTATAACGTCTCCCCACAGACACACACTAACACGCACACACACACACACACACATACACAAAAATACAAACGAACTTTGCAAACTAATCTCATAAAGGAGGAGCATCTTCACATTCGATTATCTGGTCCTGAGAAGGGTCCCCTATTACGTTGGACACAAAATAAATTATAGAAATAATTAAATAAACAAATAAAGAGACGAAGAATTCAATTATTACATTTCTGATTAAAATCATGTTATATTTATTAAATACTACTTAATAAAAATATTTTCTATTATTAAAAACTTTTTCCGAGCACTACCGATAGCTTCGACGAGATCGGTGTGTTTTAGTGTATATACTAGCTGTTGCCACGACTTCGCTCGCGCTGTGTATGTTTTACAAAATAAAAGTAGGTTTAAGTTACTCCTTATAATATCAGCTGTCAGCCAGTGAAAGTTCTATTAAAATCCGTCCAGCCGTTTCAGTTATTAGCCGGAACAGACTGAAATACAATTAAAAATGGATTTTGTTACATAAGTATCGTATATACGTTTATATGCATTTAGTGTGAAGCTGTTAATTTTGAATTATATACAGACACTTTCGTTTTATTTATATGTATAGACGTCACTTTATATTTTGCAAAATGGCCTTCAAATGATATATTGAACACATTCCTTAACATTTTTTAAATTTTTTTTCAAATGTCCTTTACATTTGATAAAGATTATATACTATATAAAATAAACATGGGCAGTGATAATTATTATTAGGAGACCTAACCGGATAACTTTTATATGTATATACGAGTATATATATATATATATATATATATATATATATATGTATATGTATGGGGTCGCGTCAAGTAGGTATGACTCATCGTTCGTTAAATACTAAATAGTTCGTTTATTATTATTAAATGTATTAAATTTATTAATATTATTTTAATACCAACAAATGTGTCAAATAATAACAATTACATTGCACGCTAATATGTTTCGTTACATGATCTTCAATAATGTTAATAAAATTTTTAACATTATAATATATCTCAGTGCACTCTGTCGGAGACTCAAAATAACATTAACATCAAAATATATTTCTCAGGTGCTCAGGTGGTTTGGGCACGTCGAACGAATGAGTGATGAAAGAATGATAAAAAAGATTTATATAGGAAAAGTGAGCGGTAAGAGAGACAGGGGGAGGCCTCGAGTGACCTTCGAAAACACTGTATCTATAATACTGGAGGAAGGTCACGTAAAAAGCATGAGGACCCCCCGGAGGGCATGTATGAAGAGGTTGATGTCAGTGGCCGAGGCGAAAAAGGTATGCAGGGACCGTAGCGTTTGGCGCTCCGTCGTCTCTGGCTACCCCGTAAGGGATATGGCGTGAAGCTAAATAAATAAATAAATAAATATATTAATTAATGAAATGTTAAAACAGTTAATTCCTCACAAAACATTACTTTTATTGTATTATTTAAATTTAAACGATGTATTATTGGAGTTGTAACCCGAGGTTGACGATTTGCAAGTAACTATAGCAATAACACCAGCCAGCACTCGCACAACTTCAGCTCAAACTAATCAACTATTACATGTTGAAAACTTTAATTTAGTTGTAATTGAATTTATATCTTCTCAATGTCGGTCGGAAAAACGATCGGTTTAGATTTTACATAAAAGTATATATTTAAATTGATATATTGATATATTTAACAAATATGAAAAATTTCGACATATTCTCTAAAAATATGGGCATGAGGAGAGATGAAAAGCAAGTAACCAAAAGAGTGCTGGGTGTGGTAGTGAAGAAAAGCTGGATGGTTTGCGTAAAAGACGATATGGTGAAGAATGCAGTGTGTGCAGAGATGACGAGTTACAGGAGGGTATGGAAGGAAAAAACATACTGCGCCGATCACAAAATTGGGATAAGGGCAAAAAGATGACTACTTTCTCTAAAAACATCGCAAATACAGTCGAAGCGGCGACGAAATATACAAATATATTCTGATATTCAACACTAAAGGAATGTAAAACGATTTATCTTTTATGTCTCATCACGACTTCTTGTTATAATTGTTCTTTACTCTAAGGTATTGTATTTTCTTCCGTTACTTCTGTCACGTCAACGCGGCCCACTTGTAACAATCACACACACACACACACACACACAAACACACACACACACACACACACACACACACACACACACACACACACACACACACACACACACACACACACACACACACACACACACACACACACACACACACACACACACACACACACACACACACACACACACACACACACACACACACACACACACACACACAGATGTAAATAATAAAATTATCTATATACATATTAATAATATTATAATTAAATTGACATAATAGAATAACATTTTACTCAAATTTATTTTAATAATAGTAATTATAGTAATTAAAATTTGTAAACAGTAATAACATCTGTTTTAGGCTACACACAGTCAGTGTAAGAATTACAAGATAGAACAAACGAAGGAAAATGTTAATAATAGTATGTTATGAAACAGTGTACCATTCCTGTGTGCGTGTGTGTGCGTGTGTGTGTGTGTGTGTGTCTGTGCGTGTGTGCGTGTGTAGCTCTATTTCAAAATGATGTATTTCTTACATATAGTTCTTGCAAAAGTTTGTTTAATATATGTCAACGCTTGTCACATAATATATTACATATCATATATTTGACGAAGAGGAAACGATCGCACTGAAACTTAACACTAAAGTCAATTTATTACACAAACGAGTCGCGAGTCACGAGTCGCGAGTCGCGGGAACAAGTCGATATCCGCCCCGTTCCCAACACGGACTGGGATCATGGCAAATATCAACATTTCTCCACCGACATGACTGAAATGTTGTAGGAATGGAAATAGTTACTCACACAAGACATACATTGTCGTCATTTCGTGACAAACGCACGGACCGATTACATGAATCTATACATATACAGTAATCTCTCTCACAACGAGGTAGATTCGTTCCGCGTTATAGGAAAACGCGTTGTATGAATATTTTTGTATAACGCCCTCATGTGAGTAAGGCGTTATGTACATATAATTCACGTTTAACATTTCTCGTTAAAGAACATAAATTAAATTAAATTTTTACTTAATTTTATAAGAACACAATTTGCAAGGGTAAGGTAACGTATGAAATACCCGCGTTATATGTGGGAAAACACGTGTTATACGAGGGACTGAAAACGCGTTATAAAAGTACCGTGTTATTACACATATATATTGGGATTATTGTAAATAAAAATGAGGGGTACGTGTGTAATTCCAAATTAAGAGCTCTTCACTAACTGCATATGAGAGTATATACGCTATTTACAAAAAAAAATATGTGTCTCTGTTTGTTCCGACTGATCTCTGAAACGGCTGGATCGATTTTGACAGGACTTTCACTGGCGGATAGCCTATATTATAGGGAGTACTTAGGCTATTTTATTAAAAAAAAATAAACCGTGCGAACGAAATCGCGGGCACGGCTAGTATTCGATAATAATGTCTTACTATTGACTATACTTTCAATTAATCATTGAGCTGAGCGTAAATGAAGCTCTTAACCGTTTGGGAGACCTTTTTTGTGTTCAGTTGTCTCCAGAATGCGACGAGATAATTAGCTAAAAATTTTCTCACGTATGTTTGAGCTGAACGCGGATGCTATAGAGAAAACAGATTGAAAAAATGTTTAGCCATTCAAAAGTTACCAAGAAAAGAAGAAAGGAGAGGGGCTCAGCTCAACACCCGCCGCGCTCGGTTGGCGGATCCTAGTAGTTAAGTTAAACGGTCACAAACAACTAGACTGACATTCCACTCGGCTGTATGTTAACTTGTAGTATATAAGACTTACGAGAGTGGAAAAACGTTTTAATATATATATTTATATGGAACTTTACACGTGTTGCGGGATTAAAATAAAGTTCTCTCACACTTTATTCACGTATATATATTTAATTACAAATCTGTTATTTGTGTGTGTGTGTGTGTGTGTGTGTGTGTGTGTGTGTGTGTGTGTGTATATTTTGAACAGTTTTCCTGAATAATATCATATTAAATTCTATGAAATAATGTATAATAATTTTATGAGATGATACAAATCTTAAATCAAGTTAAATTTAAAATATCTTAATTGATCCAATAGTTTGGTCGAATTATTAAAAATTCTAAAAGCAAAAGCAAACTTAAAGAGAAATACGATATAAAGTCCCGTGTGGTGGCCACACACCGCCAGAGGGCACCACTCTCTGCTGTTTTGATTTTCCTCAATGTCACTTGATGTAAAATGTCCAATATAATAAAAGATTATCATATTATTTTAATTAAGATCTTTAGATGTCGATTATATGACGTGATAATTACTAAAACAGTTCGTTTAACCGAATGTTATTAAATTTAAAAAAACTAATGATAGTAGTAGTAAATTGCAATAATGTAATTTATAAGTTTATTGAAAAATTTATTTATTTTAGCTTCACGCCATATCCCTTGCGGGGTAGCCAGAGACGACAGAGAGCCAAACGCTACGGTCCCTGCATACCTCTTTCGCCTCGGCCACAGACATCAACCTCTTCATACTCTGCATGCCCTCCGTTGCGTTCCTCATGCTTTTTACGTGACCTTCCTCCAGTATCTTAGATACTGTGTTTTCGAAGGTAACTAGAGGCCTCCCCCTGTCTCTCTTACCACTCACTTTTCCTGTATAAATCTTTTTTACTATTCTTTCATCACTCATTCATTTGACGTGCCCAAACCACCTGAGCACGTTCTTCTTCATTCTCACCGTGACATTTTCGCTAGTATCTGCCACTCTGTGGATCTCTTCATTGCGGATTCGGTCAGCTAGACTGACTCCGCATATTTTACGAAGAGATCGCATTTCCACAGCATTCATCTTTCTTACATTCTTCTTCTGTGTTACAAACGTTTGGCTGCCGTATAACAGCGTCGGTAGCAAAAACGCATTGTGTACAGCCAAACGTGCTTTCCATTTCGTATCTTCCATCTCTGCTATACATACTTCCCAAAATACACCACTTCATTCTCTTGTTCTATTATTATACCATTCACGTTGATCTTACATTCTGTTCTTTCTTCATTTGAGCACAATGAGCACTGCATCATCTGCATATAGCAAGCAATTGACCTTAAGGTCACCTACTTTTACTCCTATGTCACTGTCTTCAACTACAACAACTATCCAAATAATTGAACGACCAAGCTGACATAGCCCTACCTTGCTTAACACCCGATTGGATGTCAAATCAGGGCAACATGTCGGCTCCTACTCGCACACTGGCTGAGTGATCTCTGTAAAGAGACTTTACCGCCTGTAGCAAGGGTCCGTTCACATTGTATCGGGGCAGTATCTCCCATAACTTCTTTCGCACAACCCTGTCAAACGCCTTTTCCAAATCCACAAAAGCACAGAAAACCTTTTGGTTTAGGGCCTATAGCTTTTCCGTGATCATGCGGAGGGAAAAGATCTGATATACACCCTCTTCCAGGTCTAAAACCTCCTTGGGCCTCCCACAACAGCCTTTCAGATCTCTCTTGCATTCTTCTCGCTAATATTTTACCATAAACTTTACCGCCCACGACTTTCAGATTTCGAATCGCACTCTCCACTTCTTCCAAACTGATTTCACCATCAGGTACATCCGGACTCAGCATTTCGCTAGTACTCAAGACCGAGACGTCCTCACATTCATACGTCTCCTTGTAGAATTCCGCCCACCGCTGCAAAACGTGTGCTTATTGAAAAAGTAACTTAGAATATTTAATAAATAAAAAAAACATTTAATTAAAGTTAAAACACAATTTGTGTAAAGTTTTCTATTTCAATGTTTATAACGTCTCCCCACAGACACACACTAACACGCACACACACACACACACACATACACAAAAATACAAACGAACTTTGCAAACTAATCTCATAAAGGAGGAGCATCTTCACATTCGATTATCTGGTCCTGAGAAGGGTCCCCTATTACGTTGGACACAAAATAAATTATAGAAATAATTAAATAAACAAATAAAGAGACGAAGAATTCAATTATTACATTTCTGATTAAAATCATGTTATATTTATTAAATACTACTTAATAAAAATATTTTCTATTATTAAAAACTTTTTCCGAGCACTACCGATAGCTTCGACGAGATCGGTGTGTTTTAGTGTATATACTAGCTGTTGCCACGACTTCGCTCGCGCTGTGTATGTTTTACAAAATAAAAGTAGGTTTAAGTTACTCCTTATAATATCAGCTGTCAGCCAGTGAAAGTTCTATTAAAATCCGTCCAGCCGTTTCAGTTATTAGCCGGAACAGACTGAAATACAATTAAAAATGGATTTTGTTACATAAGTATCGTATATACGTTTATATGCATTTAGTGTGAAGCTGTTAATTTTGAATTATATACAGACACTTTCGTTTTATTTATATGTATAGACGTCACTTTATATTTTGCAAAATGGCCTTCAAATGATATATTGAACACATTCCTTAACATTTTTTAAATTTTTTTTCAAATGTCCTTTACATTTGATAAAGATTATATACTATATAAAATAAACATGGGCAGTGATAATTATTATTAGGAGACCTAACCGGATAACTTTTATATGTATATACGAGTATATATATATATATATATATATATATATATATATATATATGTATATGTATGGGGTCGCGTCAAGTAGGTATGACTCATCGTTCGTTAAATACTAAATAGTTCGTTTATTATTATTAAATGTATTAAATTTATTAATATTATTTTAATACCAACAAATGTGTCAAATAATAACAATTACATTGCACGCTAATATGTTTCGTTACATGATCTTCAATAATGTTAATAAAATTTTTAACATTATAATATATCTCAGTGCACTCTGTCGGAGACTCAAAATAACATTAACATCAAAATATATTTCTCAGGTGCTCAGGTGGTTTGGGCACGTCGAACGAATGAGTGATGAAAGAATGATAAAAAAGATTTATATAGGAAAAGTGAGCGGTAAGAGAGACAGGGGGAGGCCTCGAGTGACCTTCGAAAACACTGTATCTATAATACTGGAGGAAGGTCACGTAAAAAGCATGAGGACCCCCCGGAGGGCATGTATGAAGAGGTTGATGTCAGTGGCCGAGGCGAAAAAGGTATGCAGGGACCGTAGCGTTTGGCGCTCCGTCGTCTCTGGCTACCCCGTAAGGGATATGGCGTGAAGCTAAATAAATAAATAAATAAATATATTAATTAATGAAATGTTAAAACAGTTAATTCCTCACAAAACATTACTTTTATTGTATTATTTAAATTTAAACGATGTATTATTGGAGTTGTAACCCGAGGTTGACGATTTGCAAGTAACTATAGCAATAACACCAGCCAGCACTCGCACAACTTCAGCTCAAACTAATCAACTATTACATGTTGAAAACTTTAATTTAGTTGTAATTGAATTTATATCTTCTCAATGTCGGTCGGAAAAACGATCGGTTTAGATTTTACATAAAAGTATATATTTAAATTGATATATTGATATATTTAACAAATATGAAAAATTTCGACATATTCTCTAAAAATATGGGCATGAGGAGAGATGAAAAGCAAGTAACCAAAAGAGTGCTGGGTGTGGTAGTGAAGAAAAGCTGGATGGTTTGCGTAAAAGACGATATGGTGAAGAATGCAGTGTGTGCAGAGATGACGAGTTACAGGAGGGTATGGAAGGAAAAAACATACTGCGCCGATCACAAAATTGGGATAAGGGCAAAAAGATGACTACTTTCTCTAAAAACATCGCAAATACAGTCGAAGCGGCGACGAAATATACAAATATATTCTGATATTCAACACTAAAGGAATGTAAAACGATTTATCTTTTATGTCTCATCACGACTTCTTGTTATAATTGTTCTTTACTCTAAGGTATTGTATTTTCTTCCGTTACTTCTGTCACGTCAACGCGGCCCACTTGTAACAATCACACACACACACACACACACACAAACACACACACACACACACACACACACACACACACACACACACACACACACACACACACACACACACACACACACACACACACACACACACACACACACACACACACACACACACACACACACACACACACACACACACACACACACACACACACACACACAGATGTAAATAATAAAATTATCTATATACATATTAATAATATTATAATTAAATTGACATAATAGAATAACATTTTACTCAAATTTATTTTAATAATAGTAATTATAGTAATTAAAATTTGTAAACAGTAATAACATCTGTTTTAGGCTACACACAGTCAGTGTAAGAATTACAAGATAGAACAAACGAAGGAAAATGTTAATAATAGTATGTTATGAAACAGTGTACCATTCCTGTGTGCGTGTGTGTGCGTGTGTGTGTGTGTGTGTGTCTGTGCGTGTGTGCGTGTGTAGCTCTATTTCAAAATGATGTATTTCTTACATATAGTTCTTGCAAAAGTTTGTTTAATATATGTCAACGCTTGTCACATAATATATTACATATCATATATTTGACGAAGAGGAAACGATCGCACTGAAACTTAACACTAAAGTCAATTTATTACACAAACGAGTCGCGAGTCACGAGTCGCGAGTCGCGGGAACAAGTCGATATCCGCCCCGTTCCCAACACGGACTGGGATCATGGCAAATATCAACATTTCTCCACCGACATGACTGAAATGTTGTAGGAATGGAAATAGTTACTCACACAAGACATACATTGTCGTCATTTCGTGACAAACGCACGGACCGATTACATGAATCTATACATATACAGTAATCTCTCTCACAACGAGGTAGATTCGTTCCGCGTTATAGGAAAACGCGTTGTATGAATATTTTTGTATAACGCCCTCATGTGAGTAAGGCGTTATGTACATATAATTCACGTTTAACATTTCTCGTTAAAGAACATAAATTAAATTAAATTTTTACTTAATTTTATAAGAACACAATTTGCAAGGGTAAGGTAACGTATGAAATACCCGCGTTATATGTGGGAAAACACGTGTTATACGAGGGACTGAAAACGCGTTATAAAAGTACCGTGTTATTACACATATATATTGGGATTATTGTAAATAAAAATGAGGGGTACGTGTGTAATTCCAAATTAAGAGCTCTTCACTAACTGCATATGAGAGTATATACGCTATTTACAAAAAAAAATATGTGTCTCTGTTTGTTCCGACTGATCTCTGAAACGGCTGGATCGATTTTGACAGGACTTTCACTGGCGGATAGCCTATATTATAGGGAGTACTTAGGCTATTTTATTAAAAAAAAATAAACCGTGCGAACGAAATCGCGGGCACGGCTAGTATTCGATAATAATGTCTTACTATTGACTATACTTTCAATTAATCATTGAGCTGAGCGTAAATGAAGCTCTTAACCGTTTGGGAGACCTTTTTTGTGTTCAGTTGTCTCCAGAATGCGACGAGATAATTAGCTAAAAATTTTCTCACGTATGTTTGAGCTGAACGCGGATGCTATAGAGAAAACAGATTGAAAAAATGTTTAGCCATTCAAAAGTTACCAAGAAAAGAAGAAAGGAGAGGGGCTCAGCTCAACACCCGCCGCGCTCGGTTGGCGGATCCTAGTAGTTAAGTTAAACGGTCACAAACAACTAGACTGACATTCCACTCGGCTGTATGTTAACTTGTAGTATATAAGACTTACGAGAGTGGAAAAACGTTTTAATATATATATTTATATGGAACTTTACACGTGTTGCGGGATTAAAATAAAGTTCTCTCACACTTTATTCACGTATATATATTTAATTACAAATCTGTTATTTGTGTGTGTGTGTGTGTGTGTGTGTGTGTGTGTGTGTGTGTGTGTATATTTTGAACAGTTTTCCTGAATAATATCATATTAAATTCTATGAAATAATGTATAATGTCTTCATGAGATGATACAGATCTTAAGTCAAGTTAAATTAAAAATGTCTTAATTGATCCAATAGGTTGATCGAATTATTAAAAATTCTAAAAGCAAAAGCAAACTTAAAGAGAAATACGATATAAAGTCCTGTGTGGTGGCCACACACACTGTTTTGAATTTCCTTTTTAATCTCCCTTGATGTAAAATGTCTAATACAATAAAAGATTATCATATTATTTTAATTAAAATGTTTAGATGTCGATTATATGACGTGATAATTACTAAAACAGTTCGTTTAACCGAATGTTATTATATAAAAAAAAAACTAATGATAGTAGTAGTAGATCGCAAAAATGTAATTTATGGGTTTAGTGAAAAATTTATTTTATTTTAGGACGACAATTTAGGACGACATGTCAGCTCCTACTCGCACACAGGCTGAGTGATCTCTGTAAACAGACTTTACAACCTGAATCAAGGGTCCGTTCACATTGTATCGGGTAGTATCTCCCATAACTTCTTTCTCACAACCCTGTCAAACGCCTTTTCCAAATTCACAAAAGCACAGAAAACCTTTTGGTTTAGGGCCAAAAACTTTTCCGTGATCATGCGGAGGGTAAAGATCTGATCTATACACTCTCTTCCAGGTCTAAAATCTTCTTGGGCCTCCCACAACAACCTTTCAGATCTCTCTTGCATTTTTCTCGCTAATATTTTAGCATAAACTTTACCGCCAACAACTGATAGCCCTATAGCTTGCACAGTCTATCTGTGAACCTTTGTCTTTATACAAAGATAAGATGACTGCACCTCGCCAATCGTCTGGGACTTCCCCTGATTTCCAGCATAAATTGCACAAAAACCGGAACAAGTCCAAGACGCGTGGCCCACCATATTTGATCATCTCGGCAGTAACTTCATCTGCTCCCGCAGTTTTACCACATTGCAGACTTCGAATCACACTCTCCACTTCTTCCAAACTGATTTCACCATCAGGTACATCCGGACTCAGCATTTCGCTGGTACTCAAGGCCGAGGTGTCCTCACATTCTTACGTCTCCTTGTACAATTCCGACCACCGCTGCAAAACGTGTGCTTATTGAAGAAGTAACTTAGAATATTTAATAAATAAAAAAATAAAATATTAAGATAAAACACAATTTGTGTAAAGTTTTCTATTTCAATGTATACACACATACCCACACAAAAATACAAACGAACTTTGCAAACTAATCTCATAAAGGAGGAGCATCTTCACATTCGATTATCTGGTCCTGAGAAGGGTCCCCTATTACGTTGGACACAAAATAAATTATAGAAATAATTAAATAAACAAATAAAGAGACGAAGAATTCAATTATTACATTTCTGATTAAAATCATCTAACATTTAATAAAATAATACAAAATAAAAATATTTTCTATTGTTAAAAACTTTTCCGAACACCGCTGATGGCTTCGACGAGATCGGTGTGTTTTAATATATACTAGTTATGGCCGCGACTTTACTCGCGCTGTGTATGTTTTACAAAATAAAAGTAGGTTCAAATTACTCCTTATAACATCAGCTGTCAGCCAGTTAAAGTTCTATTAAAATCCGTCCAGCCGTTTCAGTTATTAGCCGGAACAGACTGAAATACAATTAAAAATGGATTTTGTTACATAAGTATCGTATATACGTTTATATGCATTTAGTGTGAAGCTGTTAATTTTGAATTATATACAGACACTTTAGTTTTATTTATATGTATAGACGTCACTTTGTAATTTCGATTTCATATGAGTCAATATATATGTAATAATAAAGGAAGAAGGAGTAATTTAAATTATATTTTGCAAAATGGCCTTCAAATGATATATTGAACACATTCCTTAACATTTTTTAAATTTTTTTTCAAATGTCCTTTACATTTGATAAAGAGTATATACTATATAAAATAAACATGGGCAGTGATAATTATTATTAGGAGACCTAACCGGATAACTTTTATATGTATATACGAGTATATATATATATATATATATATATATATGTATATGTATATGTATGGGGTCGCGTCAAGTAGGTATGACTCATCGTTCGTTAAATACTAAATAGTTCGTTTATTATTATTAAATGTATTAAATTTTTTAATATTATTTTAATACCAACAAATGTGTCAAATAATAACAATTACATTGCACGCTAATATGTTTCGTTACATGATCTTCAATAATGTTAATAAAATTTTTAACATTATAATATATCTCAGTGCACTCTGTCGGAGACTCAAAATAACATTAACATCAAAATATATTTCTCAGGTGCTCAGGTGGTTTGGGCACGTCGAACGAATGAGTGATGAAAGAATGATAAAAAAGATTTATATAGGAAAAGTGAGCGGTAAGAGAGACAGGGGGAGGCCTCGAGTGACCTTCGAAAACACTGTATCTATGATACTGGAGGAAGGTCACGTAAAAAGCATGAGGACCCCCCGGAGGGCATGTATGAAGAGGTTGATGTCTGTGGCCGAGGCGAAAGAGGTATGCAGGGACCGTAGCGTTTGGCGCTCCGTCGTCTCTGGCTACCCCGTAAAGGATATGGCGTGAAGATAAATAAATAAATATATTAATTAATGAAATGTTAAAACAGTTAATTCCTCACAAAACATTACTTTTATTGTATTATTTAAATTTAAACGATGTGTTATTGGAGTTGTAACCCGAGGTTTACGATTTGCAAGTAACTATAGTAATAACACCAGCCAGCACTCGCACAACTTCAGCTCAAACTAATCAACTATTACATGTTGAAAACTTTAATTTAGTTGTAATTGAATTTATATCTTCTCAATGTCGGTCGGAAACTGATCGTTTAGATCGTTTAGATTTGAAATAAAAGTATATATTTAAATTGATATATTTAACAAATATGAAAAATTTCGACATATTCTCTAAAAATATGGGCATGAGGAGAGATGAAAGTCATGTAACCAAAAGAGTGCTGGGTGTGGTAGTGGAGGGATGCACAGGTAGAGGACGGCCGAAGAAAAGATGTATGGACTGCGTGAAAGACAATATGGAGAAGAAGGGAGTGTGTACAGAGAAAACGAGTAACAGGAGACTATGGAAGCAGAAAACATACTGTGCCGACCTCAAAATTCGGATAAGGTCTGGAAGATGATGGTTTTCCCTACAAAAATCACAATTACAATCAAAGTAACGGTGAAATTTATTTTTCTCGCCTTTTTCACGGCCGCTCGTTATAATTGTTAGTTATTTTGATGTATTGTGTTTACTCCTGTTACTTCCGTTATTTCTGTTACTTCGGTTACATCAACGCGACCCACTTTTAACGATCACACACAAACACACACCCACTCATATACATTATTTGTTTTATACATATCATTAAAAGTATGCTGAATCGATATTAACATGAATGTTGTACGAAACTAGAGTTTGCCTACAGCTTCGCTCGGGCACTACGTACAAAGTATATAGATAATGATAGATTCATCCAAATCTATCAGATCATTTTGACAGACGGAGAAAATTAAAATAATAATTTCGGTTATTCTGTTTTGACTATACAAAAAAATATATAAACAAATATAATTAATAGCTTTAATTTTTTCAACACTATTTTATCAAAAACATAATGAGATCAAATCGTATAACAGACACTAATTAGAATACGATTTAGTGAATGAAATACTGATTAGATAATTCACAAAAATTATGAACATATCCTTACTACGACTGGCCTGTAATTTTCTATCTCTTGGACTTGGCCTGTAATTTTCTATCTCAATTACTCTGGTTTCATCAAAGATTCAAGCTTTTCTATCTATATATATAACATAAATAAAAATACAGACAACAGACCTAACAACGCGTTAGCCGTCATTTGTAAATATCTGGAAGAGATGTTCCAACCCTTGTGAATTTACCCCCGGATGTATGAGAATACTGATCCTAATAAGGTCCTTCCATGTCTGGAATATATGTAAAAAATTGAAATCAATTAATCCGTATGTTTGACATCAAACTGATTAAAATATACCTCGCTTAGCGTCGTTTCGTTTTGCGTTCTTTTCGAAGTTACGTCTCCGCTTAATTAGTACTAATTTTCACTGTGCGTCGTTAGATTTTCGATGTTGCGTTGTTTTGGGTTCGAATCATAATTTTTTTTTTTTCTAAAAGATGGCAACACTTTTGTTTCTGATTGCGCCATGCCATCAATACTCAGGGATTCTCTTTCGAACTAAAAATGAACGCAATTTGTAAAGAATTTTCTTTTGAACTCATTTGAGGTCTGGATTTTCTGGTTCTGGATTTGGAGGTTGGGATTTCCCAAACGAGATTATTAAAACGCATTCAACTGCAAAGGATTACTTTAGAATATTTGATATGAAAATTTTCAGAAACATTAAAAAGAATTGTCACCATACTTTTATCGCCTTATGTCTCTCCGTGTCTGAATAATTGAGGTAAAATTAAAAATACTAATAATATTTAAACGCCTATACTCTGTAAATAAAACGAATTTAAATAAAATTTCTCATGCGTGACACAACGGTTCCCGGAAAAATTGCTGTGACATCTAGAGTACGTAGAGCGGTGATCCTTCGGGAGAACACGAAGTAAACACGCCGGATATAAATAATATACAAAAAGAGTTTCAAGGGGGAAATGTTACTTCACATCTGGTTTATTCAAAGGAATTAAACCTACCCGGGTAACCTCATTTTTTTGCGCACCGGATGTTTTGTGGGAAGGGTTCCACCTCAAGGTTTGAGTTAATAGCTCCGGATGTGTGTCGACGTGTGTTAAACGGTTGGATCATTAGGGAGCCAACAATAGTATAAATACTAACATACCAAGTTAATTTGGACGGTTGAAATCTATATATATATATATATATATATATATATGATGATGCCACTTACTGACTCATCACGAAATCTCCGAAACTATCAGTCCGATTAACTTAAAATTTTACATAGTGACTTCTTTTGTGACGTAGACGTCCACTAGGAACGGATTTTACGGAATTCCTATCCCAACGGATTTCAACTTTTTGCATTTCGTCAAGTTTTAAACGTGTAGGAGCTATACACTTAACGCGGGAATAAAAGTTACTATAGCAACGGTTACGATGGCACCGAATAATATGACAAAGGTTACCACAGCAACCTAATTTCACATCTAAATTAATAGTGTGCCCAGCGAAGCGTGATGGAATAAGCTAGTGTTTTTATTGTAGTACAGACAAAATAGTGATTTAAAAGATATTCGAGAGTCGAAAACTATCCACTTCTAACACATAGCCCTCGATCAGCACCCTCGTGACCCAATAAATGGCGGTCTATTGAGGTCGGGCTGCACTGTGCTGTGTCGAGAGTAATGCACAGAAAATATACAAAATAGATGAAACTGCAACATGCAGTTTCATCATAAGTAAAAGTACATACCTTCGATTGACTTTTTTAGATCGCATCGAAGTAATGACGGATGTATCATTGACATTGACAAATTTTTTTTTAATTTTATTTGTAAATCGACAAGTTAGTTGCACTTAGACTTTTAATTCATAAAAATATTATAACAACATAATGTGAGGACTTCCCTGTATCTAGTCAAGGTAAATTGCGTAATATGGTGTTGTGTAACCTACGAAGTCACTACCAGAAATAGACGTAAGGATATCTAATCTAATCGAGATGCAGACATTTTTATGGTGTAATATCCACAACTCTTAGGACATGTCATTTTATCTATGACTATTAAGTTGTTTTATTTCTCTCTATTAACCAATTTATTTATTTATTTATCTTCACGCTTTATCCCTTGCGGGGTAGCCAGAGACGACGGAGCGCCAAACGTTACGGTCCCTGCATACATGCCCTCCAAAGGGTCCTCATGCTTTTTACGTGACCTTCCTCCAGTATCATAGATACTGCGTTTTCGAAGGTCATTCGGGGCCTCCCCCTGTCTCTCTTACCGCTTTTCCTGTACAAATCTTTTTTACCATTCTTTCATCACTCATTCGTTAGACGTGCCCAAACCACCTGAGCACGTCCTTCTTCATTCTCACCGTGACATCTTCGCTAGTACCTGCCAATCTGTGGATCTCTTCATTGCGCATTCGGTCAGCTAGACTGGCTCAATTAACCAATTCATACCTTAAAAACTGGTTAAGAATACTCATACAAGTGGTTGTACAATGGATTTACCAAATATATATATAAAAATATAAACAAATAATATTAAAAATACCACAACATACGAGATAATGTGGTAAAAAAAAAGTATGTCACATAAAAGCTTAATATAAAGTAATTTTTATCTCACTTCTTGTTAGTAAAATAATGTATGCACGCTCCGGGATTATCCCTCGACGGCGTCTCGAGTACAAAATATAACTTAGTGAAAAATATTTATAATAAAACACTTTCTTTCAACCACTTAAGGGACAGATTCTTAAAAATACTTCATGCACTAAGGATCATAAACATCCCGTGAAGCAACACTTTAAAGTTGTGAAGAAGAAAGCAGATAAAGGAGTAAATACCAGTATAGATTGTCAATTAAATGTCGAAATGAAAACCTCGATATTATATTACTAATGATAAAACATTTTGGTAATATTAATAGTTAAAATATATATTTCATATAAAATATTATTATAAATGTTAAACTTAATTCGTATTTCTTCTACCGTATGTTAGCACAGAGACATCGTATGTTTAATATTTAAATAAAAATATCTCTATATGTATAAAGTCTGTGTGTCTGTGTGTGTGTGTGTGTGTGTGTGTGTGTGTGTGTGTGTGTGTGTGTGTGTGTGTGTGTGTGTGTGTGTGTGTGTGTAAACGTGTAAATAATAAACACAATACAATCCACAGTATCTTCAAAACTACCATCCGAATATCATTATATATTTTTGGATAGATGAAGTTCAGTTTTGTAAACTGATTTAAGTTCCTGTAGTTGACATAAAACTAAAGACTGTCAAATTTAAATTTTGTTAATATAGTGCGTAGTGTAGTTATACGGACTTTACAAGAGCTATCATATAGTATATAAATATATATATACTCATGTTTATTTATTCAGGATTTGCCCGAGTATTGTTCACGCCGTGGAGGGAGAGCGGCGTGAACAGTTCACGACACACCCCATTAAGATTTGTATCCCAAATTGAATCGAAATTATTCGGGTAAAAAACAAAAAAAAAAAAAAATAATAAGTAAAGCCAGTTGAATTTAATGTAATATTTAATTAAAATCATGATTATATAAGGATCAATGAACTTTAAATACTGACCTGAAAGCTGTGGTGTGTGTTGTAGCTGCACTCTGCGTAAGTGGCGTCCTCCAGCTCGAACTCGTCCCACAGGTGACTCTGTAATAAGATTAACATATTTAATACTCTTAAGAGAGAATCATTAGTATATATATTTTCTTTTTTGTAAGAGGAGGGCAAACGAGCGTGCGGGTCACCGTTGACGGGTGCTCCCTTCCGTTAACGAACTCATGCAAAATCATGAGAATTACAAGTGCGTTCCCGCCCTTGGAGATGGGAGTAAACGCTTTTCTTGAAGGCACATCTTGATTAAAAGACTTGATACAACATGGGTTATATCGATCGGGAAACACTGGGTTCCCAACAATCCTAACGGCTCTCCGTTGTTCGCGGTCAAAAGGAATAAGCTGATATTGGGATGATCCGGACCAGAGATGAGAACAGTATAGTAATACCCCGCATTAAGCGAGGGATACGTTCCAAAAAAAATCGCGTTAACTGAAATTCGCGTATAACGAGGTTTATTATTAAACATAGTCAAAAATTATAACAAAAAAATACAAATCATTTTAATCAATCACTTTAATTCTAGGAACACTTTATGCAATACATACTCTTATTTTTTACGGAAAAATACATCTATTGTTGATGACTACATTATATTTATACACACTCTTTCGCGTAATTCGAGGCATTCGAACGCGAAATTTGTATCCGCGTTATAGTGAAACCGCGTATAACGGGGTCGCGTAAAGCGGGGTATTACTGTACCCCATATGTGGCCGAACCTGCGCCTTATAGAGCGCAAGTCTTTGCCCAGGCTTGAAATACTGCCTCGCTCTATTAATCACTCCCAAGTTAATTGATCCCAATTTAACAGATCAGGATGAAAGATAACGGAACCGGGAGCATAATTTATATAAATATTAAAATACCTGCAATTAGGTAAATGAATATCATTCTAAACAAAATAATTATATTGTTTTGACAACTAAAAGCTTTTGCGGTTTGCAATTAAACATATTATGTCCTACGTCTCTGTTTGGACCGATACAATCTGTATCATATATATAGTTAATTAACTATAATATTGTCAATGAATTGATAATTTTAACTTATTATTGGGTATAACGTATGTCATTACTAACTAAATACTAACTACCGCAGTAAGCAAGGTACTACTAGCATTAGAATATACTACGATAAGTAGTGTAGTAGTGTTACCAACTTTATAAACTAATAGTACGCGTGTACGTCTGTAGCAGACGCTGCAGACACGCTCAGACAGTATAAAACAATTCAACTGTAACTTTATTACTAATTTATTTGTCTTTGATGTTAATTTACTGTAAAACTGCTGGTTAAAGGAACTATTAAATTAAATTTATTACATTACAAAATAAATAAAATTGAAATATCTGATTTCAAATTAACAGCTTTTCACTAAATTCATATCAAAGTGTATACGGTATTAAAAAATACATTTTTGTCTATCCTGTGTGTGTGTCTGTTTGTTTCGGATAATCTCTGAAACGATTGGACTGGACTTTCACTGGTATACAGCCAATGTTATAAAGAATAATTTAAGCTACCTTTGTTTAAATAAAACATGTACCATGCGAGCGAAGTCGCAGTCACGGCTTGTTTTAAACAAATAATATTACATAATTTTGTAACTATGTACTATGATATATAATATTAATAAAAAAAAATCATAAATAAAAATAAGCTTGAAATATTAATATAGAGGAATCACAGCTGATGTCGACCAGACCACTTTATATAGACCCGTGAAATAGAAAGATCTCTTCCTAATAAGAGTTCTAATTATAATCTACAAAATATTAGCTGACATCAGCCACGGGTCTGAGAGGAATCACAGCTGATCGCGAACAGACCACTTTATATAGACCCGTGAAATAGAAAGATCTCTTCCTAATAAGAGTTCTAATTATAATCTACAAAATATTAGCTGACATCAGCCACGGGTCTGAGAGGAATCACAGCTGATCGCGAACAGACCACTTTATATAGACCCGTGAAATAGAAAGATCTCTTCCTAATAAGAGTTCTAATTATATCGTACAAAATATAAATAAATATATACATAATTAAAATTTGTATTGTTTTAGTTTAATTTCGTATTCTTTATCTATCATATATTGTGAATCTTTCAGAGTTAAAGTTAAAAAAGAGTGAAAATTCTTTTAAAACCTCTCTCCTGTTCCATTTTGGTTGAGCGAATCGAGTTGTCTTACGAGACTACGCTTTTAGAACTGAATCCATTATTGGAATTCTAAGCCAAACATAGTACAATAAAAGCAGCAAAATTTAACTAGTGTTTTTATTTATTTATTTATTTATACATTTTCCACTTTGAATCCATACCGGTGATCACTTGTGTGCGTCAAATGGAAGTGACAGGAGGGCCTATTTTGATATCGTAGGTACGTAACTAAATAAGCCCTTCCGTAAAGACACTCTCCAAACAACAACAACGCAGAGGTGTATTCCTACTTCAACTCGTTACTATATGTATATACTAGCTATTGTCAGCGTCTTCGTCTGCTCCCATACCTCTTTTTTTCCCATTAGACTCAAATCGATAAAAAAATTGAATTTAAGATTACTGTTGGAGATAAAAACTATCCTATATATTAAGTTGAATCAAAAATACAAAACAGCCATTTAAATAAATATAGACACACACACGCGCGCACGCACGCACGCACGCACGCACACACACACACACACACACACACACAACCGAATACTGTCAGTTAATTTACAGTAGTACTAGCAGAGATAGAACAAATACATTGTTTATTATTCTGTAACATACAGATGGTAGTTGATACTAGGATCCGCCGTCTTGCGGTGCGGGACTTGAGCTGAGCCCCCTCCCCTTTTATTATCTATATTTATATTTTTTTATTTAGTACTTTTTATGTGATGTTGCTTATAAGCGTATTTATAGGTTCTAAGCAGCGCGCGGAGGTTCTGATAACGTTAAGTCTATGGGTGAAACAGTTTTTTGACCATCACTTCTGAACGGAATGAGATATTTTAATTCTGTTTTTTTTTAAACATTCTCGCTACCAAGCTCTACATTTCTGGCAATTTTCATTCAAATCGATTCAGTAGTTTTTATGTGTTGTTGCTTCAAAATGACGTTTCCCAAACGGTTAAGAGCTTCGTTTACGCTCAGCTAATTACCGGGTTTTAATTACTCAAAGTTAGACTATTGTTATTGTAACTTGCATATGAAAAATGTATTGAGTCATATCTATGAGATTCTTATGTTATAATGTGGAATATATGTATACAGATAGACCAGCAAACCCTGTCTCTTTCTTTTCCAATATATTTGGAAAGGATAGCAATACTTAATACATGTATACATAATGTAGCTTAAAAAAATATGGAACAGGTACGTTAAAATATCTTTAAACAAAAACAAAATAGAGCCTAAAATAATAATATTAACAATAACCTACGGCATCACCTGGCTTTATCAAAAAATAGGATACGTATTGGAATGTAAACCTTATTGCCGTGTTGATAAGGATCATTTGAGATCGTAGAGTTATAAGAATCGTCAACCACACGTGAATAATACATGAGGCAGTTCGCTTCACTTCTTATTTTATTCATCGGGTGACTTCGTGCTTCCGAGGAGGGGATCTCGTAACACAAACACGATATTACATATTTTATATATATATATATATATAATATCTATTGTATTCTATAATTTTAATTAAATTTACAGACGAAAAATAAAAATTAATAACAACAAAAATTTTTATCAAAATATTTCTAACCTCGCGAATAATGAAATATTTTTGTTCATTCCGTCTCGTAACTCACGGATAAAATAAAGGTACAAAAAAATTGTTCTCCGACGCTATTTTAAGTGGATTCCGAAAATTTTTCATGAATGTATATCGAAAAATAATATATATACCAATACAGTTCATAATCTTAATATATAAAACATAAAGACACTCCCTGACTCATTCATCCCTCTACAGCCCAAACCGTAATACCTAGAAATCTGAAATTTGGACACAAGACTCCTGACATATTGAATAGGTGCAATAAGAAAGGATTTTAAAAAAGTCCAAACCGTTCCAAAGTTATAGCTAGAAAATTGCAAAGTGTATCCCCGCTCCCTCTCTTCTTCACCTTCGCCGTCCGTCGCGAAGCACGGGTAACCTGCTAGTATTATATAGAATTACTGACCACACTGGCTAAGCCATAATAACAAGTCATGTCTTTAACGTTGAACAGGAGAGGGAGACTTTAACACTAAACCTACCAAGTACCGGTCAAATTGACCGTTCTTAAACTTTTGTAAAACTTAAACATTTTTAAACGTCATAATATCGTTATCAAACTACATGACAATTCTTAGAATATATGCTTATAATATTTTCTATACTCTTCACTTTTACTTATTTCCATTATTACCCGCGTTATATAATAAAATAACTTTTAATTACCGATCAATTTCACTGCGTGCGATAGGGACAGGTATACAAGAATTGTCGTAAGGTTTAGTGTTAAAATATATCAAGTCTAAGTGGTGTTAATGTCAGTGTTAGTAATATTTATAAGAACAACATAGCTGTTAATGTTAATATAATTAATAAAAGTACAATGAAAGGTTATGTAACGACTATTTAACATATTAGTTATATATATATAGTGATGTTTATATATATACTAAAATATAATAAGAAAATGACATACCTACGTACAAGGAACATGTAGTCTTTTGATATCAATAATATCCTGTATGTATAACTCAATTCTAACATCGGGCGTCAATTTCATCGTCTCGTATATTATTATTAGATCAACATATTTTTATTTGATATAAAAATAAGCTCAAAGTCTTATCTTTTTAAGATATATAAATTATATTTGGAGAAAATGTAATTTTATAAGAATAAACTATTGCTGATACGTACGCATCGAAAATAGTGAAATATGAAAATTAATATAAAAATTGGACTTTCTTTCCGTATGAAAATTTGTATACATATTTCGATATGGATGTATAAAGATTACGTACAAGCGAGTAAGCCAGCTAGAAACAAGTAATACTGTAAGGAATACATTTTAATTCGTATATACTTCTATTAAGCGCAAGCGGAGTCGTCGGCGAACTGTTAGTATAATATTCCTCGAATAGGATTATAAGAAATTATAAAAAGTGAAAGTGAGTTTTTAAAAAAAGTTAGTTCCGAAGCTAAGGGAAGTTGTGATGGACTTATCATGTTCTCATCGTTTCAGACATCTTTAAAAATTCAATGTTAAAGTTACTAAATATTAACTTTAAAAATAACAAAAAAGAAACACTAACATTGGCGTTGGGAAAAATTAAGGCTGCTTAATGTTATATTAATAGTAGTTTTTTTTAATATATTTAATTTATTTTATATATTAATGTATATTATAAAAGAATTGTTTAAGAACTCGCAACTAACGAACTACCAATATGACAATATTATAGGGCAAAAAATTTAAATTTATACAATTTTTACAATAAAACTCTACTCAACACATGCACATATAATACAATAATAAATGGTAGTATTCTGTTTAATATAGAAACAGAAGCAAAACTCGGATATCATGTAACAGTCATCTGAAGATTGAAGCAACCTGGGTAAAGTCTGGTAAAGTCTGGGTATACGAGTATTCTACTTATTGTAGCAACTGCTACTTAAAGGATACTAGTCAAAACGTCAATATTTTTTTTTAAATGTAAAACGAGCTGGCGGGTCACAGATGGTTTGTGATCACCGCCGCCCATGAACTCCTGCAACATTCGAGCATTCAAAAGAGCGTTGCCGGCCTAGGAGGTGGGAGTAAACGCTGAACACTGAACAACGTATCATTAACTGACATCAATGACACGGCGACAACTGAACACGACTTGGAATGGCTAACAACTGACAAGTTTGACAGCACACTAATTTAATAGTGAGGAACGTACAGAGTGACGCGTTAAGTACGTGAGGCAGCCATCAGACGTCTGATGAATTTCAATACGGATAATGATAACTGTCATCTGTTTTGAATCCCTTCCTTAATACGATCAGATCAGAAACAACTATTCGAGTTTCAAAAGTGATTCGGAGTTTACAAAATCCGTTAGAAAGACTGATGCACAGAGACCTAATGTCTTCATAAGTTTTTTTACTTCTTAAAAATAATTTTAATGGTTTTTGAATTATTTATACTAAAAATATAAATAAACTTTCACGATAATAAAAATGACAATTATATTGAAACCTTTTGAGCAGACTATTCAGTTACATAATATATATTAAGTACCTTAAAATATGACAAACTATGTATTATTACATGTCTGTTACACGCGACAAATAAGAGGTCCTGAAAAAAATTTTATGAAATCACTTAAAATTTCATTTTATTCATAGTAATGAATGTTTTTTTTATGAAAGAGGAGGGCAAACGAGCGTGCGGATCCCCGTAGACAGGTGTTCACCGAACTCCAAACTCTCCAAATCCTGGGAATCGCAAGAGCGTTTCCGGCCTTGAAGGTGGGAGTAAACGCTTTTCTTGAAGGCACATTTTGATTGAAAGACTTGATACAACATCGATTCGGAAACACAGCCGAAGGAAGTTCGTTCCACATTTTAGTAGTATGTGGGTGAAAAGTCCTTCAAAACCGCACAGTAGAGGATCGCCACGCATCCAAGTGGTATAGATGGTATTGAAAGCGATCACGTGTTGCTCGGTGATGACATTCGGAGGCAAGCATCAGATCAAATAGCTGTTCGGAACACTTCCCGTTATAAATGCGATAGAAGACGCACAAAGAAGCCACATCTCCACGCAGTGCCAGAAAGTAAAGCCGTTCACAAAGCACTGGGTTCCCAACAATCCGCACCTCCCCGTTGTAAGAGGTCAAAAGGTAGAAACTGATATTGGGGTGATCCGGTCCAGAGATGAGAACAGTTCTCTATGTGTGACAGGACTTACACCTTATAGAGCGCAAGTCTTTGGCCAGGCTTGAAATACTGCTTCGCTCTTTTGATCACTCCTAATTTAATTGAGATTCTCTCAATGACCAGGAAACCAATATTCGCTCGAAATGTCGAGACCACTGGGTCTCGACATTTGGCGAAACATTGATACTCTCGATGAGCAGAAAAACGACAAATGTTTTTTTTTTGTGGTAAACGGTCTTTTGGGGATTAAACTGAACTAATATACGGAACGAACGGAATTTACCGCATCGCCAGTGCTGTCATCCGCATAACAATGTATGTTGAAAATATCCAACAAATCGTTGATTTGCAGGTGTAACAGAGTTGGGGATAGCACGCAGCCTAAGAGTTCTCCAGTATTCTCGGGCTTCGGGTCTGAGCAAAACCCGTCAAAAACCACCTGTAAGCTCCACCCAGCGAGGAAGTTCCGTGAACTACTTGCATAAATTCTCGGGAAGTCCGTAGAAAGGTAGCTTTAAAAGAAGCCCCTTGTACCATACATGATCGAAGGCTTTCGTTTTATCCGGAGTGACTGCCAGAACCTCTCCCTTGCTTTCAATAACAGCTGTCCAACGATGCAAAGATATAACAGAAGATCACCAGTCACCAGATCACCTTATGAACGTCCAAGAATAAGAGAGATTTTCGAAACATTTTTTCCGAAAAACTAATTTTAGTATTAAGTTGACACTGCGGGATGATAGCCGGTGTGTTCCCCTGGTCGACCAAAGTCGAATTTGAGGTTAAATGGGTGGTCAAGAGATCGACTTTCTCTTTTGCTGTGTGGGCTAGAGAGTCATATCCAGTGTGCAATGTCGGTAGGGATGGCTGGCAAGTTTTCCAGAGTGGCTTTGGAAAGCGCCCACAAATTGCGCGTCCTAGGCGGGTATCTTGCCAGCTGGTCCCCAACTTTGACGACATACTTGAACTTTGCTTTAGCAATTTGCCGTTTGAAAAATGTGGAGTCACGGTTATATACCCTCTTGAGAACTCGTAGAGTTCGGATCCTTAATGACTAACAAATTAGCCTAAGCTTTATACGTCTGCTTATCGCCAGCTGCTGCAGCCCTGTCAGACGCATCAAACCAAGGCCGCGAACTGCCACCAAACGGTACCATAGAGTTTGGAACATTATACGTTAATTGAGGAACGAGGCATGAGCAGGGACATATATAAATATTGTTATATTTTTTTATTTCTCATCATTACATTACAACATAATTCGTAAACGAAATATTATCCAAACATATAATATGAATATTCTTTCCTTGTTATAGTTATTATTGAGTTATTTATTTGTTATTGGAAAGAAAAAGGGAAGTCCTAATTAATATTGTTGTACCAAAGAAGATAACAAGATAATAATTAGTTATCCTTCTAGTCTATTATTTTATCATATATATATAATGTAATATATATATATATAATGTATATCAAATGCTTGTAATTTGAGTATATTAAACATTAAGTTAATAAGTAAATTTATAATAAACTAGCTATTGCCAATGACTTCGTCTGCCACTTCGTTCACTATTTTACATCAATTAAAATTGTATTATTAACACCGCCATTTTTATATTTAGAAGTGAATTAAAACCTTCATGTATAAAAAACTTCAAATTCGTAGTAAAAAAAATATTAATCAAGACAAAAAACTATCTATTTATTTATTTATTTATTTATATATATATTTTCCACTTTGAATCCATATCAGTGATCACTTGTGTACGTCAAATGGAAGTATCGTAGGTACGTATCTAAATAAGCCCTTCTGTATAACACTCTCCAACTTAAAATAAGGCTACTCATGTTCCAAACGCGCCCTGCTCTGAGAAGAACCACACAACAAATTCATCGGGGTCTTTTTTTTTTTATTGTGATCAATGTTACACAAACGTCAATATATTTAGTGAGCAATGTACGAACAATTAGAACCATCGCAATCAATTCAATAAGTCGTCCGCTAGATACCTACAAAGTTACATTGAAAACGCTTCAGTGGTTTCGGAGATTAGCGCAAAGGAACGTCGTGACATGGGATTCTTATATATATATATATATATATATATATAAAGTTAGGTAGGTTTACGTTATTGTAGTGTAATAGTAAACAGAGGTCGGCTATAATTCTCATCACGTAGTGACGAGGTCAATGTAGTAGCCTTGGCATTGTAGATTATCCCGACCTTGAGACCGATTGACCAGCTCCAGACCAAAGGAGGAAGCGAGTATAGACGTAGGATATATATATATATATATATATATTACAAATATTATATACACATTAAAAAAAATATTACAACGTGAATTATTTCTACATAACGCGTTATACGGTCATATGAGCGCGTTATACAAGAATATTCCTATAACGCGGAACGAATCTACCGTGTTATAGGGGGATAACTGTATTATGACAAAATGCGAAACACAAGGTATTATTTAAAAAAAAATACATTTAACTTATAACGTAAACTGAGATATAAACCGACTGTGAGTACTCAGCTTTATTACCGGGAGGCTCGTTACGTTTCCGTTACAGTGTAGACGAGGCCTTCGCTGATAAAGACGTTTTATGGTTCACAAAAGTCGAGAATTCTGTTTTAAGATAAATTTTTCCTTAAAATTTTATGGTAATATTTGTAATTAAATTTTGTATTTATTAATAAAATACGACGAACTACTTGAATGTCATTAACGGCGACGCTTTCGACATTGTAACCGGATATCGGCAAAAGTCAAATGAACAAAATTGTCTCATTATCTATATTATACAAAACTTTGAATAAATTATGTCCTACAAACTTTCGCAGACGTCAAGACAGACCCGCCTCGTGACGGGACGTCGCCGTAATGAGATTTTGTGATTTTAATGAAGTTTTAAAACAAATATTTTGTTTCTTATCTTACTATTTTCGACAGTTGCGACATTGTTTCAAACGCCTCAGTTACAACCAAAGTGTAAACCATTTTATATTAATATAAATATTTCGTATCGAAATTTTAGTTCATTATTAGATTTAGAAAAGTCAGACATTCTATTCTAAATAGTATTGACATTGAAAACATACAAATGTCCTATTGCACACACACACACACACACACACGCACGCACGCACGCACGCACGCACGCACGCACGCACGCACGCACGCACGCACGCACGCACGCACGCAGCACGCACACAGCACGCACGTACGCACACACAAACACGCACACATACACACACACACACATACTACTTAATAACAAATAATGTTATATCAACCGAGAATGACCTTTCGATAAAAGAGGCATCTCCCGGGGACCAGTTTCTTTGTAACGCAAACATCAAAAGGCAACAGAACGTAAGCCCTCGGCTTAATTACATATCAGCAGGTTAACATTTAATTTATAACAAATAACTCGTGCTCTGAAATAAACATTTAAATTAACCGACATGCAATATAAATTATATATCAAGAATAATGAAATAATATTTAAATATTAAAATGAATTTAAATCACAATAGAAACATACCGAAAAGACAGATAATTGAGGCATACATACTTGTTTAATATTAAAATGTAATGTAATTAGAAAACAAGGCAGATTGAACTGAAACTGCTCTCACGAATTAAATAAATTTATAACATAAATCTTTATTTTTATTATATTATATAAGAGGTTGATGTCTGTGGTGAAGGCGAAAGAGGTATGCGGGGACCGTAGCGTTTGGCGCTCCGTCGTTTCTGGTTACCCCGCAAGGGATATGACGTGAAAATAAATATATTCTATCAACCAAAAATATTGATATTTTTTCATATCTTGTGTTCAAATACTGTGCACTGTATGAACTCATGTTATAACAATATTCCCAGGGTGATCTTAACGTAGACGTACAACCCTGGCACAGTTAGCCCCTGGACCAAGGGGAGGGTAATCTAATTATAAATTCATATACAGTCTGATGTTAACGTAATATAATGATTTTTTAAAATCTGTCACAAACTTAATTGATATCTTATCTAAAATCACTTTAATATTTCAAAATAATTGTAAGAGGTAGATGATCCAGATTTCTCAACGGAAGACACAGCATCAGGTATACATAAGAAAATTATATCACAGTACATATATACAGGGTGTCCAGGAAACAATGCATAACCTCTGAAAGGCTAATAGTAGAAATAAAGGCAGGCCCGAAAAAAATAAATACACTGCTAGAAAAATGGGGCTTTAAAAAACATCTTTTTTTGTCTGATTTCATATTTTTACTCGTAACGAGGCCGAATCAGTTAAAATCATCATTATTTTTATACTTAAATATTTATTTTATTGAAGAACTGCGGATCTTCGTCAATCTTTTCTAACATCTGACCACAAATTGAACTCTAACTTGAAAGTCTCTTGGAAGTAGAGTTTGCACGCGTGTAAAATGATATATATATATATATATATATATATATATATATATATATATATCGAAAATGTCGTCGGTTCAGTCGCTTAGTTGAAGAGATTCACTGTAACATAGAGACGCTTATTGAAATTGATCAAATACGAATTCCAGCTTAAACCTACGTATCACACTGCAGTGTTAGAGATTCATACCATTGAATGTGAGACCTCAATGCCATTCAAAATCCATTTCCGATAACATGGAATACCATATTAACATTTTGTTGTAGTACAACATTTTTAGACTGATATATATATATATATATATATATATATTATATTATATATATATATATGCGATTTACCACTCACAGACTCATCACGAAATCTCCGAAACTATCTGTCCGATTAACTTAAAATTTTACTTAGTTACCTCATTTGTGACGTAGACGTCCACTAAGAACGGATTTTACGGAATTCCTATCCAAAGGGATTTCAACTTTTATATTTCGCCAAGTTTTACTAATGTAGGATCTATACATATAACGCGGGGGTAAGAGTTACTATAGCAACGGTTACGATGACAACGGATAATATGACAAAGGTTACCATAGCAACCTAAGTTCACATCCAAATTAATAGTGTGCCCAGCGAAGCGGGAGGTAATAAGCTAGTATTTAACATATGGTTAAATTAATAAAACATACAATACACACACTACCAACAATTTCACACACACACACACACAAATCAATTTAATCATTAATTATTTGCGTTAGCACTGTCATGTCAATGTCAAACGTATAATTTGACGCAGAGCGGATGGTGTCTGACATTGCAGAATAAAACTAAAACAAGCCAAATACAATTAATATAAGACAGGTCTTTTCGGAAGAAAACTATTAATATAAAATAAAATTAATAAATATATATATATATAATATATTTGAAGGGTTCATTGACCTTCAGACTTGGCGACCGCTAGTTACAAATTAGTTTTACAAACCAACGATCACATTTAATTGTTCACTATATGTAAATATCTTCTGTTTTATCTAACTGAAGTCTTTTTTACTTCATAACTAAAATAAGATAATTCTCACTAGCTGTACCCACTAGCTTCGCTCGATTTGCTAGTTCGAGAAGCTTCAACAAATTCTATCGAACATTAAACAAACTGTAAAACGAAAATAGTAAAAGATTTTTTATTTTGACATTTTTTTATTTGTAGTTGGATTTAGACAAAACAAGTTACAGTTGTAGCGATAATAACAAACAATAGATCCGTGAAAACTGAATTAAAATCAGATAAATCATTCCAGAGATTAGAGGTCACAAACGCACAGACAAAAATTCTTAAAAACACTATTCTGGGTTCAATTCTATACTAAAGAACCCCTGTAATGATTTTTTCAAGTAACTTCTAGGTACAGACATACATCAGTTACAGACAGTTATTTCTATATGTATATGCATACATACACATACAACAATCTAGCCATCAATAATGATTCCCCTTTTTGTTGAGAGTTACTAGTTGCATACAAATAATATATCCCCAGAAGAACACGAGCAACGCAGAACGCTTTAGTAAAAATGTAGGGCAAAGTTAAAAATGTTATAAAAAACTCATTTTCTTCTTTACTAGCATTCTCTAGAGAAATGATTACCCCTTGAGAAGAGGCGAATAAGTCAAGCTTTTACTTACGAGTATTGATTGGATTTGAAACGAAACGAAAGGGTCGTTATTAATTCAAGTCTCGGCTGCGATAAATAAATATACGTTGTGCAATTAAAGATAAAAAACTTCTTATTAAATATTTGCTACTAAATCTTATATGATTTTTAGTAGAAATAAAATGAATACAACTACTACTGAATGCCTTCTATGCGGTGCTACGGATCGTAGATAGCGGCTACGTCGTAGATAACCTCTACAGCCGTAGTCGGAGCTACGTCAATCACCTTTATGAATAAATGAGGCCTTCATTTATTCAGGTGGTTGGAGCGGTCGATTTAGTGATGTAACGACTGTTGTAACTTCATAGACCGCGAATGACTTTATTTATTTATATCTTATACGTTAATCAATACCAGTGATCATTCGTCTATCAAACAGGATTCTCAGGACTATGATAGTATACTTATCAAAAGACCTTCAGTATAACACTTCAACTTATATTAAGTGTACGAGTAAAGACGCACTACTCTCAGAACCACACGACACACTCAGCCATGTATTTCTTTATTGTGATCTCTTCACAGACATCAATATATATAATTCTAATACTAGGATCCGTCAACCATGCGCGGCGGGTGTTGAGCTGAGCCCCTCTCCTTTCTTCTTTTCTGGATAACTTTTGAATGGCTAAACATTTTTTCGTTATAACATCCGCGTTCGTCTCAAACATACATGAGAAAAATTTTATCTAATTATTTCGTCGCATTCTGGAGACAATTAAACACAAAAAAAGGTCTCCCAAACGGTTGAGAGGTTCGCTTATGCTCAGCTCAAAAATATAGGGCTTTCATTACATTATTCTATTATAAGTCAGATTAAACATCAAATAAGATTTAAAATATATTTGATATATATTAACAATGTGTTCGGTCGCCATAAGATAAACATTTAAGTATATAAATATTAATAACAACAGAAGATCAAGGCGCTGCTAGTAGCTGTAAAGAGATAATTAGTCCGAGCGTTCGTTATCTGCTCGTTATGTTTTTGTTTTTAATTATTACGCCCCTTCTGTAGTCTTTTGTTGAGATTTTAATGAGTTTTTCAAGGTAGCCTTTATAATGGCTGAAACACACCCGACGACTATTTTTCTTTCATTAGTAAAAAAGTTATTTTTGGGATAAATTTTTATATACTTTAGTTTGGAAGAAGAAAAATATTTTTATATAAGTAAAATGTTTAATGTGTAATTTAATATATAGATTATGATTTGAACCTACGACCGGCCTGAATGTCGGCGCAGTTCGCTCTAGAAACTGAGCTATCGTGCCAAGGGGACCGGAGCATGTTGGAGCGTATAAAACAACTCGCTGTATGGATACTTAGGATTTATTATAAATGTAATTTGGGTTTTAGTTATGGCTCTGAAAAGAGTAACCTAACAAAGAGTCAAGGTATTTCTACCAGTTCTTAGGTTATCGAGTCGATGGCAGCTCTGATATAATATTTAAATGCATCCAGAAAGGAATATAATCATATATGAAGTAGAATTCTTAATATAGATTCTCATTTAATTCGTGTTGATTTTTCCATTATATATATATATATATATATATATATTCAGTATTGACATAAACTAAACGTAATTATATTAATTGATCAGTCTATCTCTAACTTCATTAAACAGTTGGAATTATGAACGTGGATTTGTGTAATCTAATAATCGACTATGAAACTTTATATCTGAATGAACTAGAAATAGAAAAATTATAGAATTATCTTAAATAGAAAGTATTTGTTATTATAATATAAAAAAATACTTTACAGCTCAAGCTTTGATACAATAATTTGTTATTAAAAAGATTTTTAAATAATCTTTAAAAATTATTATTTCAATTTCATAAAAAAAAATTTCAAAATTTATTTTCTTTATAATAATAAAAAAATCTTACATATATATATATATATATATATATATATATTATAATTAATTGTTGAAAAATATAATTATTGCACAAGTACTTTAATTCTCTCTGTTACTTGGGATTTATTGAATACTTTTAAACAATTTACAGTTCTACCGACCTACGTTTCGGATGTGGTGAGATAAAGGTTTGTATAAAATATACATACCTAACTTATACATTAATAATATAAGATAACGTTCTTAGGTACATTAGGTACTCCTAACAAATTTTATCGTAAGAATATATATATATATACATATATATACACACACATATATATATATATATATATATATATATATATATATACATCAATAAATATTCTTAAGATTATATGTTTTCTGTGAACACCCTTAAACAACATAATGGACATGCTCATAAGGGTGCTATTTTTATTTATAAATGTTTGTAAATCTGAAACAAAATGGCGATCGTTTACCTAGCGTTGTGTGCGGCGCCTGTGACGTCACGGCGTGCTGTTGAAAACCGTTTGTGATGGTAATCTGTTCGTTCATCAATTTTAACGATTATACGTTGGGTCGTTTATATTATTAATTAAATATATTTTAGGTATAAAAATTCCAGCTAATCCAAGTATCGTAAGAGAATACAACATATGTGATATATGGATACAGTATATATATATATATATATTTATATTTATATTTTTATCTTATTAATAATCTTCAATTTACGTTATTGCAAATTTGAGATATTTTATACATACAGAGTTTAATTCTCTTCCAAGTTCTATAAGTTTCCAATAGATGGCGGTGTTCATGATAACATTTTAATTGATGTAAAATAGTTTATGAAGTAGCAGTCGAAGTCGATACTATCAGCTAGTATATAATAAATATTACTTTATATATAAAATTATTATCATAGTTTTAATCGATTCTAAATGTATATATAATATGAAGTAGATTTTTCTGAAAGAAAAACAGTCTGAATCGTCATTATTTTTAAAAGATAAAAACAAATATAGTTACCGTATTAAGCTTCAAGACAGATCCGATGCTATATGAAAACATAAAACCCTCGTTTATCAACCGTAACAGAGTAACTGAATCTCTCGTATTACTTGTACGGACCCGCAAATAGCGGTAAGGTCCTTAAAGATCCCGTAATAGTCGATCCGGAGAACGAGTGAGGAATGTCGATGTAGGACCTTTTCAGCATTCAATATCTCCTCTATATAGCTTAATAGAATGAATGAAATGATTGTATGAGGAATATATCATCTTCTTATGTATAAAATCGGATTATCTTAGTAGTGACGGATGGATCATGTGTTCGTGTATCGTCTTTAACACGACACGTAGGACTATTTCTCTTATTTCCATAACATTTATAAAATCGGTCGATCAATATTTGTTACTCAAGCATAGCCAGGGCAAATTCATATATTAACACTAAACCTACCAAGTACCGGTCAAATTGACCGTTCTTAAACTTTTGTAAAACTTACACATTTTTAAACGTTATAATATCGTTATCAAACTACATGACAGTTCTTAAAATATGCATATAACATTGTCTTCACTCTTTACTTTTAGTTATTTCTAATATTACCTGCGTTATATAATAAAATAACTTTTAATTACCGTTCAATTTGATGGCGTGCGGTAGGAACAGGTATGCAAGAATTGTCGGTAGGTTTAGTGTTAAATAAATATAAGTTTTAATTTTATTTCTTCGTTATAACTTTTGAAATTAATTGATTTTCATTGCAATCTTCGCTGCCACCAAAATACTCGTACAATTTGTTTGTAGGCTTCGAGTTAATACGAATATCGAACGAAGAAAGGTAACTAGGAAAATATTATATCCAACCAACAGTCGACTGATTTCAGCGACCGTAAAACGGTTTACGGCGTCTAAGATGATAACTATCGCATGAAGTATACTCAACTACGTTATAACCTCATCAATATGAATTCATATCAATGCATAAAGTTCTTTATGAACATACAACTGTTCATAATTCCGATACTTATATATACGGAGCACATTTATAGATCATTGTCATTACTAACTAATAATGAATCTAATCTAATCTAATCTAATAATGATATAAATGATAATAGTTTACGTCCCAGATATATGGTAAATAGTACGACTCGTAATGCTAAGCGATATAGTTGGAATAGGCATTTATTTTATTATTTAAATGTTCATACTTTACCAAAGTAATAGAAACCAGCCAATATTCAAATACCCAGGGTATTTTCCGAAAGAACTTTGACGAAATTATAAATGTTAATAAAAAAGAAATTGATTTTTAAGTAATATGATTATTATTTATTAAAGAAAAGAATATGTTAAATACATGTTTATTTATAATTACAAAAAAAATTACAAAAAAAAGTGTGAATAATAATAATACAAAATAGTAATATAATTAAATATGAAAATAAAACAAATCAGTCAATTATAAACAGCGCCATCTCTCGACAGTAATGACAATTTTTTTCTGTCCACAGACATCCATCCATTCATACATCTATTCTCGAAAAGTGAAAACAATACAGAACGAACAAAATTCGTTAGTGAATATCGAACGTATGCATTGATCTTCGGTGATATTAACAATTTAATATCGACTTTGTTTAATGGTACATAAGTTTTTTATTACAAATCTTAATTAATATTCTAATGTAGATTAAAACAAGAGGAGTAGTAGTATTGTATTCCATTTTGTAATTAAAAACAAATGAAGTTAATGGATCCAAATGAATTTTTTTTACAATATCTTTATATTGAGTATATATATGTATATACATTTTTATATTAATTAAAAAAAGTTATGCGAATACGTACGAATGCACGCAGACAAACAGAAATACAAATGAAAAGTTAGTAACGTATATAGTAAGTAACAAAGGTCTAATTATAACAATAACGATAGTCCGAGGTTAGACCGAACCAGACCAGACCAGACCAGACCAGAGTCAGCTATGTTCATTCAGATTTTAGAATAAATTATATTAGAAGTGTCTAACTCTCTGAAGACGGAGCACGGAATCAGACAAAGTGACATTGAATCATTAACTTGTACTGATATTACTGATATTACAAATGTTACTGATATTACGGATATTACTGATCTTACTGATATACTACACAAATAGTGATGTAACGAATATTCGCATTCGCAAAACTTCTGCCAATATTAAAAAAAAAACAATTTCAATATTAAGGTAAATACGATCAAAGTACATTCGTTTCTTGTTTTTTAATACAATAAAAGTAACTTCAATAAAAGTCAATTATTACCATACAAAAAAAGGTCAGTGTAGTCAGTCCGTAAGTAAGCTACCACCGGCTCGGAGTGCTGCTCTGTTGAGAAGAACCGCTCTGTTGAGAAGAACCGGCCAGAAGCTCAACAGTTGCTCTTTTCAAATTAATTTCAAAAGTACATTAACCATAAACATGATAATAAATTCGTTCGTCCGTCCGTGATAAGCGATTCCGCTTCAAGCTCTACCCGATGTGAATACGCAAAATGACATACTTACATATATACATACACATATACATACATACATACATACATACATACATACATACATATATACATGTATAAATACATAAACTACATAATATAATACAGTGCATTATTTATCAATAACAATTTAATAAGCGGGAATTAAGATGAATAAGTGATTGTCATAACTGATAATAAATTTAAATTAAAGGTTTCAAAGGCACATTTATATATATATATATATATATATATATACATATCTGTCTGTTTGTAATAATAATAATAATAATAGCCTTTATTTAACAATCACACAAATGCGTAACTTAACCTATTACATATGTTATAACAATTTGTAAATAAATATCAAACACATTATATTATATATCTGACACCGGTACGTGAAGATTGTCTTGCTGTCGAAATTATATATAGTAGTTAAATAAAAAAAAAACAGTTTTAATTATTTTTTTCTCCGTCTGTTTGTTCCGACTGGACTCTGAAATGAGTGGACCGATTTTAACAGAACCCTCGTAACCTTATTTTAAGTTGGATAGTCTTTACAGAAGATCTTATTAAAAAAAAATACATTTTTTTACAAAATTTTGTGTTGTAATAATGACAAAAAGTAAGAACAAAAATAATAGTTTTGAACTTAAAATAAAATAGAACTAAAAATATGGGTATGTTAAAGGATAGGTTTTGATAGGAGACTTATAATTCGAGTGGAGAAAACGGCAGACGAAACCGCCGGATACGGCTAGCTTATAACAATAAGTAATGTAAATTAAACTTTGATAACATCCGCGTCCAATTATCAACATTGTGATGTTTACAAAATCAAATTAAATTTGTTTTAACGAAAATAACTATCGTGAAGGTCATCGACCGCTTCCGGGGTCAGTGAGCTTACCATCGCCATTGTTTATATATATATAAATATATAAATATATATATATATATATATATATATATATAAACTAAAATAGAAAGTGTCAATTTGTAAATCCAAATTAAGACCTTTTCATTACAAGCATATGAAAATATATATGGTGCTTACACAAAAAAAAATATTTGTCAGTCTATCTGTTTGATCCGTATTTGTATTATTATATTGTAAAAAAAAAAATTAATTATATTGTAAAAAAATATATTACTCGCACACAAAGCCGCTGTTTCAGCTAGTAAGTATATACATATATTTAGAAATCTGTCTGTTATAAACCGAACGTGATAAGATATTTCTTATATATGTACATATAATTTACTTAATTTACCGATAATTTTTTAAATTCCTGTTAACCTGTTAACCGGTGTATGACGAAATATTTCTTCATACATAAAAGGCTTCCCGCAATGGGGATGAAATTTTTCGTCATGTAAATTAATCGTAATATATCGAACGCATTACCTTCTACGTTCTAAATTATTATCTATTAAAAACGATATTATTTAATTGAGCTGAGCGTAAGCGAAGCTCTTAACCGTTTGGGAGACCTTTTTTTGTGTTTAGTTGTCTCCAGAATGCGACGAGATAATTAGCTAAAATTTTTCTCATGTATGTTTGAGCCGAACGAGGATGTTATAGCGAAAACAGATTGAAAAAATGTTTAGCCATTCAAAAGTTATCAAGAAAAGAAGAAAGGAGAGGGGCTCAGCTCAACACCCGCCGCGCACGGTTGACGGATCCTAGTTAATTGAGGTGTGATGATATTATTTATAACTCTGAAAACACAAAGTCCCCAAACAACAGCTTATCCCCCCGTTAACAGGTTAATTAAATGTACAAATCACGTATGTATTTACGGTATACGTTATTTACTCGTAAACTTATCAACCGCACACCAGATGGTAAACAAAACCACACCAACAATGGTAATCTAACATTTCTGGAAACTCTCAATATAAAATAACGATTTGCAATACCAAAATTGGAAGCAAAATATATAAATAAGATATAAATATTTATATTATATATATATATATATATATATATATATATATATATATATATAGAATTTGTTGCGTTGTTTAAAGAACACTAAGAGCCTAGCTGTAGTTATTTGACTGCAGCTCGTATTGGGCTGACTCGACTGAGGAAGGACCGGAGAAGGAAATGTAGTAACCAAATTCGTTTGGTTATGTTCCGTCGGTGAGTGAGAGAATCCGGAAGCTCAACTACGTTGTGCTTCCGATCGATTCTCATATTTTGTTCAAGCTGCCCGTCGTATATGAAGCAAACGACAGGCTATTCAAGCTTGTGCTAATGCTTTAATAAATAAAGTTCTGAAGAGGAATTATAACCGTGCCTCCAGATTCTTCAAACGGCTAATTGCTAGAGCAAAATTCAAGCGTGTCGTCGAAATTGAGAATCAGCTGGCAGAGTACCAATATATCAAATAAATAATAAATAAATAAAGTAAATCAGAGGCTTCAGACCACTTAAATTTCTGGTTCCCGTGGACTCCCTGCAGTTACATATCTACCATATTCCCAAAATAACAGATCTGAAGAGAAAATTTGTTTGATTATTTGATTGTGCTGTGAATGAATACTTAAAAAGTAATGTCACTAATAAAAATAATGAAAAATACAAGCTTTAAAGGTTCTTAATATATTATCTGCTCTGTCTACATTGATAGATGAAGTCAAGCTAACATTTTAGTTCTATAGATATACTTCTTGGACCCCCAGCTTTTTGTCAACATAGACCCTATAGTCTCCCTTGGACCTATGAGGTCCTGGATCACTTTGGGAACTGAGGATATAAATAAGTGTTTAGTAAACAGATATTCTTTAGAGAGATATTCATCAAAAATTATTTAATCAGAATAAATCTAAACACTACGTAGTATTATAAAGTTCATTGAACTTGTTTACAAAACTGAGAGATGTTTGTTCTAGTGGTGTAAACACTAATAATGGGGCAAGTAAACAAAACGCTCTTGGAATAACGTTCAGACTTTACAACATTTAAATATATATATATATAAATGTGTGTGTGTGTGTGTGTGTGTGTGTGTGTGTATATGTGTGTAATTCCCGTAGTCTCATATAGAGTGCTGACTGGGTGTTTATTTATCTTTATTCTATTTTAGAAATTCAAAACAATCAAATCCATACAATACAATAAACACATCGCTAAGTAAACTGACGTTTAAAGTTATTAATTGCTAAAAGTAAATGTTACATGAATTTTAAAAAGTATAAAGATAGAAATTCTAGAGAGAATTGTCGCAATATAAAAATTTTATACCAAAGAAGGGCCCCGGAGGGCATGGGATGGGATGGGTCTTTATAAACATGATCGAGAGTCAATTGAGACGATCCCCGCTCATGAAGGCCAGTTGTGGCCACCACATCGGACATCGTCGAAAAAGTGGAGAAAATTGTACTAGAGGATGCCCGTTTGAAGAAAAAACAATCATCTGCATTAGTCGGAGTATCAGATACCACCATTTTGCGAATCCTACATGATCACCTGGGTATGACAAAAGTCAGTGCAAGATGGGTACCGAGAATGGGTTCGTCACTTTGAGCCTGAGTTCAAACAAGAGTCCATGCAATTTCATAAAAAGGGGACACAACCGCCAAAGAAATTCAAGGTGACCGGAGTCGGCTGGAAAGATGGTGGCTACTGTTTTTTTGGGATTGTGAGGGGATAATCTTGATTGATTACAAAGAAATGGAAGGACTATAACCGAAGAATACTACGCAACGATATTAGAAAAATTAAAGGATGCCATCAAGGAAAAGCGCCGAGGAAAATTGACAAAGGGTGTGTTGCTCTTGCAAGACAACGCGCCGGTTCACAAGAGCAGAATTGCAATGGCTGCTCTGCACATGCATGGGTTCGAATCCCTAGTTCAGCCACCCTACAGTCCAGACCTGGCCCCAAGTGACTTTTTTTTATTCCCTAATTTAAAAAAAGTCTTAAGGGGAAGAAATTTTTCCGACGACAATGAGGTAACGGAGGCAATTTCGGCTCATTTTGACGGAAAAGATAAAACATATTTTTATAGTGGTTTAGAAAAATTAATTCATAGGTCTAATAAATGTATTGAGCCTAAGGGTGATTATATTGAAAAGGAAAAATAGTTTTTTTGTTTTATTTTATTTCATTCCACGAACTTTTGGACCTCCCCTCGTAAGTAAGTAAGTAAGTAAGAATATTTTTTTTTTATAAAATAATGATAAAATTGTAGATTTCTTCTGGATTTTTTTTAGTAATTAATACTAAAACTGACGGGCATTGAACCGGCGATCCTTTCTAATTAAACGTTGTTATACGCCAGGTGGTAATAATGAATAAATCTATACATATAAATAAAATTGATGCTTCTGTTTGTAATGTAAGAATTAACAGCTATTCACTAAATGCATATGAAAGTATGTCTATATATATATATATATATATATATATATATATATATATATATATATGAGTGATTCAACGTAGTATTTTAACCACAACTACGTGGTCAGAATTATTATATGCGAATAATAGTAATACAATATCGATAATGTTGGTATATCTCGAGGTGTTTACTGCAGAGCTCTCCGCCGCACACAACACCGCTCCACTAAAATTAGATCGGAGTCACTTGTGTGAGGCGACCGAACGCTCTTTAATACTATTTAATAAGTTTTCTAATACAAGAATTGTAATGTGTTTTTAAATACTGAACCTACCGACAATTCTTGTGTACCTGTTCCTACCGCACGCCGTCAAATTGACCGGTAATTAAAAATTATTTTATTATACTCGTATAACGCGGGTAATAATGGAAGTAACTAAAAGTAAAGAGTGAAGACAATATTATATGCATATTCTAAGAATTGTCATGTAGCTGATAACGTTATTATAACGTTAAAAAATGTTAAGTTTTACAAAAGTTTAAGAACGGTCAATTTGACCGGCACTTGGTAGGTTTAGTGTTAATTATAATTTATCAACTATAATAAAATCGTCTCTGAAACGGCTGGACAGATTTTAATTAGACTTTCACTGACAGACAGCTGATTATAAGAAGTAACTTAGGATACTTTTAATCTAAAAAAAAACATATTCTAATATAAACATATATTATACACCTGGAAGTACCTTATTTGCGATTGAAAACTAAATTTTTTTATAATATGCAATATGCATGAGTTGAATGAAGAAAAATGTTACAATTAGAAATCAAATTTCAAGAATTTAAAAGATTTTAAGTTTCAAGATAGATTAAAATAAGTCAAAGTTGGGGTAGCTTTGACTTAAATGACTTATAATACTTAAATATACTTCTCAGAGTCAGGAAACAATACATGTATGTACGGCTGTACCCTCATAGGTCTTGTAATTGCGAAAATACTGAATCGATTTCAATGTAACTTTATTAGCAAATTTGAAATTTTCTATACATAAAAGGTTTAATTAACTAAATTCTATAAATTTTCATTAAATTTAAAAAAAAATATGTAAAATAGTTTATGAAATAGCAGACGAAGTCGCTGACAACAACTAGTTCACTAAAGAGCTCTCGAACTCACAGTACATACAACGGAGTAGAGATACAGTTAAATATTGAATCGAATATAAATATCGCCACGTGCTGAGTCGACAATGTTCTTGACAACTTTGTATTCAGAGAGAAACTTATTTATACAACTCGAAGGTTGTGTCGCCTCCCGTTCCGTAGTGTTGTCCATTTCAATATGTTATTTTTGTATTTTATAATAGTTTTAATACCTTAAAACGATTTAGTTTCTTTTTATTTTGTTATTGACTAAAATACAGAATGTAATTATATTTTGCACCTTTATTTTTTAATTACTTTCGCTTGGACGTTTCAGAGTTTGTGGGCTGCGGTGAGCACTTGTAATCGGTTACCAGCCCCCTTGTTTGCCCTCCTCTTAGATAAAAAGGGGGTATTTATATTACAAATGACCACTGAGATGTACATTTATTCTAGTGAGTTAGTAAGTCGGAAAAAATCTATTTATAAGTGTACAGAAAGCCCGCATAACGGAAAATAATATAATTTTTATTATTTGATTGAGAAAACAATTCTATTTGATTTATTGGAAAGCCGTAAAGGAGTGCGTCGTAAAAAATATATACTAATATAAAGTCCGAATATTTGATATACTCATTATATATAATAAAAAACGTATATTAAACTAGAACCTTTGTTGAGGTTAAGGTAGAAGGGTTTACTTCTGACCTTCGATAATCTCTACGGACGTCCGCGAGCCCTTTACGGGTCTAGATTAGATTAATCTTATTTATGATAGAGTTATTTTCTAGTATAGTTTATTGTGTATCCGTCTTCATGATATTTTCGTTTCTGTAATCTTTAAGGATATAGAAGGGATAGAAATACGTACATCTTGTTTTTACTGTTTTTGTTTAGTTATATTTGTATTTATATATATATTAAAAGCCTTAAATACCTAAACTAATATAACAACAATACGTAATAAGTACCATAGTTTTCATATCTTATTTACTTAGCTTAATCTAAAGGTAATTTTATTTAAAACCATTAAGTCAAAATTAGTATATTTTTCAAAAGAAATCAAAACCTTTAATAACGTTCCATTTACCGTCGATGTTCCTTTTCAAAAGTAAAACTATAGATATATCAATAACTACTTGATCCAGTGGCCATCTTCAAATCAAATTTCTCCTAGCAGCAGCGGAAGCAGATCAAACTCACTCCGCATTTTTAAAACTGGGTCGAACATACCATATCCGGACAATATATATATATACATACATACCTACAGTTGTAACAAAATTTATTTGTTTTCTTTGAACCAAATTTATGAATGAAGCGATCGTAAATATACTTTATATCTTCACGTGTAAGGGATAAAGTTTTGAAAAACACGAGTCGTTTTGTGACTTTACAAATTCGTATAATCCAACCACAAGTGCTGGTAAGGAACATTCAGTTTAGTTACAAGTTATTATCTTTAATTACATTATTAGAATATTAATTATAGATTATCGAGAAATAGCTTTAAATGAGATTAAAATCAATTTCATTGATAAATATGTGATTCACTATTATAATATTACTAGGATCCGCCAAACGTGCGCTGGGGTGTTGGGCTGAGCCCCTCTCCTCTCTTCTTTTCTTGATAACTTTTGAATGGCTAAACATTTTTTCAATCTGTTTTCGCTATAACATCCGCGTTTCGCTCAAACATACGTGAGAAAATTTTTAGCTAATTATCTCGTCGCATTCTGGAGACAACTAAACACAAAATAAGGTCTTCCAAACGGTTGAGAGCTTCGCTTACGCTCAGCTTAATTAATTATATTAAGTGGGTAGTTATTGTTATCTAATACGATAAAGTGAGAATATAATAACAATAGAATAGCTTTAATCTCACAAGTGATGTACTTAGTTATAAAATTCAATCCTTTACAAAAACATATGATACTAAAACTTCATAGTAAACTATATGATATACTAATGTTTTATGACATATATTAACATTGGATTGTTGAAAGCGATGCCTTTTAATTGAGTCTTATCGACGCGAATGTGAGGTTAGAAGAAAATACAGTGCTGCTCCCGTGACTTCGCTCGTTTTTAAATTGACACAAATTTTTAATTTTTCTCGACCGACTTATATAAAACAGACACTAAAGGCTTATTCAGTCGTGTAAATTATTCCACTATTAGTACGACTCACATTACGAAATCACAGATAAACAGATAAAATTCTAGAAACTTCTACATGAAGATCTCAGTAATAATTTCTCCCAAATATTATCTACACAGACAGATATACGTTAAATATATTTAATATATAAATGAAGGATCAATGCGTCGATGTTTGCGTCAAAGTTAGCCGTGTGCGGTCGTTAGGGGAGTCGTAAACGAACACAAAGCTGAGCAATAAAACGGTTTACGATCAATTCCAAACATCGAAGTATATAGGTGAGATGATGGGCTGTAAGTAATCTTCCTTAATTGAGCGAAGCGAGCGGAGCGCTTTACTGGAGACTTTTTCACATTCTTTGTCACGAATAGGATTGAAAACTACTTGATGGAAAAATATGAAATTTTGCAATCAAAAAGACACACATTAGGTGATGTTTCTAAAAAAAAATTGAAAAAAGTTATGTCGTTGAGAAATAATCGTCAAAAAACTGATATCTCATTGAATTCAATGGGAAACAATGCGTCATTAATCTGGACTCGCTTCGCTTAATATGCAAACGTCACCCGAGATTTCGCGAGAGCAGCGAGTCGAAATTGAGGGTCTGTTTGTTGCTGCCCCTAGGATATATTAAGTGAAGGTACAATTTCATTAAGGTATATTATACATATCATATATAACCAATTTCTGATATCTTGAAGTTCATTAAAAAAATACTTACAATTTTGGGAAGACTAAAGTGGGTTATCATAAAATAGTTCAGGATGTTGTTTAAACTAGGTCAGATCCGATCCCAAACCGGCACCGGAGCACAGGTACTACGTGTAAGTAAATACGATTCAGATGTAAATTTTTAAATAACAATTTAGCACAGAGGCGTTATTCAATTGTCAGTTTAATTGAGCGAAGCGAACGAAGTGAGCGGAGCGTTTTACTGGAGACTTTTTACATTCTTTGTCACGAATTGGCTCGAAAACTACTAGACGGAAAATTATGAAACTTTGCAATCAAAAAGACATACATTAGGTGATGGTTCTTCAAAAAAAAAATTTTGAAAATTGTCCTAAAAAAAAATTTTTTTTTTCATGTCATGTCAAAAAACTGAAATCCCATTGGAAGTCAATGGAAAACGATAAATCAATACACTCGGCTCGCTTCGCTCAATATGCAAACGGCACCCGACATTTCGCGAGCGCAGCGAGTCGAAATTGAGGGTTTGTTGGCGTCCCTAGTTATTGAGCGAAGCGTTTTACTGGAGACTTTTTGCATTCTTTGTCACGAATTGGCTCGAAAACTACTTTATAGAAAATTATGAAACTTTGCAATCAAAAAGACACATATTAGGTGACGGTTTTAAAAAAAAAATAGAAAAATGTTTTCAAAAACTATTTTTTTTTAAACAAAAAACTGATATCCCATTCAAGTTAATGGGAAACGATGAGTCAATACACTAGGCTCGCTTCGCTCAATATGCAAACGGCACCCGAGATTTCGCGAGCGCAGCGGTTCGAAATTGAGGATTTGTTGGCGCCCCTAGATTAATATTCAGATAAAAAGTGACAACTGTATGGTCCTCGAATAGTTTTAACATCTCCCTTAAATTTAAACGTTCCGTTTATTTAGTTTAGTTACCGATTAAGTGAAAATTTTGCATGTGAGATATACCTGTCTAAAGAAAATAAGATTCAAGATACAAGATCCAAAATGAAGTGGATGTTAGAAATACTAGGGACAATTACAATAATAATCATGTTAAAATTGCTATTTCAGGATTCGAACCTCCGAACCTTTGGAAAACCGTCCCGGCGCTCTGCAATTTAAACTACCAACTGCATTGATTCAGAATATAGCATTTCATACGTAATCGTCAATATTATCTACAGTATAATATTATAACAAAATATATATTATTTTTAATATTAAATCGATTGAGTTAAAAAAAAGTAGACATATATAACTTACAATACCAAAAAAATTTGGATCGCACTATGCATTATCACAATATCCATTATATTAATTGAAAAAATCAACAAAACACACTCCGATACTAAAATGGTATTCATAAAAGATATTACAACACACCTAATGGCGGAAAATATTACAAAATGGCCGCAAAGCTTACGAACAAAAGGACATCAGGACACACGCGGTGGCGGGTGCATTAAATGTGTATCTAAAATCCGAGGCGGGGTAACTGACCTCTGACCCCGTTCCGGCATAATGCCAAAGGTCCAATGCTATCCTCTTCGCGTTAAATTTTTTATTATACGTCCGTTACTCGCTCCATCCACTCTATTAGGAAACCATTACAGTAATTATGTTATATAATTAGTATATATATTTTTTTAATACATTTGTAACGAAAACAAATAAGTGTTGTAGATAGATAGACATAGATTGCTCCATTTGTATATATTAACACTAAACCTACCGACAATTCTTGTATACCTGTTCCTACCGCACGCCGTCAAATTGACCGGTAATTAAAAATTATTTTATTATATAACGCAGGTAATAATGGAAATAACTAAAAGTAAAGAGTGAAGAAAATATTATATGCATATTCTAAGAATTGTCATGTAGTTTGATAACGATATTATAACGTATGAAAATGTGTAAGTTTTACAAAAGTTTAAGAACGGTCAATTTAACCGGTACTTGGTAGGTTTAGTGTTAAAGTTACTCTGTGCTTGTAGAGGACGTATACGGTTCGCAACTTTATAAAATTAAACATTTCAAAACAATACACCGAATAACATTTCATTCTGATAACAGTAAACAAGAGGCAGCAGATTGGAATTAAAAAATCGGAGCTTTTGTTTATTATTTTTATTAAATTAATATTCTACAAAAGTGTTTTATTTTTATTGTTTTTGATATCCAATCTCCTGAAGTCTTATCTTGGATAGCAGATATATTAACATATGTAAAATGGTAGTAAAAGCTAAAAATAAATATCAAAATCATACATACATGTATTCTTTAAAGGCGTCGAAGTTTCAACGGATGTGACACAAAGAATTTATACAGGGTGTTTTGTAGAGGGTCCGACAAACGAAGTGAGCGTGTTCAGGTACCTATTTAGAGAATACAAGTTGGCCAAAAAAAATCCCTGATTTCCTATTTTTTTTGTTTTTTTTTTGTAAATTTTTCGTTTTTCACCGAACTTGTACCTAAACACTTAAATAACATTTCTAAAATTCATTTTAGACCGGATGTTTTCATGTAATTTTAGTCTCAAATGCATGCTTAAGCCACGAAAAGCAAAATTGGATACAATCTGAACTACCCGACTGATGTAGAGCTCATAAAGTGAAAAAATAAGTTTAAGCTTGACATCTAAGTTCAACTTTTACAATGGTTTAAAAAAAAACACTAGCGATTAGAGGTAGTATGCATTAATAAAGTTCTCCATTTATCACTTATTACAACGACATAAAAAAATACTATAATACTTCTCGGCTTGTCGAGTAAAATTAAGATTCAAGGTATGTATCAGCTACATAAAGTAAGGAACCAAATACGACGAGCAGGTATAAAACTATATATATATAAAATTCGTCCTTCGTCTCGTAACAGAGTACGAGGTACAAACAGCATACAATTTACAGTATACCATTACAGGTCGACAACAACACTTACAACAATGATAATTATATATAAACAAAGGATTAAACAGTGTCAAGTAACTTTGATAGTTATAAATTAATAACAATTTCAAATTAAGTTGAATAGTCGGGTTTCGTTTCAAACTTTGCCGACGCCGTATTTGTATCGCAAAGGTTACTCCGAATGTTCGGTACAATGTTAAGAAACATATTTTCATTATTTTTATTGAGCGAAGCGAACGTAGCGAGCGGAGCGTTCTACTGGAGACTTTTTCACAATCTTTGTCACGAATAGACTCGAAAACTACTTGACGGAAAATTATGAAATTTTGCAATCAAAAAGACACACATTATGGTGATGGTTTTTAAAAAAAAATGAAAAATGTCGTGTCAAAAAACTGATCCCATTGAAGTCAATGGGAAACGATGGGTCATTACACTGGGTTCGCTTCGCTCAATATGCAAACGGCACTCGAGATTTCGCGAGCGCAGCGGGTCGAAATTGAGTGTCTGTTGGCGCCCCTAGTAATGTATATATCTTTAAAGACAACACAAACAGACGAATTTCATTCAAATAAAACTTAAATTTTTTTAACATCAAACGATTCTGTAAACCGCAAACTGTGAACAGGTAAATACTTAAGAACAAAACCTTCGTTGCTTGGAATTTTGATTACGTAATAATTCGTTGAGCTTCCGCTAACATCGTTTTGTTTTAGGAGTTTTATAAACCTCGCTAGCTGAGTATCTTATATATTTGATAACTTGTAGAAAGAAATTTGATTTGACTTTCTGATGGTTCATGGAAGTGAAGTACACTTATAAATAATAGTTTCTGAAGTATCGTTATTTTTTTTAACTTATGATTTTAGAATTTTATGACAAAATTTTATGAAGACTTCATACTATCTGAATTGAGTATTGAAGGAAAAAAATATCTATATAAAAATCTATTTTATTATGTTTTTTGATAAACAATAACTACCACATCATTTCAACTAACTCTTCGGCTATTCTTACTAACAAATAGGCGATGTTCTATACAATATGTCTTACATCTGTAGGATCTGTTCATGTATCGACAAGTAGTATTGTAACCTGCATTAATGTGCGTCAATTATTCTCAAAGTAATCTGGTTTCAATTTACATTCATGTGTAGTATCAAACGTAAAGTTATGAAGCACGACCTGGTCTCCGGGACCGGGTCGATCGATCGCTTCGCTTTCGACAAAACATTGTTTGTTTTGTATTGAATATTTCGTGTTCGAGTTCGTGTTTTGCATTTCTATTACATAGAAAAGTAATAAGCGTTCTCGGTACAAAATACTATATATATATATATATATATATATATATATATATATATATATACATATACATATATATATATAGTAGTATATATATATATATATATATAGTATATATATACTAGCTGATTCCCTCCTGCTTCGCGTGTGAATTTAGGTTGCTATGGTAATCGTTGTCATCTTAACCGTTGCTATGGTAACCGCGTTAAGTGTATAGCTCCTAAAGGTTTAAAACTTGGCGAAATGCAAAAAGTTGAAAGCCGTTGGGATAGCAATTCCGTAAAATCCGTTCTTAGTGGACGTCTACGTCACAAAAGAAGTAACTATGTAAAAATTTTAGTTAAGATATATAGATATTACTAGTTATATTACAAAGTTTACGAGTAAGATAATGAAATAAAGCAATAATGTAAGTGACTCATAACGAAATCACCGAAACTATTTATCTGTCCGATTAACTTAGTTTTACATAGTTACTTCTTTTGTGACGTAGACGTCCAGTAAGAACGGATTTTACGGAAATTCCTTCCTATCCCAACGGATTTAATTCAAATTTCAAATCAATCGGCCTTATAGCTACAGAGGTTTTATGATAAGTATGTATGTACATATATAGAGATTCAGTGTGAAAAATCAATAGGTAGTGTAACCGGGGCTTAAAAAAAAAAAAAAAAAAAAAAAGTATGGCCGACACTAACACACAAAATAACACAAATTTTATCCACGAAAAATAACTTCAAACAGTTTAGTAGGAATTATTAGGAGATATTTATATAATCATATTTTGAACACTCACACTCACATTTAAAGGACTCGCTTCCTTTAGCCTTCGTCTATACTATATACTAATATTAAATAATGTATATCAAAATGTATATATAAAATGCTGTATATTTTGATTGTTACACTCTTAACCGTTTGGGAGACCGTTCTTTGTGTTTAGTTGTCTCCAGAATGCGACGAGATAATTAGCTAAAAATTTTCTCATGTACGTTTGAACTGAACGCGGATGTTATAGCGAAAACAGATTGAAAAAATGTTTAGCCATTCAAAAGTTATCAATAAAAGAAGATAGGAGAGGGACTCAGCTCAACACCCGCCGCGCACGTTTGGCGGCTCCTAGTAATATTATAGAAATAATCATGTCTAAGGTCCGAGCACGAAAAGTGTTCTACAATAAGGTCATTTCGAAATTTTATTTAAGACTAGACGTTCCCACGACTCTGTTCGGACTGAATTTTAAATTAAAAGTATCCCGAGTTACTCTTCATAACATCAGCTATCCGATAGTGAAAATTCTATTAAAATCGGTCCAATCGTTTCAGAGATTAGCAATAACAAACAGATAGTCAATTAAAAATCTTTTTTTTTATGTACTTTAATATGCATTCAGTGAAAATCTGTGAATTTGGAATTACAAACGGACAATTCAATTTTATTTATATATATGTATATTTAAATAGAATGTAACTAATTATTAAATATCTATTAATAACACTTATTCAATAGTTGAATTTATAATTCAATTACTAAATGTATGTGACCTCCATTACTAATATTTCTTCCCCCATTTCCATATCCGTGTCAGAGGTGTTGCTATCCTTGTCATGTTTATGGAGTATGTGTGAATACAACATATTATATATATTATGGTTACTAATTCAGTAGTTTATAACTTAACCGTTACGCAACGAAAGGCGTCAGAGGAGGAATAATTTTCGTTACTGCAATAATAAATGTTTATATTAAAACATTAGTCATATAAACGAAAGTTACACTTATAATATTGTAGATACAAGTACACAGTATCACAAGTCAACCTGATCTAGGGAGCAGGCTGTACATACACGAGTACAGTGGACAACTCAACAACCTACCGTAACTTTGAATATATATATATATATATATATAATTTGTTCGTCTTAAATAAAGCAATTCGAATAGCATATAACTAGTAACATCTATATATCTTAACTTAAATTTTTACATAGTTACTTCTTTTGTGACGTAGATGTCCACTAACATCGGATTTTACGGAATTCCTATCCCAACGGATTTTAAGTTTTTGCATTTCGACAAGTTTTAAACCTGTAGGACCTATATATACACTTAACGGGGTTACCATAGCAACGGTTACGATGACAACGGTTACCATAGCAACCTAAGTTCACATCCAAATTAATAGTGTGACCCAGCGAAGCGGACGGGAATCAACTAGTATATATATATATGAGGAGGGCCTCAAGTACCGATTCTTGAAAGATAATTTGACGTACATGTTAACACATTCGAGTCCGGCTAATTTTCCACGTTTCTAATTCTGAGTACCGGCTAATAAAATGGAATTCTGAAGCTGGTTGCATCAAATTTGTATCGTCAAGGGGAGGATAAAAAGTATAAAATTTGTTTGCGGCAACCAGGTGTACAATTTGAAATGACGTGAATTCACGTCATCGGTCGCGGATGTGTTAATTTAATAACACGAGCATTTATAATGAAATAATTTAACAAAATTTCTTTAAAGAAATTTGAACATGGGATTAGAATTTTAACAAAGCTTTTTCTAACATTTCAAATAAAAAAAAAACGAACTCCAACAAAAGTCAGGGCGAATTTATTAGTATGTATCCCACAAAGGGATGATTACCGACAGCCCGTCGAGAGATTAGTTATAACTTGGGGCGCTGTCTGTCTGTGTCCATGTTTGATTTCGAAAACAACACAAGTAGATGAACGAAGGCGGAGTCACGACCCGGGTGCTCTTGTTGTTTGACTTTATCAGTTAAAGCTTCTACTAAAGTTATGTTTTTAAGTTAATCATACCAGATGGAAATATGCTTATAACGGTATACAAATAAAACTATATATACATATATGGGACATTTCACGTCAAATTGTTTCGACCGATTGAGACGTACCAGGTATCAAAATGTTCGTTTCGGAAAAGACTCGAAATCCGTGTGGCATTTTTCAACAATTCAAAATGACGGACCTAACATGGCGGTTAAAAGGTGAAGAAAACTTGAGTAAACGACAAAAAATGTTGTACAGATTAATACTCACCACCAACCGGGTCATTTTTTAACTCAAATTATAGATGTGGTAAGATGAGAAAATCCAAAATGGCGGATCCAAGATGGCGTACCCAATTTCAGAAATACGACTGATTCAAATTCAACAGCAAAATCTGTATATAGGGGTTTCTGGGGTTGCTGATTACGAATTGAATCCGCTTTGCAAATAAAACTTTGTAACTCGTTTACAAGACAAGACAAAGCTATTATATATTTTCAAGATCCGTAGTTTAATTCTTATTTAAATACAACCATGTTACTTATATGATAAAGCAAATAAAGCAAATAGAAATCGCGACAGTACAAAGGAACGCTTCCATAGTAATGTAGATATTTTCTACTCAATCGCGTCTATTTCTGTATAAAATAGAGACATAAGATCTCGTGGCGGGGACCGTGAAGGTTAATTGGTACTAATAGCTGTAACACGACGCGCTCGTTAGACAGGAGGAGACGCGAGACATGACTAGTATATATCACAGCACGAGATATTGTACTATGTAAGAGAATCTATCCAATATATGTATTGCTTCTTAAACATTTTAGTCGAATAAATGATTATTTGTGACTTTAAATATATCTTTTGAATTCCATCCATTTATCCTTCCACCTATTCCATCCATCCATCCGTAATGTGGATGTCAAATTGTCAATAAAAAAATGTGTCAAAAAACACCTTTGTATGTAATGTAAAATTGTATGTACCTTTCTCAATATTGGGCTCAATGCAATGTTAGTTGCAAAGAAATAGCCAACTTAGCAGATATTTCATTCACTGGTAGGAAAAGGTGGACTGAATTGCGTACCGCTGTTGCGAGTAGCAGATTTACATAAAAACATGTATAGAATTAAACAAAATACTTATTATTAATTGAATATTACTGCTTGGGATGAAATCAAATTGTTTTATATTTAATACACTCTTACCTATAGACATAATAGCTTCTGACGTGTCTAACTCCTTCGAGAATATCTAATAGAATAAGCTGTGTATCAATATAAATAAAAAACTAAAACAAAACCGGGTGATAGACCGAGAGCATAACAGCAACACTGTCTTGTTGCCATTTGACGAACACTTTGAAAGCATGGCTTGCCGTCTCCTGTAAGTCTGACGCTGACTTATCCGAAGCTTCTACGTGTATTTACACTAAAATAATCGAAATCTAAAGTAAATTTCTCAGTAATCCATTAAGCTTGCTTATTTCTATACAAGTCTCAGTAGCAGAGTTATTAATAGACCCTTAGTGTTTGGATATCTGCGGTACATTTCCTTAGAGTCATTCACAGATTTCATGTAATTGTATATCGTATAACTGCTCGCATTTCGCAATCACGCAACCAAAGCATTCAATTCGGTTAGGAAAAGCCGCTCTTTGAGACAATTTAATCCTTTATTAATCTCTAACTTTGATATATAAATATATGTGATTTAAAGTTTCAATATTAAAAAGTGGAAAAATATTAAAAAGATAACACAAGTGACACTGTCAAAGAATATATAGAGATATATGTATATTATTAATTTACATTTTATTTTTTCTTTATTTATAAGTTTATTTCGTTAAAGATACCTTAAGTAAGTTTAAACTTCTATTATAGTTTAATATATATAAGCGATTCACCACTCGCTGACTCATCACGAAATCTCCGAAACTATCTGTCCGATTAACTTAAAATTTTACATAGTTACTTCTTTTGTGACGTAGACGTCCACTAAGAACGGATTTTACGGAATTCCTATCCAAAACGATTTCAACTTTTATGCATTTCGCCAAGTTATAAACCTGTTGGAGCTGTATATACTCTTAACCTCCCCGGTTACCATACCAATGTTTACCATGGCGAAATCAGATAGTAGTTATACAACAGTAAAACAGTAAAACCATAAACACTTACATGAAATATTCAATGAATAGTATCAGATACAAAGCACACCTCACCAAATTGTATAGAAGATAATACTATAATCAGCTTCAGGTACAAATATGATAAATTCACCTAAGAATAATCATTTCAAATACAACTTGACACCTCTTGTGAGATCCTGACGGTGTGAAGATGAAAATGAAATATGGACTCCGTAATCAAATTATAATGCCTTAATAATATTAAAAACATCGCGAGCTGAAGGGTTGTTTGAAATATTATATTGTTCAAACTTCAGACTTAATTTAATAACAGCAATAAGAATTATTGAAATCTATACGTATAAATAAAATTGAAGTGTCCGTTTGTAATTACATATTAAAATATTTTCACTTATATAATTTATGCGCATATAAAGTATATACGGTATTCACAAGAACAAAAATTGTCTGCTTGTCTGTGTATTCCGGCTGATGTTAAAATGGGCTGGACCGATTTTGATTGGACTTTCACTGGCGGATAGCGATGTTACAGGGAGCACCTTGGGACACTTATTAAAAAAAAACACATTCCACGCAAACAAAGTTGTGTGTGTTTAAAAAAATTGTATACCGTTTTTGGAAACGGACAGACGGAGGGATATTAAATATGTCGAGAAGGAATGAAGAACGCTAATAGATTATACAATAACGAATTAGAACTACACTAAAACTATATATAATATATATATATACAATAATTCTAAAGGAACATTTTCTCCAAACCGTTGTCTGTCGAATGAAGCCACCGAGCGACCGCTAGTTAGTTGAGGATAGATTGCTACTCGAAGTGTATCTTCTCGTTAAAGCAATATTATTAAAATATACCTAACCTGTAATAATATTCTACAGCTATTTAGCCATCGTACCGCGTGTATGACAATGGTATGTAATCACATAATGCGGTTAACATGACCCGAAAGTGTTTTGAAAGGGGCTCGTCCCAACCCCACCCGACCCCACGCGACCCCACCCGACCCCACGCGCGTTACACGCACTTTGAGACAAACGGATATTTGAGTTGTGGAACGCGCTCCTGACTCTAAGACATAGTTTATCAACTTTACACTAAAATTAATGTATAATATTCTACATAACATTTATAATTCATTATTTATATATATATATATACATATATAAACATATATACAATTAAATAAAATTAAGGCGTCCGTTTGTAATTCCAAATTAACATGTTTTCACTAAATGCATATCAAAGTATATATATATATTTTTATGTAGGTACCGTAAACACTGCTTACATAAAAAAAAATGTTCTGTTTGTTTGTATCGGATAATCTCTGAAACGACTGAACCGATTTGAATAGGAATTTCACTCCCGGATAGCTGACGTTATAAGGAGTGACTGGGGATAAATAGATTTTAGTTAAAATATTGCGCACAAAAGAAGTCGTGGGAACCGCTTATACAAATATAAATATATATATACATATATATATATATATATATATATATACACACACATACTTGAACACAGACAGACATCGTTTCACATAACGGCAGTCTAAAAGTTTTTACAGATCTCTTAAAGCAGTCTGCTGCATTTTCTCCACCGACACTACCACCATTATCACCAAACTCACCACGACTCATCGACGTTTAAAAGAAAACTTATTTTAAACGTAATATGTTTTGGGTTTAAGGAAAGCGTCTAGGAAATATATAACTAACATTTTAAACAATTTTATATATATATATATATATATATATATATATATCTTATACTTAAAAGTATATTGTGCTATCAGTCTGTTTGTAAATGTGCTCACAAGAATAAACTACTAAACTAAACAAGTATAAAGACCTGTCTTTATGATATTAAAAACCAAACCAAACCAAATAGATACAAACCTACAATTAATAATTAAACTAATATACGTATATACGGGAGAATACGTTAAAGAAAATATATCTTTTAAGATAACCTCTCGACCGCAGATCTCTTCCAAAGTTACCCCGCAGCCAAATGATCCCCGCTCGTTAGTTGGTATTACGTAATGGGGCCTTTGTTGTGAACCTCGTACTTGTTACTTCGCTTAATAAAACGTATTTTATTAAGGGATAATTTATTCTTCTTATAATAATGAGTGGGTAGGTTTGAACATTGTTAATATGAATTAAGGATTTTAATTCTGTTTAGATATAAGAAACGGAATTGAGTTTGCTGTAATTGTAATAATTAAATGGCTGAGATTGGGATCTATGCAATGGAGTCTAAAATGTAAATTACAAAATCGGACAAGAGCGAGTTGCCCACCGAGGGTTTGGTACAAATAGTTCTGGAATTAATACTAGAGAGGAGATATTCCTGAAATTCAGTTTCCAAAACGATTAATTGTTTTTTTTTTATTATAAATAAAACTTTATACGTCGCAAAAAGAAATAAAATATATTTTGAATTATTCACAAGAAACAATACGAGGCTCAAACTGAAAGTTCTTAGAAAATCAAAAACTAAGCATTCTAGCAAGTTATTAGTTTCATTGTAACTTTTCAAAATAGCGTCCATTTACATCAATACATCGCTGCATTCGATGGAACCATTGAGAAAAGCACCTTGCCCACTCGGCCTTAGGGGTCTCTTCGACGGCGTTTTGAAACGCAGCCACTGCTTCTTCGGCGTCTATAAAACGTTTTCCTCGAAGTTTTTCTTTTATTTTCGGAAATAAATAAAAATCGCAGGGTGCGAGGTCGGGGCTATACGGCGGGTGACCCAGTAATTCCACGTCTGAGGTCACCAAATAGTCGATCGTTTGCCTGGCGGTGTGCGACGAGGCATTGTCGTGATGAAGGAGGATCCTGCTGCGAGGTCGTTTCTCTCGAACTTTTTCCAAGACAAGTGACCAACAATTGTTAGTATACCACTCTGACTACTGTCGCGTAATGACCTGTCTTTCCGAAGAACGAGGCCACCATCTTTTTTCCAACACTTCGACCTCTCTTCACTTTAGTTGGCAACTCTTCGGAAGGAAACACCCACTGAGCAGACTGTCTTTTGGTTTCCGGATCATAAGAGTAAATCCAGCTTTCGTCACCCGTTATTATGTCGAACACTGCATTTGAGTCACCTCCGTTAAATTTTTGGATCATTTCTCGGCACCAATCAACACGGCGGAGTTTTTGAGCCTCGGTCAAATTATGCGGTATCCAGCGGGCACAAAGCTTCCTGACCGCTAAATGTTCATGGAGGATTTTGTGCACTTGACTCATACCTATGCCTAGACTTGTCCGAATCTGCTGATAGGTCACTCTTTTGTCAGTCTCTATCATACGCCGCACAACACTGATGTTATCTTCAGTCGTCGCTGTAGAAGGCCGTCCCTCACGCAAATCATCGGTGAGATTAGTTCGACCACGTTTGAATTCATTAAACCAGTTGTAAACTGTGGCACGAGATGGGGCTTCATCGTGAAAAGCCAATCGAAGTCTATCATAACTTTCTTGTTGACTTAAATGACATCGAAAGTCATAAAAAATCATTGCACGAAAATTTTCTCGGCTTAAATTCATTCTGACGTGCACAGACAATTTTCAATTTGCCGCCAAATCGTAAAACAAATGACAAATGAATGAAATGTACACTCAATAATATTGGTAAAGAGTTCTATTTTCAAAATTTAAACTATTTTTTTAAATATAATGCTTTTAAGTGGCCAGTTCTAAAAACTTTCAGTTTGGCCCTCGTACCTCTAATCTCGGCAGACGGACGGACAGACCGACATCAAAAATTATCCTACAAGGGTTGCGTTTTTCTATTAAAATACGGAACCCTAAAATAAACAGTATACCAATTTTCATAAGACACTTTCACCATGTTACAGTGAATACTTTTAGTGAAGTAACTAAATATAGCGAAAGTTACACATACGAGAGCAAAGTCGGGTTATAAAACTTACATTATATCAACAAAGTTCCTAGAAAGAGCAATATTTTAACATTTTATTAATACGAATGGTATAACATATGTTAGTCTATTATATATATATATACATATAATGTACATCTGTTAGGGCGTGTATCTTGACTTCATTGAGGTGATCGTAAGCGAAGCTCTTAACCGTTTGGGAGACCTAATTTTTGTGTTTAGTTGTCTCCTGAATGTGACGAGATAATTAGTTAAAAATTTTCTCATATGTTTGAGCCGATCGCGGATGCTATAGCGAAAACAGATTGAAAAAATGTTTAGCCATTCATAAGATATCATGAAAAGAAGAGGGGAGAGGGGCTCAGCTTAACACCCGCCGCGCGGTTGGCGGATCCTAGAATATATACGCACGTTCCTGTCACGTTGTTCTTAATAATTTTCACAATTTAACGAACTAGCTGTGTCCTCGACTTTGCTCGTGCGGAATGAGCTTTAAGCTTCGCTCAGTCCAAAACGATCGCAACGGTTATAACAAAACTATATAATAATAGAAGAAATATATAATATCTTTGGTAGTGATGATTTGATGGCGACACACCCCGCTTACACTCCGCACAGGCACCGACCTGGTGTAATATTATCATAAGTTCCCCGTCTTACACTCTGATAACACACGGACAAACAAATCAAAGTTTCCTATCATAATATTAGTATAGATTATAATATTTAATATTTGACATGTAGTCTTGGAGAGTACTGACTCTGACCACTATCCAACAACCCCTAAAACCCCTTTCAAACCTTCTCAAGTCGCCCTCATAAAAGTTTCAGATTCCCCTTTAAAATGTACCTCAGCGGATACCTACAACGCCGAGATTATTCTAAATATAACTAATGCTGATTCACCGAATACCTTTTTAATTAATTAATACAATGTTAATTTCGTTGAAATATATTTTATAATTTTAATATTTTTATATATAACTAGCTCTGCCCGCGACTTTGTTTGAGAAGAATATGTTTTTCTTTTGATAAAATTAGCCTTAGTTACTGATTATAAGTCAAAGTTTTGTTAAAATTGGTCCAGCCCTCGTCACAACAGTCACAACAAAAAGACGGATACAAATTTTATAAATTATAAATAGATTTTTTTATGTAACTAAATACTTACAATAATTACAAACAAACACTTCAATATTATTCATATATATATAATATATATATATATATATGTATATATATATATATATATATATATGTATATATATATATATATATATGTATATATATATATATAGAGACATACGCAAACTTTCCTCTATATAAATGTTATATATGAATAAAAGTATTCCTCTGAATAAGCAACCTTTCTTCTAATTAAAATATGACTTTGACGGATTATCTTTATTTTATAAACGAGATATGAAATTGAGGCGATACTTTATCTAAGGTTTCGGAATAAGACGTTCAACGCTCAGTTAACTCACAAATATTGGTTAATGGGCGTCTTACGTCACATCGCTTGGCACATTCGGGTCACAGACACCGTTGGTTTGACTTCACAGACCTCATCTTAATATATAAAACACAAAGACACTCACTCACTGAATCATTCATCGCTCTACAGCCCAAAAGAAAGTACCTAGAAAACTGAAATTTGGATACAAGACTCCTGATATATTGAATAGGTGCAATAAGAAAGGATTTTGCAAAAATCCAAACCGTTCCAAAATTACAGCTAAAAAACTGAAAAGTTTACCCCCCGCTCCCTCTCTTCTTCACTTTCGCCGTCCGTCACGAAGCACGGGTAACCTGCTGGTTATATATATAATATCTACCGCGGTCGGAATAACACTGCAAGCTACTCATACTTGAAGCTACTCATACTTACTTTTGCATATACGCAAATTACAACTAAGGCAGGGGTTATTGACCTTGATTAAACAAAAATAACGGGTAATGCATATTCTAATATTAATTAGTTCCTAAACCAAACTCATCTAACTTTGTTATTTTACCATTAGCTAACATTGCAAGCTCCGGGCGTTGTTAAACTGGTGTTGATGAAACTACAAAAATATTTCATTTGAAACAAAAACTCGTATTTTGGTTAAATGAAGGGAATATCTCCTTTCTCTTTCACTCTTCGTTTACTTTTAATATAATTTATCCAATCAGCGACAACCCTAAACAAGGTAATATTTATTTTATTCTATTTCACAGTAATATTTCTTTCTGATACATAAAAATTAAACCGAGTACTGAGAATTAATCAGAATATTAAAAATACATTATAACTAAATGTAATACCATTTTCTTTGTAAAACTCAATAAAGAAGCGTCGCTTCTTCAAATCAAATTGAAACATACGTACAATTCACACGAGTATATATATATATATATATATATATATATATCTCTTGGAAGATTCACTTTAAGATAAAGTGCATTACAATCTCATCTTACTAGACGAGATGTGATTACAGCATCCCGTATCAAATACATCTATCTGGTGAAGTGATAATAAGAATACCGACATTTTAAGGGATAATTAAATAACTTTTACATTATACTAACCGTTGTTAGCGACTCCGTCTGCTATATATAAACTATTTTAACTCAATGTAGTTTCTTATTAACATCTATTATAACTTATACAACTTATAAAAAAAATATTAAAGATTATTAATGAGATAAGAACTACTCCATCTTTTAAGTTGGATCAAAAAATCTACAAAACATCGAAGTCAGTTTCGGAGATTAGACAAAACGGACATATATATTTAAAGATTGTATGTATGTATGTATGTAACGCCCTAATGTATATCGGCATGCATGTACTACGGAAAGACGATACGTAAGTAAAAAAGGATTTAGCAAAAGATATTTTGTGATGAGTACTCTTATTAGAAAGGTCGTAATCCTTTGAGGGGGAGGGGGGGTGTTCCGCGGAGCGGTTAAGAAAACATCGATTGAGAAAGTACAAAACATTAAACATCTTTATATCCTATATATTATAATGAGGTTAAATCAATTAATTTAATATTTTATGATCGTTATAATCGTTAGAACTTTCAAAGTCAGTTGGAAAACCTTTTGAAACCACAAAAGCGTTAAGGTTCTATTGTTATATATATATATATATATATATATATATATATATATATATATATATATGATTTGCTAACGCCGACGTATACCTATATAATGAAATTGAAATCAAACATTTCGTTTTGATCACAATTAATATGAAACATTTATTAAAAAAATTTAATTGATTTAACTATAATAAAACCAAATATACATAGTATATCCCGTGGCTGTGGTTGCTTTCAATAAAACTAATTAAATGATAATCATTTTGGATTTATTAGTTGGAGATAGTGATGGTGATGAGAACTAACTCTGTAACATCTATTATATTTAGTCCACGCGAAGACGGACAATAGCTGCTTATATATAAATTGGAAAACCATCCTGTTTTAATGTTTTTTCTTCCGACATATTTGTCATCTTGTAGATTCAGTGATAGTCCGCCATTTTGGGACATCTAATACATCGGGCGTTGAAAACTATTGTTATATATATATATATATATATATATATATATATATATATGTATATATATTTTACATCAGACATGTCTATGGTTTCCACGAATTCTCCATTACTGCCATTAAATACATATATATAATTTAAAAAAATCATTAACACGATCGGGAGTTGAACCCGCTACCTCTGGTAAACTATTCTGTAACTAAGAATATAAAATATAAAATACATAGTATTTATATGTACCTACAGTATTTTTAAATCAGTAAACATATTAATTTGAACATGACAGGTGTAAGCTTAAAGGCTTCTCAGAAATAACATACTTTCATTAACTTATTGTCCGACATTTTTAAGATTAATTTAATTTAAAAGCTCAGTGATTAAGTTTAAAGCTTAATTATAAAGTTAGTGTCACACTATATGAAGTCATATGAACCGTATTTTATATTAATACGAACAAACAAACAAACCATCCAAACCGTACAAACCGTCCGTTTGTCCGTTGTATCTGTTTAACACGTTCTGTTCTGTTACATTCCTTCCGTAAATACATATGAAGCTAAGCCGCCATGACAGTTATCAAACGTTTAACTTGTTTTAAAACATACGAGTTTTATATATATATATATATTAATAATATAAAAAAAGTCGTGTTTATGTATTCATTTATTTATATATTTTCCACTTTGAATCCATACCGGTGATCACTTGTGTGCGTCAAATTGAAGTGACAGGAGAGCCTATTTTGATATCGTACGTATCTAAATAAGCCCTTCTGTATAACACTCTCCAACTTTAAATAAGGCTACTCATGTTCCAAACGCGCCCTGCTCTGAGAAGAACCACACAACAAACTCAGCCGGGTTTTTTTTATTGTGATCACTGTTTCACCAACGTCAATATAAAACATGTTATTCGAAAATCAAAAGTTATTAAAAAAATTGTATTACAATATTCTAATAAACGGAAAACCGAGTATAAAAAAAAACAGTTCGCAATAAAAATATCATGCAAGCAAGGTGCAAACATTGTGACAACTAGGAGACGAAAGAAAAAAATATCTATACCGACTTTAGATCTACTAACACCATATAAAATTCGCATTTCTCCCGTTTCACTACTATATTTCTGTATTTTTTATTACACTCTTGTATCTTACATGACTTTTTATTGCTAAAATATAAAAAAACTCAAAAAAAAGTTGTATTCTCCCGTTGGATTCTGTGTACCATCACTTAAGCTGAAGAGGCGACGTACCCGCCATTCCCTTACCGGCTATTAAAATTATTACTTACTATTACGAAAATTTACTTTTTATTAAAACTATACACTTATAATAGTATTTAATAATTAATTTAACTTAAAAGCAGTGTCCCAACCCTTTTAACTTGGGTTAAGTACACGAAATACAGTTACTATTATTACATCAGATTCGACCTTTATCATCCCTCCCATCCCATCCCATCCCATCCCAACCTAAAGTTACCGAGATATTACAAAACAGAACAGTGTAACAGCTTACTGGACGGATGTCTGCCAGGACGGTGATCCGTCAAACTTATACCGACCACGTTGATTTAGGGATAAGTTTCTTTGAACGAATCTGTTCCACCAAAATATCAATACTTTGATATATCGTAAGATTAATTCGTTCAGTTATTATTATTATTATTATGTATTTATTTATTTATTTATTTTTCTTCACGCCATATCCCCCTATCCCTTGCGGGGTAGCCAGAGACGACGGAGCGCCAAACGCTACGGTCCCTGCATACCTGTTTCGCCTCGGCCACAGACATCAACCTCTTCATACATGCCCCCCAGCGGGTCCTCATGCTTTTTACGTGACCTTCCTCCAGTATCATAGATACTGTGTTTTCGAAGGTCACTCAAGGCCTCCCCCTGCCTCTCTTACCGCTCACTTTTCCTTTATTAATCTTCAGTTATTACATTTTTATTATACAAGTATACTAGGTATCCGTCAAGAGAAGACGACTAACTCTCCAGCGTTCAGAATGTAGATATTAGTATATATATAACATGGTCGAACTATGTACATACTTTATTCTCATAGCTTCGCCCACGACTATGTTCGTGCGGAATGTTTTTTTAAAAAAGTTGCAATGTTACTCCTTATAACATCAGCTATGAAAGTGAAAAACCTATTAAAATAGGTCCATGCGTTTCAGAGATTATCCGGAATAAACAGACAGACAGACAAACAATTTTTTTTTCTTTTGTTTACATTCATATGCACTTAGTTAAAAGCTGTTAACACTAAACCTACCAAGTACCGGTCAAATTGACCGTTCTTAAACTTTATAATATCGTTATCAAACTACATGACAATTCTTAGAATATGCATATAATATTGTCTTCACTCTTTACTTTTAGTTATTTCCATTATTACCTGCGTTATATAATAAAATAACTTTTAATTACCGGTCAATTTGACGGCGTGCGGTAGGAACAGGTATACAAGAGTTGTCGGTAGGTTTAGTGTTAATATAGAATTACAAACGGACACATCAATTCTATTTATATGTAGCTATATATTATAATCTGGAGAGATTTTACAATCTTTAAATGAGATTAATAAATAAATCTTCTGGAATTAAATTGATATTTCAACAGTCTGTGCTATAAAAAAAATCTATCAAAGTATAGAAAAAATAATTCCTTAGCTAGTTAAGACTTATCTGAAAATTGATAAGACTTATCTTTTACATTTAAAAGTGAATCCTTTCATTCAATTCGGCGAGATGGTAACTTATCTAATCGTATTACATTCAGGAGAGATGATGCAACCGGTTACAAGCGGTGATAGATATTACATTTTGTAAAAGTTTGGTTAAAAAAAAGTACTATAAATAAGTAAGTTTATACATATATGTATATATATATATATATATATGTGTGTGTGTGTGTGTGTGTGTGTGTGTGTGTGTGTGTGTGTGTGTGTGTGTGTGCGTGTGTGTGTGCGTGTGCATTTAAATAAATAAAAGCGTGGTAAGAAAATAATTGCTTACATTAAGCCTTTTTCTAAATTTTATTATATAAATACTTAATTAATCTTACACGTGTACTCATTTTAATAAAAAAATAAAATTGTTTTTTAAAGATCTCGGGAGTTACGCAATTAATAATAATAATAATAATAATAATAAGGCTGCAAGCTCTTTTTATTTGTAAATAATAATTTTAAAATTCGTATTATCATTTAACATAAAAATATTTATATTATATCTTAACCACTTAAAACACACCTCCGTGACACATACGGGCAACGTTTAATGGTAGAATTGTGCAGCTCCGTGAAAGTCACGGTAACTAATTTGATATGTCTCAAAATCTTACAGCTCCGTATGGGTCGCGGTTAATATAGAAATATATATTTTTTAATATATAATAATAATTTTTAATATTTTAAGTTCGTATCTGTCACGCTGCCATTCTCGGAATTGATTAACAAATGTGCATTAAGGGGTTAATGTATATATAAATTACGTGTCACGTTGTTTGTTCGCGACGGACTCTCTAAACTACTTACCGATTTAATAAAATTTTCACAACGTGCAGTTTGATCAGACTTAAAAGAAAGGATAGTGTTTATCTCAATTCATAGTCTTAATATTATTTTATTGCAAATTATTTGTTTATTATTCTAATTGCAGATGTTCTCTTACCTTTACCTACCCCTTAAATAGTTTACTACAATGTTATATAACAAAAACCTTAGTCACAGCAACGCGTGGCCGGGTCTGATAGTAATTCATAATACTTAACACTAAACCTACCAAGTACCGGTCAAATTGACCGTTCCTAAACTTTTGTAAAACTTACACATTCTTAAACGTTATAACATGGTTTATCAAACTACATGACAATTCTTAGAATATGCATATAATATTTTCTACACTCTTACTACTTTTAGTTATTTCCATTATTACTTGCGTTATATAATAAAATAACTTTTAATTACCGGTCAATTTGACGGCGTGCGGTAGGAACAGGTGTACAAGAATTGTCGGTAGGTTTAGTGTTAAGAAAAAAAAACGTCAAACATTTAGACATTTGAGTTTAAAATATATATTATCAAAATTTGTAATATGATACTATTATTCTATTTCTAACACTTATTTACGGATAATTATTATTTAATATAATAATATATTAGCCACATTTATTCCACAGACGTTGATATGAACAAACATTCACGTATTAAATCTGAATTTTATCCAAAATACACAAATCTTAGAGATTGTAGTGCGCTGCATAATTTAGTTTTGGCGGATCATTTACCTACATTTTCATATATTTCTTAACACTTTACAATACTATTGTATTTATATGTAATAATTCAAATAATATACTTATAAAAGATAAATAATATACTTATAAAAGATAAGTAATATACTTGTAAAAGATAAATACTCACAAACAGTTCACAACATCGAGTAACCCGGAGTGCAAGGAGAAATTGTAATCAGGTCATACAACAAACGATCACATCATCGAAGACACTTTAATTTAACACTCAATGAAAATACATAACAATTTAAGGCATTATAATTACTTTACAGGCAAAAAGACGATAGTTTTCATTAATAATTTAATATTAAAACGCACGCGTGTGATTAAAAGACGAGCGACGTGGAAACAACCGCACCGATCGGCGCTCGGAGCGCGACTGAGTTACAGCGGCCATCCGCACGGCGCCCAGCCGTCTCGGAAGTCAGTACCAACGTGTCCCCCGCCCTTCTCAACGATCTTACATCATTGTAATATATATATATATATATATATATTGGTTGTCTGTGCAATTGATTTTTTTTGTTCCAAATATTGTGATAAAAAAATCGCCTCATGATGCAATGATTAGAAATCTACATTTTTTATGAGTGTTTTTTTCTATAACCAAAGTAGCGTTTACGATCACGAAAATTTGTATATACTAAGTTAAATTTAACGTTTTTTGAAGAAAAGTTATTTTTTTCGGTAAATTTGTAACTTACCCAACCTACATCGAAGCAAGACTGGAGTTAGTACACTAGTAGTCCAAACCCTCATTGCATTCTTCTCCATCGGGATAATAATTTTAAGGACTAATATTAATATTAATAGTACGGTATATGATTAAATATAATATCATGACTTAACACTAAAAGCTTTCAGCGATGACGAGTCAATTTAATATTAAATGAAAAAAATTGTATTATTTCTAAGATACGTATATATAATTTTTTATAAACTAACTAGCTGTGCCCCACGACTTGGTTCGCGATTTTTTTTCTTTTAATAAAGATAGCCCAAGTTACTTGTAACATTACCTATCCGAAAGTGAAAGTCCTATTGAAATCTGTCCAGCTGTTACAGAGATTAGCCGGAACAAACATACAAATAGACAAACAAAAAAAAGTTATTATTGAAACCACAAAAAGACACTTAAATTTTATTTATACGTATCGAATATGTTGATTTATCGTAATTATTTTTAATGTTAGGACGCTTTGGTAATAAAATATAAGACCATATTAACAAAATATATAACCGAATAAATACAATGCAATAACAATAACAAGGTAGATAAAAAAAAAAACGAATCGCAAAACACGGTTAATTCATTCCGAATCGATTGCGATTCAGAGATCACAGTAAAGAAATAACCGACTGGGTGTCTGAGTTTGTTGTGGTTCTCAGATCAGTGCGTTTGTAACTCGTACACTTAATATAATTTGGAGGTCCTTTGATAAGTGTGGCATAGTCCTGACACTCCCGTTTGATACACGAGTTATCAGTATCAAGTCGGAAAGAGTAAAAATACTACGTTGTCTGAAGCCTTCACTCTCAGAGGGCGATTCGTTCTACGTATCGCAGCATCAACGGATAAAAAATACGTATAAATTAAAATTATACTTTGAATTATTTAAATTTAATTTTATTTAATTAATAAAAAAAATAAAAAACAGTATTAAAGATTTTGACTTTAAAATAACTTTTATTAAATCATTTGCTTTACACGAGATTGCTTTAATATTTTATAGCGTTATTTCATTTAGAATTTTCTTGTGAATTATTTTATTATTCTTAAAAGAATGTGTAGCGTGAGCGCGACCACGGGTTAAAGCTAGTTAATTCTAAAAATTAAATTAATATATTCGCAGAAGGATACAAGATCAATTTTTTCTCGTAAACATTACATCATTGTATTCGTAAAATAATTTTATATATATACCATCATATCCAGGACATTTATTCTCGTATAATACTAAGAAATTTTTGCATAGAGTAACATTGCATAATACTATACAATAAATATAAAAAAATCATACAGTTTGGAGCGTGTGAAGGTCTGTGGTGAAGCTGATCTATGGTTTGATTCTCATTAGAACTGAGCGTAGTGCTTCGTCACGTTCCTCATAACGAATTTTGCGTTTTTTTAAAATTTAATATTAATAATATAATAATTATAATTCATATTAACATTTGCATTTAATGTACACAGAATCGATAAAGATTATCTGAGGTTTGCGTGCCATGAATACTAATAACAGACGGAGCAAGGTGATTTGTCTAACTTACGGCTTATGGGCCCGTTTCATTATATCAATTTAAGCTCTCTAACAGCTCACTAACAGCTTTTCCATTACGCTATTTTAGTGCGCTAGTTGATTTAGCGTAGCAGGTTGGGTGATAGCTGCATTAACTGATTGTAGTTTCATATTTATAGTGAAGACTAACTTTTGTATGCGGCTTTGCTCATAGAGCGCTTGATACTATTAAAGCGACGAAGGAAGATGAAATTACATTACTATCTTTGAGATCTAATCTAATCTAAACTAAGATGAAATCTTACATCTTTTAATACATCATAATGAAATAGAAAACCTTCTAAACATAACTTTCGCTTCGTGATCCCAACAGAAGAAATAATGAAATTATTCCATTATCCAATCCAAAGAGCACTATGTCAAGTAGCGTACTAAAATCGTATCGATAATCGAAAGGTTCGTCCGTGACCTTGTCATATGTGGACTCTATTTTTAGTGCGCTTAAAATTGGACACTAAAAATTGTATAGTATATGTCAATTACCAATCGCACTTATCAATTAATTAATTAAATGCTAAGCGTATTATAGCACAGATTATTATTTATCCATCCATTATAATGGACGCCTTTGAGCAAGGCGCTTTGTTATAACGTGTTATATAACGAATTTTATACTATTTTAATTAATAAAAATAAAATTGCAAAGTGTAACCCGTTTTAATTGAAATAAAAAAACTCCACGGTTCGAATGATTTTTTTTGCTGATTTGCATTTAGAAAGAGAATTCCAAACAGTTGTAAAATGTAAAAAGAATCAAGCCCTCTTTATTTTTACGTCAAAAAATATAACGAAATATAAGGAAAGAATATATATATATATATAAGTATCAGTACGTACGTCCTTCTTCTTTGCGTAGTAGAGCGTCCGCCCGCGCAGCTTGAAGTACCGACGCTGCCATCTCTGGAAGCTGCGAGTCTGCTTCATCAGGTAGCCCTCCTTCACCACCGGCTGTAACAAACACACATCACATCATGTAGCAGTAGTAGTAATCTTTCTCGTAAAGGGCGTCCCTTCAGATGTAATAATGTCAACAATGAAAGTGTATAACCTTTCCCTACTTAAGGTACATTTTCTGTACTAACACTAGAGGATAAATAAATGAAGGGTCGGTCGCGTCGCGGAAGCTTAGAATATACATATTTCGTATTTACTCGTAAGTAGTGTTCATTTAATTCTGTACTGCGAGTTCCCGTCAAGGAATTAACAATAACTTATATACATTTTAATGTACTTAACATTATATACATACAAACATGGATATATTTATCTTTATATTGTACTATTATTGAGCGAAGCCAGCGTAGCGAGCGGTGCGTTCTACTGGAGATTTTCACATTCATTGTCACGAATAGACTCGGAAAACTACTTGACGGAAAATTATGAAATTTTGCAATCAAAAAGACACACATTAGGTGATGGTTTAAAAAAAATGATAAATGTCAAAAAAAAAAATTTTTTTTTAATATCATGTCAAAATACCATTGAAGTCAATGGGAAACAATGAGTCATTACACTGGGCTCGCTTCGCTCAATTGGTATACTACAGTATTGCAGGCTACGAGTAAATATATACTAATATTACAAAGAGGAAAGGTGTTTGTTAGTTTGTAATTCATAATCAAACTACTGCACCGATTTTAAAAATCCTTTCACAAACAGGTCGGTACATTATCTACGGGTGACAGGCTATGCGTGTACCACGAGTAACGCCGGGGCGTGACACTTGTACAGTATACTTTAAAGAACCATCAAAATACTTGGACAAAGATTTAGTTAAGTTTGGAAAGATAGGGGATGTTTCATTGAACAATGATCTTATACACATAATATAAGTTAATTATAAATAATGTCATTATTATTAACTAGGGGCGCCAACAAACCCTCAATTTCGACTCGCTGCGCTCGCGAAGTCTCGGGTACCGTTCGCATATTGAGCGAAGCGAGCCCAGTGTATTGACTCATCGTTTCCCATTGACTTCAATGGGATAACAGTTTTTTTACATATTAAAAAAAAATTTTTTTTTGAGGAAATTTTTCAAATTTTTAAAACCGTCACCTAATGTGTATCTTTTTAATTGTAAAATTTCATAATTTTCCGTCAAATAGTTTTCGAGCCAATTCGTGACAAAGAATGTAAAAAGTCTCCAGTAAAACGCTCCGCTCACATCGTTCGCTTCGCTCAATAATATATTTATCCATGGACGAATCAGATATGAAACAAAAGCAATGGACAATACTCGGTACATTATTGGTACTAAAACTCTTCAGCTTCATCATCCTAACGACGTTATCAAAGTTACTACTGATAATTACAGTTTTATAGTTACGACATAACTTATACAGCTTTTAGCACTCAGCCTTATTATTATACTAGCAATGCCCCGCTTTTTCACATGCGTAGTATTTGAATGGAATGTACAATTTTAATAATTTAAAATGTATTTTATAGGTGTTAAAACCTCTTTAACACTAAACCTACCGACAGTTCGTGTATACCTGTTCCTACCGCACGCCGTCAAATTGACCGGTAATTAAAAGTTATTTTATTATAGGTAATAATGGAGATAACTAAAAGTAAAGAGTGTAGAAAATATTATATGCATATTCTAAGAATTGTTATGAAGTTTGATAACGATAGTATAACGTTTAAAAATGTGTAAGATTCACAAAAGTTTAAGAACGGTCAATTTGACCGGTACTTGGTAGGTTTAGTGTTCATAAAATATAACTTAATGTGATAAGGATTTGTGCAGATATGAATAGTATGGTTTGATTACAGTCGCCACTTTTGTTAACTTTAACATGTAAATAAGTTGTTATAGTGGCATAATTACAATAGTTGGATATATGGTATCCAAGACTTTCTTGTAGAGATTAATACGTTCTATAATACTGTAAAACATTTTTTTGTTCTATCATCAATACTTTCCGCAGCGCCATAACAGATTTTTTATAACCAATTTTCACACACCTTGGGTCACATTATGACATTTTTATTAGGGATCCCTATTTTTTTTATGTTATATAGCGCATATCACTCAATGGACATACAGTTTTCTAATTATTAAAGAATTTTTGAAATCGATCCAGTAGTTTTTGAGTAAACATTACAAACAAACATACAAAAACACAAATCTTTCCTCTCTACAATATTAGTATGAAAAGCGATTTTTATTCAAGTAGTCATTTACACGCACTTTTGAATCAATTACTACGTTAAGGGTCAGTGTAGTCATTCTGAGGCAGTTACCACGGGGATGCTGCTGGAGAAGAGACGCCCAGAAACTCAACAGTAGCTCTTTTCAAATGAATTTTTACAATGTTAGATGAATACTACAACCCTGCAAATGAGTCAACAACTTAAGTTACACACATATCTACTACTTCTTGAATGTTATTATAGGATATATTAAATAGTTTTGATTTTATATTTAAAACTAAAAGGTCTAAAATATCTTGTGGAAATCTCAAGTCTTTTATTGACACTCGACGTCTCTTTTGACGGGCGTCTCTTGAGGTCACTTGATTTTAAAAACATTTCATGTAAAGTACAAAATTAATGTAATAGAAAAATCTGTTTTAATCATTTTATTAATTTATTATTATTTTTTTAATTTATGATAAGACAAAGGCATGTTTTAATCATTTCATTAATTTATTATTGTTTTTTATGATTTGACAATAGCAGGAATAATATCGATAAATTAACATACATCTCTAAATAAACTACCTACAGTAGTTTAAAAATATATCCATAGAAAATAACTTACCTATTTTTGTTACTTGTGAACTGTTGTCTATTGAAACTAAAACTATAATATAATATACCAGGGGCGCCCAACAGAACCTCAATTTCGACTCGCTGCGCTCGAGAAATCTCGGGTGTCGTTTGCATATTGAGCGAAGCGAGTTCAGTGTAATGACTCATCGTTTGCCATTGACTTCAATGGGATATCAGTTTTTTGACAATTATTCCTCAACGACATGACATTATTCAAAAATTGTTTTTTAAAACCATCACCTAATGTGTGTGTTTTTGATTGAAAAATTTCATAATTTATCATGTCATGTAGTTTTCGAACCTATTCGTGACAAAATATGCGAAAAAGTCTCCAGTAGAGCGCTCCGATCGCTTCGCTCAATAATGTATAATTATATTCAACCAATTATTAAGTTCAAAAACATTGTTATTTAATGAAACATGCCTTACTGTGAAGTTCTCATAATTGGATGCCTGTTAATATTAATACAATGTACCAATTATAATATCTCCTTTAACTTAAAAACATTATATTATAATAAAATAGAAATATGTTAATTTATTTTATATAATAGCTTATTCCCTCCCGCTTCGCTGGGCACACTATTAATTTGTATGTGAACTTAGGTTGCTATGGTGACCTTTGTCATATTATCCGTTGTCATCGTAACCGTTGCTATAGTAACTCTTACCCCCGCGTTACGTGTATACCTCCTATAGGTTTAAAACTTGGTGAAATGGAAAAAGTTTTAATCCGTTGGGATAGGAATTCCTTAAAATCTGTTCTTAGTGGACGTCTACGTCACAAAAGAGAGATATACTTATATATATATATATATATGTATACTAGCTGTTACCAGGAACTTCGTCTGTGGCTTTATAAAATATTGAACAAATATTTTTTTATTATAAACACCGCCATCTATCGGTCTATCTATCTATCTATGACTTGTGGAACTTAGAAGTGAATTAAACCGTTTATGTGTAAAAAAAAAAACAAATTCACAATAAAATATATATATAATATAACATAGTGCGGCTGCATATGGGTAATGAAAATAAATATTTTAATATATTTTTTTTATAAACAAATAGACATGTAATACCTACTTTTTACAAGCCAACCTCACCTGTAGAGAGGCGAAGTCTCGAAAATAATAATGAATTTAATATTACCGTAATACTACATCGGACACTACGTAACCGTCAGTCTCAAAACTAGGATCAACAGGAAACAAAGACACTTAACTACTAAACTAATACAAAGACGCTTAACTACTAAACAAACATAAAAGCGATTTGTCATAAACACCTCAAGTGATAAGAAATAACTTTCTCATACAAAGCTATCGAATTAAGAATTACAAGTTAGTATCCGTGTAACGACTTTACATACAAACAATTATTATAACACACACACAAACACACACATACACACACACATATATATATAACATTTGTAATTGATATTGATTACAATATATTTAGTAATATAATCAATAATCTTGTACTAAATCAAAGTGCTGGCGAGCTGCCAGTGCCGTGCATATCCGTATATGAGGTCAATGACCTTATTATTAAGATACTCCTAAAGTATTTATAACATTTTAGTTAAAACTATCGATTAAAACTTCTCTACACGTAACATTAGAGATCCGTAGACAAATAGGAACCTTCAGTATTTGGTCATGTCAATCCGCAACTTAGCTCAGAATTCGGCATGAACTGCTCATACATCGGATCATACTAGGATCCGCCAACCGTACGCGGCGGGTGTTGCGCTGAGCCCCTCTCCTTTCATCTGAATAACTACAGGAAATATCGATTTATTTGGACTAATTGTCACCTTCTAGCTCAGCACATTGCTCGCACGCGCAGGGCAGCTCTAATGTATTGTCTATGGCAGGAGTGATCTTTTTTTGATAACTTTTGAATGGCTAAACATTTTTTCAATCTGTTCGCTATAACATCCGCGTTCGGCTCAAACATACATGAGAAAATTTTTATCTAATTATATCGTCGCATTCTGGAGACAACTAAACACAAAAAAAAAAAGTTTTAATTAATGAAGTTAATGTTTTAGTTAATATAGTCTGTGACGCAATAGACGGAGTTGCTGACAACAACTTGTATTTTATAATTAATTAAGATTTTAATAATAATAATAATAATACCTTTAAATATCTAAATAGAAAAAAACCTCGATTCAATCGATTTGCAAACTAAAATTAACTTCATGGAAATTTGTTTACAAGTTACGGAGCTACAACGCAGTTTTGACAGATACAAGATAGACACAAACATATAAACATACTGACAGAAATTTCATTCAATTAATACCCTTCGGTTTATGCCAAGTAACATGCAATGATAGATTTTATAATATTTGTAAATATATTTAACTATTTCATAGCAATTAATGAAAATTGTACAAATATAGACCATTTACTATACGTAATTGGTTCCTTTGAAAGAGATGTGTAATTTTTTTAAGAGTTTAAATTTTTGGGTCAAGGGTCAATTAAGTAACGTCATTGCAGTCATCCGATAGCGGCTAATAGACATTATCTCCATGAATGAACTGCAGGCAACAGTAACATATTTAACACTAAACCTACCAAGTACCGGTCAAATTGACCGTTCTTAAACATTTGTAAAACTTACACATTTTAGAACGTTATAATATCGTTATCAAACTACATGACAATTCTTAGAATATGCATATAATATTTTCTACACTCTTTACTTTTAGTTATTTCCATTATTACCTGCGTTATATAATAAAATAAAATTTAATTACCGGTCAATTTGACGGCGTGCGGTAGGAACAGGTGTACAAGAATTGTCGGTAGGTTTAGTGTTAATTAAAATCCTTTAAATTAAACTATTAATATGAAATACGAAATTTATATAATACACTAATCTAATAGACAGACAAGGACGATATATATGTACGTATATATATATTATATATATATATATATATATATATATATATATATATATATATATATATATATATATATATATATATATATATATATATATATATATATATATATATATATATATATATATATATATATATATATATATATATATATATATATATATATATATATATATATATAACCTAAATTTGATCAACAAACATTTGATACAAAGCAATTATTTGAACCACTCGTGGGGGTAAAATGGCGACGCTATTTACATTACACTTATGGGAGTTTAATTCACTTATACGAAGTGCTTCAACTATTTACGTGATCGATTTTTAAAAGGTTACATTTGGTTTTTGTCTTTTAGGGTTGCGTATCTTAAAAAAAAAGAAGAAAGAATCCTTATTGTTTATTTTAAGTCACTCCGTTTGTGTCCGTTTGGGTTTTTTTTATAACTGAATTTAAAAAGAACAAAGTACAATATTTTTGTATGTTAAAGTATTAATTAAATCTTTTAAAATTATACCAGGGGCGTGAACTGTACCTCGATTTTGACTCTCTGCGCTTGCAAAATCTCGGTAGAGTTCGGCGAGTTGAGCGAAGCGAATAACCCATTTTCATTTCAGCGTTCAAAGCAGAAACCGACAGGCAAAAAATATAGAATAATCAAATATCACTGTCCGTCTGTCTGACTGTCATTTTTAGGTGATTATTCCTCAACGACATGAGTTTTTTTTTCACTTTTTTTTTATAAACCATCGCAATAACCATCGCTATAAATGTGCAAAATTTAGTGAAGATTTGCCGATTTCCGAAAGCCGTTTTCATGCCAGACATGGGATACAAAAAGTCTCACATAGAGCGCTCCGCTCGTTTCGCTCAATTAATATAAACTAATTCTTTAATACATAATTGAATGTAACTTTGAACATAATAATTTGTTTATGAGGAGAGATCCAGAAGTAATCTGCCTAGTCGTGAAAGTAAAGACTTACGGGAAATTGTTTTTCAATGTAAGTCACCTCCTAACTCAATACATTTATTCCACTTGGATGGGAGTCCTTTGATACTTTTAGAAAAAAAAAATGAATCTTGCTCTGTGTAAAATACCGAAACAGAGCACTTGACTTCTTCATCGTCAAAAAAATAACGTCCCCGTGTTTGTCAAAAATCGAAACAGGTAAAAGTCGCTGGGGGCCAGGTCTGGGCTATCAGGGGGGTGATGCAATGGCAGACTTGTGCACAGGAGCGTTGTCATGCAAGGGCTACACCCCGCGCTTAAACTTTAAGCATCGCTGCTCCAGTATCCCTGTCTTCAAATTCCCTGTGATTGTGTCCTTGTGGGGATGGTAATCAATTAATTAACCATCGATATCCCAGAAAATTGTCTCCATAATCTTCCCGGCAATACATACAAACAAGCACACAGCTGTAGAATATATAGACTCGTGTGAAAGTGCGTGTTTTTTCCACGTACCACTCGAATGTGGAACGAACTCCCTTCGGCTGTATTTCCAGATCGGTACGACATGGGTACCTTTAGAAAAGGCGTTTACTCCCACCTCCTAGGCCAGCAACGCTCTGTTAAATCCTCGGATGTTGCAAGAGTTCATGGGCGGCGGTGATCACAAATCATCTGTGACCCGCCAGCTCGTTTGCCCTCCTCTTCCATAAAAAAAAAAGAAGGTCGTAGTCACACGGAGCACTATCATTAACTGACATTTTTATTTAACATAATATTTACTATATATATTATACAATTAAAAATTAAACTTATCACCTTAATACGACTATACATACATCGAACAGGGTATTGACACTTGACTATTGATAGTTCAGTTTGCAGGGCACCTTAACTGTTTTACGGAGGCCGCAGGTTTGAATCCTGATCGTGTCAGTGAGTTTTGTATTTTTATATCTATTTAAACGGATTGAATGTAAACGAATCGAATACTTTGAGAAGCATCATTTTATTATCTGGATAAGATTGGATTTGATTTATATATTCCCTGTATCCTGTACACGTGTAGCTATAATAACCGTCGAAGAGTGTATCAGACCCCGCGCACTATAGGGTTCTGTATTCCATAATAACATAATGGATAGATTGATAGACTAGCGGAGTTTGGTCCAAATGACTTCCATACATTTCTGTACATGTCCACCATTTTTATCCTTTAAAGTCTACCTGGATTCTATTATGGCGGTTATGAGTCTCTGGCCCATGACATAGCTAGAGATTTTATCCACAACGGCCTTAAGATTCATCCACCTCCTTCAACTCCTTCCACCCAAACTTGCTAAAAGAAGCAGGTCGAAATCCATTTCCAGACCCAGTTTCTAGAAGGGACGTGAGATTAAAAGGGCACAAGACGAGAACCCACTGAGATACCATCGCCAATCACATCGCGGTGGTGTCTAACTCTTCCAGGAAATGTATTTTACCAGCTCTTTGCCCACTAACCACGAACCTCTGACGCTGGATAAGAACGGGTCCAGATGTTCCTAAGATGAAAAAAATCCATTCGAAAGTGAAAAACACTCCTTCCTTTTAACTTTTACTTTTAAAAGATTCTAAATGCACGTATATTTCTTTCATACTTTCATAATGATACTCAACGTTGCCCTCGTTTCGTTCCGAGCAAACGATTCTCAAAACTTATGATAGGGTATACATACTTTTCTTTTAAATTAACCTTACACGTATTTATCTTTTTATATCTTTTTCTTACTAAAGATAAAAATATATATCCATTAAAAATATTATGAAACTCGAGTGGTATTTTAAAAAAGAACAAGATATTAATTATACACCAAAAATAAAAATAATATTTCAGACGAGGTTGTTATAAATGTTATTTTTTCGTTGTAAAGATAATACAACGAGACCGCTAATTAAATTAATTTTCCCAAAATCTGAAATGTTAGGTATTTCGTGGAATTAATAACATTATACCTTTAATCATGTTACTGTGAAAAGTTTTATAAAATGATGTTGTTGTCTTCTACTCTGCACTTCACGGAATTGACAAAAATGTAATTCCACTAAGCATGGCGCGTGGCTGGAGGAATAATAAGTTGTTATAAAATATAATTCATTACATTCATTCATTCATCTATCTATCTATCCATCCATTCATTCATCACAGCTAGAAATCGCTGAGGGCCAGGTCTGGGCTATAGAGGGAGGGGTTCAATTCCTGGAACCCCAACTCACGCACAGCAGCTGATGCAATGGCAGACTTGTGCACACAAGTCATGTCATTGTCATGCGAGAGCTGTACCCCGAGACTGAACTTCCCAAATCACTTCTCCAGTATCACTGTCTTCAAGTTTTTCAAAATCTCAGCGCAATACTTAATTGTAATTGTGTTCTTGTGGGGAAGGTAATCAATTATTAGCACACCTTCGATATTCCAGAAAATTGTCGCCATAACCTGCCCGGCGGATGGTTGATTGCGAATTTTCTTCGGCAGTGGAGAACCCTTGTTTTTCCATGAATATTTTTATTTCTCCGGGTCCCAATGGTGAATCCACGTCTCATCACCCGTTACTATATTAGACCGAAAAGATTCACTCCCTTCCTCAAATCAGAACACAGTTTTCCTTCTGGAGGGGCGTCAGCATTCTAGGGATCCATCTTGCACTGACCTTATTCATGTACAAACGTTCGTGTAGAATTCTCAAGAGCGATAATTCTGAAACGCCGCTTTCAGTAGCTAATTGAGAAGCTTTTAAACGACGGTCTAGAAGCACAAGTTTTTCCACCTTGGCGTTGATTTCAGATGTGGTTATTTCCATAGGCCTTCCACTACGATCATCTTCAATAGACTCACATCTCTACTTGAACTGTTTAGGCCAACATTTTATTATGAAATAGGAAAGTGAAGAGTCCCCGTATACCGATCATAACCTTATTTATGGCCTTTGACCCATTTCCTTCTTTCACTAAAAACTCGATGACGGCACGGTGCTTTGAACTAACGTTTTCCACATCTTCTGCATCTAGTCACAATTAACGACCTCTCACTAGGACAGCTGATGCTCTACTGAACTAACACCAAGTATCCTGACACGTAAGGACATGTCAGTGCTTGCACTAACCTGTTCCGCCCCTCACTACACGTCTATCATTTCTAGATAGTTTCCTCTTGGTTCTCCCCTCGTATATTTAATTTTTAAAGACTGACTGACTCATCCTAATCTCTATAACTACAATACAATTTTATAATTCTATTAAAATATTTATTACATCTTTGTATATATATATAAATACCAAGTCGCGATGTGCGTTTGACCTAATCTTTGAAATCACTGAACCGATTTCGATGTAATTTTTTGTTTTTTTTTTTTATATATAAAGGGTTTTTTATATAATAAATCACTTCTAAGTTCTATAAGTTTCCAATAGATGGCGGTGTTAATGATAACATTTTAAATGATGTAAAATAGTTTATGAAGCAGCAGTCGAAGTCGCCGGCAATGACTAGTATTATTTATTATTATTCTTTTTAACAATAGACAATAATATATTAATTCTAAATTATATTCGGGGTTCCTTCAAGTATCGAGTTCTCTACAAAGGTACATAATAAATAAAATCTCTAAAGAAACTTTAATGCATGTAATTTTCTTCATTGTCATTATATTATTTGATTATATTCAAGACAGACATAAAATCAAACGTCTTTATCATTAGTTTTGAATGAAGCATTGTTACCATACTGGGCCATTCACTAAATCATTCAACTTCACATCTTTATAGAGGCTTCACGTGTCAGTTAATGAAAGAATGAACGAACGAGACTGACGGCCGGACGTCCTACACACAGACAGGCAAGAAGAGAAAGCAGACAATCATTTTAAAAGACTATGTTTTCAAAAGGTATTATTATTTATTTATATATGCTCATATGTACGAAACTACAAATATATGTACAAAAACATGCACATACATTTAGGTACGTATTTGAATATTGAAATAGTATAATAATTGGAATAATAAATGAATGAGTGAATGAATGAATGAACGTCTGAATGAATGAATAGATGAATATAATGAATTTAATGAATTATATTATATTATTCTCATTATTCCTCCAGCCACGCGCCATGCTTAGTGGAATTACATTTTTGTCAATTCCTTGAAGTGCAGAGTAGAAGACAACAACAGCATTTTATAAAACTTTTCACAGTAACATGATTAAAGGTACAATGTTATTAATTCCACGAAAATACCTAACATTTCAGATTTTGGTAAAATTAATTTAATTAGCGGTCTCGTTGTATTATCTTTACAACGAATAAATAACATTTATAACAACCTCGTCTGAAATAATAATTTTATTTTTGGTGTATAATTAATACCTTGTTCTTTTTTAAAATACCACTCGAACTTTTATATACTTTTATCTTTGGTAAGAAAAAAAAAAGCTAAACATGTGTAAGGTTAATTTAAAAGAAAAGTATGTATACAGGTACCTTATCTCGAGTTTTGAGAATCGTTCGCTCGGAACGAAACGAGGGCAACGTTGAGTATCATTATGAAAGTATGAAAGAAATATACGTGCATTTAGAATCTTTTAAAAGTAAAAGTTAAAAGGAAGGAGTGTTTTTCACTTTGGAAGGATTTTTTTATTATAGGAACATCTGGACCCGTTCTTATCCAGCGTGAGAGGAGCGTGGTTGGAGGGCAAAGGGCTGGCAAAAGACATTTCCTAGAACAGTTAATCCATCGTGTTGTATTGGCGATGGTATCACAGTGGGTTCTCGTCTTGTGCCCTTTTGTTCTCACGTCCCTTCTAAAAACTGGATCTGTAAATGGGTTTCGACCTTCTTTTTAGCAAGTTTGGGTGGAAGGAGTTGAAGGAGATGGATGAATCTTAAGGTCGTTGTGGATAAAATCTCTAGCGATCTCATGAGCTAAAGACCCACATAACCACCATAATAGAATCAAGACGTTAAAGGAAAAAAATCGTGAACATGTACAGAATGGAAGTCATTCGGTAAAGTTATTATTATTATTATTATTGCATGAAGTAAATTGCAAATGAAGCTAAATTAATTTTCTTCTATCAAACTTAAATGAAAATAAAGGCATGTAACCAAAAGAGTGCTGAATGGGATGAATGGATGGTGATGAATGAATGATGGAATGAATATGGGAATGGAGGGATGGACAGGTAGAGGACGGCCGAAGAAAAGATGGATGGATTGCGTGAAAGATATGGAGAAGGGAGGGTCTACAGAGATGAGTAACAGGAGAGTATAGAAGTAAAACCATACTGCGCCGACCCCCAAATAGGGATAAGGGCAGGAAAATGATGATGATGACTTAAATATAAATAAAAAAAATGATTGTAGTAGATAGAAAATTATTTACTTAGTATTGTGTAATGTATTTATGTAAAGAATCTAAGAACAAAAAAAAAATCATGACAATCCCGCTGAGTTTATGTCACCAGCTCTTCTCAGGTCTCTGGGAATTTTTTTTCCGAGCTGGTGGTAGCTTTGACAATGAAAGAATGTTTTGTATGAAACTTATTTTCAATAAAGATTTTTGATTTGATTTGATTTGAAAAAGTACCTTGCTTTTATATATAATATATGAATATTATAATGAATAAAGCCTTTCGAGGTTATATACTCGTATATTCAAGTTACAATCTAAATCATACATCGGTCGCTCCGGGTGTATTTTGATTATCAATTACGGAATTATAGACCCTATTATATATATAACATTATAAAGGAGGGATACATTTTTCTTTGAACGTTTCATATTGTATTTTTATTATATTTCTCTTAGATGTATAGATTGTGTATTGGAATCATTTTATATTTATTAAAGGTAATAAGACAATGTTACCAAGCAATAATGCAATTTGCTTTTACTATAAAGAGTTCGTTACGAGTTAATAATTATAGATTACAGAGATCCTTAACCTTTTTTAGATTATATTAAGAGATGTTACAATATTTCAAATAAAATACGAAAAGCCGCAAGGTCGTTTCACACAGAAGACATGAAAACAAAAAAAAATGTAACAAAATAAAATATAATATGCCAATTGGTATAGAGTTATTGTATCAATATTAAAAAAAGTACTTTTTTCACACATCATTTCATAATTCAAAGTAATATATACTAGGGGCGCCAACAAACCCTCAATTTCGACTCGCGAAATCTCGGGTGCAGTTTGCATATTGAGCGAAGCGAGCCCAGAGTATTGACTCATCGTTTCATATTGACTTCAAAGGGATATCAATTTTTTGACACGATATTTTAAAAAAATATATTTTTTTTGAGGACATTTTTCAATATTTTTTTTCAAACCATCATCTAATGTGTGTCTTTTTGATTGCAAAGTTTCATAATTTTCCGTCAAGTAATTTTCGAACCAATTCGTGACAAAGAATATAAAGTCTCCAGTAAAACGCTCCACTCACTTCGTTTGCTTCGCTCAACAATATATTTTTAGTGGTGTTTCTTCTATGAAACCAAAGGGCGCTCCAGCTTTAAAATTCTACAAAATGTATATAGAAAATAGTATTATGTATCCGTAATTGAGGCTTTTAGCTTTAATGGTACGCTGTGGTCCGTGGAGTGGTAAAACCGCGGTATAATGATAGTGAGCTTCCATTAGCTTCGCTTAATGAAGTACATATTGTTAAATTTATAACAATACTTTTTAAATAAAATGAGAAAAATATTTTTAAATTTAGAATTTTTTTTCTAACCGTCTTTTTTTTTTAGACGATTATTTTTAAAAAAAGGTTTATGACCTCTTCAAATCCATTTGTCAAACTCAAGACATTAATAAAGTGTACGTAAATAATTGTACGTAATGTTAATATTTATATGAATTATATTAAACACTTAATAATTAAATAGCTTTAAATAAAACTTTTCTCTTTAAAGGTAAATAGTAAATAAAACGCGCGGGAAATTGAGTAGTTTTACCGCACTGAGGACTAATTATATAAACTACTACAAATTTTATGAGGAACATTTGGTTACAACAATAAAATATTACAACAAATTTTAAGTATTTTAGTAGACTTTAAAATTATAAACAATAATCTGCTTGCTTTATATACGCACGGGTTTCTTTTGTGCATTAAAAATCTTAAAAAATGGAGAAGGTAATCGTAAACAGAGGCGCTGCATCAATAGAAACAAAGAAAAATCAAACAATAGCGAGCGTCGTTTTTCTCTACTAAATAGGTCGACTCCACACCTCATTACCTACTTTGGCAAACAATAATTAATTATCGTGCCCAAACAAAACGTGTCGTTAAAAAATTGATCAAAGCAACGCTACGGCCCGGGCACATGGCACCCCCCGCGTCCCTCGCACTGACAGATGGCACGCCCATACTTAGGAGCTGTTTTCTGACCCAAAATTATTACTGGAGCCTCGCAGCCCCACTTACCAGTCTGCCAACACACTTGCTGGTGGAAATCCTGCGTAGCAAGGCTTTTCTTTCAGTTTCATTGTCGCTATCCGTGCTGTCTTCCCCGGGGGCTGGTTTTTTATCTTCGCCGGTCGCATTTCCTTCGGCCACTGACATCGCGCCGCGGGCGCTCGCTCTCTTCGCAGTCGGGATACATCAAACACAGCTACATCATACAGGATAAACTAACAAACCACATTCACTAATGAGTCGCTACCTCACTGACATTTCGAGCGGGCGCCATGACCATTGTGACAATAGCTGCTGAAAACAAAACAAGCCAAGCACTAGTAGCGACATCTCTTATTTTTTCTTAGAACTTGCAGCTGTATGATTCCTGAAACTTTCCGTTATTCTGTAGTTCATGAAAACTGCATCTAGGTGGCGTTCTTAACATATTTTCTTTAAAATATTTAAAGGAATAAATTGAGCAACTTTGTGAGTAAATTAACAAGTACAATTAATATGTATGTGTAAGTATATATATATATATATACACTTAATTCATTTATTAGGTTTCACAATCATTCAAAGCACCTTATAAACAGTATATGTAAGAAGTTAAGTAATTTTTTTTATGAACAATATAATTGAGATGTCTATACGTATTACGCATTTATATACACTCATACCTCACTTCGCGTCGTGATTACGTTCCATAAAACACGACGCAAAATGAATTAAAGTCTATAGCAAACCATGTAAAGATCGAAAATAGGTTCAAGAGTTATGAAAATGATACTTTTAAAAAAGAAAAATTGACGAAATAAACATTTAAAAAACAAAAAAAAAAAAATCAGGCCAATAAATAAATTAGAAAAAAATATATTTTTTTTTCATTTTAAAAATTTGTCAAAATTTATATTAATTTATTATTCTCTTTAAAAAAAAAAGCACAACACACCACGTAATTGAAACTGAACTCTAAAATTAGCAAAACAAAGTGAAAATAAAACTGTATTAAAATTGATTGATTTTGTAGTTAGAAAGAGAATCCCCAAGTTTTGATTTCATAGCGCAATTAGAAATAAAAAAAAGTATAAAAAAGCAGCGATGCAACTCGAAAAAAAGGCAAAACGAAACGACGTAAAGCGAGGTATGGGTGTACTTTAATATAGCTTAATTATTCAATTAAGCTAATTAATTATTTAGCTTTTGACTTAATATTTAAGAAAATTGAAATATTATATTGTTAGTGTTTTTTCGATTAAATATTTTTAGAACTGTAAAAAGTGTGAGTGATAATCTGTTCAATTAATTTAAAAATCACGTAGAATTATATCTATTAGGATACATCAAAGAAGAAAATGGTAGCCACAAGGTTCACGCCTACAAGAAAACCTAATTGCCTTGATTTTTGGTACAAAAGTTAATTAGTTATCAATATTAGGTTAATATCGAATAAGTACATATTCATACTTGAACTTATAATTGAGAATATTTAAAAAGTTTTACTATATTCACATTAGGTATATAAACTTTTTAAAGAATAAAGAAAATTATATTTTGAACATGAACAGAATAGTTCTAGAATTCGAATTCAAATATCTTGAATAAGAAGTTCGTCGAATTGGATTCATTTATCTGAAATCCAACGTAAGATGCGCACGGTGTGAATTTTATCGATTTTTTTGTACTTTTTTTTATTTAGTTTTAAGCTAATGTTAAGCTTCAATTATAAAATCATTATTTGATAACATTTTTTGAGAAATTTGCAAGTACCTGGATATAAAATCGATAAATTACCAAGATGAGGGAGATTATTAATCTTCAAGTTGGTTCATGCGGCAATCAAATTGGAGGAAAGGTGAGAATATTCTAACTAATTTTCATACATAGATTATATTTAGATCAAAAGCTTACTTATATGAAAACGTTAACCTTTTTCTAGTTCTGGGAGGTGATATCCGATGAGCATGGTATTGACCCCAGCGGTTGCTACCACGGTGACTCTGATCTCCAACTGGAACGCATCAACGTCTATTACAATGAAGCATCCGGCGGTAAATATGTTCCGAGAGCTGTTCTGATTGATCTTAAACCTTCCACCATGGATGCTGTCCGATCCGGACCTTTTGGTTGCCTCTACCGGCCCGATAACTTTGTTTACGGACAAGGAGGAGGCGCTAACAACTGGGCCAGGGGTCATTACACGGAAGGTGTAGAGATTCTAGAATCTGTCCTGGACGTGGTTCGTCGTGAAGCGGAAGGCTGCGATTGCTTACAAGGCTTTCAGATCAGTCATTCGCTAGGTGGCGGCACCGGATCCGGCATGGGCACTTTGATTATCAATCGCATCAGGGAAGAGTACCCCGATCGTATCATTCTATCCTTTTCCGTGTTTCCAAGTGCACGCGTGTCTGATTGCGTGGTGGAGCCGTACAACACCACGCTGTCTGTGAACCAGCTGGTGGAGAATACGGACCACACGTTCAGTTTGGATAACGAAGCGCTATACGATATATGCTTTAGAACATTGAAGCTGACGACTCCGACGTACGGTGATTTGAATCATTTGGTTTGCGCAACGATGTCTGGTATAACGACTTGCCTGCGTTTTCCCGGACAGTTGAATGCGGATTTGAGAAAATTGGCTGTAAATATGGTGCCATTCCCGCGCCTCCACTTCTACACGCCAGGGTTTGCTCCTCTGACGTCCAGGGGAGCGCAGCAGTACAGGGCGCTGACTGTACCGGAGCTAACGTTGCAAATGTTTGACGCGAAGAACATGATGGTGGCTTGCGACCCCAGGCACGGGAGGTATCTAACTGTGGCCACAATATTCAGGGGTCGCATGTCGATGAAGGAGGTGGACGAGCAAATTTTGAACATTCAAAACAAAAATAGCACATATTTTGTGGAGTGGATTCCGAATAACTGCAAGATTGCAGTTTGTGACATTCCTCCTCGAGGTCTGAAGATGGCGTCCACCTTTATTGGCAATACGACTGCAATACAGAGTATATTTAAGCGGGTGGCGGAACAGTTTGTAGCAATGTTCAGGCGGAAAGCTTTCCTACATTGGTACACGGGTGAAGGTATGGATGAGATGGAGTTCACGGAGGCGGAGAGCAATATGAATGATCTCATCTCTGAATACCAACAGTACCAAGACGCGACGGCGGATGACGAGGGGGAGTTTGACGAAGAGGCTGAGGGTGAAGGGCTGGAGGAATAAGTTTCGGTGTTCATTTGTGTTGTCCTTGTTTGTTTAAAATAAAAATGTTCACATAATCTTGGTTTTTTAACTGTAAATAGATTGTACACTAAACGTCTATGCATTAAACACTATTAATCGATGAACGATATAGAAATGGAGGAAAATAGGTTTTAGATTGACCTTTAACAAGCTTCAACCCGCGGCTCCGTCCGCGTTAACTACTTAGAAGCATTGCACGAACCATATGCATTTGCGATCCTGATCCAAAGCCATATTTTGTAACTGACGCTTTCGAATACAGATTTCTTTATTTTATTCATGACATGGTTCAAACCATATACCTAATATAAAGGAGTAAAAACATTCTAATCTACTTTATCACAATTCGTCTTTTGTATTTGTATTCAATATTTTCCGAAGGCTATTTAAATGAAATTTAATAACTTTAAACTAGATAGGCGATTCGATGTTTTCAATAATTGGTCCTTCACTTCAATATATTGTGGATTCTTTTACAAGTGATTTGAGTTTCATAATTGTTACTAAAGACTTGGAGATTTCAATCTTTGCAATAAACCAACCCCATTCAATGCGGATTTAAATAATTGATCGACATATTCTGCTCTTAAATGAATGCCCTGGTATGTTCCAGAAGTCCCTCGCTCTAGGGTTTGATTCCATTTAGCCAATTTTATTGTCAGTAAAATAAAAAAAAAATGTAATAAAATGGTATTTTTGACTGTTTAGAATAGCTTTTATTCATTTGAACGGTATCTCTTGTTTTCTCCATATTCCAAAATGCGGGTACCTCGAAAAGGCTTTAGAAGACATAAACGCAACATTACTCTCCTTTATATTGCGTTACTTAGATAACAATTGATTATCATTAGTATGAGGAGTGTAAACAGTTGCAATTATGGGCCACCTAACCCCACCTTAACCGTATGGGAAACTTCTTTTTGAAGCAACATCACAAATACTACCGAACCAATTGGAATGAAAATTACCAGAACTGTACAGCTTTTGAATGGGCATGTTTTAGGTAGATTCCATAGATGAATCTACCTATTGCAATCGATGACGGGACCCAGACCCCAGAGCAGGAGCGCTACGCCGTTTATGAACTGGAGATTGAGAATCCGTCGAAAAAAAAATAATTATATATTCCTCTATATATATATGTAGATATGATCCATCAGTCCAAATTCATCGTAGGCAAAGTCTGACTTCACAGGTCGATAGGATAAATTAGTAAGACAGACGCAGCATCTCGTTTTTTTGAAAAAAGTGAAAGAGGGGACTGGGAGGGGGGGTGAAAGTGCAAACCTTTGGGACACACTACAGGTCGCAAATATTGACGGAGGGTTTTCAAATTCGGTATACACATTCTTAAGGACAAAATGAAGGTTAAGTTCTTGAACGGGGGAAATCGGTCAGGGGGTTGAGGGGCTGGGGGGGTTGAAAGTTAAAAACCGAAAAAAGTCACAGAAGGAGGCAAAATTCTGCTGTCGGAAAAATCTTAGAAAATTAACAAATTAAAAGAGGCAACTTTTTTATACAAAAAGATTTTTGATGCGACCCCCCGTTTAGGAGATAGGAGTGGGGGGTGGTTCCTCGCCCATCCAATATATGCTGAGTGACCCGTCATAAGACTCGTAATGACCAGTAGACTACTGCTGGCTAGTTTTTCTTTGTCGATCCGACCGACGGGAATCTACCTAACACGATCGACCCTGTCGAACGAGGTATTTAAAATGACAGAATTAAAATATCTCAATCCGTTCAGAAATTATGGTCAAAAAACTGAGGCTCGGCTCAACTCCCGCAGCGCACGGCAGCGGATCCTAATGTTATTTAGTCTCGATGTAGACATTTCGTTTTTGAAAATATTTGTTTTTTTTTACATGATTCATACAATAACTTGCACAAAATTAATAATTTATGGAAGAAAAAGAAAACTTTTAAATGTTATTTTTATTGTTTCTTTTATATTATATACAACTACTTCATTCAACCATTTTATTTTATCGGTTTAGATTATATTTTTGTTAAATCAGCAATAATTTCAAATTGATTAATTTATTTCAACCAAATTATTTTCAAAAAATAATGCTCTGAAACATTAAAGTACTATTCCGAACAATGTTACATGTTGTTTATAGATAAGTTCGGTGTGTGTGTGTGTGTGTGTGTGTGTGAGAGTCGGGAAAGGGGAGGAAGGAAGCCGGCGACAGCTGTCATGTCAGTGATCACTTATGATCACTTGTGCATTAATTAGATATTTTTAGGTTTCTTGTAATTCCAATAATTATCTAATTTAAACGTACAAGTACTTGTATAATTTCCTATAATTGTGACTTGGTTATGGCCACTTATGACTGATCTATAACTTTTGATTTACTCCACTTATTGGTAACAAAAACGCCATTTTGATGAATTCACTATGACCTTCGTTCGCAATAAATGTCTAAGTAAATTAAAAATACTTTAATATTGATATATTTTTATTTTTTATTATTTATACATTTAAAAACATCAAAGTGGTACGCCTAACACTAAACAGAACAGACACGAACTCAAACACACAACATTGGACAGGACAAACATTACTCTTCGTCTACTTCTTCATCGAATTCACCTTCATCATCAGCCGTCGCGTCCTGGTACTGCTGGTACTCGGAAACCAGGTCATTCATGTTACTCTCGGCCTCCGTGAACTCCATTTCGTCCATTCCTTCCCCAGTATACCAGTGCAAAAATGCTTTCCGCCTAAACATTGCGGAAAATTGCTCCGATATTCTTTTAAACAACTCCTGAATAGCTGTGGTATTTCCTATAAATGTAGCGGACATCTTGAGCCCACGGGGCGGAATATCGCAGACAGCTGTCTTTACATTATTCGGAATCCATTCTACGAAATAGCTGCTGTTTTTGTTTTGTATATTAAGCATTTGTTCGTCCACCTCTTTCATGGACATCCGGCCCCGGAATACTGCTGCAACAGTGAGATACCGCCCGTGTCTTGGGTCACACGCTGCCATCATGTTCTTTGCATCAAACATCTGTTGCGTTAGTTCCGGAACAGTCAGCGCTCTATATTGCTGACTTCCCCTAGATGTGAGCGGCGCAAAACCTGGCATAAAGAAATGCAATCGTGGAAATGGCACCATATTGACGGCCAGTTTGCGCAAATCCGCGTTAAGCTGCCCAGGAAACCGGAGACAAGTGGTCACACCAGACATTGTTGCAGATACCAAGTGATTTAGATCTCCGTATGTAGGAGTCGTTAATTTCAGAGTCCGGAAGCAAATATCATACAAAGCTTCGTTATCAATACAATATGTTTCATCAGTATTTTCTACCAGCTGATGGACGGACAGCGTCGCGTTGTAGGGCTCAACTACAGTATCAGACACCTTCGGACTTGGTACGACCGAAAAGGTATTCATAATACGGTCAGGATATTCCTCTCTGATTTTTGATATTAATAATGTACCCATTCCAGAACCGGTGCCTCCACCTAAGGAATGTGTTAGTTGAAAGCCTTGTAAGCAATCGCAGCCTTCCGCTTCCTTTCGAACTACATCGAGGACCGAATCTACCAACTCAGCTCCTTCAGTATAATGCCCCTTGGCCCAGTTATTACCGGCGCCAGATTGACCAAAGACAAAGTTGTCGGGTCGAAAAATTTGTCCAAAGGGTCCCGATCGCACAGAGTCCATGGTACCGGGCTCCAGGTCGACAAGAACGGCTCGTGGTACATACTTGCAGCCAGAAGCCTCATTATAATACACATTAATACGCTCCAGTTGTAAGTCGGAGTCGCCCTGATAAGCTCCTGTAGGGTCGATGCCGTGCTCGTCGGATATCACCTCCCAAAACTGAAAACGTAGTTTAAGTTAACAGTATACTAAAATTTTAATTCTATACTATTGTGTTGGATATTCATGGCAACTATTTAACCAAACGAATCAAGTGCAAATCTGGTTATATTCTAGTTCTCGACTATACAACGGCGAGCGGCATGTCTTTGCTGATGGAAGGATTAATTTACAAGAAATGTCGATAGGATAGGTCTAGTGCTAAGAAACATTTTTAAATATGGTTGTCCCAGAATAATATGTCTATAAAGGCTACATTCTCCTGGTAGTTCTTAGATTTTTTGATCAACATTCTACCGTATCTAGTTATTCTCTCTAATATTAAGATGCCATGTTGATGAAATGAATTATTATACAAACTTCACCTTTGCTCCAATCTGGTTGCCGCATTGCCCGGCCTGGATGTGGACGATTTCCCTCATTTTGTTGCTTCACGAAAAATTTTGATTGCCTAATATCTAGATAGTTAGAATTTCACTTCGGAAGACCTATCATTAAAAAAAATGTGTAAAAAAAAATATGCAAATTAATGCACGTGCATTATACACGAAATTTTCTTGGATAATGATTTTAAATTATTCAATTGTCAATAACGGTGGAATACATGTTTGAATTTAAATATTATATATTTTAATTTACTGGCTGTAAATATTTCTGTACATTAAAGGAGTATCCACTAAAGATCTAAAGCTAAATCTTGGTATGATGTAGCTCTTAAAAAAAAATAATAATAATATACATATATTTTAAGACAACCCGTCCGTTTAAAAATTTTTATTTTTATGTTTTGACTACATATGTGGTATTATTTATTCTTCACACCATGATGTGGGGTGTCGTTAGATACGTCTTTGAAAGGGTTTGCTAATACCATTTTATTAAGTGATTGGGTTGTGTAATATAAGCTTTCAAATTGTTGTTAATCTCAAATGACCTCCCCTTCCCCTCTGACTAGCTAAATGGTGGATTTAGGAGTTGTGACAATATTCAATGTGACATGTAAAGAATTTAAAAGAAAGACTATTAAAGCCTTAGCTTACGATTAGTCGGTTAACTTAAAAAATATATTTTATTTAATGTATAAACCATAGTTATATTATTGAATGTTGCATATATATAATATGTAAATATTCTGTTTGTGTACAACTCTACTCAAGAAATGACTGCACCGATTGAGCTAAAATTTTGACAAGATATACAACCCGTTTCAGGGAGGTTGTTATCTATCTTATCTTATCTATATAGTTTTTTTATAATTGTAATCGATTCAATGCACATTTCCCTCTCGCAATTGGCGTTTAGACGAATATTTTAAACACGTATTTACAATGAGAGACAACAATTTTGAAATTGGAACGTTTGGAACACTTTTATTGATTTTGTTTTGTTGGTTTTGAAACAGACGCAACACTAGCTAACGACAAATTTTTCTTACCATTTAACTAAAACGTGCCATTACGAAGCGTGGCAGAGTTCAATTAGTTAAAGCAATTTTTTCTTTAACTTTTTTTTTTAATAAACAATTTTAATACAGCGCCTATTAGACAATATACATGCAGTAACAGTAGATTTATATAAAAGGGATAATAAAATAAGTCATCAAATAATTTAAACCATGTATACAATAAAATAAATAAAAAAGATATCAATCGTCACTTTCGTCATTTGGAGTTGTTTCAGCTTCTTCTTCAAACTCTTCATTATCAGTTGTCGCGTCTTGGTACTGTTGATATTCTGATATCAAGTCGCTGAGATTGTTATCGGCTTCAGTGAAGTCCGTCTCCTCCATACCTTCACCAGTGTACCAGTGGACGAACGCTTTTCTTCTGAACATAGAAGCAAACTGCTCAGATATTCGTTTGAATAGCTCCTGTATTGCTGTGGTATTACCGATAAATGTAGCCGACATCTTCATTCCTCGCGGAGGAATATCACAAACAGCTGTTTTGACATTGTTTGGTATCCATTTGACGAAGTAATCTTTGTTTTTGTTCTGTATATTTAACATCTGTTCGTCGACTTCTTTCATGGACATGCGACCGCGGAAAATTGCCGCAACGGTTAAATAACGACCGTGACGTGGATCACACGCCGCCATCATGTTTTTAGCGTCAAACATCTGCAATGTCAGCTCTGGTACAGTCAGTGCTCTGTACTTCTGACATCCTCTTGATGTGAGCGGTGCAAAACCTGGCATAAAGAAATGCAATCGTGGAAATGGCACCATATTGACAGCTAGTTTGCGCAGATCCGCGTTAAGTTGCCCAGGAAACCGGAGACAAGTTGTCACACCGGACATGGTTGCAGATACCAAATGGTTCAAATCACCATAAGTGGGTGTTTTGAGTCGTAATGTACGGAAACAAATATCATACAATGCTTCGTTGTCTATACAGAAAGATTGATCTGAATTCTCTATTAGCTGATTTAGGGCTAAAGTGGCATTGTAAGGTTCTACTACCGTATCAGATACTTTAGGACTTGGGACGACTGAAAACGTCAATATAATCCTATCAGCGTACTCCTCTCTCAAGTTAGCTAAAAGCAGTGTCCCCAAACCAGAACCGGTCCCACCTCCAATGGAATGAGTGACTTGAAAACCTTGAAGACAGTCGCAACCTTCAGCTTCTTTTCTGATAACATCGAGAACCGCTTCAAGCAAATCTGCGCCTTCCGTATAATGTCCTTTAGCCCAATTATTGCCTGCACCAGAGGCTCCATACACAATATTATCTGGACGAAAGATTTGTCCGTATGGACCAGCTCGTATTGCATCCATTGTTCCAGGTTCGAGGTCTACAAGAACAGCTCGTGGTACGTATTTACAATCGGATCCTTCGTTGTAATAAACGTTGATTCGTTCGAGTTGAAGATCCGAATCCCCAGCATAGCACCCGTTGGGATCGATGCCGTGCTCATCTGATATTACTTCCCAGAACTATAATATAACATTGCATTATTAATAACTCCAAAACAAAATTCAAATTTAAGACATAAATTACCTTCGATCCTATCTGGTTACCGCATCTACCGACTTGTATATGAACAATTTCTCTCATTTTAACGGATAATTTAATAAATAATTAAATAAAATTGTTAAATAATTTACAAAATAAAATAATTATTTACAAAAATAATTAATATCTTACATTAAGCTACCTATTTTAACTAACTTAAAATTATAACTGTATAGATTTTCATTGTGGTTGTATTTTAATCGCGTCGGTTTCGATACTCTTTCTTAATTTAAAAACATTGTTAGGTTCACGACACAAGCCAAGCTAAAGCTAAGCTAACTGAACCCGGCAATACTAACAAATCTATTAACTGTAAATCCCTAAACTATGATTTTTTTTGTATGATTATATATTAATATAAATAGTTTGAAAATATACCCAAGCTATTATTATATTAAGTTAAAATTTGAATTACGCACATAATTTAAAAAGCATGAGGACCCCCCGGAGGGCATGCATGAAAAGGTTGATGTCTGTGGCCGAGGCGAAAGAGGTATGCAGGGTCCGTAGCATTTGGCGTTCCGTCGTTTCTGGCTACCCCTCCAGGGAAGCTAAAAAAATAAATAAATATAAATAATATAACTTACAGATGTACTATTAGCATTGTTTTTCTTCTCTGAAAGCACCCAAAAAATCCATTTATCTTTGGAGGAAGGTTACAAAAATACATCATATTACGACCCATCAAAATTAAAAACAAAAACAATATACTAGTTATGGTTGGCGACTTCGTCTGCTACTTCATACACTATGTTACATCAATTAAAATATTATTATTAACACCGCCATCTGTTGGAAACCTATAAAAATTTGGAGTAAAAAAACATTAAATTTTCAATAAAATGAACTGAAGACTTTAAATCGAGATAAAAATCTTTTAAGTTGGACCAAACAATAAATATCTACAAAAATGTCATCGAAATCGGTTCAGTGGTTTTAAAGATTAACCTAAGCGTTTTTATATATATGTATAATTATTATTTATTTATCTTCACGCCATATCGACAGAGACGACGGAGCGCCAAACGCTACGGTCTCTGCATACCTCTTTCGCCTCGGCCACAGACATCAACCTCTTCATACATGCCCTCCGGGGGGTCCTCATGCTTTTTACGTGACCTTCCTCCAGTAGATCCACAGAATGGCAGGTACTAGCGAAGATGTCACGGTGAGAATGAAGAAGAACGTGCTCAGGTGGTTTGGGTACGTCGAACGAATGAGTGATGAAAGAATGGTAAAAAAGATTTATATAGGAAAAGTGAGCGGTAAGAGACGGGGAGGCCTCAAGTGACCTTCGAAAACACAGTATCAATGTTATGTATAATTATATACATATATTAGGGGGACCCATAAGTAATCAATTATTTTGCATTCATAGACAAAATGTTTTTTGAAATGACATTTTTATTTTTTAATCGCTTATGTAATCACCCTCGTTTGCGATGACTTGTTGCCATCGTTCCTGCAAAAGTTCAACCCCCCTCTTGAAAAAGTGGGGTGGACGTGACTCAAAATACAACTCAAGGTGCGTTTGGACATCGGATAAGGAATTAAAATTTTTATTTCGTAACGAATGCTCCAGCGACCTGAACAGATGATAGTTCGAGGGTGCCAGGTCTGGAGAGTATGGCGGGTGCGGTAGAATTTCCCAGCCTAACTGCTTAATTTTCTCTTGAGTAATCATCGCTGCATGAGGACGGGCATTATCTTGTTGGAGTATTACACCTTTTCTGTTGACTAAAGCTGGTCTTTTTTCTATGAGTGCGGACTGTAACCGTTGTAATTGTTGACAATACAGGTCAGCAGGAACTGTCTCCCCAGGTTTCAATAATTCGTAATGCACTATACCTGAACAATCCCACCAAATACACAATAACACCTTCCTCAGGGTTAGGGTTGGTTTAGGGGTTGGAAGGGGCCTCTCGTTTGCAGACAACCATTGTTTCGATCGCTTTATGTTATCATAAAAGATCCATTTTTCATCTCCAGTTACGATCCTAGACAAAAATGGATCTCTGCTTAGTCTGATGAGCATGGAATTGCAAATGGTTCGCCGAAGATCTTTATTGGCCTCAGACAACAGGTGTGGAATCCATTTACCTTGTCTATGTACCTTGCCAATTTGTTTTAAATGCCTTTGTACGGTGGACCAGGTAGATCCAAGGCTTCTTGATAGTTCCTGTATAGTTAACCTTGGATCGGACTCCACTAGAGATTTTAAGCCGTCGTTATCGAATTGATCTGGGCGTCCAGTTCGATGTTTATCTAACAGGTCATAATCACTTGCAGCAAATCTTCTGAACCAACGTTGACACTTGTTGACCTTCAACACATCTCCATATAAGTCGCAAATTTTGTTTGTTGTTTCTGTGTCACTTAAACCGGCGTTAAAATGGAAAAGTACACAATTACGAATATGGCTCTCAGAAGGTACAAAGTCCGCCATTTTATTACAGGGCTCCAAAAAAAATTTATATTGTTGGGAATAAATTACTAACAAACTGGTAGAAGAATAACACAAAAAAAGCATGCTTACACTTGTCTGGTCGTCGCAGGACTAACGAGAAATGGTATCTTGAGAAAATAATTGATTACTTATGGGTACCCCTAATATATACCCTTTAGGAGTTTCCAACTGATATTTTCAAAGTGTAACATCCTGCGAACAAAGTCGCAGGAAATAACTTGTAATAATTCATTAATATTGTACAATATATATTGTAAAATTCATATTAATAATAAATGAAACAGCCATACACAAAAAGATTTTTATTAAAAATGTCATCATCTTACAAACATATACAATATACTTACGTTACTTGCACTTTTACTCCTAACTCACTCAATTTACCTCATGTAGTAAAATTAGTATTACTAACATATAATATTAATTGAATAAATATGGAATAAAAAAAAAAAACATTAAATTTGGACAAAATTCTATCAACTTCCAATTCTTCATATAACATTTGAATATAATATAAATATTTCTTAATTAAATTAATAATGTGAAAGTGGTTTCTATTTAAGCTACTTTTGTTTGGGGAAATGAAATCTCGAAAATTTTGGAGAAATGTAATCCGAGAAAAACGAGTAAGTAACCACTTATACATACTTATAAATGTACCCGGTGTATATTAGAATATATTAAGTTATGACTAGCTTCATTCAAAATAAAAATCTTACATCGAATAATAATATTAATTCATATTTCATTCACCCGTTATATTAACAATTATTTCATTAATTACAAATTGAAAAAACAAATGCATTTTATATATATATATACTAAATTTCGATCATTTTGTTCTTTAATAAATACAAATTAGCGTAGACAATGTTTTTCTTTGATAACACTGGGATATAGAATGATCTGAATATTCTATTAGATTTGCTGGCATCCAATATGGGGACGGTGTTGAGGATCTCCCAAGCGGGGCTCCGGTGGTAGGGGGGCTGCTGCGCCGTCGGAGCCCCGAGATCCGAGTCTACGAGGTACCCGCACTCCGATGGGTGCAAATACGTCGAGTTGTCTCCCTTGTTCTGATCGTTGAAGTACGGATGGACTATTCGAGTGGCTGAAAATAATTATTTTATTAATATGTACATATAAATAAAATTGAAGTGACCGTTTGTAATTTCAAATGACTATATACTAAATGCTTATGAAAGTATATATGGTACAAATATAAAAAATATAAATATATCTATCTGTTTGATCTGGCTAATATCTGAAACGGCTGGACCAAACTGATACCTGATGTAACAAGTCACTTAGGCAGCTTTTATTTGAAAAAATACATCAACGCAAACGAAGTTGTCGGCAGAGAATAATATGAAGAGATGACAATGGATGCTTGCCTTTTATTTGACTGCTCCCGGGTTTGATTCCCGACGTTGTATTTGATACGATTGTTAGTTAACATACTTGCTCCATCCTCCGGCATCCAGCAATTATTTATAATTATAAAGGTAATAAAAACTAACCGTTTTTAGCGTCATCGTACGCCGCTGGTAGCTGTCCATCAAAGTCACTGGCTATGAGCCTCACGGGACCCGCCGCGTGGAAGCTGGATGGGGAGCGGTACCACTCCTTGCCGTAGCAGAGCGGGCCGGATGGCGATGACAGGGGGGACAGGTGGGACGGCCGGGACAGCGGTGACAGCACGGACACGGGCCCGCCGTAGTGCTGGTACAGCGCCGCGATACGGGACACGCCTGGAACGTTACAATATTTTATTATTATTAATTATTTCAGACAATTATTAATATTGGAATCTTTTCTATTTTGAATTAATACCAGTGATCACTCGTGTATATATCAAAAGTCGTACTATAGAGACTCCTCATCTTAACTAAGTCTATGAGGCTTCCAAATGCTGAGCAGAACTACACAACTCAGTTGGGCATGTCTTTATTATGATCACTCCAGAAATAATATGTGAGGAACATATGAACAAGTAGAACAAATAAAGCAAGCAAACAGATATTTGTTTCAGATATTATTAAAAATGTTACAAAACTTACTCCCGAGCCCGGCCAGTACCACAACCATAACAAACAAAGGTCCGGTATACACAAGGTAGTGCCGTCTCTCTCTCTCTCTCCTCCATCTCAGGAGCTCCGTTCCCACTGCATATGTCATTTTCTGCAGACAGTCCAGCGATATAGCCCCCGCTAGCACAATCATACTGTACACCGGGTACAGGAATCTGAAATTATATAAAGAAAAGATAAGGAAAGATATCATGATATCTTAAAATTCATGAATAAATTGTGGACCAAACAAACATTTTATAAAATCAATTATATATAAATTATACACCTCTCCTCCTTGTGTGGCTGCGCCATGAACACGGCGAGCCACAGCCCCAGCGGCAGCAGACTGAGCCAGTACGGGGCGCAGAACGAGGCGCGGGGCGGCCGGGAGGATATTAGGGAGCACGCCCCCAGCAGCAAGGGACACGACAGTGCCAGCACCTGTGACAGTTGGAACAATTATATATATTATATATGTTTAATAAAATTAGTTGATATTTGTATGTATAACAAATTGAAATAAAATATGGCAATATAGTTCAAAACATTATCTTCATATCACACAAAAAATCTTCGTGGCTGGTTTTTATTACATATGTGGAATGAATTAATTAAGTACTCACCCAAACAATATTAAAATTAAGAAATCCATTCACAAAGTAGTACGTCCAGGGCTCCACTCCATACAAGTCGGGGCCGTGTTCAGTGAATATGTTATATGATACAATATTCCAGGGAGCAATCACCAGACGCCCATAGTGCCATGAGTCAACCAGCACTGTCGGGGTGAGGATAACAAGCAGTGCTATTACCGACCACTTTATGAATTCTATGATTTGTCCTTTAAATAATATCATGTCAATTGCAATCGGTACACCTAAAATCGCTGTGAATGGCCAGCCTGTAAAAAGAAACTTATGTTTAATATGGTTATGGCTAAACACTTTTTTCTTTGTTTCAATCTAATAGTAGATTTGAAAAAAAACATTTTTAATCAAAATTCAATTTTATTAATAAGGGATATATGCTTAATACCAAACTGAGTCCTTGCATAAATATAATCAAGGTACACAGGGCTACAAAATAAATTTGGTGTTATATATAAATCTCAGTGGACAAATACAGTCCATCCATCATTTTGATAACACTAAATATATATAGCACTTACTAAGTAACACTGAAGCAGCCGTCAGAATTACAGCAGGTGGATATCGCTTTCGCCACCAGCAAGCAAATGCGGCAGTCATAAGAGCGCAGCTCCACGACGATGGCAGCATGGAGGCTGATGATGCAAAGCATCCTGCCGCCGGGATGGTAAGGCAAAGCCAAACTCTTCCAACATGAACCCCAAACTCGTGGCATACTGCTCTATAATTGTATTTTATGAATAACTAAGTATTCATTTTAATAGTAATTTTTATATTATTTTTCAAGTATATTAAATAATGCTACACATATTTCATAAAAGTTTATCAGAATTTTTTTTTTTATCAAAATGTGTAAAAATATTAAAAACTCTGAATTATAACAATTTTGAAGCATCATTAATTAATTAAATTTGTTATGCTATATCTTACTTATAAAACATTAGTTCGGCACAGGCCGTCAACACAGCGAGGAGAGCCCTTAAGGTATAGAACACAGACAAGGGTGTCATCATAAAAGACAGTATCTTTGCTGGTACAGCAAACAACCATAACGGCATGTAAGACCGAATTGCAAACTCTGGACTGTATTCCCATGTCTGAAGACCATTACCATAAACTGAAATAATAAAAGCAAACAATTTATTACAAGTAATAAACAAATTACGTAATTCGTGCATTTGTAATAAAAATATTGTATACCTAAATAATGTAACGGTTCCCAATAATTGTATGTTTCATCACAATCAGCTATCTGGCCCCAGTAAGCTGATGCAAGGCGAGCGGACAGAAGCAGTGCTAATGCTACTGCCCCTCCCGGATATGCTATACTCCGCAGATCCGAAGGGGCATTTGTAAACAAATATTCTCTGAAAAGAGATGTCAAATGATAAATAAAGAATTTGGTATGATAAGCTCATAAAACTTTTGCCAATATTGGTTGTCCTTCAGCATATGTTACAATATATATCAAGTATTATTTACTAATAAGACTATTTTGTTATCCGAATAAATCATGGCGTTTCATGCCGGTACTTCTCCATTCAAAAAGGCAGCTAGTCTGTTATTTCGTAGGTGCAATGTATGCCTAATTAAAATAAAAAATCTTATCTCCGACTTTGAACCCTCATATCTCTAACAAAATATTCATAAATTGAATATACTTATAAACTTATTTTTAGCAGAGTTTATAGTACTGTTTATTAGAAATTTTATAATCATTACTTTGAAAAATGTATCCGTTTAAGAAAATGTACTCAATCATACCCTTCACTAGATTTCCGCGATCTTCTGCCTTTTGTAAAACTAGAGGTTCGTTTAGCTCCATTTTTATTGTGAATACTTCGTTGTCGAGCTGTAAGTGGCATTGGTGTTTTTGTTTAATTTGCTCAGTAACTCGTGTATTAACTCATCGGTCGTAAATAGTAAATTCGTGACTAAACACCGAACATAGAGATATGCTGTGGATAAATATTCTAAGTGTAGAGCGTATAAGCATAATATTCTTTAATTAATAATTTAAAATTCTGTGCAAGACGCAAGTGCAAAACGCAACTTGCAAGAAAGTCGGGCTGATGTTTCCAAATGTCAAAGTCAGAATATGAACTAATTATGAATACAGAATATGTAGTCACAGAGTACTATAAATAGTGTGCAGTATTCTTTTAATAGTTAGTAGTGTAGTACTTTCTTAAATAATATTATAAACACAACATTTGCGTTCCTTAGTAGACTTGAATAATGATATAGTTAAATAGTTAAGACTAGTTTTTTTCTGTTATAACAACAATATTTAAAAAAGTAAAGCTTTTCTTCTCGTTTACTTATTTCCGTTTATTATAAAATCTTAAGAGTTTAACGTTTCGAGCAATGCATGCGTGATTTAAAATGTTAAATTGATTATTAAAGATTATTGCAAAATAGATTTTTCTATTTTTCTATAACAGAAGTTGGTCACTGTTTTTATAATAGTAATAATAGTATAAACTAATCGTTTCTGTGTAGAAGTTAAGGAAGTAATATTAAGTTAATAAATTATCACCCAAGTACAAAAACAATTTTTTTCTTATGAATGGGTGACAAATATATAAAAACGGAAAGAACATAGAGCACATTTATTTCAAAAGGTACTTCATAAACTAACAACATTTAAATAGTACAAAATAGCTCCTACGTTAAGTAGATTAGACTTCAAATCCAAACACTACAAGTGTGATTTATTATGTTGTATCAAGTATGAACATGGCTTTACAATATCAATAACTATTGTATGTCTGATACCTAACAGTGAATCATTAACTACGGCCTAATATACATAGTACAAGGAATAACTCAAAAATTATTACTTTACCAATATCAAAAATTAACCCTTTGCACTCTAGAATGTTTCTGGCCAGATTTATATATAAATAACTTGAAACATTTATTGTTAGAATGATGTATAGCTTTCCAGACGAAACAAGATGTTCAATATAAATAGTTATTACCACACATCAGGATTTCAAAAGGTGCTGAACCTTTTGAAATGCCAAGTGTGTCACCTCTCAAATTGCCATCACAAACATAAAATTATTGTCTGGTATACTATAACAATATTAAACAAATACGCGATTTAAAGATGTATGGGACACACATCAATACAAAAACTTAAATATGAAAACTTTATAAAATACAACTAATGCTTAACATCAACATTTAGGGTTCTTAAGTATAACATGGTAGAATAACAGAGTAACCGCTGCTATAATAAATAATTGAACCTATAATTACATGCTTCATTTATTTTGTATTGATTAAACACAAAATATATTCAATTCCTTACATTTTTTTTAATATATTGTCTTCATAGCCAGTATGTAACATTCCACAAACAATTCTAATTAACCGCAGTTAATCTTTTTATATGTTATTTATAGTTTTCAATATTAAATACATAAGAAATGACTGTAATTTAGTCAGATATGGCTGTACAGGGGCTTATTTTAATATTTTTTTTTACATTTAATTCCTTATAAAAATACTTTATTTATTTCAAACGCCACCAATTTCATGTATGGTTATTTTTATAAAGACCAAATTAGACAGAGAATTATTCAAATTTAATTGATACCACAACAACAAATGAAGGTAATTGTAATCCTCTCCATCTCACCACCACTTAATGAAAACCATGTCTAGAAAATGATTTTAGTAGTTATTATTCAAAGATATCATTTTGCACTATAATATTTTACATATATCTTAAAGATTAAAACAACATTAGACCTGCCGACTTGTATATGATATAATTATTTTATTTCCGTCGCCGAGTCCTTACTACCGTCCAGCCAGGATCTGCGTCTTGATCCATTGGTTCAGGTTCATTGTTATGTGATGTTGTAGCAATGTCACTTGCTGTATCATCACTATTGTCCTCTTCACTGCTGCTTGTGGTGTCATCATCTGGATTCCCGTGACACTGAAATTAATATTAAAATTTACTTTAGAGAATGAGGATAGAATACCTTCTTATACTGTCTTATTTATTTAACTAGAGCTGATAAATGGTAGCTAAGATCTAAAATATGAAAAATGCCTCACTTGTGGTGGAACACTTTCATGTATAGGTTCACTGAGCCACTTCTGACATTTAGGCATTGCTTCTATGTGATTTCTAAGCTCTTCATGCCGACCTTCTTTCAGCAATCCAAGGTAGAACACTAGCAAAGTTGCAACTTCTGTAATGAACATAATTGATTGTAGTTTAAAGGAAATATATAATAGAGTTAAAAAACACAAATCTTTTATACAAATTTACCTCACCTTTGGGTGAATTGTCATGACATACAGTTTCAAATTCTTCATCCATCAAGTCTTCTAGCAGCTCGTGTAAATCATCTTTGTCGACTATGTTTTCTACACAATATCTTGCTACATACACACACATTAGTTGGGCTGTCTGTAAAATAATGACAATATGTATAAACAAACGTTAAGGTAACTAGTAGTGAAAATTATACAGGTAAGAGTACAAAAAATCATATGATATATTTTTTTTACTTTTTCGCCGCCTGGAGCACCCATTCCATGTTCGACAGCCAGTTGTAGGGCGGTCCAGTTATTGAATACAAGGTCCACTATAGGTTTAAAATCATCATACAGCATTGTTGCGAATTTATTTTTAATCACTTCTTATGAAAATGTTTTATTTATCGATTTTCACTCATCATTAAGATATTATGGTTCAAATACAAGAATATAACCTACACGAGTAACGTCATTAATGTCAATACCTGCTAATAAAATATGTCATAATTAATTATTAAAGTGGCAGACCCAGATTATATATTATAATGTATCATAGTTTCATAAATTGTATGTGTATATCATATTACAAAAATATTAAATAAAACCCAAGAAGATGGCTGAAGTGCAAGTAAAATAAAAATAAAAGTTAATAATTTGAATTAAATTGTGTTGTTTCAATATTGTATAAAAAAAAAGTGTAAATAATCATATGGTCTCGAATTAATATAAAAATATTACGTAACTAATTAAGCTAGAGTAACTGAATATAATAATTACACAAGAATATTATAAAAGAGAACATTGAACATTATTTAATTTAAAATATAATAATTTAATTTAATTATTATAGAAATAAAAAGAAGCATAATAATAATAATTCGATTATGTAACATTATTATAAATAAATCGGACGGTTGAATTAAATAAACCATTTTTATCTTAGTTCACATAAGCAATATGATATTCGTTAGTCTTTTGGTCAAATAATTTAAAAATGACATTTGACAAATGACAGTTGTAAACAAATCGCGCGCGATGTTATTGAGGTTTTTGTGAAGCCTTAATTCTATTTTTATAAATAATAAATGACTACGTTAGAACTTAATAATATACAATGAACGAGGATATAAATGTAACGTTTTTAATACCTCCAAACTGCAGAAGCGAAGATGAATGTTCAGAAGAAATGCATCTCGCGTTCACTGTAAGTTGTGTTATCTAGATTCACTGTATCCTAAAGCAGTATCTATATATATTTTATAATATTTGTAATACTGGTTCCATATTACACTTATGAACTTAAATATCAGGCATGTGAGCAGCACAGTGGAGGAGGTATAAAGGCACAGTGGCACCACCAGGATCAATGGAAGAGGTTTGAAGGACTCACCAAGAAGGATGTGTTTGTTATGTCTGAGTTTGAAGGAGAATTTTTTGACGGATTGAAATCCACTAAATGTTTGTAAGTATTAAAGATATAGATTTATCATTTTCTGTGTATGATATATTGTTCATATATTATTATATCCTGAAGAAAGCTTGCTTTGATAGATTGGAATTAACATGCTTTGGTTTTAGATTGGTAGGACCACGCTGTCTGTCCTGCTGTCTTATGGAAGGCACATCCATACCATCTGGTCCAGAACCAGTGTTTACAATTGCAATGAGAGGTCTTGTAGTCACAGCTAGCGGACTTACTAAACAACAAAAGGTATTTTGATATTTAATTTTAAGTAATAAAATAAAAATATTTCATTAATATTTAAATAGTGTTATAGTTGTACATTTAAATCTATATTATATATCTTTATACTAGAATAATTGTTGAACCTAGAATTTATATTTTGTCACTCGGTAGGAACATATAAAGAAAAAAGTGTATTGGATGGGGGGCTTGTACAACTCTGTGCTGACCGAAGATACAACTCACCTCATATCGGACACTGTGCTGTCTGATAAATATGTTGTATGTATTATAATTTTCTTTTTTAATATAAAAGCCAAACGAGGCATACCTAATTTATTGAATATCCTACAATGCTATGTCGCATAATATATATTTTAAAAATAGTTAACAGCAATAAGCAGACATTAAAGAAAAAAATTAATTAACTTTGAAAATGATTTTCAGAATATTGTCTAACCATCTCCCTGTCCCTATCCCGAATTTGGGATTGGTGTAGTATGTTTCTCCATCCATACTCTCCTTTCACTCTTCATCTCTGTACATACTATCCTATCTTCTCCATATTGTATTTCACACAATGCATCATTCTTTTTGCAGTCATACCAAATAACCTAAACCACTCTTAATTACATATCTCTCATCCCTCATAACATGTCCATACCATGACAGATAAGTAATAATATTCATGGTATATATATCTGTTTTTATAATCTGTGTATAAATATATATTTTTTAGAAATCGGTGGAAAAGAAAATACCTGTGATGAATATAAGTTGGGTGGAAGCTGTGTGGGAGGCGTCACTACATCTTAATATAAGTGCATCTTCAGCGGATTTTGATAAACATAAACTACTACCTTTTACTAACTTACAGGTGATCAAAAATCATTTTCTATATAAATGTTTCAACACTGACTCTATAGATTTTTATAACACACCACATGTGTATGAGCCCCATCTGTGTTGCATTGAAAAATACACAAATGTTGTGAAACCACGGTGAAAGTTTTAAAATAGTGTTTCAGATTGAAGTACCCATTACTATAATAATATTTCAGGTTACAACAACGGGTATTACTAAGAAAGAAAAGGCAATGGTGATGAAGCTTGTTAGCGAAAATGGCGGTGTTTTTTCTGGAGCTTTCCAGAGTGAGACAACTGATGTTGTTGTTCTTAATAAGTATGTACTATAATATTTATTAACTATTAACTAGTTTTGTAATATGCACGAAGTGTGTATATGTGTGCGTGCGTGCGTGCGTGCCTGCGTGTGTGCGTGATAATCTAAAACATATTATTTTATTCTGATTACAGAGAGGGTATAGGCAGTGAGAAATATAAGGCCGCGTTAGAGTACGGAAAGGCGTGTGTGTTGCCAACATGGGTAGTGGAGTCGGTGGCACGAGGGGTAGCTCTCCCTTTGTCTAAATATAGAGTAGCCGGTGCCTCTACATCTTCACCTCTCTCCGAACATAGAGTACCAGACATGAGTCAGTATATCAAATGTTTTTTTTTGTTTAATATATTTTTTTTTATAATAAAGATATTGTATGTGTGTTTTAGGTTTGAATTTCTCAAGAATTACAAATGTGAGGCCACCGAGTAACTTTGTAGATGAAAGCAGAGCAGTTGATATTTCAACTGCATCTGGGAGAATTAAGGTTATTATTTATTAATTGTTTAAACATATTATATGTATGTTTGTATATATTTAATTTTTTTTAAGTTATCACAAGAAACGAAAAAATCAGAGGCATCCGTAGACAAGGAAATGCAGATAGAGTTTGAGAAGCTCGATATGACCGCTATTAAAAAGGCTGGACCTATTTTTGATGGTTTTTGTGTGAGTACTTCACTCTATATGTTTATTTATTTTAGAGGACAACAAATATAATGGTTTATTATATTATTAATTTACTTTTATTATTTATTTATGCACCATATTCATAAAATAACACTTTGACCATTTCTCATCTCATCTCAGAGATCTCATCCAGCTCCTCTTGATTAAAGAGAAAATAAATGAACATTCAGTGGGTAGTTTTGAAAATAAATCTCAAGTTATATAAAAAAAACTAATATATAATGTATTGTGTTTAGATTTGGGTGTGTGGTACCGAGGGGCTGTGGCGGGAGCGCGCGTTGGCGTGCATCTCCCGGTGCGGCGGCGTGCGGTACGACTGCCCGCACGAGCGTGTCACGCACGCGCTGGCCGCCACCGCGCCCGCCGCCGCCGCTGCGCGCGCCGCCCTGCCTGCCGTGCCCGTGCTGCACCCGCGCTGGCTGCTCGGCAGCGTGCTCGCGGGGCGCCCGCTCGGGGAGGTCGAGGTGTGGAGCACATATAATTTATAATCTATACATATTTTGTTCTAGCTGTGCTCGCGACGTTCGTTGTTTTTGAATAATTAGCTTAAGTTGCATTACATCAGTTATCCGCCAGCGGAAGTCCCGTTTAAATCGGTCGAGGAGTTTTAAAGAGAGAATAGAATAAACAGATGAACAGAGAGAAGCTTTAATTGAGCGAAGCAAACGAAGTGAGCGGAGCGTTCTACTGAAGACTTTCTCACATTCTTTGTCACGAATAGGTTCGAAAACTACTTGACGGAAAGTTATGAAATTTTGCAATGAAAAAGATACACATCAGGTGATGGTTTTAAAAGAAAAATTTTTGAAAAATGTCATTGAGGAATAATTGTCAAAAAACTTATATCCCATTGAAGTCAATGAGAAACGATGAGTCATCATACTGGGCTCGCTTCACTCAGTATGCAAACAACACCCGAGATTTTGCGAGCGCAGCGAGTTGAAATTAAGGGTCTGTTGGCGCCCCTAGTTTTATTTATATGTATAGATAATAAAATACTTGAACTGACTTCAAAATAAGAGATATCCTATTAGATTGTATGATATGTTTTTTGAATTTGATATTTATTATTCATTAACGTTAATAAAGCAACGTTAACAAACAACGATAAATTGGTTCTGTACAAAATGTACTAGCATAATTATTTATTATGCGGTTCTAATAAATTAATTTGGTCCACAGTACTTAATGAATACAAAACCGGTCACACCGGTGAAAGCCCGCAGCAGAATAGAACCCGCGTCTCCAATGAGCAAGCGCAACATGCAGCTACTGCGCCACGGGGCCCTCCTCCCCCCGCCCCCCCCCACCCGAAGCGCCCGCACCGCCCGACGACATTGTCAACCACTATTTGAGCCGTCAGTATATATAAAAACATATTAGTTTCTATGTTTGTTCATTGCTTATTTTTGATGGAAATGTTTTAAAATTTATCACCTGTGGTTGGTTTGTAAGCAATTTTGGACCACACTATGTTTAGCTAACGCTAACACTAAATCTATAATATAAGTTAGGACATTTTTTTAAGCTTTAGTTATTTTAAATATATATTACAGAGAGACAAGACCGGGAAGAGACACCGGATAAGACAGTGGCAGCGGGGGCCGTGCCAGCGGAGCAACCCAACGAGACGGACGACGCAGAAGACCTCACCGACGATGTTGAACAGATATTTAAGGGTACGTACAACATTCTATCCTATTTTATATTATGTTATATATTATTATCTACAATTAAATAAAATTGAAGTATCCGTTTGTATATATACAAAATTGTAAAAACTAAATGATTTCCAGATATAACAATACAAGTGCGTGGTCTGGACGAGGAGGCTATCACCGAGATAGCGGCCGAGGTGTCGGCGGCGGGTGGGGTGCTGGTGGCGGGGGGCGGGGAAGGGGCGGGGTACGTGCTCGTGCCGCTGGAGTGGGAGGAGAGGCGGGAAGGGGACGGAGAACTAGTCACGGTGTTCTGGATCGTGAGTAGCTTGAGTGACGGCGCCTGTGACTTTATATAATTAAGAGGGTCCAATATTTGTGTGTTTGAGAGTGAAATGGGAATTTTTTTATAAAATATTTTAATCGTAATATATTATTACGAGAAATGACACTGAATTATGACCAGTGATAAATAATTATTTTTTTTCTTATCAGGTTATATTTTGTAAATAAGAAGCTACTTAACATAGGAATAAACGCTTTTTACTCCTGACCGAAACGACTAAGAGTGCGAACGGTTAATATCAATAATATTAGAAATATATTTTAAAATAGTTTCTCTCAATATTGCCAACAGAAAGACTGTCTATCCCAACAAGAGCTCCTTCCCGTGCAGTACTACCACCGGCCCGTGCACCCGCAGTGGAGCACCCCACCCCTGGTGGGGGTCGTGGCCAGCCTGAGCACGTACAGCGGCTTCGAGAGGGCGTTCCTCGACGAACTCGCCAAACTACTGGGAGCCACGTCAGTGACTACAATGATTATGCAACACTAAAGTAAACAAACAAATAGAATAGTACAATATAAAAATAATATAAAAATGGCAGCACCCAGCTGCGCTTCTGTCGTCGCAACACGGCCACCGCGCTGGCGTCCACGCACCTCATCTGTCCCGGGCCCAGCGGGGACAAGTACCTCGGGGCCGTGAAGTGGGGCCTGCCCGCCGTCACCGGGGACTGGCTGCGGGACAGCGTGCGGGGACGCGCCCGAGAGGACGACTACCTCGTGGGAGACACTAGAGGTGAGCACCGAGCTCCAGAGACAACAATAACCAATTGTAACATTATTATTAACCCTTTGCGCTCGAGGCGCTTTTCTGTCGGGTGAACCAGCAACTCGAGAGTAATCTCACGCCCATAAATGATCTGTTGGTTTGTGTAAAAATTCAAAAATTACTGCACCGATTTTGACATTATACCCCTTTTCACAGATGGTTGTTATCTTATTTTATTCTATCTTATATCTTTTTTATATAATTGTAATCGATTCAGACGAAGACATTAAAAATGTAACGTGAAGAATAACCATTTTGAAATTTCAACTTTTTGAATATGTCATGAATTACAGCGCCGCCACCCAGCGAACCCCAAAAGGAATCAGACTGCGAGGAAAACGATCAAACAAACGAACACAACGAACAGACGGACAAGGAGAACGCGATGTTGCCTCCCAACAGCGTGCGACGCGGATCCGTACCCGACCACCTTGTTAAAGGTACGTTATGTAATAATAATATATACTAGGATCCTAGGGAGTTGAGCTGAGCCCCCTCAGTTTTTGACCATCATTTCTGAACGGAATGCGATATTTTAATTCTGTTTTTTTTTAAATATACCCATTCCTAAGCTTTACAGCTCTGCCAATTTTCATTAAAATCGGTTCAGTGGTTTTTATGTGATGTTGCTTCAAAAAGAAGTCTCCCAAACGGTTAAGAGCTTGGCTTACGCTCAGCTCAAATAATATTTCATATTTTAATCTATACGTATAATTGTAGTGTCCGTCTGTAATTCCAAATTAACAGATTTTCAATAAATGCATATTAAAGAATATACGCTACTTACATAAAAAAAATATATTTTTTTTGGTCTGTCGGAATTTTCACGAGCTGATGTTAATTTTATTAAAAAAAAAAATGCACGTAAACGAAGTCGCGGGCGCAGCTAGTTTATATACTGATGATAGTTACAGACGACATGTCTCCGGCGTCCCGGTACATAGCGATGGCGCGCCAGGGACTCCTGGGCGGCGACTCGCAGGAAACGCCCAAACGGATTCAGGACCTCAAGGAACAGGATAAACAAGGTCATTATATTAAATTTATTACTACTTCACAGTATCATTTGTTATTGCATGGTTTAGATACATATGTAATATATAGGTGATTTGTGTATTTATACTGATTTTTAATCTTTATATGTTTGTGAAGTGGATTAATTTGCCTGTAACTTCATCTGTCATCCTTAAAAGGTTGTTTGCCAGATTGCTTTAAGCGATAAGACTGCGTTTGCACGAATTATTGCATTCATTTTTATTATGTACAAGTTTTAACTTAATAAATAAAAAATAAAGTATAAAACAAAAAATACATACGTGAATTGTATCCTTCCAGTTGATTGCCAAGTGCGCACCCCACCGCTGGAAGACGCGCTGTCAACGCCCAACCTGATGGGACTCAGTCCCACCACAAGGCGGCGGCTGCAGGCCGTGCGGAGGGGGGAGATGCCCTCCGACCCCATCAGGACACCCGATGACCCTTGTGAGTGTACACAAGTGGTAATTACCACTTTTTAATTCAGGACTAATCTGTACAAGTGCAAATTAAAGTGTTTAAATTTGAGATTCAGATTCAAGTATTATTTTACTAACGCCATCTGTTGGCATAGTGGAGAACCGAAAACTTATCCGAATTAACAAAAAGCTTACATGTATTTTATTTTTTTAAGATGTTTCAAACCTCAGTTTATATCTATTTTCATCGATTTCAAATAATCTGAGCAGTCACAAAAGGTGTTTTTATAATGACGTACACCTCCCCCTAGTCCCGCGCCCCCCTGCCACCCCGGACAGTTCGTTCGGGCGGTGCCTGGGCGGGGCGCTGTCCCCGGGCGCGCGCCGCACGCTGTGGTCGCTGGTGGACCGCCTGCCCCCGGCCGGGCCTCCCGCGGACCACAAGCCGCACACCGTGAGATACCGTATAATTTACAATTATAAATAAAATTACTCTCGAAGGCCCGTTGATCTGGCATCTGTTAGTGACGTACCAGGTTGGAGTCCTGGGTTCGATCCCTGACACAATTCTTTGTTATTTTGACTTTGATTTTTTTTTATAAAAAAAGCTATAATCGCGAACCTAGTTAAGAGTTTTTTTTAATAAAAAAGTCACAAGCGACGTCTGGTTGGACGGAATACAATATTAAGTTAATTTATACAGGGAGAAAAAAAAAATGTTCCTCTCAGTATAAAATATATGTATGTATGTATGTATGTAATAAATATATTTCTTGTAAATCACAGCCGCTGTCCGAGATACGGAACCGTTTCCTATCTCAGTTCCACGACACTCCCCCCGACCACGCTGTACCGAGGAAACTAAATTTGCAGGCGAGTTTAAACTAATTACCTATAAATTAACTAGATTTTGGTCTACATCTCGGTTTAAATTGTGACCATAAAAGACAATATTTATATAGAAGTCCTAAACAAAAGGAGTCCTTTGATATTAACAGGAACAAGCAGATACTCCTCCAGCAAAAATGCAAAAAACGCACCAAGATCAGGTATTAAAAATATTCAAATATAATTGTATATATCATATACAGATGTAATATGTTTCAACATATTTAATATGTTACCAGAGCGCAGGCGGGCTGAACATATCAGCAGCGAACGAAAGCTCCAAAAGCGCAGTGAGCGCCTCAAGCGCTGACACGCCCAAGAGCACGACACTCCCACCAGTAGTCGACGCCCAACTGCAGCGCTTAAGCGCTGCTCTAGCGAGTAGACTGAGCTCACAGCGCAAGAGAACTAGAGACTCGGTGTCTACACACACTAGCGATCGTACGTGTATACACACGCACACACACACGCAAGAGACTCCGTGTCTACACACACTAGCGATCCGCTTACTTGTACACACACGCACACACAGGAGACTCGGTGTCTACACACACACACGCACGCACACACCCACGCACACAATACGTGTACTAGTTGTATCACTTATAGAAGCGATTTTCTCCTAGCTGTTCCAGTCCCCGACAGCGAGGAGGCTCCGGAGTCCCAACCCAACACGGTGGGGTGGGACGACACCGCGCACGTGCCTCCGGCCCCTGCCAGTACAGTTAGGAAGTTCATGCTGTCCTCTAATGTTGACGTGAGTGTTGAGAGTCGCTCATACATTACTTAAGGCTCTTTGGAGGATAATCTGACCCTCTCTCCATATTGTTACATTTCGTAAGGTCATCATCCCCCCTTAATAAGAACTTTTCCTAAGAAACGGACATATCTATAAAATAAAATGTTTTTTCCAAAAATATTCTTTATCAATAACGAATTGTTATGAATCTTATTAACTCACTGAGATAATATTAATCGTATCAACTGTCATCATTTTAATATCCTAAAATATGAAAAAAAAATAACAAATAGTAATATTTTTAATTCACAATGTTACTTAAGATCAAATTCTCTATTATATTGAGACATACAATAGTAATACAAAATATGTATGTACAGAACCGCGAGGAGATAGTCGCCATGATATCGTATCTGGGCGGGGCGGTGTCGGAGGGGGCGGAGCTGGACGCCGACGCCACCCACCTGCTGTGCGCCGCGCCCGCCCGCAGCGAGAAGATGCTGGGCTCGGTGGCGGCAGGCCGCTGGGTGCTGCACCCCGCCTACGTCGCGCGGAGCCGCGCCGCCGGGCGGTTCCTCGAGGTAACATACACTAACGAAATACCCGCCTGAGTTTCCTGTGGGGGTCTTCTCAGAGCGGGGCTCGTTTCAAATTTAAGTCGGAGGGTGTCTTTAAAGTGCCCATTTCAATGAGTATGGTTCCTTGTCCAGGAGGAAGATTACGAATGGGGTAACCCCCGCGCGTCGTGCCTGCCGGCATTGTGCGCGTCGGAACGGTCACTGGCGCGCGCGGCGTGTCGCTGGCGGGCGGCGCGGGCGAACGGCGGCGCGGGGCCCTTCCACGGGATGCGCGCGGTGCTTCACGTGCCGACCGCGCGGAGGCGGCTGCTGGCGCGCCTGCTGGAGGCCGGGGACGGGGTCGCCCTCGAGGATGAGTCCGTTTTTAATTCACTCAAATCTTCTAAATATATTACATTATTTACTAACGTTGTATAACCCTGCAGGCCACCGTACTCGGCGGATGACGTGACGGTGTGTTTCGCGGACCTCAAGCGCTGCCCGCTGTCGGAGCGTGACGCGGCGTGGTTCTCATCCCGCGCTGTCCCCGTGTGTCCCCCCGTGCTGCTCTCCTCCTACCTCACGGACGACCCCCCTCCCAATCCCGTTGAACACTGCTATCCCGATTTTAAACCTAAATAAACTATTGTGGCTTTATTTGTGTTTAATTATACGGTTTTGGTATAATTACTTTTTTGGTACTAATCTCTTTGACTATAGTCTTATTATCTTGTAGGTCATATTGAGCGGAGCGTTCTACTGGAAACTTTTTAACATTCTTTGTAACGAATAGGCTCGAAAACTACTTGACAGAAAATTATGAAATTTTACAATCAAAAAGATATACATTAGGTGATGGTTTTAGAAAAAAAATAAAATAAAAAATAATTAAAATGTCATGTCAAGTAACTAAGTTTATATACTATTACTTGCATAGACACATTGAAATATATTCAAATTCGAAAATTATTTTATATTTAACAAAAAATCTATATGTAACCATATTCAAAGTCGAAAATTATTTTATATTTAACAAAAAATCTATATGTAACCATTGATTTCTATGAATTGTAATTTTTGAGATGCTTCATCAATTCTTTTTTAACTTCGGATCAAATGCCTAAAAAAAGTAACTTGACAGGGATTTTTATCCCTAAAATCACTGAACCGATTTCAGTGTAACTTTCTTTGGCCCAACTCCAAAAATAATATAATTTTTATGTAGAATAATATTTTTTTTATGCATTTAATTTAATTCACTTCTAAGTTCTATATGTTCCCAATAGAGAGCGGTGATAGTTTCACAATTTACCTTAAACTTATTGCAGGTTGTGTGAGTATTCAATAGATGGCGCTGTTCAACAACAACAAGGATGTTGTAAAAATAAATGTAAATAAAGACTGGGATTTTGGATGTCTATATAAGTATAAGGCATTGAACGGACCAAGTTGCTGGCAACAACTAGTATAATAACAAATCTATATATATTATCAGGGCCGTATTTGGAATTCTGAAGGGTCATAATCATTAATTATTTTTCTAATAAAATATATATATTTTTTTTACTTAAAATCTTTTTGAACTCATAAATTGCGACGCTCATTCAAATAAAAATTTGGTTCTAAACGGATGCTTGCAAACAGGCCTTTGTGATATATCGATAAACATATTATTATATTTTATTCTTAATAGAAATGCAAAAAAAATATATTTGTCAGGAAAGCGTAAAAGTTGCTGATCCATCAAAACTAACCTTTTTTTACCTTTATTGTGAGGGCCCTTCACCTGCCCTGTATATACAAAATTGTACATCTCCCCAGTCCTCGAGACCTCGAGAACCTCATTTAATATATTAATAGAATAGATTCTTTGTTTCTACGTTCGTTCTAACTTCACTAAATACCAATTTTACGTAAATCAGTAAACATAAATCACAAACTTAATTGCTGGAAGCCGAGTTGTGCAAAATATTTAAACATACAATAGTTTTTAAGTTGTCTCTAAACATAATATAACCTACTTAGTATTCAAAGTTGATATGTTAAGTCACCTTGAGATGAATTAGTAATGCTATGGGGAACATTGTCATTCATAATTTTTTTACAATTTAGTTGCTAACTAAATGTTATGTAGCAGAGACAGTTAAAAGTATTTAAGTGTGAGATGAGAGAGATGAGACATATGACTCCTGTGACGAGATATTATTGTCTTAATACTAAAACAGAATCAAAATTACTTAACTAGTTGTTGCCAGTGAATTCGTCTGATCTCCCTTTATCTTTAAAAACTATAAGCAATCTATAAAATATACATTTTATTTAAAATTTATTTTTATGGTAATTATACCACAAATCTAATTTTGAATTTTACTGTGAAAATTTGTTTTTTATTGAAATTATGAAATGATGCCTCTCAGTGTATCCATTTTTGTAATCTATATGTATATAAGCGATTTACCGCTCACTGACTCATCACGAAATCTCCGAAACTATCTGTCCGATTAACTTTTGTGACGTCTCCGACCTCCACTAAGAACGGATTTTACGGAATTCATATCAAAACGAATTTTAACTCTTTGCATTTTGCTAAGTTTTAAACCTATAGGAGCTGTACACTTAACGCGGCGGTAAGAGTTACAATACTAACTGTTACCATAGCAACGGTTACGATGTCAACGGATAATATGACAAAGGTTACCATAGCAACCTAAGTTTACATCGAAATTAACAGTGTGCCCCGTGACGCGGGAGGGAATAAACTAGTATATATATATAATATATATTCATTTAGATCCAAAACTAAATTAATTCCTGAGCTATTCTTTGCAAGACACGCAACACGAACACATTTAGAGACGGAATGTGACATGAAGACAGAATTATTCATGAAATAAACAAAATCTAGCGCCCCCTTCAGGTTAAGTGTCCCGGAATCTTCTAAAATCGGTGTTGAGTGTTAGTTAAAACTTACTTGCTTACTTTAACATCATAAACCTTTCTTATTGCTAATAACAACACGCCGGACTTTTTCCCTGTAAACTGCTCTCTTAGAGACAACCCAAATGCATATAGTAACATCATATTTAAAATATTTGCATTTATTTTTAATATATCACTAGACTACCATGTTACCTGTGCTTCGAGACGGACGGCGAAAGTTATCAAACATTTTGTTTGAATTTCCACACCACCTAGGAGGTATCAAACAGGCGCGTTATACTTTTTGCAGTTTTTTAGCTGTAACTTTTACTTCGGGGCTTGGAACGGTCCATAAGCAGAGATCCCTTCGGGGGTCCCTGCAGTTCGGGTAGCCTCCTGCTTAGAGGTTAGATGGATGAGCTAGCATCTATCCGGTCACCCGACTGTAGTGTAGGGTAGACTTGCGGCCCGATCGCTTGTCGGGAAGTGAGCGAGCCCTACAGCTCCGGCACCAGCAAGGAAACTGGTAGTTAGCCTCTCTGACGATCTCAGCAAGTTATTGCTAGTGTGAGAAGTCGCACGGGAAGTGAGCGAGCCGTACAGCTCCGGCACCAGCTAGGAAACTGGTAGTTGGCCTCTCTAACGATCTCAGCAAGTTATTGCTAGTGTGAGAAATCACACGGGAAGTGAGCGAGCCGTACAGCTCCGGAACCTTTCATGGAGAAAAGGCAGCAGGGTGGTCGCGATTGGACTTGTCTATGACCGATAGCCTTGCGAGCTTACTAGGCTTAATAGTGCCGTTGTCGGATGACTTCGGGGGTCAGATCTGCCGTAACAAGGATCCATGTGACCGGGGTAAACCTGGACCACATGTATAGCGGCTCAACCTTTATAACCGGAGGGTTGGTGGGGTTGAGATGCTATAAACATAATCATTAGGGCAGAGGTAGGCGAAGAAGGCGAGGGCGACTATGTAACTTTGGAACGGTTTGGACCTTTGCAAAATCCTTTTTTATTGCATCTATTCAATATGTCAGGAGGCTTGTGTTAAAATTTCAGCTTTATATATATTACGGTTTGGGCTGTAGAGCGATGAATGAGTCAGTGAGTCAGTCAGTGAGTGAGTGTCTTTGTGTTTTCTATATTAAGATATGAAACATTTTTCAAGGTATCTCCAGCATTCAAAAACTTAAAGTTAACGACATATCTCGTAGGTACGAGTCATTTTTGTTCTTTGAAATAATAGTCTAGAAAAAATTTAACAATCATACATTATAGCGCTTTTTGTCAATTATGTGATGTGAGGAACTGTCATTTGTAGCATCCGTAGGCAAAAAACATTTTGTATTCAACTTTTTATTGACGTTTGGTATAGTTATATTACTTGGATATTCATTTCTTTAATAGTTTTTATAGAACCTTTAATGAAACCTAACTGGACAAATAAATAAACTGTTTAGAACACCTCTGTGTTCTGTGTTGCTATAGGCATAAAATGATCTTAGAATCTGGTTAAATAAATAATATAAAATATCACCGTTCAAACACAATAACAAATATATATAATATAAATAGCTATCTGTAGAACAATAGTATTTACTTAAAAATATACAAACATGCCTATAAACTTGTTTACAAGTAATATTACGAGCAGCTGTTTTGATGTTTTTTTAAGAATTAAATATACTTTAAGTGACAATTAACAAGAGACAATAGTTGTAAGATTATGGACTCTTTATTCTATTTTAAGGTCCACCAATAAATAATTACATGTAATAATATAAATACTAACATATATCGAAAATTAAATACACTTAACTATATGCTTGATGAAATTGGGAGTGATCAATAGAGCGAGGCAGTATTACAAGCCTGGCCAAAGGCTTTCGCGTTATAAGGCGCAGGTCCACACACGGTACTGTTCTCATTTCTGGTTCGAATCACCCCAATATCAGCTGGCTGCGTACAATGGAGAGCCGTATGGATTGTCAGGAACCCGGTACTTTGCAAACGGCTGGACTCTTTGGCATTGCGTAGAGACATTGCTTCTCTTTGCATCTTCTAACATATATACCACCGGGAGTGTTTCATCACCGAAGTGATTCACATGAGTGAATTTCAGCACCGCACAGCGCGTCATCGCCTCCAATACCATACGTGCCTCCTGGGTGCGTAGCGATCATCAACTGTGCGGTTCTTAAGGACCTTTCTTCCACGTACCACTTGAATGTGGACCGTACGTACCTTCAAAACGGGCGTTTACTCCTCCTTAAAAATAAAATTCTTTATTAAAAAAAAAGTTGCTTCTGTTGCTGTAAATAGTGCTTAAAGAAAATGTAACTGATGGTAATCCAAATAATTTATATACCTAATCAAGTTTTCGATTTTTTGTTACATTAATTTAATTTTAAGCCAAAAACATAACAAAATACTTAAATTTTTTATTTTTTTGTGATTGGGCTACCATAGGATTACCAGAAGAAGCAAAGAAAAATTGTATGATTTATATGGTTGGAGGCAATGGAATTGTGATCCAGTGTTATTGTTAGTGTTATGGTATTTTATTATGAGACAGTACTGCCGAAATTAAATATATATTTATTTTACAAAAAAGAGCTCATTTTGTAACTGAAAAGCTAGAGATTCTCTGAGATATGTTTTTAAAGAAATAGGTATTTTTGCAGTCGCTTCGCAATACTTATTTAATAACATATTATTTATACGCCAAAATTTAAGTAGTTATTTAAAAACAGTGACAGACACGCGACAAATAAGAGAAATAAAAACTAAATCATAAAGCCAAAATTTCGTCTTCAAAAAGTTAACATATCCTTCATAACGTTCAAGTATTCTTTGTGGATCGAAATGTGTGGGGCTTAAGTTGTTGACCCATTTGCAGGATTTATATTATTACGTACATGTCATCTAAGATTGTTAAATTTCTTTTAAAAAGAGCAACTGTTGAGTTTCTGGCTGGCTCTTCTCTACAGCATTCCGATCAGGTGTTAGCTTACTCACGGACTGACTACACTAATCTTTTTTATAGTAATAATTGACGATTCTAGAGTGCGTGTAAATGCCTATTTGAATAAAGATATTTTGAATTTTCATTTTGAATATCCAAGGCCGGCAGCGCTTTTATAAATCCTCCGATGTTACAAGAGTTCATGAGCGGCGGTGATAACGTGACGTGTGTGACCCACAAGCTCGTTTACTCTCGTCTTAAAATAAAAAAAAAAACAGTTCAGTACAGTAGAGTTTATAACTCTACATTATATTGTACTTGAATATACGTTATATAAAATCTCACCCTTAACTCTAGAAAGATATGACTGGACTCTAATGTTTATAATTTACAACACTTTTTACATTTGACTAATCTTTACAGATGTAATCAATCGGAATACAACAAATTTTCGATTTACAAATATTTTCGGTTTACATTATTGGATAAAATAATTGATGCAGTTACATACATGTTATATAATTATTATCTATTGTTAAACATAAAGTTTAAGTGTCAGTCTCTGATTACAGATTTATTTTTTGATTTCTTAAGATCTTATACTTATATATATGGTAATTCTTATTTCTTTGTAATATTTCTCTTTCTGTTTGTTCGGAATAATCTTTGGAATGGCTTAAACATTTTTAATAGGTTTTCTCTGGAACATAGAGGTTCCGTTTTATCCTAAAAACATTTGGGGTTCCAGTACGAAAATCAAAATTAATGTTAGTTACTTGAATGATGAAACCTTCAGAGAAGGCTCTTAATAATTACTAAAATATTTTTTTATCTACGAGTAAAGCCACCGGCAAACCCTATTTAATAAATAATAATTACGTACTATTGGTCTACACTTTGTAGTACAGACTTTAATTTATAAGGAGGTTAGGTTTAAGTTAGGACGAAGGATTTTTTTCTTAAATCTTTGTACTTTGGGGTCCACGCAGTATGTGTTTTTCCTTCCACACTCTCCTGTTACCCGTCATCGCTGTACACACTCCCTTCTTCTCCATATCGTCTTTCACGCAATCCATCCATCTTTTCTTCGACTCGCCTCTACCTGTGCATTCCTCCACTTCTATACCTAACACTCTTTTGATTAAATGCTTTTCATCTCTCCTCATAACATGCCCATACCATGACAGACGGCTACCTCTTTTTTTTTCTCTGTCACTGGAGCTACTCCCAAGTTTCCCCTAATATACTCATTTCTTATCCTATCCTTTCTTGTCACTCCACACATCCCTCTTAACATTCGCATCTCCGTTACATTTAAACAGTACATTTACAGTGACATGTGCCTACAGTGTAGAATTGGACGTTTATATCATATCTATATATATAATCGGTTTAAAACTCACTGACTCGTCACAAAATCTCCGAATCTGTCCGATTAACTTAAAATTTTACATAGTTACTGCTCTTGTGACGTAGGCCTCCACTAACGGATTTTACGGAATTCCTATCCCAACGGATTTAATTTTTTCTAGTTCTCCAAGTTTTAAACCTGTAGGAGCTATACATTTAACGCGATTACGATGACAAGCAACCATAGCAACGGTTACGATGACAACGGTTACCATAGCTACCTAAGTTCACATCCAAATTAATAGTATAGTATCTTTATATAATTTATTAAAAATATAATTTTAATTGATGTAAAATAGTTTATAATCAGCAGACGAAATTGCCGGCAATAGTATTATCATAGGATATATTTTTATGTGCCATCTACAAATAATTTAAAAACATAGATATGATTTTCAAAGATAAGATGTTATCTATGTCCCAATTGTCAATATCGTCTGTATAATAAAATTACTTAAACTATATATATGATATTGATATTTTTATTCATACTGTACATAATAATGAAATAAAAATATTAACGATAATTACTTCTTAAACCACAAAAACAAAAAATATATTATACAGAATAATAATAATAAATATTGAAATAAAATATTTATAACTGAAAGGAGCAGAAGTCGATTCTCTTAATTGCCTGTTACTATGTTACTTGTTTTTTTTGTGAATTATTTAAAATCATATATACATATACATATATATATATATATATATATATGTTTGTTTATATATTAATAGTTTAACGTGTTCCTAAATCAGATTGAAGCAATTGATAATAAACTTACATCAGCCCTGACTCCTGATAACGGACGAGATCTCAATTTATATGTAGTTATCAGATATAGGATTATAGGAAGATCAGGAGATAGTGAAATACGTGGTTATTTTGATGTGTGTGTAAAAAACAAAATTATAGATTAAGTATAAATAATTTAACATACAATGAGACGCAACTTCATTGCAAATGATTAGTAAAATGACAATTATATGGTAATAATTGATTTATCGAGGTATTTCCACATTGAGCACACATGTATAACATATAGTGAATTAGATCAGATTAATTAAGTTCAAAGACATTTAACCAAACTGACAACGCTTAGCAATAAATGATAAATCCTTTTGAAAAAGAGTACAGAATCTATTTACTAGCATTATTGATATCTTTATTCAAGGCTTCATCTCAGGCTCAGGCTCAAATTCATTTTCATTCATTCATTTTGAAGGTGAATCGAACAAAGTGGAGGTCGAGTATAGTACCGATATAGTTAAATGACCGGAAGTTATGAATGCTGGGTGGTAATTGTGGGTGAATTTTATTATTTGAAATACGCTTTCAGGAACCAAACCGGACCACGGACGATTTTGAGAGACGTGATGTACTTCTTATTCCAAAATGTGTTTTTCTGCAAAAATAGTGTTTCATTTGGTATTTAGATATTGCGTGAAAATCTTGCAATAATGTGGTATTAGTCTTTGAAAGTAAAAATGCGTAAACTTTTTTCGCATAATTTGCGTCGCAAAAGGCAGTTTGGCTTCCTATTAAGAGTAAGGGGATCTAGACTTGTAAGACTCACCTTCCAAACAAATGAAAAAATAAACAAATTATGTTTTTATAAATATATTCATTATGGGTTTAACAAATGTATATTAAAAATATTTATAAATCTCTATAAATGTGTAAGGATTCAATTGTTGTACAAACTGTTTAATATTACGTGTGTAAGCTTTATATAAAATCAAACGTTTATTTTAAACAAATAATTTATTAATATTATAAATTACAAGCCTATTTTAATATTAAATTTAAAATCTATATTTTATTTCTTGTGCGGGTTACATTTATTATTACGAATTAATATGACCAATGTTACGTAATAATATGACCGATGTATATATATATATATATATATATATATATATATATATATATATATATATATATATATATATATATATATATATATATATATATATATATATATATATATATATATATATATATATATATATATATATATATATATATATATATATATATATATATATATATATATATATATATATATATATATATGTATATATTCGTTTTTTTTTTAAGTTATAGGAGGGCAAACGAGCTTGCGGGTCACTGTTGATGTGTGATCACCGCCGCCCATGAACTCTTGCAACATCCGAGGATTCACAAGAGCGTTGCCGGCGTTGGAGAAAGGAAAATACGCCTTTTTTGAAGGTACCCATGTCGTATCGATCTGGAAATACCGCCGAAGGAAGTTCGTTCCACATTTGAGTGATACATGCGAAAAAAGTCCTTGAAAACCGCACAGTTGAAGATCGCCACGCATCCAAGTGGTATGGATGGTAAAGGAGGCGATGGCGAGCTGTGCGGTAATGAAATTCGGCGGTAGGTATCAGATCGAATAGTTCTTCGGTACACTCCCCGTTGTAAATGCGGTAGAAGACGCACAAAGAAGCCACGTCTCTACGCAATGCCAAAGAGTCCAGCCGTTTGCAGAGCACTGGGTCCCCGACAATAGGAACGGCTCTCCGTAGTACACGGTCAAATGGTAGAAGCTGATATTGGGGTGATCCGGACCAGAGCCTGCGCCTTATAGAGCGCAAGTCTTTGGCCAGGTTTGAAATACTGCCTCGCTCTATTGATCACTCTCAATTTCATCGAGGCCAACTTGGCCTTGCTCTCCAGATGACCACGAAACCGACAATCGCTCGAAATGTCGAGACCCAGTATCCTGATACTTGGCGAGGCAATAAGAGGAGTGCTCTCGAAGAGCGGTGATACGACAAATGGGTTTCTTTTAGTGGTAAACGCGCAAACCTGTGTCTTTAGGGGATTGAACTGAACGTGGTTCAGTTCACCCTACTCAGAGGCCTTCCCCAGGGAGGTCTCTATTAAAGACACAAGTTTCTTTCGGCACTCATCTACGTTTTCCCGAGAGAGACCTGCACGGCCGGAATATATCGTATCCCCAGTGCTGTCATGCGCATAACAATGTATGTTGGAAATATCCAACATATCATTGATGTGCAGGAGGAACAAAGTTCGAGATAGCACGCAGCCTTGGGGTACACCAACGTTCACGGGCTTGGGGTCCGAGCAAAAATCGTCGAGAACGACCTGTATGCTCCGCCCAGTGAGGAAGCTAATGATCCACTTGCATAAACTCTCGGGGAGCCCATAGGAAGGTAGCTTCGAAAAAAGCCCCTTGTGCCATACACGATCGAAGGCTTTTGCCATATCCAGACTAACTGCCAGACCCTCTCCCTTGCTTTCAATAACCGTTGCCCAACGGTGAGTAAGGTATAATAGAAGATCACCAGCTGATCGACCATGGCGAAAGCCATACTGCCGGTCATTGATCAGCTGGTGATCCTCGAAGTACGTTAGGACCTGTCGGTTAATGATAATCTCCATTATTTTGGAGAGAAGGGAGGTAATGGCGATAGGTCTGTAGTTAAGTCTGTAGTAGATAGGTCGGTCAGTTATGTCTTAAGAAATAATAAATTAATCTTTATCATTACTTACTTAATATCACTTACATTATTTTTACTAATAATTGAATAACATCATACAAAGCTCTTGACCATCAGTTTTATTACTCTGCTATCGTCCGGGGGATAAACCAGGCCGTTCTCTGACAGTTCTTTCAAACTGACTTCGCATATTGATTTAAACCCACTCCTCGCTGCTGATATTTGTGACGCAGGCGCAGAGAACACGGTTGAAGTTCCTTTTATGCCATGTGCAAAGCTCAGCTGTGTCCTAAATTATATTATTTTCAATTTATTTATTAAAATATCATTTCATATAGTATTTCATAAAAGAATACTCACCGCGCAGATAATAATTTGCTACCTAACTTTTCCCCTCTGTACTCCCTTCTCACGGAAAGTCCAAAGGCATGTAACAAAATATCATATCCGAAATATTCAAATGAGTTGCATTTCTTCTCTATATACGCCATGGCGTCAAAAACATTTTTCCAGGCATCGCCTTCTATCTAAAAAGAAAATTCACAGTTCGAGTATACATTTTGTAGGAATGGCTTCAACTAATGTTGTATAAAAAATCTGAATAACCTCTATGTCAGGATTTCTGTCGTCTACAGTATTTGCAACACATACATTAAGTGCTACCAGGGTTTTCTTGCCTTCGACCTCCGTGTAACAGGCGAGTGACATGCGTTGTTTAAAACACTCTCGCCAGAAATCCGTTATGCCTTTTAAGCTTTTCGGATCATTGTATACATCTAAAATTCGATAATAAAATAAAAATATATAAGATAATAATTAAATTTGAAATATGTTTGAAAGCGTTTCAAATTTAAAATATTAAAAATACAGTTGTAATAGTTTGTTTTGCCGAAAGTTATAACTTTTAACTAAAAATACTGCTACAAATTTGTTCCTTAATCGAATCTATTTCGCTATGAATGAATAACATACTGCTTAGAGAACACAGTGGCTCATCGGGAACGAAGTGGTCCCTTAGAATTTGTACAGCTGTCTCATCGTCTTCTGGCGCCAGGTCCTGGATAACCCACTTGGTGCCATTTATTTCCCAAGAATCCCATACTCTCGGACAAGAAGAATCCCAAGTTCTTTTAAAACCCATAATGTTCTAAAAATAAATCTAAATTTTATTGCAAATATTTTATCTACAGTTAATATTATTATTAGTTTTGACACATAGCATTTTAAAGAAAAAAACATTGTTGAAGTCTCTACACAATGTCAGACCAACAAATGTAGATTGCAAAGTAGGTCACTGACATACAAAATATAAAACAACATTAAATTGTATAACATGGCATGAATCCAATTTGGCAAAGTCTATGGAAAAAAATAGAATAGCCCTCCTATTCTGTTTTTTGTTTGTTTGTTTGTTAAATAAACAAAAGTGATATTATAAAATACTATTCATCATATTTAGAGTTGAGTATTATAAACACAATAAATAAAAACGTTTAAACACTTTAATTTAAAAAACTTACTTCTTTTGAATAACAATATTTTAAAGAATGATTTAACTTAAAGTAAATGCATTTTTAATGAAATTAATTGCAAAAAAATAATTGAAATTTAAAAGAAACACTCGATATGAAAAGCAGTGACTTGATTGATTTAAAGCAGCACTAATAAAATATTTACCAACTGTCAGAATATTATAAAATATTATTATTTATTTATTTTACTGATGGTTAGTATCAATACTAAAACACTACACGCGTGCACTACAGTCGCAGAGGACTAGACGACAAGTTCTGAATCTAAACCTTGATACAATGATATATGTAGATATTCCAACTTATCGCACAATGACACTGTTCTATTGAATGTCACAAATTATATATACTTCGTTGATCTTAATAGAAAGTATTTATTTCTAATTCGCACATATAAGGTAAAATTCTTTTGCCAATATAAAACAGATCTTAAGGTTATATTAGTTTTATGCATTCCTTAAAATTGCAATGACAATAAGCAAGCTAGGCTATACCCAGATATTTATAATATTAACGTACTATAAACACGGAAAATATATATCATTATGTACAATACATTGTAGGTGTGGTTTTTCAGGAAATATCACATAATTCTCTTATACTTTGAGTTGTCAAAAGTTTGATATTGTGACATCATAACTTTTGAAGTCATCTTGTAGCATATAAGATATTTATTTTAATAAGATTTTTATCCAACTAGTGTAAATGATTTTTACTTCTTAGAAAAGAATGGATTTAAAAAACATATGAATGAATGAATATGGATAGTTAATAAATGATCGCTGTTTTTTATGAAATTACATTTGAAGCAACGATACCATTTGAAAAAAATGATATCTTTATGTCACTTTATGTCACCAATTGCCTGGACCTTCTGCTGACAACTGATCCGGACAGGTATAGGGTAGAGGTCACCTCTCCCTAGGGAACCTTCGATCACTGTTTGGTGAAATCTGTGTTTAAATATTCACTTTATTTATTTTAATAGGAATTACACGACTTAATTCCTCCGTCCCCCTTCCATCACAGGACGTTCCGACGCACGGCAGGTATCCATCCTTACATTCTGGACATTTCTCCACATATGATGGGATCTGTGCTTTGTATAATACAAATAGCTCTCCCGGTGTAAAGTACTGACGGACCTTCGCAAAAACAGCATGCTTTCCTGCAGCTACTCTTGCTCTGGACTGAACACACCGACAAAGTTGAGGTTCGAGGAAATATGTAAGCGTAACAACTGAAACCGATCACTTTAAACCAAAGATACACTGTGAAAAGTAGAAGACAAGGTGAAAGGGCTGTTTTTGGCGATGAACAGATACGTCTGCGTTTTGGTGGCGTAGAATTTGACAAGATTGGCATCGCCCCATGCTTAGACTGCCTGAAGTTTGTCACTCAAACGTTGCACCATGGCTTCTCTTTCTGGCTGTACTTGATCTCTACTAGCCCGAGTACTCGACAGATATCTTTATACAACTGCGCTTTCAGCACGATCATGGGCGAGCTTTGCCATCGATGGGTACGTCAGTAAAAGGAATGAAATACTCCATTGCCTGATGCACCACATCGATTATAGCGTCCGCGCAACTCGACAGATCCAAAGAAGAGAAGCAGACCTGCCGCCAAGGATGAAACGGAAAAAAGTGCCGCATCTCATCCCAATCTGCTGACTTGTATTTCTATACACGCCTAAGACGATGTTGAAAAGCTGGTGGGGAATATTTAAACACAGATTTCACCAAACAGTGATCGAAGGTTCCCTAGGGAGAGGTGACCTCTACCCTATACCTGTCCGGATCAGTTGTCAGCAGAAGGTCCAGGCAATTGGTGACATAAAGTGACATAAAGATATCATTTTTTTCAAATGGTATCGTTGCTTCAAATGTAATTTCATAAAAAACAGCGATCATTTATTAACTATCCATATTCATTCATTCATATGTTTTTTAAATCCATTCTTTTCTAACAAGTAAAAATCATTTCCACTAGTTGGATAAAAATATGCTATAAGATGACTTCAAAAGTTGTTATGTCACAATATCAAACTTTAGACAACTCAAAGTATAAGAGAAATTTATGATATTTCCTGAAAAAAAAAACACCTACAATGTATTGTATATAATGATATATATTATATATATATACCTGTCCGTCTAGTGTTAGCATTTTAAACAAAGAAAGTTATATAGATACACTAAAACAAACTTAGATATAAGATATAAGTGATGTAATAGAAAGATTTACGAAAAATTTCCTTCGTCCTAACTTAAACCTAATCCTCTAACAAATAAAAGTCTATACTACTAATGGTAGACTACTACACAGATATAGACTTTGTTACGACTACGTATACCATTATTTTTTAAATAGTATTTGCTCGTAGATAAACAAATATTTTAGTAACTTTGAAGAGTCTTCACTGAAGGTTTCGTAATTAAAGTAACTTAATTAGGATTTTCGTGCTCCAACCCCAAATGTTTCTAGGATAAAATGAAACCTCTATCTTCCAGAGAAAACCAATTAAAAATGGTTAAGCCATTCCAAAGATTATTTCGAACAAACAGAAAGAGAAATATTACAAAGAAATATGAATTGCCATATACATAAATATAAGCTCTTGAGAAATTAAAATATAAATCTGTAATCACAGAGTGACACTTGAATTTTATTTATAATAATAGATTTTAATTTATGATCATTATATAACATGTATGTAACTGCGTCAATTATTTTATCCAATATTGTAATCCGAAAATATTTGTAAATCGAAATTTGTTGTTTTCCGATTGATTACATCTGTAAAGATTTATCAAATGTCAAAAGTGACTGTAAATTATAAACGTTAGAGTCCGGTTATATCTTTCTAAGGTTAAGGGTGAGATTTAATATTACGTATCTTCAAGTATAATATAATATAGAGTTATAAACTCTAGTAATATTGAAGTCCATCACTAGAACTGTTTATTTAAGAGGAGGGTAAACGAGCTCTAGGGTCACACACGGTACGTGATCACCGCCGCCCATGAACTGTTGCAACATCCCAGGATTTACAAGAGCGCTGCCGGCCTTAGAAATTCAAATTCAAATTCAAAATATCTTAATTCAAGTAGGCATTTACACGCACTCTTGAATCATCAATTATTACAATAAAAAAAGGTCAGTGTAGTCAGTCCGTGAGTAAGCTACCAACTTCTCGGAATGCTGCTCTGTTGAGAAGAGTCGGGCGGAAACTCAACAGCTTTTTTAAAAGAAATTTAACCTTCTTAGATGATGTATATTATAATATCAATACTACAAATGAGTCAACATCTTAAGTTCCACACATTTTGATCTACTAAAAAGTCTTAAACGTCATAATAAGATTTGTTTTATAATAAACTTTTGATTTTAGATTTAAAACTACGAAAATTAAGGTCTAAGATATCTTGTGGAACTTTATTATATATATGTATACTCAAGCCTATGAAGGATATGTTAACTTTTTGAAGACGAAATTTTGGCTTTATGAGATTGTTTTTATTTCTCGTATTTGTCTCGTGTCTGTCACTACTATATAAAACTATTAAAATTTTGGCGTATAAATAATATGTTAGTAAATATGAATTGAGAAGCGACTGTAAGAATACCTGCAGAGCATCTTTAAGTTATAAAAAGCTTTTCGGCAGCACTGTCCAGTAATAAAATACCGTGAGATAAAATACTATGAAAATAACTAAAACAAACAAGTCGAGGCGTATTAACGTCCGTTAATTGTCTAACTTTTCTAATTGCAAAGATGGCGGAGCTGAATTTAACTGTGAATGTTGAAAGCTGGGGGTTACACTGCAGCTTTTTATCTAAAGTTATATTTAAGAAATTTGTTGAGTTAATCAGTCCTAACACTTCATTGTTAAGAAGGAATTTTCTATGCATTTAATTTTCTTACCATTTAAGACTAAATTATTATTTTCGAACCAATGAAGGACTCGTGACAGAGTACTTTTCTTCATCTTGATTAATCTTATCACGCTCAACTTTAAAAATCAGTAAAAAGTAGAATGTCACACAGATCTTTAACGAAAAAGGGTAAGTCATTAATATAAAATAAAAATAAAAAGGGGCCAAGAATAGATCCTTGTGGAACACCCATCTTTAAAACAAACAGTCGATTTAGAAATATTTACGTAAATCGTATCGACTATTTGATTCAGGTGAGAGGCAATAAAATCAAGCGCAGCGCTACGTACACAATAGTGGTTAAGGTTTGCACAGCAACATTTGATAGTCCACGCAATGAAATGCTTACTATTGCTTTACACAAACTCTGTCACCTGATTTAGAATAATTTTCTCGAAGATCTTACTTAAGGTCGGTAAAACCGAGATAGGCCTATAATTTTCGGGTTCAAGTTATCTTCACTTTCAAACAAAGAAACTACTTTACTGTTTCATCAAATCTGGAAATATAAGGGTTACTTGTTGAAAATAAGAGATAATTGTGAACCGATATCATTGTTATTATCATCTTTATTTATTTAAATATTATCAATTTTTAACTTTATAGGTTCATTGGCAGCCCTAGATTTTCCAGTAAAACTAGATAAAACATCCCAAGTTGTCTTTATTTTATCTTTTGAATTGATAATTTTGAACAGTAGACCACATAAAACATTGTCTCATCCCCTAACGTACTGAACGTTAGGGGATGAGACAATGTTTTAAGTGCCTTTTCCAAACAGGAATAAGTATACCTATGTATGTATGTAGGTACATAACTACCGAACGAAATTTGGCTCCACCAAATAACAACGGAGTTATTCAACTTTAAATTTTTTGAAATTTCGCTATGGCCACCATTTTGGATTTTGAAATAACAAAAAACACTTAAGTTTCGGTAAAGAATACTTAGACAAAATTTCAGCCCGCTAGCTGCCGCAAAGTCCGTTTTTGTGGTACGGATCAGAAATTCGCCATTTTAAAATTTTTAACCCAAGCAAAAAAACGGCTCGATATAAAAATTTAAATAATTTAAAGAACACACCTACTAATTATCGTGACGATTGCATCAAAAATACGTCTGCTATGTCAAAACAAAAACTTAAATCACTGCCATTTTGGATTTTTCCTCCCAGTAAGAAAAAAAACAGTACAAAAAATAAATAAATAACATAATCACCAATTTTTGTGACGATCGGATGAAAATTACTCCTCCTACGCCAAAAACAAAACTAAAAAACGCCGCCATTTTGGATTTTTTCGCCCAATCAAAAAAACGGTTCGACATAAAAATTCCAATAATTCAAAGAATACGCCTGCCGATTTTCGTGACAATAGGATAAAAAATACACCGGCTACGCCGGAACAAACATGCTAAAATACATACGGAAAAATAGGAGAATGGGCCTATCTAGTGTAAACGTAGTCCTTCGGACAAACGCTTCGCTGAGCTCATCGTTCATCCTTCGGTCAATAAATAGACTTGGCTTGTACGCAAACGTTCTTAGATATTTTAGAAAAAATTCAAACTTTATTCAAAAACGCCGGATTCCATTGCCTCTCACCATATAAATCATATAATTTTTCTCTGCTTCTATATGTTCATATGGTAGCTCAATTACTAAATTAAATTTTCGAGTATTTTATTATCGTTTTTGATTATTAGATTTTGTTGGTATTTATATTATTACATGTAATTATTAATTGGTGGCCCTCTAACAGAATATAGAGTCCACAATCTTACAACTGTTGTCTCTTCTTAATTGTTTTAACTTAAAGTATTTTTGTTCTTAAAAAATATCAACACAACAATCTCTTTCATCTCATACTTAAATACTTTTTTCTGTCTTCTCTGCGACATAATATGTAGTTAGCAACTAACAATGTTTCCTATAACGTTACTGATTCATCTCAAGGAGTTAAAATATCAACTTTAATTACTAAGTAGGTTATGTTATGTTTGAAGACAACTGAAAACAAAACATATTAAATATGTTGAAACATATTACGTCTGTATGATATATACAATTATATTTGAATAGCTTTAATACCTGATCCTGGTGCGTTTTTTGCATTTTTGCTGGAGGGGTATCTGCTTGTTCTTGTCAATATCAAAGGATTCCTTTAGTTTAGGACTTCTATATAAATATTGTCTTTTATTATCACAATCTAGACCGGAATGTAGACCAAAATCTTGTTAATCTATAGATAATTAGTTTAAATTCAATTTAGTTTCCTCGGTACAACAGGTGGTCGGGGGGAGTGTCGTGGAACTAAGATAGGAAACGGAGGATTATGTTTACGCCTAAATTTAAGTAATTTTTTCCGTAACTGTAATAAGAGATGTAAAAGAATAAGTTTAAAAATATTACTTTTCCTCTCGAAAAATTTTGGTATTAAATTTTTCTAAAAAGATATCTCTATGGTCAGATACGCTCCATTTAGACGCATCCTTTAACAGCCATTTTATTCATATCGGATCTTGTCTTAGGGTGATATAACGGATTCATCATTGATTAGAGTTAGCGTGGGAAGCGTTGGTTCAACTTGTTTTTAATTCACTAACTATTATTCATTATAAAATTATAATGACATATTACTGTGGGACTTAGTTCACGAGATTCAATTACGTGTGTGGGACCTTCAAAGATAATGTCGTTTAATATCCTTCTTTTATACGCAATGTCGTCATGAAGAGGGACAGTTATCCTTGGATAGAGACTTCGATGGGATGCTTAAGAGAACACTAACTTTGTACATATAACTTTTGAATTCTTTAAATACTTCATTCCTGAAAAATAAGTAAACTATTTTACAAATATCTTTATCTAATTTATTCCTTTCTTTACTTTAAAATGATACATGATCTTTCTATTATACAATATTTGTACATCTTTAATTACAAGTATCTTATAAAGATAAAAAATATATACGGTGTTGTCTTCAACATTGTATATTTTATACAATACGATATCAATGCAGCCATTATTAATTTGTATGTTTTGTTCAATAAGAGTGACTTACAAGTTTTCCTTATCTCAATTTAATAAACATTTGTCCAACAAACGATACAAATTCAATAATATAACAATTGTATTACTTTATTTCAGAAATTTTCTTTTAATATGAACAACAATATGTTTTCATTATTAAATAACTTACTTTAAATGTTTATATAATTGATAACTCATGAATGAAATAATGAACCTAATAATTATAAAGAAAACACTTTTTATATTTTTTTATATAAGACATTAAAAATAATAACTATTATAATTATATAATAAACCTTACTTAATGTTGTACATTATTTTTATTCTGTATTTTCCGTACAATCATTTGTTTACTTTTATAGGAGGCATTCTTATATGTGGAACAGTTATTTTACGGGATGTTATAGTACTTGTGATACCTACCACACTCGGTTCCATTGTGGTTATATCAGTGGTAATGTTATAATCAGTTCACTGTTTTATTTATGTTACTTACGTCTGATACAATTTGTAGATTAATGGGTACTATAGTAGTAATATTATTCAATATATCTACTTTTCTATTACCAGTTACACGTTCCATCAAATCTAGGCTCACTTTGTTTTGCTTTTCTATTTCATCAGACATAATTTCTATCATTTCTAAATATCCTTTTTCATTAGTCGTATTCGAATTTGGTAAACATTTTTTCGAATCTATACTCTCATTTGTTGAGTCTGTATCTGCACCCTCACTACTATTTACTTTTATTTGGAATAAATTATCATCTTGATATATTTCAGATTTATTGTTAAATTCGTCAAATATATCTATTTTTGATTCATATTTGTTTTTGCTCTTATCTAAACTATATTCAATTAAACTGTCAATAAGAGTTTCGAGTGTAAAATTTACAGCATCTGTTTTGTATAAATACAATGCTTCGACATTAACACCATTATTGTTTTCTCGTTTAGTAAGATATTTTTTATATAATTTAGGGCTAGTAGTAACAGATTCCAATTCGGGAAACATCGAAACAAAAAACTTTGATTGCCTTTTGTCATTATTTTTTCTATAATCACAAATTCTATTGAGTAATTGCTTTCCATGTAAGAGATGTCTGTTTGCAGGCCATCTTGTTTTAGATATGTCTATCTGGTCTCTTTTCGACTTGTCGTTCTTCATATTCTTTTTACCTCATTTCTAGTTTGGAAACTTTCTTGTATTTTAACACAAGTTCTTTAAATGGATTGGGTCTGTATATAAATTCCATTAGTTGTGGATGTTCCGTTTTTTCTTAGAATAAATATTATATTATTAAAATTTTCAAACAGAGTTATTCAATTTAATTATGTTTACTTACCAACATAATTATTTACATGATCAACCAAATCCTTCTGATTCTCTACAAGGAACATTACAGATTTAGGTGTTCTACTGTTTTGTATGGGATTGATATTATCTACAATTGATTTTGTTTCGACACATTTCTTCTCCGGTCTTTTCAAGCAAACATTTGGATAACAGTATGTTGGTTGCTCTACACACATTTGCACACATATGCAAGCTGGTGGAATATTATGAAACTCAGAGAAAACTATATTAAAGAAATGCTCAACAGCCACGGTATTCCCTGTATTTTTACATGGATTCATTTGTATATTTCCGGGGATGTAACTGTGAGATGCTGTAAATATTTTTTTTTGTGTAATTAAATTTATGAAATTTTACTTCTTATAAGTATAATTTAAAAGTATGTCATATTCTGTTTTAGTGTCGTAATTATTTATCTCGTCGTTTATATTTATTTCAATTACATTTAAATTTACTTACATTTGAAAAAAATATTATAATAATATATTTCAATGAGGAAATACATTTCATGTTATAGCACCAATAAATTAAATACCCTATATTATTATTATTATTGCCCTCTATATGGAAATATAATATAATTAAAATATCATTGCAATGAGTACATAATATTTCTGAAATAACATAAAATCAATCAGTGAGAAATTTATATATTAATTTGAACTATTACCCTAAAAATGAATGTCGTTCTTAATAATATTGGTATACTTTCTCGTAACTAAAGAGATTTTTCTAAATTACCCATAATTTTTAGTTCAAGCAAAACACAAAACAGCTGTAACTCGTTACTTCCTTGAAGTGTCTTGTGTCTACAACTGCGAGTATTGAAGACAATGTGAACTTACCGACGTCCTGTTTAGAAAAAATATCAAAGACTCGATGAGAAATGTTTTGTGTGGGAAGAAAATCTTGTGGATGTTTCAAAAATATTTTCTTTTACTTTAAGCCTTCTGTTTATCGATTGGAACTCATTTTATTTTAAACTGTTTTTCAGTATTGCTTTTTTATAATATTTTTAATAATACCTTAGTATGTTTAGAATAAAGTTCGTTGTGTATTTAGATTTTATTTTATTGTGTATTTATCACATCCTTTGTTTTGATATTTGTAGGAAAATTCAAAGGAAATAAATAAAATTGCATCATATTTCCACACTCTTAGTCGTAGACGAAGAAAATTATCTCGTCTATAATATGAATTCATATTATCCATCTATCATGTTATCCAACAATTATTTTATATACTCATGCTTATCATGTATGTTATATAACACTTTCATTTAAAAAATAAAAAAAGACATCAATACCTTCTCTTATGAGCTATTAGCTTTTAATGCAGAATTAACAAGAAAAAAGTTAAATAATACTTAGCAGTCAAAGTAAAATGAAATCACAAACTAATTTACGTGTACTTTGAAAATGTCAATTGAAAAACATTGCAATCTATGTAAAGCTTATTTACTTCTATAAATAGAAGATTTAGAAGACAAGATATATTTAAGGTTTTGATTACCTTACGGGTAATCCGAGCACGAAAAAAAAAATATTGAAGAATTAAAAAGAATTTAGTATATCATCAGGTCATATTCTTTATCTGCCTTGTAATTGAACTTCTAAAACCGATAAGTGATACGATCAGTAAGTACAAATCGTAATCCTAAGGTCATTTATAAAGAGCTATTTCTATCGAACGATTATTAAACATGCGAGTGAGTTATAAGAAACATTCTTACCCAATAACCAAATTTATTGTGAACAGCCACATCAGAAAATTACAGTCTAATAGAAGCGTATTTTGACAATTGTAATTTGCAACAATAAGACCTTATCTATCGTTTTTAAAAATAGCTTGAAATTGTCGTTTATAAGGGCAAATATTTATTTAGTCATAGTAAATAGAGTGTATCTAGTCTAAGCCTTACAATGAATATAATAATTATATCAATAGTATTAAGTGAGAGATAATGAGGTCCACCTAATAGCCGTATAAAAGCTGATCAGCTTATGATTTTGTGTTTAGTCTGAACAATAGGCACCAACATGCTAATAATATTTTTAATTATTAGTGCTGTCATACTAACTTTGGTGTATTTAGGAGGAAAGTACAATGAATATTATTGGACTAAACGTGGTGTGACTTTTTGTGACAAAAATAGACTGACGGGTCCTTTCTTCAATTATGTTTCCAGTAAAAATGCATTTTTCATACATATGCATAACATCTACAATAGATATTCCAATGAACCTGATGTCGGGATTGGAGCTTTGTTTACGCCCACCCTGTATGTCAAAGATCCTACTAACGTCCAGTGCGTACTTGCATCTGATTTTAATTCGTTCTACCACCGTGGCATTCAAATAAACGAAGAGGATAAATTGGCCAACAACATTTTGTTTCTAAATGGTAAAAAATGGAAACTTATCCGACAGAGCATGACACCTCTTTTTACTTCATCAAAACTAAAAAGTATGTACTACATTATTGATAAAAGTGCACAAGATTTTGTTCAACACATAAAAGATTCTCCCGAAATAAGAAAAGGTGATACGTTTAATACTTTATCAACTTTTTGCAGTGCAGCCATATGTGCAACAGTATTTGGAGTGAGCACTGAATCAATATTCAATTCACCATTCTTGAAGGTTGCACAAGAAAGTTTTCTACCGAATTTTAAAGGCAACTTACGTTTTGTTATCGCAAATTTTTCTGGTGCTTTGTTTAAATTATTGAATATAAAATTTTTCCAAGAATTTGAAGATTTCTTTATTGGTGCCATTAAACAGGTAGTTCGTCAACGTGAACGTGACAATGTGAAGAAACATGATTTTGCAGATATTTGTGTGGCTTTACAGAAAAATGGTACTCTAAAGGACCACGATACTGGGCTTGAATTGGAACCCACAGATGAATTACTCGCTGCCCAAGCATTTTTCTTCTTTATTGCCGGTGTAGAACCAACTGCTTCAGCTATGTTTGCTACATTGGTAGAATTAGGTCGAAATCCAAACATACAAGAACGTGTTCATGCAGAAATTGATAATGCCTTTGAAAAATGTGACGGCAATCTAACATATAATGTAATTGCTGAAATGGAATACTTGGATACGGTCATCAATGAAGCCACGAGATTGCATCCACCTATTGGATTCTTATCGAGGAAATGTGTTGCTAAAACCGTTTTACCCGTAGGTAATATTGAAATAGAAAAAGGTACGAAAATACTTATACCAATATTTGATTTCCATCATGACCCAAAGTTCTTTTCTGACCCAGAAGTATTTAATCCTGAACGCTTTTCTCGTGAGAATAAACACAACATTTTAGACATCACATATCTACCTTTCGGTAAAGGAAATAGGATTTGTGTGGGTATGCGATACGCTCACATGCAGGTGAAAAGTGGTTTAGTGCATATGTTACGCCATTTTACTGTAAAGACAAATATTGGTGAAGGTGGAATAAAACATATGAAACATCAAGTTCAAGTGAGACTAAGTAATGTAGATGTTGAATATTTAGCTAGAGAATGAAAATGATTATTTAAAATTTAATATATATTATATGTACTAAAGGTTGTCAACAATATATTATTTTGGTATTTTAAATATATCTGCTTGAATAGAAATTTAAATAAATATATTTTTTTAATATGTATGTTTTAATTCAATGAGTGTTGTTTGCTCTGTTGCCTCTTCTATATTACATTTTTAAATGTATTTGTAAGCATTGTGAAGTATAGAATCTTAAAAGGAAAAATCCTGAAGTTAAGTTATTTTTGTAAAAAACATTTTTAGGCAACATAAATATCATGGACAAGAATCAAGTTCAATCTAAAAGTAAGCTAATTACAAATAATATCTTCTTGTCTTTGCGAAATAACGTCTAACATATATAAAGCATGAAGTCATAGAGTATTGACTGACGGGGCTTTTGAAAAACCAATCATTGAATTACTATTTTGTTAAAAATATTACATGTTAATAGCAAATATATACTTCTTATAGATACGAAAGTAATATGTTATCATGCAATCTTGTTTGTATTCCTACTCCACATCATACCGATAGAACAGCATGGAAAATATCTCATCTCATTAAAATCACTCGACCTTTAAATACCCTTCAGAAACTCGAACATCTTTTATATAGGTACTTCACACAAGATTTTATGTGTTTATTAAAAAATAGTAATATAAAAGAAACTGCTTCGTTTTCAGTACGTGACACAGAAGTAAAAATATACTTTAAAAAAGTATTTTTCTTGATTTGTACCAATTTTAAGTGATATTAAGTGGTGTAATTCATGTATAAGAGGAAGAAGGAAGCCGAAAGTGATGACACACAACTCGTATATGTAATAATGATACAGAGATTAAATCCTGACAATAAATATATTTGGAGATTTTTATTTCTTTTTTATCAACGAATTCCCGACGAATATAGGAAAACTCAATGCGGTGATAGTTTTTTATTTATATATGAGGAAGACTGAAAGCTTCTTCGTTATTATATCGGACTGATGGTCGTAATGGCGTTGTCCGTATGGCAAAATAATACTATCGTCGTGCGTACAAACATATGTATTGCGTAAAAAGTTAAATCATTATGCAAAATCATTATTAATTACGACAGCGACGAAGCTTCTTAGCATTCCATGGACTCACCGTGCGGGTGCCGGCCCCATGGCGTTGCAAGGAGAGGAGTGCAAACAATGCCTGGAACTTGCGATCCAGGTGTAGGTTTAAGAGACCCCTTTACTATACGCATACACTCTCACCTTCACTGTCTACGCTTCTCTCCTAACTAACCTTCATAAGAACCTACAAAGCCGCCTTTGAAATAAGTTCTATAAATGAACCGATGATATTTCTAGAAAATCCTTAATTAAGCTTAGAGAGATTTTGATGTTATACCTGTCGCTCCTACTTCTACAGCGTATACATTAACTATAAATTTTTTCCTGATCAGTTCGTTACATAGTACGTTATACTTGTTAAGATTAAATGTATTATCGTTGGGTATGTTTGTTTCCCAGAGAACACTATGCTCCACAACCCTAGAAGCAAGTGTTTCGCGGTTCCTATTGCCTCCTCACAGATGTTGCAAGATTTTTCTGTGGCTTCGCCCCATCTTACTAAGTTACTTTGATCTGGGAGAGTCATATGGAATACTTTAAGATAAAATTTTATGCTGGTGATTATTTAATAATGCTGGGGACCAATCATGAAGCAGGGTGCGCCATTTGAAAGCCAGTGGAATACAAAAATCTCCTATGGTCACCCATTCATTTTGCAATTGTAGCAAAACTATAAAAACGCGGAGATATTGGTTCTACAAGACACAATTAGAATAATCAGAATCAATCATAAGTCAACTGCCTTACACCTATTTCAGCAATGATGAGTTCTAACAAAATAACAAAAGACAGCCAACATTACTCATAGGCACGATTTCTCCTATAAATAAATAATGATAAAAATAAAGAATATTCTAAATGTATAAATTTTATCATTTTTATATATTATTACACTGTGTTAAAAATGTGTATGATTTATGTATTTTTTTTGCTACTAAAGATGATATAAATGGAATTGAATTGGATAGAAGCATATTGCTTTTTAACATACCTCTTACTGGAAAAACAATAAAAATAGACTACGCTCAGTAGCATAAATGAAAATGATTTTATACTCAGAACCAGTATAAAGTCGTGTTTTAGTGTCACGACATTTCGCATAGATAATTGTCACCAATTGTTTTATAATTCTAAGGGCCTTGAATACGATAGCCGACCTAAAAGCCCTTGTTGTTCTTTACTCAGTACATACAGAAATCTATTAATTTTGCTGCAAACTATCGATATATAATAAGAATTGAAGTAGATCTAGCACATATCCTTGTGGAACTCCATTTGCTTTATAACTTCAGTCAGAATTAAAGCATTATTATAATTGTATACATTTGTTGTTTCAACATATTGATTCGTTTCTTAATATTACCTACCTGTTGTAAACAGTTGTAGATAGATCAAACTCTTTCCTTATCGTATCACTGCCCACCTTTCTGTTTGAACGCGTAATCTTTGCGGCGTCTCTTTTATTAAACTAAATTGGTTATACTATAAATAAGTCGTGAAAGTGATAAGAAAGATTGTTTATGTCTCTGAGTAAAGGGCAGAGGAAGGGTATGAACTAACGTACATATGAATGATTGTGCCACTATTAGAACTGTTATGCTTTATCAGTGTTAAGAATATGTATAGAAATAAACATTTAACAAATATGTTGAATATAAAATACATCAAAACATCACACTGCTTGCCATGTGAGCACACGATAACTTAGTTAGCAGAGTGATGCGACCCCAGGTTTCACTCGTTCATGTCGTACTCATGTTGATGATATATTTATTTTATTGTTGTGTTTTTTTAATTGGGATATTTACATAAAGATGGCTCAATCTCGAAAGGTGACATTGACAGCGCTGGAGGTGGTGTATGGAAAGACATACGATTTTTTTGTAGTATACATCTTCTGGGAAATGTTACAATGTTTAAAAGTATTAACAAAAAATCATACATCTATTTAAGATATTTCTTATATGATAAAACATTTATAGTTGGAATACTTTTTATGTTTACCATAATTTATTTACAAGAATAATTTTACCTATGAAAAATATTGTAATCTTGTTCGAACTAATCATTGCCGAAATAAAAGTGAAAAAGTCTAAATGTTATAAGATTTTGTAATTATGATGGCAGGATGAAATAAATAAATATATTAGTCTATCACCAGTAGGTAAATTAGTATTATTATAATTACAGAATAAACAAAGTTTTGTGTTTTCCCAAAATATGTGACAGTTTTATCAAATATAAAATATATGGACATAAAAAACTCTAACCGCGCTGATTTTTTATATTCATTCGGAATTTGTGGATAAAAAAACAAGATTTAGCATTATTATTTTATATATATACAAGTTTTTGTCAGCACTTTCATCTGCTCCTTCGCCTCAAATTATCTATATACATATATATCTATAAAATGTCTGTCCAAAGTGTGCAAAGAATATTTGAGTTTTGAAAGGATATTTGAAGGTCGAGTGACTTAAGAGATAAGATACTTTCCACACTTTCCTATCGGTGTGACGTCGAGTAGCAGCACAAATAAGATTGTATGATAGAATTTACTTTTGTGTTTACTTTTAATATGTAGTATATGTTATATGGAATAGTACACATTGATTTATTTTATTAGCGCTGGCTTGGCTCGATGGTTTGATGTAATTTTTTTAAGAACACTGACAAGTAATATTTATGTATTCGAACTTAATCTAGTCCATGATATTTATGTTTCCTTAGAAAAGTATTTTACAAAATGGCATATTACCCGGCTTCTTTTTATAAAGATTCTAGACATCACATATGTAGACAACTACATCTAAGAATATAAGATCTGAGAGACAACATTACAAAAAATATTCATTGAACTAAAACCATCCAAAAAAATATATATATCTTAAAATGGTTTTTAAGTATATATATAGGTAAAGCTATATTTAAAATATTTAAAATATATGTATAGATATATTTAAAATATTTATAAAATATTTTGCCAGCTGACTTTATTAGACTGTTGACTTATAACATATTATTTATTCAATTATAAATTATTTTCATTCTCTAGCTAAAAAATCAACATCTACATTACTTAGTTTCACTTGAAGTTGATGTTTCATATGTTTTATTCCACCTTCACCAATATTTGTCTTTACAGTAAAATGGCGTAACATATGCACTAAACCACTTTTCACCTGCATGTGAGCGTATCGCATACCCACACAAATCCTATTTCCTTTACCGAAAGGTAAATATGTAAAATCTAAAATGTTGTGTTTATTCTCACGAGAAAAGCGTTCAGGATTAAACACTTCTGGATCAGGAAAGAATTTTGGGTCATGATGAAAGTCAAATATTGGTATAAGTATTTTCGTATCTTTTTCTATTTCAATATTACCTATGGGTAAAACAGTTTTCGCAACACATTTCCTCGATAAGAATCCAATAGACGGATGCAATCTCATGGCTTCATTGATGACCATATCCAAGTATTCCATTTCAGCAATTAATTCATATGTTAGATTTCCATGATGTGTTTCAAAGACATTATCAATTTCTGCATGAACACGTTCTTGTAAGTCAGGATTTTGACCTAATTCTACCAATGTAGCAAACATAGCTGAGGCACTTGGTTCTACACCGGCAATAAAAAAGAAAAATGCTTGGGCTGCTAGCAATTCATCTGTGGGTTCTAATTCAAACCCAGTATCGGGGTCTTTAAGTTTACCATTTTTCTGTAAAGCCACACAAATATCAGCAAAATCATGTTTCTTCACATTGTCACGTTCACGTTGACGAACTATCTGTTTAATGGCGCCAATAAAGAAATCTTCAAATTCTTGGAATATTTTTATATTCAATAATTTAAACAAGGCACCAGAAAAATTTGCCATAACAAAACGTAAGTTGCCTTTAAAATTCGGTTGAAAACTGTTCTGTGCGACCTTTAAAAATGGTGAGTTAAATATTGATTCAGTGCTCACTCCAAATACTGTTGCACATATGGCCGCACTACAAAAGGTTGATAAGGTTGTAAATGTGTTGCCTTTTCTTATTTCGGGAGATTCTTTTATATATTGAACAAAATCTTGTGCACTTTTATCCATAATGTAGTACATGATTTTTAGTTTCGATGAAGTAAAAAGAGGTGTCATACTCTGTCGGATAAGTTTCCATTTCTTACCATTTAGAAACAAAATGTTGTTGGCCAATTTATCCTCCTCGTTTACTTGAATACCGCGGTGGTAGAACGAGTTAAAATCAGATGCAAGTACGCACTGGACGTTAGTAGGATCTTTCACATACAGGGTGGGCGTAAACAAAGCTCCAATTCCGACAGCAGGTTCATTAGGATGTCTATTGTAGATGTTATGCATATGCATGAAAAGTGGTTTTTTCCCAATAAAATAATCCCAAAAGGGCCCTGCTAATCTATTTGTTTTGTAAAAAGTCACACCACGTCTTGTCCAATAATATTGATTATATTTACCGCATAAATATATAAAAAAAACTATTAAACCACTGATGATAATTAACACAGTTATTAACATGTTTGCGACGAGTGTGAGCGAATCTTATAAAATAAAATAAATATAGCTTACTTGTTTATATATTTCGAATATCATACCTTATTATCATACGTATTACCATTTTTATCTCTACCTTGTTATTTTGCATATAGATCTGTGAACTTTAGTTTCTTAGTGGTTTTGAGTAACTTATAAAAAATATATATATTATATTTATTTCTATTTATTTATCTTTAGCTTTTCCACTTTGAATCAATAGCAGTGTTCACTTGTGTACGTTAAATAAATAACTAATTTTATATGAAATGTGTTATTTATAATGTTTAGAAATATTGAAATAGAAATGTGACTGTTAAATGAAAACCAACGTTAACAATAATGAGAAACATAGCCATCATGAACACATTTGTGAAAAATAAGAATGAACAATCGTTATCGTTAATTGCTCTATTTGTACGAATATGTAATTTTATAACTAAACTACGAGGTGATAATTTCAATGGTAAAGTACCCTGGTAAACAATAAATTTAATTAATAAGCTGTTTAATCAATTTAGATTTGTTGTTCACTTTCAATGTAAGAGAAGAAGAAGTGGGAGAAAATCAGAAAAACAATTTTTTTAATTTTTCTGTGATCATAACGTTTGCTTACATGGGCAAACGTTCACCCCTAGTAGCCATAGGTGGCTCTTACATGTGACATGACGAAATTCTATAGAATCCTTGTGTTTTTTTAATTTATAAAAATAAATAAGAAATCATAATAACTTAAACGGCTATTAATGAAAGTGATCTCCGACACTGCGATATCATCGACTATCATCTTGTAGATTAATTATAAAATTACATCCTCATGCAAATAGAGCATGCCATTATTTTTAACGCTGGTTTTCATTTAACATTTACATTGTTATCTTTAATATTACAAAATATTTTATCTGTTCGTGAACTATTAATATATTACCTTGCTTGCTATACAAATAATTATAATAAGATTTAAAACAACGTTTTATATAACATTATTTTCGTATTCTTAAATAAGTCACTCAAAGATAATTAAGTTCACAGGTGCATGTGTCGTTGACATATAATAGTAAGTTAACGATAATAACTCACATGGTCATACATGTGATAATACTTTAAGATATTAAAAGCATATAAACAAATATACTGGAGAATTTTTTTGTATTTATAATCAATATTTTTGTCACAAACATGTTAATAACTGTGTTAATTATCATCAGTGGTTTAATTGTTTTTTTTGTATGTTTATGCGGTAAATATAAACAATTTTATTGGACAAGACGTGGTATGACTTTTATAAAACAAATTAATAAGCAGGGCCTTTTTGGGATTATTTTACAGGGAAAAAACACTTTTCATGCATATGCATAACATCTATAACAGATATCCTAATGAACCTGCTGTCCGAATTGGAGCTTTGTTTACGCCCACCCTGTATATGAAGGATCCTACTAACGTCCAGTGTGTACTTGTATCTGATTTTAAGTCGTTCTACCACCGCGGTTTTCAAATAAACGAGGCGGATATATATAAATAGAATACTTGATATGGTCATCAATGAAGCCACGAGATTGCATCCATCTATTGGATTCTTATCGAGGAAATGTGTTGCAAAACTATTTTACCCATAGGTAATATTGAAACAGAAAAAGATACGAAAATACTTATACCAATATTTGACTTCCATCATGACCCAAAACTCTTTCCTGACCCAGAAGTATTTAATCCTGAATGTTTTTCTCGTGATAATAAACACAATATCTTAGACATTACATATCTATCTACCTTTAAGTAAAGGAAATAGGATACGCTCACATGCAGGTGAAAAGTGGTTTAGTGCATATGTTACGCCATTTTACTGTAAAGACAAATATTGGTGAAGGTGGATTGAAATATTTAAAACACCAATTTCAAGTGAGGCTAAACAATGTAGATGTTGAATTTCTAATTACAGAATGAATATATATATTTTATGAATATAATCGATAATTTAATTTAAGGTTGTCAGAGAACAAAGTATAATTGTTTAGAATACAGTGTTTTCTTTGTGTATGTTTTAAAATTTATAGATTATTATTTAGATTGTTTTTATATTTGATAATTATATGCATTTAGTGATTAAGGCTCTGCGAAATGTCTTTAAATGCCTTTTATTATTATAAATTATTTAGTTTTGCGTGCACCCTTTTTTTTTTGCCTGTATTGTCTCTATTTATATTTATAAGAGAAGAAAATAAAAGCTTTATACTCGCCTTGAAATACAAAGCGGCGTAATAAAAAATATAATTAAGTTACATTAGTCCTTAATAAAACAGACTTATATCGGATTTCATCACGCCATGACCCATCTAATATTTTAACAGACTATTTTATTTTCACAGTAATAAATCTGGTATGTTTTACCAACTCCCCCGTAGCACTTTTGGACACCATAAGTCACTTTCTCTTTTAGCCATTTTCTTCCAGTTATTCCAGTTTTCTTAATATTTACAGAGGTAGATATAAAGAAATACATTAAGACTCTCTATTGAACAGATAATTGAACTAGCCTCAGTAGAATTAGAACTAGTCATCATTGAAAGCTTTTATTTGTCAATTGAGCAAATTATGGACGAGGTTTTACTAAAATATCAAAAATAAATCTCAAAATTTATTAAGTATCAAGTTTTAAAATGTATTTATTTCACATGTTTATTGATCCAACTATATAGATAATATAATTACTGATATTATTCCAAGTTTCAAAAGTTTGTCTCTCACCACTGTGACCAATGTATTAAGTTCAAAGGTAACAAGAGAAAAAAATTTAAAAAGGAAATAACTTTTGTACCAGTAACTGCTGACCGAATGTTACGAAAAGTGTTTTAATATACTTGACAAATTACTATAAACATAACTAAAATTGAACGAGTCGAGCCATATCAACGTCCATTTATTTTCTTACTTTTAATAATTGTCTTACTTAGTTGCTAAGATGGCCGAGCTGAGTTTAACGGACAATGTTGAGAGATGGAAATTCCACTCGAGTTTTATCTAATGTATACCTCAGAAAAGAGTTAAGTCAGTCGGTTCTTACTATTTATTGTGTGGAGAAGAAGTAGGAGGAGTATGCTACAATCTTATCTTTTAACATTAACAACAGCAACATTTAACAAAAGTGTAAAGCTTATGCATTTAGTTTTCTTCACATTTAAGACCAAATTATTAATTAATATATAAAGAACACGCAAAGCATTGTTTACTTTTTCATAATTAGTTCTATTACGGTCAACTTAAAAAATATGTAAAGTAAAACTGAAAAAGGGGGCAAAAATAGTTCCTCGTAGCTCACCCATCAGTAGGCGAGAACCAGCCATTTTAGAATTATTTACATCGATCGTCTAGATTCTTTGATTGAGGTAAGTAACAATAAGAACAAACGTAGTAGTGTTTGATGATCTACATAATCAAAGGCTTTGGATGAATCGCAAAACATCCTGATAGCATTCTTCTCTCATGCTTGACAAAAGTGCTTTAGAAGCCCAGCACTCGCATCAGTTGTTGATTAACCTTTAGCAAAACCATATTATTCACTATGCATCAATTTATTGCTAGGAACAGATTCTGTCATTTGGTTTGGAATATTTTTTTCCAAAATTTGACTTAAAGTCGGTAAAAGAGGGATAAAGAAAGGTCTATAGTTGCCGGTTATAATATTTGCCACTTTTAAATAAACGAACTATGGTACTATTAAAAATGGTAATTATAATAGAAAGAATTCAAAAACTGCATATGTATATGGATGTGGTAAAGCGGAAGTTTACAATTATACATCTTTTATAATTTACATGATTGGAAATTATACATACTCACTTAAGTAAATTGTTATTAATTAAAACTTAAGCGAATATTTAAATGGACTACTGCATTTAGTCTTTGCTAAGTTATAAAAAATGTCAAACGTCGATTATTTTATTATTCAACAGTCTCATTGTACGAAATTACAAAAAATCTAGATCTGAGTTTTGACTGAAATGAAATAAGTTCTAGTAATTTTAGGCGCATTGTTAAAACGTATATAATTATGGGACATTTTTAATATTTTATTATTATATCATAGATGTTGTCAACTACTTTACCTAAGACCCCCCCTGCCCCCAACAAGCTGTTTATTATGACTTTCTTAGAGAAAAAGATATTCTATAAGCATAAAATTAACAATTAGATCATTGCCCCTGACAACAGATGGGCATTACCCTGTAAAAGCAACAAGATTTGCTTAAAAACTCTCTATCTAATCAGAAATAAAGAAAAAGTTATTTAATCAGAATGATAGGAATAAGATCTTTTTATCTTGTAACTTAGTATTATGTTATGGAACTCAGTTTTTTAGCTAATAATTTAATCGCATATTGCATAAAATATCTGCGCAAATATGACCCAGTGTGCTTTTGCATGATAATCACATTGCCATGAATTAATTTTTTTTATAGACATCAAAAATATTTGTTACAAGGAACGCAGAAATATCACATGACAGGTAACAATTTAAAATGGCTCTACTTTATTAACTGTCGTTATCAACATTCTAAGTAAATAAGACCGTTTATGATCATAAGCAACTTCATCTTTGAAATTGTTTCCATTGCTCAAGAATGTGGTGGAGATACTATAGAATGAGTATGAGAACTCCGGCTATCAAATGTGATATTACGATTTCAATTTCATAAAAACTACTGCTTGATATGGAAACCAAAATTATTTCAAATATTAACCACTCAAGGGATTTCATTCCATAGGATTCAAGGGATTTCATTCCATAAGATTCAAGCAATGACACCATCTCATAACATATTTTGAGATGGTGTCATTGCTTGAAATGTAATTTTCGTATAAAACGACGAACATTTATTAACTATCATTTATTAATTTGTTTCTTAAATCCATTATTTTCTAAAAAAAAAATATTTAGACTAGTTGCATAAACCTTATTAAAATAAGTATCTAATATGCTATAAGATGACTTTAAAAGTTGTGATGTCACAATATGAAAAATTTAGACAACTCAAAGTATAAGAGAATTATGTGATATTTCCTGAAAAACCACACCTACAATGCATTGTACATAATGATATATATTTTCCGTGTTTATAGTAAGTTCATATTATAAATATCTGGGTATAACCATTGATAGTTATGAGTAACAGGAATATATCCTAACTTGTTCATTATGGCATAATATGATGTAAAACTTTTCAAACTATAAAAATATATTTTAAGACTTTTTTTATATGGTTTTATATGAAATTTTTAAAAGTGTCTATACTTCAATACAGATATTATGAAAAAATTTCTCCATAATCCATAATAATAATAACATTTGCTTTAGGTATAATCCACTCAGTGAGTGAAACTCGTTGTATGTTTATTTCGTCAAATTACTTCCGAAACGTTGAGTTTTGACAAAAGGTAATGTAAATTTTAAAGAATGCATGTAACTAATATCTTTAGATATTTTTTATATTGGTGAAGGAATTTTACCTTATATGTGTGAATTACAAACTAATACTTCCTATGAGATCAGCGATGTATGTAAAATTTGAGACCTTCAATAGAACAGTGTCATTCTGCGATAAGTTGCAATGTATATATATATGAGTGTATTCAAGGTTTAAATTCAGAGCTTCTCGTCTAGTCCTCTGCAACTGTAGTGCACGCGTGTAGTGTTTTAGTATTGATACTAACCATCAGTAAAATAAATAAATAATAATATTTAATTTAATATTCTAAAAGTTGGTAAATATTTTATTAGTGCTGATTTAAATCAATCAAGTCACTGCTTTTCATGTCGAGTGTTTCTTTTACATGTCAGTTATTTTTTTGCAATTAATTGCATTAAAATTGCAATTACTTTAAGTTAAATCTTTAAAGTAACAAACAAATCTTAAAAATATTGTTATTAAAAAAAAGTCAGTCTTTTAAATTTAAGTGTTTAAACGTTTTTATTTATTGTGTTTATAATATTAGTATAGTGTTTTGTAACATCACTTTTGTGTATTTAACAAACAAATAAAGAATAGAAGGGCTATTCTATTTTTCTCTATAGACTTTGCTAAATTGAATTCATGCCATGTTGTATAACTTCATTTTGTTCTAAATTTTGTAGGTCAGTGTCAGTCACACCCACTTTGCAATCTACGTTTATTAGTGTGGAGACTTGACCAAGGTTATTTTTCTACATAATTGAATGTGGAAAAACTAATAATATTAACTATAGATAAAATATTTGCAATAAAATTTAGATTTATTTTTAGATTATTATGGGTTTTACAAGAACGTGGGATTCTTCTTGTCCGCGAGTGTGGGATTCTTGGGAAATAAATGGCACCAAGTGGATAATCCAGGACCTGACTCCAGAAGACGATGAGACAGCTGTACAAATTCTGAGGGAGCATCTCGTTCCCGATGAGACGCTGTGTTCTCTAAGCAGTATGTTATTCATTGGTAGCGAAATAGATTCGATTAAGGAACAAACTTGTACCAGTGTTTTTAGTTAAAAGTTGTAATTTCCGGCAAAACGAAATATTAAAACGATGTTTTTAATATTTTCAATTTCAGACGCTTTCAAAGATATTTCAAATTTAATTATCATATATTTTAATTTTATTATAAAATTTTAGAGCTATATGACGATCCGAAAAGCTTAAAAAGCATAACGGATTTCTGGCGAGAGTGTTTTAAACAACGCATGTCACTCGCCTGTTACACGGAGGTCGAAGGCAGGAAATCGCTGGTAGCACTTAATGTATGTGTTGTGGATACTGTGGACGACCGAATCCCTGATATAGAGGTCAGTCAGATTTTTTATAAAATATTAGTTGAAGCCATTCCTACAAAATGTATACTCAAACTGAGAATTTTCTTTTTAGATAGAAGGCGATGCTTGGAAAAATGTTTTTGACGCCCTGGTGTATATAGAGAAGAAATGCGACTCATTTGAATATTTCGGATATGATATTTTGTTACATGCCCTCGGACTTTCTGTGAGAAGGGAGTACAGAGGGGAAAAGTTAGGAAGCAAATTATTATCAGCACGGTGAGAATACTTTTATGAAAAGCTTTGATTTTATGAAATGATGTTTTGATAAATAAATTGAAAATAATATAATTTAGGACACAGCTGAGCTTTGCACATGGCATAAAAGCAACTTCAACTGTGTTCACTGGGCCTGCGTCACAAATATCAGCAGCGAGGACTGGGTTTAAATCAATATGCGAAGTCAGTTTGAAAGAACTGTCAGAGAACGGCATGGTTTATCCCCCGGACGGTAGCAGAGTAATAAAACTGATGGTCAAGAGCTTTGTATGATGTTATTCAATTATTAGTTAATATAATGTAAATGATATGAAGTATATATGATTAAGATTAATTTATTATATCTTAATAAAAAATACGTGTAACGTATTTATGATATTTAATATAAAAGCTAGTCTTAATTACAATATGATTTGATTGCTATTTTTAGTATAATATAAAAGCTTACACACTCAATATTGTAGTCTGTCTAACAATTTAATCCTTATAAATTTATTCACTTTTATAATTAATAGTATCTAAATAGTAGGCTAGTATCTGACTTTTGCAATACAAGTTACGATTTCGCATTTTTACTTTTATAGACTATTACTTACTACATCATTGCAAAACTTACACGTACTATCTGAATACCAAACGAGACACTATTTTTGCATAAAATACATATTTTTGCATAAGAAGTACGTCACGTCTCTCAAAACTGTCCGTGGTCCGGTTTGGTTCCACATAGCGTGTTTTCAATAATAAAATTCATCCACAATTGCCACCTATCATTTATAGCTTTAATTTAACTATATCAGAACTAACCTCAACCTCCACTTTGTTCGATTCACCTTCGAAATGAATGAATGAGAAAGAATTTAGCCTTGAATAAAGATAGCTTTAATCTAGTGAGTAAATTCTTTACTCTTTTTCTAAACGATTTATCATTTTTTGCTAAGTCTTCAAACTATCCTTTGTATGACAATGAAATATTTGTAATTACTAAGATAACTTCCTAGCCCTTCATATGAAGGTCGCATTGGTTAAATGTCTTTGAACTTAATTAATTTGTCCTAATCCACTATATGTTATACATGTGTGCTCGATGTGGAAATACCTCGATAAATTAAATATTACCATATAATTGTCATTGTACTAATCTTTCGCAATGAAATTGTTTTTTAAATATTTATACATAGTTTATAATTTTGTTTTTTACATAAATGCAAACGCAAACACCAAAATAACTTCGTATTTCGCTGTCTCCTGATCTTCCTATAATACTATATCTGATATCTATATACTCGGATGAATTCAGACCTCATCCGTTATGAATAGCCACGGCTTGGGTCAATTCATTATCTATTGCTCTAATCTGACAGGTTACTACTATGATGAAACAGGCAATTAAGAGAATCGACTTTTGCTGCTTATGCGACTTTTTAGTTATAAATATTTTATTGACAATATTTATTATTAGTATTGTGTATAATATATTTTTTGTTTTTGTGCCCTACTAAATATATATCGTAAATATTTTTTGTTAATTTTTTTTGTACAATATGAGTATAACTATCAATATCATATATATAGTTTAGGTAATCTTATTATACAGACGATGTTGACAATTGAGACATAGATAACGTCTTATCTTTGAAAATCATATCTGTGTTTTTAAATAACTTGTAGACGGCGCAAAAAATAGAACTTATAATAATTCTATTGTCTGTGACTTCGTCTGCTGATAATAATCTATTTTACAGCAATTAAAATTGCATTTTTAACTAATTATATAAAGATAAACGCCAAATTCGCAATAAAAAAGTAAAGATAAAAAGTATCCTATCTTTTAAGTTGGACCAAACGATATATATATATATATATATATATATAAATCATTTAGTTGAAATCGGTTCAATGGTTTCAAAGTTAAGCGCAAAGGAACATGGTAACATTGTGGCACCCTAAACTGTCAATTACTAGCCTAGTGTTATAGTGTCTAGTGTTTAGTGTTACCATTTTAAACAAAGACAGATATACCTATAGGTACATTAAAACAAGCTTAGATATAAGAAATAAGCGTTGTAATACAAAGATTTATGGAAACTTTCTGAAAATCTTTTGTACCATTCTTTCATCACTCATTCGGTCGACGTGCCCAAACCACCTGAGCACGTTCTTCTTGATTCTCACCCTGACATCTTCGATAGTACCTGCCTTTCTGTGGATTTTTTCGTTGCGGATTCGGTCACCTAGACTGACTCCGCATATTCTGCGAAGAGATCGCGTCTGCACACCATGCATTTTTCTTACATTCTTCATCTGTGTTACCCACGTTTGTTTTTTTTTAAAGTTTTATCATTTAAGTTATTAACTTACATTAATTTGAATTTTCGTGCTGGAACCCCAAATATTTCTAGGAGAAAATGGAACCTCTATGTTCCAGAGGAAATCTATTAAATTAAAGCATTTCAAAGATTATTCCGAACAAACAGAAAGAGAAATGCTACAAAGAAATATGAAGTAAGCTCTTAAGAAATCAAAACAAAATTTGTAATCATAGAGTGACAATAAAACTTTATGTATAATAATAGATTATAAGTTATGATCATTATATAACATGTATGTAACTGCATCAATTATTTTATCCAATATTGTAATGCGAAAATATTTGTAAATCGAAAATTAGTTGTTTTCCGATTGATTGCATCTGTAAAGATTTGTCAAATGTCAAAAGTGACTGTACTATATGTCGCCTTATAAGTCTTTGGGCAAGCCTGAAATACTGCTTCACTCTATTGGCGCGGCATTGAGAGTACACGAGCAAATTTGTGTCTTCATCGGAATGAACTGAACGTGGTTCATTTCACCCAGCTCAGAGACCATCCCCAGGGTGGTTTATATAGAAGACACAAGTTTCTTTCAGCACTCGTCAACATTATCTTCTTATGCAAAAATGTGTTTTTTATATAAATGCGTTAAAGTTTTGCAATGATGTAGTATTAGTCTGTGAAAGTAATAATGAGAAATCGTAACTGTTTTTTCTCATAGTTAGCGTCGCAAAGGCAGATTAGCCTCACATTAATATTTAAAAAAATGTATATTAAACATATTTATAAATCTGTACAAATATATGAAGATTCAATAACTATAGAGACTACAATATTGCGTGTGGTATAAGGTTTTAACAAAAGCATACTTTTATTTTAAACAAATAATTTATTAAATTGTATAAATTACAATCCAATTAAAAACATATAATATTCAGATAAATTTAAATTCGAAATCTATATATTATTTATTGTGTGGTTACATTTAGAATTACACACACAGACATATATATGTATATGTTATATCTTCTTTATACTAAATATAGCAATCAAATCACATTGTAATTAAGACTAGTTTTGATATTAAATATCGTAAATACGTTACACGTTTTTATTATTAAGAAATAATAAATTAAGCTTATCATGACTTACTTAATATAATTTACATTATTTTTACTAATAATTGAATAACATCATACAAAGCTCTTGACCATCAGTTTTATTACTCTGCTATCATCCGGGGGATAAACCAGGCCGTTCTCTGATAGTTCTTTTAAACTGACTTCGCATATTGATTTAAGTCCACTCCTCGCTGCTGATATTTGTGACGCAGGCCCAGTGAACACAGTTGATGTTCCTTTTATGCCATGTGCAAAGCTCAGCTGTTTCCTAAATTATATTATTTTCAATTTATTTATCAAAATATCATTTCGTAAAATCAAACCTTCTCATAAAAGTATTCTCACCGCGCTGATAATAATTTGCTGCCTAATTTTTCCCCTCTGTACTCCCTTCTTACGGAAAGTCCAAGGCCATGTAACAAACTATCATATCCGAAATATTCAAATGAGTCGCATTTCTTCTCTATATACGCCATAGCATCAAAAACATTTTTCCAGGCATCGCCTTCTATCTAAAAACGAAATTCACAGTTCGAGTATACATTTTGAAGGAATGACTTCAACTTATATTGTATAAAAAATCTGACTAACCTCTATGTCAGGGATTCTGTCGTCTAGTGTATCCACTACACATACATTAAGTGCTACCAAGGTTTTTTTGCCTTCGACCTCCGTGTAACAGGCTAGTGACATGCGTTGTTTAAAACACTCTCGCCAGAAATCCATTATGCCTTTTAAACTTTTCGGATCGTCGTATACATCTAAAATGCGATAATAAAATAAAAATATATGACATAATAAATTTGAAATATCTTTGAAAGCGTCTCAAATTGAAAATAATAAAAATATCATTTTAAAAATTTGTTTGGAAGTAAATTACAACTTTTAACTAAAAACACTGGTACAAGTTTGTTCCTTAATCGAATCTATTTCGCTATCAATGAATAACATACTGCTTAGAAAACACAACGTCTCATCGGGAACGAAGTGGTCCCTCAGAATTTGTATAGCTGTCTCATCGTCTTCTGGAGCCAGATCCTGGATAATCCACTTGGTGCCATTTATTTTCCAAGAATCCCATACTCGCGGACAAGATGATTCCCAAGTTCTTTTAAAACCCATAATGTTCTAAAAATAAATCTATATTTTATGGCCAATATTTTATCTATAGTTAATATTAATATTAATATTAGTTTTGACACAAACAATTTTAAAGAAGAAAACCTTGGTGAATTTTCTACACAATGTCAGACCAAATATAGATTGCAAAGTAGGCCACTGACCTATAAAACTGAAAAACAACATGAAGATATATAATATGACATGAATCCAATTTGGCAAAGTCTGTCAAAAAAAATAGAATAGCCCTCCTATTCTGTTTTTTTGTTTGTTTGTTTGTTGTGACACAAAAGTGATGTTATAAAATACTATTCATTATATAAAGAGTTGAATATTATAAACAAAATAAATAAAAACGTTTAAACACTTCAATTTAAAAAACATACTTCTTTTGAATAACATTATTTTAAAGACTTGTTTGTTGTTTCAAAGATTTAACTTAAAGTAAATGCAATTTTAATGCAATTAAATGCAAAAAATAATTGAAATTTATAGAAACACCCGATATGAAAAGCAGTGACTTGATTGATTTAAAGCAGCACTAATAAAATATTTACCAACCGTCAAAATATTATAAAATATTATTATTTATTTATTTTCCTGATGGTTAGTATCAATACTAAAACACTACACGCGTGCACTACACTCGCAGAGGACGAGACGACAAGTTCTGAATCTAAACCCAGATACACTCATTTATATATAGACATTGCAGCTTATCGCAAAATGAAACTGTTTTATTGAATGTCTAACATTATACATTCATCGCTGATCTCAATAGAAAGTATTTATTTGTAATTCCTTCACCAATATAAAACATATCTTAAGGTTATATTAGTTTTATGTATTCCTTAAAATTTAAATTGCAATGATAATGATCAAGCTAGGCTATACCCAGATATTTATAATATTAACGTACTATAAACACGGAAAATATATATCATTATATACAATACATTGTAGGTGTGATTTTTCAGGAAATATCACGTAGTTCTCTTATTCGTTTTCACTTTCCATCAGGTGGAATGTAGTCAATCATTAATCTAGAAAGTATAAAAAAAAAGAGTTATCTGGACAAACCCTTTGTGGTGGAATGGACTTAAGTGGTTAATTACTATTTGAAATAATTTCTTTCTTCATGTCAAGCAGTATCTCCAATGCAATTGAAATCGTAATATCACATTTGATAGCTGGAATTCTGATACAGATTTTTTAGTAATGGAGTAACGGAAAGTTTCAAAGATGAAGTTATTCATGATGAACTGTCCAACAGTTGGAATATTGATAACCGCAGTTAACAAAGTAGAGCCATTTTAAATTGTATGCCATATGATATTTTTTGTGTGTTTTGTAGCAAAATTTTTTGTGAACCGACATAACGTATCACATAATTTGTAGGATATGGATGTTCAATTATAAATATGTGAACTAAGCGATAACAAGGAAATTAAGTATAGTAAATATTATTATGACCACACTGAAAGGATACGTTTTAATACAACCATACTTTCTCTGGAATATGTTTTCGAATAAGATCTAACAAAAAACCCGGTCAGTAATAAATGTTGACATGATTATAATGCAAAAGCGTGCAAATACGAGATATCACACTAGGTCATATTTGCGCAAACATTTTACACAATATGCGATTAAATTATTAGCTAAAAAACTTAGTTCCATAACACAATATTAAGATAACATGGTAAAAAGATCTTATTCCTATCATTTTGATTAAATAACTTTCTTTGTTTCTGATTAGATACAGAATTTTTGAACAAATCTTGTTGTGACTATAGGTTAATGCCCGTCTGTTGTCTGGGGCAATGGCCTAATTGTTAATTTTATGCTTATAGAATATCTTTTTCTGTAAGAAAGCCATAATAGACATCTCGTTGGGGGGGGGGGGGGGGGGGGGAGGGGGGAACCTTGAACAAAGTAGTTGATAACATCTATGATATAATAATAAAATATTATTTAGCTTCACGCCATATCCCTTACGGGGTAGCCAGAGACGACGGAGCGCCAAACGCTACGGTCCCTGCATACCTCTTTCGCCTCGGCCACAGACATCAACCTCTTCATACATGCCCTCCGGGGGGTCCTCATACTTTTTATGTGACCTTCCTCCAGTATCATAAATACAGAGTTTTCGAAGGTCACTCGAGGCCTCCCCCTTTCTCTCTTACCACTCACTTTTCCTGTATAAATCTTTTGTACCATTGTTTTATCACTCATTCGTTCGACGTGCCCAAACCACCAGAGCACGTTCTTCTCCATTCCCACTGCGACATTTTCGCTAGTACCTGCCATTCTGTGGATCTTTTCATTGCGGATTCGGTCAGCTAGGCTGACTCCGCATATTCTGCGAAGAGATCGCATCTCCACAGCATTCATCTTTCTTACATTCTTTTTCTGTGTTACCCACTTTTGGCTGCCGTATAACAGCGTCGGTAGCAAAACCGCATTGTGTACAGCCAAACGTGCAGCTATGCTGACGTTTCGCCGTCTCAACAATGCAGCCAGGGCACCGTTGACTCTGTTACCGGCAGCAATACGCCTTTCCACATCCACAAAAGCACAGAAAACCTTTTGGTTTAGGGCCAAAAACTTTTCCGTGATCATGCGGAGGGAAAAGATCTGATCTATACACCCTCTTCCAGGTCTAAAACCTCCTTGGGCCTCCCACAACAGCCTTTCAGATCTCTCTTGCATTCTTCTCGTCAATATTTTAGCATAAACTTTACCGCCCAAGCTAATCAAACTGATAACCCTATAGATTGCACAATCTATCTGTGAACCTTTGCCTTTATACAAAGTTACGATGACTGCACCTCGCCAATCTTCTGGGACCTCTCCTGATTTCCAGCATAAATTGCACAAAAGCCAGAACAAGTCCAAGACGCGTGGCCCACCATATTTGATCATCTCGGCAGTAACTTCATCTGCTCCCGCAGCCTTACCACATTTCAGACTTCGAATCGCGCTCTCCACTTCTTCCAAACTGATTTCACCATCGGCTACATCGGGATTCAGCAATTCGCTGATACTCGAGGCCGAGGCGTCCTCACATTCATACGTCTCCTTGTAGAAGTCCGCCCACCGCTGCAAAACGTGTGCTTGCTCTGTTAAGATTTCACCGTTCTTCGAAAGCACCCCTTTCATTCTACAGGTTACCGAACAACCCCGGGAATCACTAACTTCTCGCCAGAGAAGCTTCTTGTTTTCCCGGAAGTTGTTTGTCAAACTTTCATCCCTTTCTTTCTCAGAATTTTCGCGCTTCATCCTTATAAGTGCTTTCGTTTTGTGCTTTTGCAGCTTGTACTCTGTTTTTCTTATCTCTCTCATACTTTTATCCTTACCCGAGGCTTTATAATCCAACCATGCTTTATAATCCAACCATGCTTTCTTCTTTAACTCCACAGCGTCTTTCACTTCATCATCCCACCATTCATCGCGCTTCTTACTAAAACCTCTTTTCCTTTTACCACATACCTCTGTCGCTAATTTCACCATACCATTCCTAAGATTCTGCCAGCATACTTCAGCACTTTCATTTCCTGAGTCACAGCTTTCAAGCTTTTTGGAAACCCTTTCTTGATATTCCTCTCTGATCGGTGGATCTTGAAGATTCCAGCTTCTTATGCGATAATTCGACTCCAAGCTAGGGCTAAACACTCTCGTGTCCATAACTTGGCTTCGAATACGCTGATCCACTAGGAATAAATCAATTATACTTCTTTCTTCCGCTCGCTCCCATGTGTACATGTGAATTCGTTTGTGATCAAACATCGTGTTTGCCACAAACAGATTTCTCTCCTTACACAATTCCAAAATAAACTTCCCAGCCTCATTTACTCTCTTATCACCGTACTTGCCTAGCACGCTTTCGTAACCATTTCACGCGGTTCCAACCCATCCATTCATTTCTCCACATACCATCAACTTTTCATTATCTCTGACACTACTTAGAACATCCCTGACACTCTCCCAAAACTCCTCGAGATCGCTCACTGGAGCTGAGGATACTGGCGCATAAATGACCAACAAGAATACTCTTGTTATCTTCAGCTTAAAGCGAACCCAAAGAAGCCTCGGGTTGATAGCTTTATATTCTACCATTGCATTAACCATTCGAGAGGACAACAACACGCCTACACCTTGGCAACCTCGCTCACCCTCTGGAACCCCAGCTCAGAAAGCGACCCGGTTGCCAGGCAAATCGGTCGCATCAGTGCCTTTTCGTTTGGTCTCAGACACACAAATAACATCCAGATATTTGTCATCCATCACATCTAATAATTCATTCATCTTCTGTTCTATTCCTCCTCTTACATTCCACGTAGCTATTTGTAGCTCCGTCCTCCACCTCTCGCCGTTCGGAACATGGCGTGTTGGTTGGCGGTCCCCAACGCCGCATTCGTTCATTTTACAATATAATTTTAATAAAATAATTCACTATAAATCAATTTAAAATTACAAAAAATTAAAATTAAAAAATAAAAATTAATAAATGTCTCAAAAAATTAACTTAAAATATTAAAAATGTCCCATAATTATATAGGTTTTAACAATGCGACTAAAATTACTGAAACTTATTTCATTTCAGTCAATACTCAGATATAGATTTTTGGTAATGTCGTATAACGAGATTGTTGACTAATAAAATAATCGAAGTTTGACATTTATTATGATTTAGCAAAGACTAAATGCAGTAGTCCATTCTAACATTCGCTCAAGGTTTAATTAACAACAATTTACATAAGTAAGTATGTATAATTGCCAATCGTGTATATTTTAAAGATTTATAATTGTAAACAGTCACTATACCACATCCATACTAATGGTAACTAACCGCTGGACCTGGGAAATAACATGGGTACTTCATGAGTCACATAATCTAAGCCCGATAGGTGAAGCTGTAGTGGAGCTGTAATGGTGAATCTGTAAGTGCAGCTACTTCTTATTAAAAATGGAAATGGAAGTATATTTGAATATATGACAATATTTTTATTTATTTATTTATATCTTTTTCACTTTCAATCAATATCAGTGATCACTCGTGTACATCAAATGAAAGTGGCAGGAGAGCCTATTTTTCTCAAATGAACCAGTAGAACGCTTTCCATTCACATCTACTTTTTGAATTCTTTTTACTATTATTACCATTTTTAATAGTAAAACAGTTCCTTTATTTAAAAGTGGAAAAAGATTATAACCCGGCAATTATAGGCCTCCTTTTTATCCCTCTCTTACCGACTTTAAGTATAATTTTGGAAAAAATATTCCAAACCAAATGACAGGATCTGTTTATAGCAATAAAATGATGCATAGTGAACTGCCACTGATGCAGGTGCTACGCTTCTTAAGCACTTTTATCACGCATGAGGGAAGAATGCAATTGGGGTGTTTGCAAATGCAATTATGTAGACCATCAAACACTACTATGCAAACTTAACCACTATGGTGTGCGTAGTGCTGCGTTTCTTATCGCTACTTACCTGAAGCAAAGAGCCCAGACAGTTAATGTAAAATTAAAGTAGGCATTTACACGCACTCTTAAATCGTCAATTATTACAATAAATAAAGGTCAGTGTAGTCAGTCCGTGAGTAAGTTACGAACTTCTCGGAATGTTGCTCTGTTGAGAAGAGTCGGGCGGAAACTCAACAGCTTTTTTAAAAGAAATTTAACCATCTTAGATGATGTACATTATAATATCAATACTACAAAAGAGTCAACATCTTAAGTTCCACACATTTCAATCCACTAAAAAGTGTTGAACGTCATAATAAGATTTGTTTTATAATAAATTTATTTTAGATTTAAAACTACGAAAATTAAGGTCTAAGATGTCTTGTGGAACTTTATTATATATATGTATACTCAAGCCTATGAAGGATATGTTAACTTTTTGAAAACGAAATTTTGGCTTTATGAGTTTGTTTTTATTTCTCGTATTTGTCTCGTGTCTGTCACTACTATATAAAACTATAAAAATTTTGGCGTATAAATAATATGTTAGTAAATATGAATTGAGAAGCGACTGTAAGAATACCTGCAGAGCATCTTTAAGTTATAAAAAGCTTTTCGGCAGCACTGTCCAGTAATAAAATACCGTGAGATAAAATATTATGAAAATAACTAAAATAAACAAGTCGAGCCGTATTAGCGTCCGTTAATTGTCTAACTTTACTAATTGTAAAGACAGCCGAGCTGAGATTGACTGCTACTGTTGAGTGCTAGGGGTTCCACTGGAGCTTTTTATACAAAGTTATATTTGAGAAATTTGTTGAGTTAATCAGTCCTAGCACTTCATTGTTAAGAAGGAATTTTCTATGCATTTAATTTTCCTACCATTTAAGACTAAATTATTAATTTCGAACCAATAAAGGACTCGTGACAGAGTACTTTTCTTCGTCTTGATTAATCTGATCACGCTCAACTTTAAAAACCATTAAAAAGTAGAATATTATACAGATCTTTGACGAAAAAGGGTAAGTCATTAATATAAAATAAAAATAAAAAAGGGCCAAGAATAGATCCTTGTGGGACACCCATCTTTATAACAAACAGTCGATTTAGAAATACTTACGTAAACCGTATCGACTATTTGATTCAGGTGAGAGGCAATAAGATCAAGCGCAGCGCTACGTACACAATAATGGTTAAGTTTTGCACAGCAACGTTTGATAGTCCACGCAATCAAATGCTTACTATTGCTTTACACAAACTCTATCACCTGATTTAGAATAATTTTCTCGAAGATCTTACTTAAGGTCGGTAAAACCGAGATAGGCTTATAATTTTCGGGTTCAAGTTATCTTCACTTTCAAATAAAGAAACTACTTTACTGTTTCATCAAATCTGGGAATATAAGGGTTGCAATACATTTGTTGAAAATAAGAGATAATTGTGAACCAATATCATTGTTATTATCATCTTTATTTACTTAAATATTGTCAATTTTTAACTTTATAGGTTCATTGGCAGCCCTAGATTTTCCAGTAAAACTAGATAAAACATCCCAAGTTGTCTATATTTTATCTTTTGAATTTATAATTTTGAACAGTAGACCTCAGTACGTTAGGGGATGAGACAATGTTTTAAGTGCCTTTTCCAAAAAGGAATAAGTATACCTATGTATGTATGTAGGTACATAACTACCGAACGAAATTTGGCTCCACCAAATAACAACGGAGTTATTCAACTTTAAAATTTTTGAAATTTCGCTATGGCCACCACCACCACCACCTTTTGTAATAACAAAAAACACTTAAGTTTCGGCAAAGAACTTAGACAAAATTTCAGCCCGCTAGCTGCCGCAAAGTCCGTTTTTGTGGTACGGATCAGAAATTCGCCATTTTAAAATTTTTAACCCAAGCAAAAAAACGGCTCGACATAAAAATTTAAATAATTCAAAGAACACACCTATTAATTTTTGTGACGATTGCATCAAAAATACGTCTGCTACGCCAAAACAAAAACTTAAATCACTGCTATTTTGGATTTTTCCTTCCAGTAAGAAAAATAGCCGTACAAAAAATAAATAAATAACATAATCACAAATTTTTGTGGCGATCGGATGAAAATTACTCCTCCTACGCCAAAAACAAAACTAAAAAACGCCGCCATTTTGGATTTTTTCGCCCAATCAAAAAAACGGTTCGACATAAAAATTACAATAATTCAAAAAATACGCCTGCCGTTTTTCGTGACAATAGGATGAAATATACGCCGAAAAATACGGAACAAACATGCTAAAATACATACGGAAAAATAGGAGAATGGGCCTATCTAGTGGAAACGTAGTCCTTCGGACAGACGCTTCGCTGAGCTCAGCGTTCGTCCTTCGGTCAATAAATAGGCTTGGCTTGTACGCAAACTTTCTTAGATATTTTAGAAAAGTTCCAAACTTTATTCAAGAACGCCGGATTCCATTGCCTCTCACCATATAAATCATATAATTTTGTCTCTGCTTCTGTATGTTCCTATGGTAGCTCAATTACTAAATTAAATTTTCGAGTATTTTATTATCGTTTTTGATTATTACATTTTGTTGGTATTTATATTATTACATGTAATTATTAATTGGTGGCCCTTTAACAGAATATACAGTCCATAATCTTACAACTATTGTCTCTTCTTAATCGTTTTAACTTAAAGTATTTTTGTTCTTGAAAAATATCAACACAACAATTTCTTTCATCTCGTACTTAAATACTTTTTTCTGTCTTCTCTGCGACATAATATGTAGTTAGCAACTAACAATGCATGCATTTTTGCTGGAGGAGTATCTGCTAGTTCCCTTTCAATATCAAAGGACTCCTTTTGATTAGGACTTCTATATAGATATTGTCTTTTATGGTCACAATCTAGACCGGAATGTAGACCAAAATCTTGTTAATCTATAGATAATTAGTTTAAATTCACCTGCAAATTTAGTTTCCTCGGTACAACAAGTGGTCGGGGGGAGTGTCGTGTAACTAAGATAGGAAGCGGAGGATTATGTTTACGCCTAAATTTAAGTAATTTTTGCCGTAACTGTAATAAGAGATGTAAAAGAATAAGTTTAAAAATATTACTTTTTCTCACGAAAAATTTTGGTATTAAATTTTTCTAAAAAGATATCTCTATGGTCAGATACGCTCCATTTAGACGCATCCTTTAACAGCCATTTTATTCATATCGGATCTTGTCTTAGGGTGATATAACGGATTCATCATTGATTAGAGTTAGCGTGGGAAGCGTTGGTTCAACTTGTTTTTAATTCACTAACTATTATTCATTATAAAATTATAATGACATATTACTGTGGGACTTAGTTCACGAGATTCAATTACGTGTGTGGGACCTTCAAAGATAATGTCGTTTAATATCCTTCTTTTATACGCAATGTCGTCATGAAGAGGGACTGTTATCCTAAGATAGAGACTTCGATGGGATGCTTAAGAGAACACTAACTTTGTACATATAACTTTTGAATTCTTTAAATACTTCATTCCTGAAAAATAAGTAAACTATTTTACAAATATCTTTATCTAATTTAATCCTTTCTTTACTTTAAAATGATACATGATCTTTCTATTATACAATATTTGTACATCTTTAATTACAAGTATCTTATAAAGATAAAAAATATATACGGTGTTGTCTTCAACATTGTATATTTTATACAATACGATATCAATGCAGCCGTTATTAATTTATATGTTTTGTTCAATAAGAGTGACTTACAAGTTTTCCTTATCTCAACTTAATAAACATTTGTCCAACAAACGATACAAATTCAATAATATAACAATTGTATCACTTTATTTCAGAAATTTTCTTTTAATATGAACAACAATATTTTTTCATTATTAAATAACTTACTTTAAATATTTATATAATAGATAACGCATGAATGAAATATTAGTCATGAAATTTATCGATTACTTTCATATTAAATAGGGCTTTGTAAATAAACCTAATAATTATAAAGAAAATACTTATAAAATTTTTTATATTAGACATTAAAAATTATAACTATTATATTTAAATAGTAAACCTTACTTAATGATATACATTATTTTTATTCTGTATTTTCAGTACAATCCTTTGTTTACCTTTTATAGGAGGTATTTTTATATGTGGAACAGTTATTTTACGGGATTTACTTGTGATACCTGCCACACTCGGTTCCATTGTGGTTATATCAGTGGTAATGTTATAATCAGTTCACTGTTTTATTTATGTTACTTACGTCTGATACAATTTGTAGATTAATGGGTACTATAGTAGTAATATTATTCAATATATCTACTTTTCTATTACCAGTTACACGTTCCATCAAATCTAGGCTCACTTTGTTTTGCTTTTCTATTTCATCAGACATAATTTCTATCATTTCTAAATATCCTTTTTCATTAGTCGTATTCGAATTTGGTAAACATTTTTTCGAATCTATACTCTCATTTGTTGAGTCTGTATCTGCACCCTCACTACTATTTACTTTTATTTGGAATAAATTATCATCTTGATATATTTCAGATTTATTGTTAAATTCGTCAAATATATCTATTTTTGATTCATATTTGTTTTTGCTCTTATCTAAACTATATTCAATTAAACTGTCAATAAGAGTTTCGAGTGTAAAATTTACAGCATCTGTTTTGTATAAATACAATGCTTCGACATTAACACCATTATTGTTTTCTCGTTTAGTAAGATATTTTTTATATAATTTAGGGCTAGTAGTAACAGATTCCAATTCGGGAAACATCGAAACAAAAAACTTTGATTGCCTTTTGTCATTATTTTTTCTATAATCACAAATTCTATTGAGTAATTGCTTTCCATGTAAGAGATGTCTGTTTGCAGGCCATCTTGTTTTAGATATGTCTATCTGGTCTCTTTTCGACTTGTCGTTCTTCATATTCTTTTTACCTCATTTCTAGTTTGGAAACTTTCTTGTATTTTAACACAAGTTCTTTAAATGGATTGGGTCTGTATATCAATTCCATTAGTTGTGGATGTTCCGTTTTTTCTTAGAATAAATATTATATTATTAAAATTTTCAAACAGAGTTATTCAATTTAATTATGTTTACTTACCAACATAATTATTTACATGATCAACCAAATCCTTCTGATTCTCTACAAGGAACATTACAGATTTAGGTGTTCTACTGTTTTGTATGGGATTGATATTATCTACAATTGATTTTGTTTCGACACATTTCTTCTCCGGTCTTTTCAAGCAAACATTTGGATAACAGTATGTTGGTTGCTCTACACACATTTGCACACATATGCAAGCTGGTGCAATATTTTAAAACTTAGAGGAAACTATATTAAAGAAATGCTCAACAGCCTCGGTATTCCCTGTATTTTCACATGGATTCATTTGTCTATTTCCGGGGATGTAACTGTGAGATGCTGTAAATATTTTTTTTGTGTAATTAAATTTATGAAATTTTTACTTTTTATAAGTATAATTTAAAAGTATGTCATATTCTGTTTTAGTGTTGTAATCATTTATCTCGTCGTTTATATTTATTTCAATTACATTTAAATTTACTTACATTTGAAAAAAATAAAAATATGTATTAATGAGGAAATACCCTTCATGTTATAGCACCAATAAATTAAATACCCTATATTATTATTATTATTGCCCTCTATATGGAAATATAATAGAATTAAAATATCATTGCAATGAGTACATAATATTTCTGAAATAACATAAAATCAATCAGTGAGAAATTTATATATTAATTTGAACTATTACCCTAAAAATGAATGTCGTTCTTAATAATATTGGTAAACTTTCTCGTAACTAAAGAGGTTTTTCTAAATTACCCACAATTTTTAGTACAAACAAAACACAAAACAGCTGTAACTCGTTACTTCCTAGAACTATCTTGTGTCTACAACTGCGAGTATTGAAGACAATGTCAACTTACCGACGTCCTGTTTAGAAAAAATATCAAAGACTCGATGAGAAATGTTTTGTGTGGGAAGAAAATCTCGTGGATGTTTCAAAAATATTTTCTTCTACTTTAAGCCTTTTATTTATCGATTGGAACTCATTTTATTACAAACTGTTTTTCAGTATTGTTTTTTTATAATATTTTTAATAATACCTTAGTATGTTTAGATTAAAGTTCGTTGTGTATTTAGATTGTATTTTATTGTGTATTTATCACATCTTTTATTTTGAAATTTGTAGGAAAATTTGTTTGTAGGAAATAAATAAAGTAACATCATATTTCCATACTCTTAGTCGTAAATAAAGAAAATTATCTCGTCTATAATATGAATTCATATTATCCATCTATCATGTTATCCAACAATTATTTTATATATTCATGCTTATCATGTATGTTATATAACACTTTCATTTAAAAAATAAAGAAAAAGACACCAATGCCTTCTCTTATGAGCTATTAGCTTTTAATGCAGAATTAAAAAGAAAAAAGTTAAATAATACTTACCAGTTAAAGTAAAATGAAATCACAAAGGAAATTACGTGTACTTTGCAAATGTCAATTGAAAAACATTGCAATCTATGTAAAGCTTCTTTACTTATCCTTAATTTATAAATAGAAGATTTAGGAGACAAGATATATTTAAGATTTTGATTACCTTACGGGTAAACCGAGCAGGAAAATAAAAAAATATTGAAGAATTAAAAAGAATTTAGTATATCATCAGGTCATATTCTTTATCTGCCTTGTAATTGAACTGCTAAAACCGATAAGTGATACGATCAGTAAGTAGAAAACGTAATCCTAAGGTCATTGATAAAGTGCTATTTCTATTGAACGATTATTAAACATACGAGTGAGTTATAAGAGACATTCTTACCCAGTAACCAAATTTATTATGAATAGCCATATCAGAAAATTACAGTCTAATAGAAGCGTATTTTGACAATTGTAATTTGCAACAGTAAGACCTTATCTACCGTTTTTAAAAATAGGTTGAAATTGTCGTTTATAAGGGCAAATATTTATTTAGTCATAGTAAATAGAGTGTATCTAGTCTAAGCCTTACAATGAATATAATAATTATATCAATACTATTAAGTGAGAGATAATGAGATCCACCTAATAGCCGTATAAAAGCTGATTAGCTTATGATTTTGTGTTTAGTCTGAACAATAGGCACCAACATGTTAATAATATTATTAATTATTAGTGCTGTCATACTAACTTTGGTGTATTTAGGAGGAAAGTACAATGAATATTATTGGACTAAACGTGGTGTGACTTTTTGCGACAAAAATAGACTAACGGGTCCTTTCTTCAATTATGTTTCCAGTAAAAATGCATTTTTCATACATATGCATAACATCTACAATAGATATTCCAATGAACCTGCTGTCGGGATTGGAGCTTTGTTTACGCCCACCCTGTATGTGAAAGATCCTACTAACGTCCAGAGCGTACTTGCATCTGATTTTAATTCGTTCTACCACCGTGGCTTTCAAATAAACGAAGAGGATAAATTGGCCAACAACATTTTGTTTCTAAATGGTAAAAAATGGAAACTTATCCGACAGAGTATGACACCTCTTTTTACTTCATCAAAACTAAAAAGTATGTACTACATTATTGATAAAAGTGCACAAGATTTTGTTCAACACATAAAAGATTCTCCCGAAATAAGAAAAGGTGATACGTTTAATACTTTATCAACTTTTTGCAGTGCAGCCATATGTGCAACAGTATTTGGAGTGAGCACTGAATCAATATTCAATTCACCATTCTTGAAGGTTGCACAAGAAAGTTTTCTACCGAATTTTAAAGGCAACTTACGTTTTGTTATCGCAAATTTTTCTGGTGCTTTGTTTAAATTATTGAATATAAAATTTTTCCAAGAATTTGAAGATTTCTTTATTGGTGCCATTAAACAGGTAGTTCGTCAACGTGAACGTGACAATGTGAAGAAACATGATTTTGCAGATATTTGTGTGGCTTTACAGAAAAATGGTACTCTAAAGGACCCCGATACTGGGCTTGAATTGGAACCCACAGATGAATTACTCGCTGCTCAAGCCTTTTTCTTCTTTATTGCCGGTGTAGAACCAACTGCTTCAGCTATGTTTGCTACATTGGTAGAATTAGGTCGAAATCCAAACATACAAGAACGTGTTCATGCAGAAATTGATAATGTCTTTGAAAAATGTGACGGCAATCTAACATATAATGTAATTGCTGAAATGGAATACTTGGATACGGTCATCAATGAAGCCACGAGATTGCATCCACCTATTGGATTCTTATCGAGGAAATGTGTTGCTAAAACCGTTTTACCCGTAGGTAATATTGAAATAGAAAAAGGTACGAAAATACTTATACCAATATTTGATTTCCATCATGACCCAAAATTCTTTTCTGACCCAGAAGTATTTAATCCTGAACGCTTTTCTCGTGAGAATAAACACAACATTTTAGACATCACATATCTACCTTTCGGTAAAGGAAATAGGATTTGTGTGGGTATGCGATACGCTCACATGCAGGTGAAAAGTGGTTTAGTGCATATGTTACGTCATTTTAGTGTAAAGACAAATATTGGTGAAGGTGGAATAAAACATATGAAACATCAAGTTCAAGTGAGACTAAGTAATGTAGATGTTGAATATTTAGCTAGAGAATGAAAATGATTATTTGAAATTGAATATATATTATATGTAATAAAGGTTGTCAACAATATATTATTTTGGTATTTTAAATATATCTGCTTGAATAGAAATTTAAATAAATATATTTTTTAATATGTACGTTTTAATTCAATGAGTGTTGTTTGCTCTGTTGTCTCTTCTATCTTAGATTTTTAAATGTATTTGTAAGCATTGTGAAGTCTAGAATCTTAAAAGGAAAAATCCAGAAGTTAAGTTATTTTTGTAAAAACAACTTTAGGCGACATAAATATCATGAACAAGAATCAAGTTGAACATAGAATTAAGCTAATTACAAATATTAACTTGTTAATGTTCTTGGTAAAAGAACGTCTAACATATTTAAAGCATAGGGTCATGGAGTGTTGACTGTCTTTTAAAAAATCAATCATTGTATTATTACTACTGTTAAAAATGTTACATATTAATAGCAAATATGTACCTCTTATAGATACGAAAGTAATATGTTGTCATGCAATCTTGTTTGTATTCCTACTCCACGTCATACCGATAGAACAGCATGGAAAATATCTCATCTCATTAAAGTCACTCGACCTTTAAATACCCTTTGGAAACTCGAATATCTTTTATATAGGTACTTCACACAAGATTTTATGTGTTTATTAAAAAATAGTAATAGAAAAGAAACTGCTTTGTTTTCAGTACGTGACACAGAATTAAAAATATACTTTAAAAAATATTTTTTCTTGATTTGTACCAATTAGTGTATAATTCATGTATAAATAAATAGTGTATAATTCATGTATAAGAGGAAGAAGGAAGACGAAAGTGCTGACACCCAACTCGTATATGTAATAATGATACAGAGACTAAACTCTGACAATAAATATATTTTGGAGATTTTTATTTCTTTTTTATCAACGAATTCCCGACGAATATAGGAAAACTCGATGCGGTGATAGTTTTTTATTTATTTATGAGGAAGACTGAAAGCTTCTTCGTTGTTATATCGGACGGATGGTTGTAATGGCGTTGTCCGTATGGCAGAATAATACTATCGTTGTACATACAAACATATGTATTGCGTAAAAAGTTAAATCATTATTCAAAATCATTATTAATTACGACAGAGACGAAGCTTCTTAGCATTCCATGGACTCACCGTGCGGGTGCCGGCCCCATGGCGTTGCAAGGATAGGAGTGAAAACAATGCCTGGAACTTGCGATCCAGGTGTAGGTTTAGGGGGCCCCTTTACTATACGCATACATGCTCATCTTCACTGTCTACGCTCCTCTCTGAAATAAGATTTATAAAGGAACCGATGATATTTCTAGAAAATCCTTAAGTAAGCTTAGAGAAATTTTGCCGTTATACTTCTCGATCATACTTATACAGCGTACACATTAACTATATATATTTTTTCCTGATCAGTTCGTTACATAGTTTTTTATACTTGTTAAGCTTAAATGTATGATCTTTGGGTATGTTTGTTTCCCAGGCTACACTATGCTCCACAAGCATAGAAGCGTTTCGCGGTTCCTATTACCTCCTCACAGATGTTGCTAGATTTTTCTATGGCTTTGCCATCTTGCCCATCTTACTAAGTTACTTTGATCTGGGAGAGTCATTTGGAATGCTTTAAGATAAAATTTTATGCTGCTGATTATTTAATAATGCTGAAGATCAATCATGAAGTTCAGCCGTCTGAAAGTTGGTGAAATACAAAAATCTCCTAGGGTCACCCATTCATTGTGCAATTGTAGCAAAACTATAAAAACGCGGAGATATTGGTTCCACAAGACACAACTAGAATAATCAGAATCAATCATAAGTCAACCGCCTTACACTTATTTCAGCAATGATAAGTTTTAACAAAATAACAACAGACAGCCAACATTACTCATAGGCACGATTTCTCCTATAAATAAATAATGATGAAAATAAAGAATATTTAAAATGTATAGATTTTATCATTTTAATATATTATTACACCGTGTTAAAAATCTATATGTTTTGTATATATTTTTTTCGAACTAAAAATGTTATAAATGGAGTTGCACAAGGAATCATGTTAGATATGCTTTTATTATAGCTTTTTAAAAGACCTCTCACTGGAAAAACAACAAAAATAAGCTACGCTCAGTAGCATTAATTATTTTATACGCAAGAATAGTATAAAGTCGTGTTTTAGTGTGACGAAATATCGCATATATAATTGTCACCAACTTGTTTAAAATTCTAAGGGCCTTGAATATGATAGCCGGCATAACAGCCCTTGTTGTTCTTTACCCAGTACATATAGAAATCTATTAATTTTGCTGTAAACTATCGATATATAATAAGAATTGAAGTAGATCTAGCACATATCCTTGTGGAACTCCATTTGCTTTACAACTTCAGCCAGAATTAAAGCATTATTATAATTGTATATATTTGTGGTTTCAACATATTGATTCGTTTTTTAATATTACCGACCCGTTGTAAACAGTTGTAGATAGATCAAACTCTTTCCTCATCGTATCGCTGCCCACCTTTCTGTTTGACCGCGTAATCGGCGTAATTTGCGGCGTCTCTTTTATTAAACTAAATTGGTTATACTATAAATAAGTCGTGAAAGTGATAAGAAAGCTTGATTGTTTATGTCTCTGACTAAAGGGCAGAGGAAGGGTATGAACTAACGTACATATGAATGATTGTGCCGCTATTAGAACTGTTATGCTTTATCAGTGTTAAAAATATGTATAGAAATAAACATTTAACAAATATGTTGAATATAAAATACATCAAAACATCACGCTACTTGCCATGTGAGCACACGATAACTTAGCAGAGTGACGCGACCCCAGGTTTCACTCGTTCAAGTCGTACTCATGTTGATGATATATTTGTTTTATTGTTGTTTTTTTAATTGGGATATTTATATAAAGATGGCTCAATCTCGAAAGGTGACAGTGACAGCGCTGGAGGTGGTGTAAGGAAAGACATACGATTTTTTTGTAGTATACATCTTTTGGGAAATGGTACAAAGTTTAAAAGTAAGAACAAAAAATGATACAGTTATTAAAAATATTTCTTATATGATAAAACATTTATAGTTGGAATACTCTTTATGTTTACCATAACTTATGTATAGGAATAATTGTACCTTTGAGAAATGTTAGAACTTATCATTGCTGAAATAAATTTAAAGCGGTTGAGTAAAAAATATCGCTGTTTAAACTATAAAGTTACTTATTAGACAAAATAAAACCCTTTTTGTCGTTGTTTTTTTTAATTATTTGATAGATATAGAAGTCTAAATATTATAAGGCTGTGTAATTTATGACGGCAGGATGAAATAAATAAATTAATTAATCTATCTCCAGTAGGTAAATTAGTATTATAATAATAACAGAACAAACAGATTTTTGTGTTTTCCCAAAATATGTGACAATTTTAACAAGTATAAAATATATAGAATTAAAAAACTATAACCGCAATGATGTTTAACTGTATTCATTCGGAATTCGTTGATAAAGAAACAAGATTTAGCTTTTTTATATTATATTTACAAGTTGCTGTCAGCACTACTCCATACTCATCTACTCCCTTCCCTTCAGACTCAAATTATATATATACATATATATATATATAAAGCGCCTGTCAAAAGTGTGCAAAAAATATTTGAGTTTTTAAAGGATATTTGAAGGTCGAGTGACTTAAGAGAGATAAGATTCTTTCCACGCTTTCCTATCGGTGTGACGTCGAATAGCAACACAAACAAGATTGTATGATAGAATTTATTTTCGTATTTATTTTTAACATTTTGTAGTATTTTTATGTGGAACGGTACACACCGATTTGTTCTATGAAAGCCTCGATAGTCGATATGACATTCTCCAAATGGCTTGATGGTTTAATGTTATTTTTTTAAGAACACTGACAAGTAATATTTCTAATAAGCTCATTTATATATCTTTAATTGAAAGAACTTGATCTAGTCCACGATATTTATGTTTCCTTGAAAAAGTATTTTACAAAATTACATATTACCCGGCTTCTTTATTTTAAGATTCTAGACATCACATGTGTAGACAACTACATTTAAGAATATAAGATCTGAGAGCCAACATTACAAAAATATCCATTGAATTAAAACCATAAAAAAATGTATTTAAAATGGTTTAAAATATATCCACTTAATATATTTAAAATATTTATATAATATTTTGCCAGCTGACTTTATTAGACTGTTGACTTATAACATATTATTTATTCAATTATAAATTATTTTCATTCTCTAGCTAAAAATTCAACATCTACATTACTTAATTTCACTTGAAGTTGATGTTTCATATGTTTTATTCCACCTTCACCAATATTTGTCTTTACAGTAAAATGGCGTAACATATGCACTAAACCACTTTTCACCTGCATGTGAGCGTATCGCATACCCACACAAATCCTATTTCCTTTACCGAAAGGTAAATATGTAAAATCTAAAATGTTGTGTTTATTCTCACGAGAAAAGCGTTCAGGATTAAACACTTCTGGATCAGGAAAGAATTTTGGGTCATGATGAAAGTCAAATATTGGTATAAGTATTTTCGTATCTTTTTCTATTTCAATATTACCTATGGGTAAAACAGTTTTCGCAACACATTTCCTCGATAAGAATCCAATAGACGGATGCAATCTCATGGCTTCATTGATGACCATATCCAAGTATTCCATTTCAGCAATTAATTCATATGTTAGATTTCCATGATGTGTTTCAAAGACATTATCAATTTCTGCATGAACACGTTCTTGTAAGTCAGGATTTTGACCTAATTCTACCAATGTAGCAAACATAGCTGAGGCACTTGGTTCTACACCGGCAATAAAAAAGAAAAATGCTTGGGCTGCTAGCAATTCATCTGTGGGTTCTAATTCAAACCCAGTATCGGGGTCTTTAAGTTTACCATTTTTCTGTAAAGCCACACAAATATCAGCAAAATCATGTTTCTTCACATTGTCACGTTCACGTTGACGAACTATCTGTTTAATGGCGCCAATAAAGAAATCTTCAAATTCTTGGAATATTTTTATATTCAATAATTTAAACAAGGCACCAGAAAAATTTGCCATAACAAAACGTAAGTTGCCTTTAAAATTCGGTTGAAAACTGTTCTGTGCGACCTTTAAAAATGGTGAGTTAAATATTGATTCAGTGCTCACTCCAAATACTGTTGCACATATGGCCGCACTACAAAAGGTTGATAAGGTTGTAAATGTGTTGCCTTTTCTTATTTCGGGAGATTCTTTTATATATTGAACAAAATCTTGTGCACTTTTATCCATAATGTAGTACATGATTTTTAGTTTCGATGAAGTAAAAAGAGGTGTCATACTCTGTCGGATAAGTTTCCATTTCTTACCATTTAGAAACAAAATGTTGTTGGCCAATTTATCCTCCTCGTTTACTTGAATACCGCGGTGGTAGAACGAGTTAAAATCAGATGCAAGTACGCACTGGACGTTAGTAGGATCTTTCACATACAGGGTGGGCGTAAACAAAGCTCCAATTCCGACAGCAGGTTCATTAGGATGTCTATTGTAGATGTTATGCATATGCATGAAAAGTGGTTTTTTCCCAATAAAATAATCCCAAAAGGGCCCTGCTAATCTATTTGTTTTGTAAAAAGTCACACCACGTCTTGTCCAATAATATTGATTATATTTACCGCATAAATATATAAAAAAAACTATTAAACCACTGATGATAATTAACACAGTTATTAACATGTTTGCGACGAGTGTGAGCGAATCTTATAAAATAAAATAAATATAGCTTACTTGTTTATATATTTCGAATATCATACCTTATTATCATACGTATTACCATTTTTATCTCTACCTTGTTATTTTGCATATAGATCTGTGAACTTTAGTTTCTTAGTGGTTTTGAGTAACTTATAAAAAATATATATATTATATTTATTTCTATTTATTTATCTTTAGCTTTTCCACTTTGAATCAATAGCAGTGTTCACTTGTGTACGTTAAATAAATAACTAATTTTATATGAAATGTGTTATTTATAATGTTTAGAAATATTGAAATAGAAATGTGACTGTTAAATGAAAACCAACGTTAACAATAATGAGAAACATAGCCATCATGAACACATTTGTGAAAAATAAGAATGAACAATCGTTATCGTTAATTGCTCTATTTGTACGAATATGTAATTTTATAACTAAACTACGAGGTGATAATTTCAATGGTAAAGTACCCTGGTAAACAATAAATTTAATTAATAAGCTGTTTAATCAATTTAGATTTGTTGTTCACTTTCAATGTAAGAGAAGAAGTGGGAGAAAATCAGAAAAACAAATTTCGAAAAAAAAAATGTTTTTTATTTTTCTTTGATCATAACGCTTGTCCATGTAAGCAAACGTTCACCCCTAGTAGCCATAGGTGTCTCTTATGACATGACGAAATTCTATAGAATCATTGTGTTTTTTATTTTACAAAAATAAATAAGAAATCATAATAACTTAAACAGCTATTAATGAGAGTGATCTCTGACCTTCCGACATCATCGACTATCATCTTGTAGATTAATTATAAAATTACATCTTCGTGCAAATAGAGCAAGCCATTATTTTTAACGCTGGTTTTCATTTAACATTTACATTGTTATCTTTAATATTACAAAATATTTTATATGTTCGTGAACTATTAATATATTACCTTGCTTGCTATACAAACAATTATAATAAGATTTAAAACAACATTTTATATAACATTATTTTCGTATTCTTAAATAAGTCACTCAAAGATAATTAAGTTCACAGGTGCATCTGTCGTTGGCAGTAAAATAGTAAGTTAACGATAATAACTCACATGGTCTTACATGTGATAATACTTTAAGATATTAAAAGCATATAAACAAATGTGCTGGAGAATTTTTAGTATTTATAATCAATATTTTTGTCACAAACATGTTAGTAACTGTATTAATTATCATCAGTGGTTAAATCGTTTTTTTTTATATATTTTTGCGGTAAAAATAATCAATTTTATTGGACAAGACGTGGTGTGATTTTTTATAAAACAAATAGATTGGCAGGGCCTTTTTGGGATTATTTTACAGGGAAAAAAACACTTTTCATGCATATGCATAACATCTATAACAGATATCCTAATGAACCTGCTGTCCAAATTGTTTACGCCCACCCTGTATGTGAAAGATCCTACTAACATCCAGTCTGTACTTGTATCCGATTTTATGTCATTCTACCACCGCGGTTTTCAAATAAACGAGGAGGATATATATAAATAGAATACTTGATGTGGTCATCAATGAAGCCACGAGATTGCATCCATCTATTGGATTCTTATCGAGGAAATGTGTTGCAAAACTATTTTACCCATAGGTAATATTGAAACAGAAAAAGATACGAAAATACTTATACCAATATTTGAATTTCATCATGATCCAAAATTCTTTCCTGATCCAGAAGTATTTAATTTCTAAAATCCGTTTTAGACCGGATGTTTTCATGTAATTTATAGATGCAAAAATAGATCCTCGTAGTGCACCCATTAGTAGGCGAGAAATAGCCAATTTTGAATTATTTACATTGATCGTCTAGATTCTTTGATTGAGGTAAGTAGCAATAAGAACAAACGTAGTACTACGCACAGTTAGCATAGTAGTGTTTGATGATCTACATAATCAAAGGCTTTGGATGAATCGCAAAACACCCCGATTGCATTCTTCTCTCATGCGTGATATTATTCACTATGCATCATTTTATTGCTATAAACAGATTCTGTCATTTGGTTTGAAATATTTTTTTTCCAAAATTTGACTTAAAGTCGGTAAAAGAGGGATAAAGAGAGGTCTATAATTGCCGGTTATAATCTTTTGCCACTTTTAAATAAACGAACTATTCTATTATTAAAAATGGTAATTATAATAGAAAGAATTCGAAAAACGCATGTGAATGGAAAGCGTTCTACTGGTTCATTTGAGAAAAATAGGCTCTCCTGCCACTTTCATTTGATATACACAACTGATATTGATTCAAAGTGAAAAAGATAAATAAATAAATAAAAATATTATCATATATACAAATATACTTGCATTTCCATTTTTAAAAAGAAGTAGCTACACTTGCAGATTCATCATTGCAGCTACACCACAGCTCCATGTATCGGGTTTAGATTATGTGACTCATGAAGAACCCATGTTATTTTCCACGTTCAGCGGTTAGTTACCATTAGTATGGATGTGGTAAAGCGGAAGTTTACAATTATACATCTTTTATAATTTACATGATTGGCAATTATACATACTCACTTAAGTAAATTGTTATTAATTAAAACTTAAGCGAATATTTAAATGGACTACTGCATTTAGTCTTTGCTAAGTTATAAAAAATGTCAAACGTCGATTATTTTATTATTCAACAGTCTCATTGTACGAAATTACAAAAAATCTAGATCTGAGTATTGACTGAAATGAAATAAGTTCTAGTAATTTTAGGCGCATTGTTAAAACGTATATAATTATGGGACATTTTTAATATTTTATTATTATATCATAGATGTTGTCAACTACTTTACCTAAGACCCCCCCTGCCCCCAACAAGCTGTTTATTATGACTTTCTTAGAGAAAAAGATATTCTATAAGCATAAAATTAACAATTAGATCATTGCCCCTGACAACAGATGGGCATTACCCTGTAAAAGCAACAAGATTTGCTTAAAAACTCTCTATCTAATCAGAAATAAAGAAAAAGTTATTTAATCAGAATGATAGGAATAAGATCTTTTTATCTTGTAACTTAGTATTGTTATGGAACTCAGTTTTTTAGCTAATAATTTAATCGCATATTGCATAAAATATCTGCGCAAATATGACCCAGTGTGCTTTTGCATGATAATCACATTGCCATGAATTAAATTTTTTTATAGACATCAAAAATATTTGTTACAAGGAACGCAGAAATATCACATGACAGGTTACAATTTAAAATGGCTCTACTTTATTAACTGTCGTTATCAACATTCTAAGTAAATAAGACCGTTTATGATCATAAGCAACTTCATCTTTGAAATTGTTTCCATTGCTCAAGAATGTGGTGGAGATACTATAGAATGAGTATGAGAACTCCGGCTATCAAATGTGATATTACGATTTCAATTTCATAAAAATTACTGCTTGATATGGAAACCAAAATTATTTCAAATATTAACCACTCAAGGGATTTCATTCCATAAGGGATTTGTCCGGATAAGGCATAGAGATAACATATTTTCAGATGGTGTCATTGCTTGAAATGTAATTTTCGTATAAAACGACGAACATTTATTAACTATCATTCATTCATTTGTTTTTTAAATCCATTATTTTCTAAAAAAAAAAAATATTTACACTAGTTGGACAAACCTTATTAAAATAAGTATCTAATATGCTATAAGATGATTTTAAAAGTTGTGATGTCACAATATCAAAATTTAGACAACTCAAAGTATAAGAGAATTATGTGATATTTCCTGAAAAACCACACCTACAATGTATTGTACATAATGATATATATTTTCCGTGTTTATAGTACGTTCATATTATAAATATCTGGGTATAACCATTGATAGTTATTAGTAACAGGAATATGTCCTAGCTTGTTCATTATGGCATAATATGTTGTAAAACTTTTCAAAACATAAAAATATTTTTTAAGAATATTTTTATATGGTTTTATATGAAATTATGAAAAGTATACTTATATAAAATAATAATAATAATAATGATAATAACAATAATATTTGCTTTATAATCAACTCAGTGAGTGAAACTCGTTGGATGGTTGTTTATTTCGTCAAATTACTTCCAAAATGTTGAGTTTTGACAAAAGGTAATGTAAATTTTAAAGAATACATGCAACTAATATCTTAAGATATTTTTTATAATGGTGAAGAAATTTTACCTTATATGTGTAAATTACAAACTAAAAATCCGTGCCCGCAGGGGGACACGCGTGGGTAGACCTCGTGTGTAACTCATTTAAAATATAACTCACTACTTAAGAATAATACATGATGCCGTTGTTTACATCAAACATTTTCAAGCAAAAAGTGGTTTTAATTTTTATCTCAGAAAAGGTACCTTTTTTGGAAATACTTTTCGTTCTTAAATTTAGAGTAAAAAGTAACCTTTCTATTAAAAATATTTGCGAGGAGGAAATGTTTACCAGAAAAAAATTGCAGTGGTTTTACCTACCTTAAATTTTCAAGCTAAAAGTGGTTTTTATTTTTTTTCTCGGAAACGGTACCTTTTACGGGCAAAACTTTTAATACTTAAATTTAAAGTAAAAAATAACCTTTCTATTAAAAATATTTGTGATGCAAGAATGTTTACCAGAAAAAAAGTTATGAATTTTTTTCCAAAAATTTTCGGTTTTTTTACCCCCACCCCTAAGTTATTGAAGTTAGATTTTCGGTTTATCTACATTAGTTATAGGTATTCATCAAACACATCATATAATATGAACGCGATTAATCTTCTTTGTATAGGGAAAAAGTTATGGTCGAAAAACTGAAAACAGAAAAAGTGAGGCCCTAGCGCTCCCTGTGTCTGGATTTCTCTGGTTAACGAACTTGACCTTCATTTTTGGATGGTTGATTTTTGTGCAAAGTTTGAAAGCGATCCGAGTGAAACTGCGGCCGCTATCGTGCTGACAAAAGTCGAATCTGGACGCACGCACGCATATATATATATATATAAGTTTATATATATATATATATATATATATATATATATATATATATATATAAACTTTTTGACCAATGGTCATTTCGGACTCAGGGGGTCATAAGAAGACCTCCTGTGAAGAAATTTTTCCAAAATTCGAAAGTAGGGGACAAATGAATGGGCAGACCGAATTCTTCGAGGTCTACCCAATACTTCCTATTGAGATCAGCGATGTATGTAAAATTAGAGACCTTCAATAGAACAGTGTCATTCTGCGATAAGTTGCAATGTATATATATATGAGTGTATTCAAGGTTTAGATTCAGAGCTTCTCGTCTAGTCCTCTGCGACTGTAGTGTACGCGTGTAGTGTTTTACTATTGATACTAACCATCAGTAAAATAAATAAATAATAATATTGAATAATATTCTAAAAAGGGTAAATATTTTATTAGTGCTGCTTTAAATCAATCAAGTCACTGCTTTTCATGTCGAGTGTTTCTTTTACATTTCTGTTATTTTTTTGCAATTAATTGCATTAAAATTGCATTTACTTTAAGTTAAATCTTTAAAACAACAAACAAGTCTTTAAAATATTGTTATTCAAAAAAAGTAAGTCTTTTAAATTGAAGTGTTTAAACGCTTTTATTTATTGTGTTTATAATATTAGTATAGTGTTTTGTAACATCACTTTTGTGTATTTAACAAACAAATAAAGAATAGAAGGGCTATTCTATTTTTCTCCATAGACTTTGCTAAATTGAATTCATGCCATGTTGCATAACTTCATTTTGTTTTAAATTTTGTAGGTCAGTGTCAGTCAGACCTACTTCGCAATCTGCGTTTATTGGTGTGGAGACTTGACCAAGGTGATTTTTCCATATAATTAAATGTGTAAAAACTAATAATATTAACTATAGATAAAATATTTGCAATAAAATTTTGATTTATTTTTAGATTATTATGGGTTTTACAAGAACGTGGGATTCTTCTTGTCCGCGAGTGTGGGATTCTTGGGAAATAAATGGCACCAAGTGGATAATCCAGGACCTGGCTCCAGAAGACGATGAGACAGCTGTACAAATTCTGAGGGACCACCTCATTCCTGATGAGACGCTGTGTTCTCTAAGCAGTATGTTATTCATTGGTAGCGAAATAGATTCGATTAAGGAACAAACTTGTACCAGTGTTTTTAGTTAAAAGTTGTAATTTCTGGCAAAACGAAATATTGAAACGATGTTTTTAATATTTTCAATTTCAGACGCTTTCAAAGATATTTCAAATTTAATTATCATAAATTTTAATATTATTATCGAATTTTAGATCTATATGACGATCCGAAAAGCTTAAAAAGCATAACGGATTTCTGGCGAGAGTGTTTTAAACAACGCATGTCACTCGCCTGTTACACGGAGGTCGAAGGCAGGAAATCGCTGGTAGCACTTAATGTATGTGTAGTGGATACTGTGGACGACCGAATCCCTGATATAGAGGTCAGTCAGATTTTTCATAAAATATTAGTTGAAGCCATTCCTACAAAATGTATACTCAAACTGAGAATTTTCTTTTTAGATAGAAGGCGATGCCTGGAAAAATGTTTTTGACGCCCTGGTGTATATAGAGAAGAAATGCGACTCATTTGAATATTTCGGATATGATATTTTGTTACATGCCCTCGGACTTTCCGTGAGAAGGGAGTACAGAGGGGAAAAGTTAGGAAGCAAATTATTATCAGCACGGTGAGAATACTTTTATGAAAAGCTTTGATTTTATGAAATGATGTTTTGATAAATAAATTGAAAATAATATAATTTAGGACACAGCTGAGCTTTGCACATGGCATAAAAGCAACTTCAACTGTGTTCACTGGGCCTGCGTCACAAATATCAGCAGCGAGGACTGGGTTTAAATCAATATGCGAAGTCAGTTTGAAAGAACTGTCAGAGAACGGCATGGTTTATCCCCCGGACGGCAGCAGAGTAATAAAACTGATGGTCAAGAGCTTTGTATGATGTTATTCAATTATTAGTTAATATAATGTAAATGATATGAAGTAAGTCATGATTAAGATTAATTTATTATATCTTAATAAAAAATACGTGTAACTTATTTATGATATTTAATATAAAAACTAGTCTTAATTACAATATGATTTGATTGCTATTTTTAGTATAATATAAAGAAGATATAACATATATATATATATATATATATATATGTGTGTGTGTGTGTGTGTGTGTGTGTGTGTGTGTGTGTGTGTGTGTGTAATTCTAAACATAGAATAGTATATTTTCTTAACTGGATTGTAATTTATACACTTTAATAAATTATTTGTTTAAAATTCACGTTTATTTTTTTAAAAGCTTACACACTCGATATTGTAGTCTGTCTAACAATTTAATCCTTATAAATTTATTCAATTTTATAATTAAGAGTACCTAAATAGTAGGCTAGTATCTGATTTTTGCGACACAAATTATGCGAAAAAACTGTTACGATTTCGCATTTTTACTTTTATAGACTATTACTACATCATTGCAAAACTTACACGTACTATCTGAATATCAAACGAGACACTATTTTTGCATAAAATACATATTTTTGCATAAGAAGTACGTCACGTCTCTCAAAACTGTCCGTGGTCCGGTTTGGTTCCACATAGCGTGTTTCAAATAATAAAATTCATTCAGCTTCAATTTAACTATATCAGAACTAACTTCGACCTCGACTTTGTTCGATTCACCTTCGAAATGAATGAATGAAAAAGAATTTAGCCTTGAATAAAGATAGCATTAATCTAGTGAGTAAATTCTTTATTCTTTTTCTAAACGATTTTCTATTCGATCATTTTTTGCTAAGTGTTGTCAGTTTGGCATAATTCCAAAATCTTCATGTTCCTCTGCGAATAATACTATATATTCTTGGAACCTTTTAAGGTCAATAATGTCATTATTTGGTGTTTGAAAAGTGCTTGTTTATTGTGATGTTTATTGTGATTTTATAAACTAATATTTTAAAGTTTGAATGACTGACTCATAGACAATGCTATAAAAATTGTAAGCTAACAATAATTTAATAAAAGTTCACACTTTTAAAATGCAACAGATTTTTCATAAGTACATAAAATGTTTACCTTTGACTTGATTTAACTCATTTTAATGAATAAAATAGTTTTATATAGACATCTTTTTATACCTTTATGTATTTCACAACCCCAAGTAATAAAAGTCTTCAAACTATCCTCTGTATGACAATGAAATATTTGTAATTACTAAGATAACTTCCTAGCCCTCCATATAAGGGTCGCATTGGTTAAATGTCTTTGAACTTAATTTTATGACCTAATTCACTATATGTTATACATGTATGCTCAATGTGGAAATACCTCGATAAATTAATTATTACCATATAATTGTCATTTTACTAATCATTCGCAATGAAGTCGCGTCTCAATGTATGTTGAATATTTATATTTAGTCTATAATTTTGTTTTTTTACTGAAATGTAAAACCCAAATACCAAAATAACCACGTATTTCAGTGTCTATTTTGGTATCTATATCGTATCTTCCTATAATACTATATCTGATAACTACAAATTCAGACCTCGTCCGTTATCAGTAGTCAGGATTTATGGTATTTCATTATCAATTGCTCTATTCTGACAGGCAGCATAATAACAGGCAATTAAGAAGATCGATTTCTGCGACTAATGAGATTTTTTAGTTTTAAATATTTTATTTCAATATTTATTATTAGTATTCTGTATTTTTTGTTTTTGTTGTTTAAGAAATAGATGTCGTTAATATTTTTCATTTTATTTTTATGTACAGTATAAATAAAATTATCAATATCATATAGGTTTATAGTTTAGGTAGTTTTATAATACAGACGATATTGACAATTGAGACATAGATAACATCTTATCTTTGAAAATCATATCTATGTTTTTAAATTACTTGTAGACGGAGTATACAAAATTAGAACTTATAACAATACTATTGCCGTCGACTTAAACAGCAGACGACTGCTGTTTAAAAACTATTTTACTTCAATTAAAATTGCATTTTTACAAATTATATAAAGATAAACGTCAAATTCACAATAAAAAAAAGTATCCTATCTTTTAAGTTTGACCAAGCAATAGATATATAAATAATTTTGTTGAAATCCGTTCAGTGGTTTCAAAGATTAGCGCAAAGGAACATGGTAAATTGTGTCAACAACTCAACTGTCAATTATATAACATGTTACAGTGTTATCATTTTAAACAAAGATATATATATATATATATATATATATATATATATATATATACTAGGGTGATTCAAAAAATCTTAGTTTTAAATTTTTATAGGGGCACCGTCTTATATGGTTCCAATATGAAAAAAAATATACCCATATTTTTTATTTTTTAATTTAAGTCAACTTTAGGGGTCGCTACCATCCATTAAAGTTTTTGAAAAATGCGTTACATACGGCAATGGGGTTGCAGCCCTTGGGAACCAAAATGGCGGTGCCTTTGTGTATTTTTGTACCTGAGCGTAGACAAGGTACGTTAGGTACCTGGTACATATCCTCTATCCACGTTTTTTAACTTCTTCAGACTTCAGGTTACTAAGCTACAGAAAGGGTTTAAAGATTAAAGTAGTAATTTCGCAATAGAGTGTGAGCTAGTCTTTAAGTAAGTAGTAATATAGCCAACCTTTTTTAATGTCGTCGTCTTCGACCTCTTTAGACAGTCGGCCTCCATTGCCAGGACCGTCTACCTCGAAACCACAGCGAAAACAAGGGAGGAAAGAATTAATCGATGACCGTTTGGCTGTAAGTCTTGAAGTTAAACCATCGAAAAGCTGCTGTGGTATTAACATCGATTCTCAAGAGCGCTGGCTGTGATACTGAGACGTTAGACGACGTAGACAACGTTAACTTTTCTTCTATTCGGCGTCAGCGAATCCAGCGACGAAAAAATCTCAGAATCTCTAAAAAACGAGTTTAAGCCTGAGGTTCCGCTTACCGTTCACTGGGATGGTAAAATGCTCGAGGACATAACAGGACATGAGGTTGTGAATTGCTTGCCTGTTATAGTACCAGGACAGGAAGTGGAACGGCTTTTGGATGATCCAAAACTTCCGAATGGAAGAGGGCAGGCGATGGCCTCAGCTGTTTATGAAATGTTATTGTCCTGGGGTTTAGATGAAAAAGTAAAATCGATGTGTTTTGATACCACAGCTTCAAACACAGGTCGATTCAATGGAGCTTGTACCTTACTAGAGCAAAAGCTGGAGAAAAATGTATTATGGCCTCCATGCAGGCATCACATTTTGGAGATTGTGCTTGAAGCCATCGTAGTTTCAGCAACTAATGCTTCTAGTTGGCCAGATATACAAATCCTCAAAAGACTGCAAAAACGTTGGGTTAAAATACTAAAAGAGGAGTTTAGGCTAGCTACTGCGGACCGTGAAACTCTAAAACAAAGTAGCAGATGTTACACCTTAACGAGTTTCAACCACGAGACGATTATAAGGAACTACTTGACCTGATAATCATATTTTTGGGAGGAACACCTGAGAAAGGTGTATCTTTTCGAGCGCCTGCTGGTCTCCACCGGGTAAGGTGGATGGCGAAGGCCATCTATTCTTTTAAAATATATATATTTCGGGAACAACAAAAACTGACGAAGAGGGAAATTAAAGGAATCAAAGAAATTTGCATTTTTACTGTACGAATTTACGCCAAATACTGGTATCAAGCTCCTTGCGCATAGTCTGCGCCAAGGAATGACTTACAACTTTTGAAGGATTTATTAGCTTACAATAAAGTGAATGAATCACTTTCAAAAGTTGCTATGAAACAAGCGTTGGGGCATCTTTGGTACCTATCAAAAAAACTTGTAGCTTTGGCCTTCTCTGACGACCCAGTTTCTTTGGAAACTAAGCGAAAGATGGTTGCTGCTCTTCAAATAGAAGGGTCAGAAGATTCTCCAAAGCGAGCCATCCTGGATCAAGACCTTATTGCAACAAAAAACCTGGAGGACTTCGTATCTTCTCACATATTAACGTTTTTAAAAGTATCTCCATCTAATGCGATTTTTTAAAAAAGGACGTGCAGACCTGGAAGGACGATTGTGAGTTTAAAAAATGTGTGACTGTTGTAAAGGGTCTAAAAGTTATCAACGATACAGCTGAGAGGGGAGTATCGTTGATTGAAGTGTACAATCGTCTTCATACGACAGACGAAGACCAGAAACAGTACCTATTGTTGGCGGTCAAAGACTTAGGCGAAAATTCCCCGATTGTAACAAATCTACATTAACATCTTAAGTTACCAGTCTTAGTTATAATAGTAGTTATCCTTAAATTATTGTTGTAGTTATTTAATAAAATAGGTTATTACATATTTTTTACCTGTTCATAAAACCTAAACACTTTTCATCCCTGGTAGCGACCCCTAAAACCTCTTTTAAAAATCTAAAAAAAAATTGGTTTTTTAACCAATAGAACAAAATGACAGGGTGCCCCCATAAAAAAATAAATAAAAATTTTCACATGTATTTTTGAATCACCCTAATATATACTCTAGAGTTCTGAAGAGGAAATACAACTGTGCCTCCAGATTCTTCAAACGGCAAATCGCTAGAGCAAAGTTCAAGCATGTCGTCAAAATTGGGGATCAGCTGGCAAAGTACCCGCCTGGCACGCGCAAATTCTGGGTGCTTTCCAAGGCCACTCTGGGTAACTTTAGCCAGCCGTCCCTACCGCCGTTGCACATGGGGAATGACTCTCTGGCCCACACGGCAAAAGAGAAAGCCGATCTCTTGTGCACTATTTTCGCCTCCAACTCGACTTTGGACGACCAAGGGAAGACACCGCCTATCATCCTGCGGTGTCAGAGTTCAATGCCGGAAATAGTTTTTCGGCAAAAAACTATCAGGCAGTCTCTATTTTCCTTGGAGGTTCATAAGTCGAGTGGGCCGGATGGCATTTCTCCATTGGTGCTACGAACATGTGCCCCTGAGTTGACTCCAGTGCTAACGCGTCTATTTCGGTACTCCTATCTTAAAGGCGTAGTCCCGGTCTCATGGAAGTGTGCCCTTGTCCATCCGATCCCTAAAAAAGGTGATAGCTCGGACCCAGTTAACTACAGACCTATCGCCATTACCTCCCTTCTCTCCAAAATAATGGAGATTATTATCAACCGACAGCTCCTAACGTACCTCGAGGATCACCAGTTGATCAATGACCGGCAGTATGGCTTTCGCCATGGTCGATTAGCTGGTGATCTTCTGTTATACCTTACGCACCGTTGGGCAGCGGTTATTGAAAGCAAGGGAGAGGGTCTGGCAGTTAGTCTGGATATGGCAAAAGCCTTTGATCGTGTATGGCACAAGGGGTTTCGAAGCTAACTTCCTATGGGTTTCCCGAGAGTTTATGCAAGTGGATCACCAGTTTTCAGGCCATCGCATCCCAGCACCTCTCCCTGTCGATCATGGCGGATATCAAGCTCGGCAACGAGAGGTCGTCACCTATCACCGCCACCAGGTCGTGTCGGTGACGGTTCCAGGTCGTGCACTCCTCAAGTGTGTGACGTGCTGTATCAAGCTCGTTTGCCCTCCTCTAACTTAAAAAAAAAACTAAGTGTAGACTACACAGGTATTGACTATGTCATCAAAATGCGTACTTAATATTTATTAAATAGTATTTGCCAGTGCCTTTGCTCGTAGACAAACAAATATTTTAGTAACTTCTCTGTGAAAGGAAGAGTCCCCTGTGAAGGTTTTGTCATTAAATTAATTAACTTACATTAATTTGGATTTCCGTACTGGAATCCCAAATGTTTCTAGGATAAAATGAAACCTCTATCTTTCAGAGAAAACCAATTAAAATGGGTTAAGCCATTCCAAAGATTATTCCGAACAAACAGAAATAAATAAATTGAGTACTATATATATAAATATAAGCTCTTAAGAAATCAAAAACAAATCTGTAATCACAGACTGACACTTAAATTTTGTGTATAATAAATAATTGATTCCAATTTATGATCATTATATTACATGTATGTAACTGCATCAATTATTTTATCCAATATTGTATTCCGAAAATATTTGTAAATCGAAAATTAGTTGGTTTCCGATTGATTATATCTGTAAAGTTTTATCAAATGTCAAAAGTGACTGTACCATGTGTCGCCGGACCTGCGACTTATAAAGCGCAAGTCTTTGGCCAAGCCTGAAATTCTACCTCACTATATTGGCGTGGCATTGAGAGGAATAGTCTTGATCAGCCGTAATATGACAAATGGGGTTTTCTTAGAAGTACAGGCGCAAACTTGTGTCTTCATCGGAATGAACTGAATGTGGTTCATTTCACCGAGCTCAGAGACCATCCCCAGGGAGGTTTTTATAGAAAACACAAGTTTCTTTCAGCACTCGTCAACATTATCTTCTTATGCAAAAATGTGTTTTTTATACAAATGCGTTAAAGTTTTGCAGTGATGTAGTATTAGTCTGTGAAAGTAATAATGAGAAATCGTAACTGTTTTTTCGCATAATCGCAAAGACAGATTGGCCTCATATTAATATTTAAAAAATGTACATTAAACATATTTATAAATCTATATAAATATATGAGGATTCAATAGCTATAGAGACTACAATATTGCGTGTGTAAGGTTTTACACAAGAATACTTTTATTTTAAACAATTAATTTATTAAATTGTATAAATTACAATCCGATTAAAAACATAATATTCAGATAAATTTAAATTCGAAATCTATATATTATTTATTGTGTGGTTACATTTAGAATTACACACACAGACATATATATAGATGTATATGTTATATCTTCTTTATACTAAATATAGCAATCAATCACATTGTAATTAAGACTAGTTTTGATATTAAATATCGTAAATACGTTACACGTTTTTATTATTAAGAAATAATAAATTAATCTTATCATGACTTACTTAATATCATTTACATTATTTTTACTAATAATTGAATAACATCATACAAAGCTCTTGACCATCAGTTTTATTACTCTGCTATCGTCCGGGGGATAAACCAGGCCGTTCTCTGATAGTTCTTTTAAACTGACTTCGCATATTGATTTAAGCCCACTCCTCGCTGCTGATATTTGTGACGCAGGCCCAGTGAACACAGTTGATGTTCCTTTTATGCCATGTACAAAGCTCAGCTGTTTCCTAAATTATATTATTTTCAATTTATTTATCAAAATATCATTTCATAAAATCAAACCTTCTCATAAAAGTATTCTCACCGCGCTGATAATAATTTGCTGCCTAATTTTTCCCCTCTGTACTCCCTTCTTACGGAAAGTCCAAGGCCATGTAATAAACTATCATATCCGAAATATTCAAATGAATCGCATTTCTTCTCTATATACGCCATGGCGTCAAAAACATTTTTCCAGGCATCGCCTTCTATCTAAAAACAAAATTCACAGTTCGAGTATACATTTTGAAGGAATGGCTTCAACTTATATTGTATAATAAATCTGCTTAACCTCTATGTCAGGGATTCTGTCGTTTACAGTATCCACTACACATACATTAAGTGCTACCAAGGTTTTCTTGCCTTCGACCTCCGTGTAACAGGCGAGTGACATGCGTTGTTTAAAACACTCTCGCCAGAAATCCATTATGCCTTTTAAACTTTTCGGATCGTCGTATACATCTAAAATGCGATAATAAAATAAAAATATATGACATAATAAATTTGAAATATCTTTGAAAGCGTCTCAAATTGAAAATAATAAAAATATCATTTTAAAAATTTGTTTGGAAGGAAATTACAACTTTTAACTAAAAACACTGGTACAAGTTTGTTCCTTAATCGAATCTATTTCGCTATCAATGAATAACATACTGCTTAGAGAACACAACGTCTCATCGGGAACGAAGTGGTCCCTCAGAATTTGTACAGCTGTCTCATCGTCTTCTGGAGCCAGGTCCTGGATAACCCACTTGGTGCCATTTTTTTCCCAAGAATCCCATACTCGCGGACAAGAAGATTCCCAAGTTCTTTTAAAACCCATAATGTTCTAAAAATAAATCTACATTTTATTGCAAATATTTTATCTATAGTTAATATTAATATTAGTTTTGACACAAACAATTTTAAAAAAGAAAACCTTGGTGAATTTTCTACACAATGTCAGACCAAATTTAGATTGCAAAGTAGGTCACTGACCTATAAAATTGAAAAAAAACATGAAGTTACATAACATGACATGAATCCAATTTGGCACAGTCTATCGAAAAAAATAGAATAGACCTCCTATTCTGTTTTTTGTTTGTTTGTTTGTTAAATAAACAAAAGTGATGTTATAAAATACTATTCATCATATAAAGAGTTGAATATTATAAACACAATAAATAAAAACGTTTGAACACTTCAATTTAAAAATCATACTTCTTTTGAATAACAATATTTTAAAGACTTGTTTGTTGTTTCAAAGATTGAACTTAAAGTAAATGCAATTTTAATGCAATTAAATGCAAAACATAACTGAAATTTAAAGAAACACCCGATATGAAAAGCAGTGAGTTGATTGATTTAAAGCAGCACTAATAAAATATTTACCAACCGTCAAAATATTATAAAATATTATTATTTATTTATTTTCCTGATGGTTTGTATCAATACTAAAACACTACACGCGTGCACTACACTCGCAGAGGACTAGACGACAAGTTCTGAATCTAAACCCAGATACACCCATATATATATAGACATTGCAACTTTTCGCAGAATGAAACTGTTTTATTGAATGTCACAAATTATATACACTTCGCTGATCTCAATAGAAAGTATTTATTTGTAATTCACAATTATAAGGTAAAATTCCTTCACCAATATAAAACATATCTTAAGGTTATATTAGTTTTATGTATTCCTTAAAATTAAAATTGCAATGATAATGAGCATGCTAGGCTATACCCAGATATTTATAATATTAACGTACTATAAACACGGAAAATATATATCATTATATACAATACATTGTAGGTGTGGTTTTTCAGGAAATATCACGTAATTCTCTTAGTCGTTTTCACTTTCCATCAGGTGGAATGTATTCAAGCATTAATCTAGATACGAGTAGTATAAAAAAGAGTTATCCGGACAAACCCTTTGTGGAATGGACTTAAGTGGTTAATATTTAAAATCATTTCTTTCTTCATATCAAGCAGTATCTCCAATGCAATTGAAATCTTAATATCACATTTGATAGCTGGAATTCAGATACAGATTTTTTATTTATGGAGTAACGGAAACAGTTTCAAAAATGAAGTTATCATGATGAACTGTCCAACAGTTGGAATATTGATAACCGCAGTTAACAAAGTAGAACCATTTTAAATTGTATGCCATATGATATTTTTTGTGTGTTTTGTAACAATTTTTTGTGAACCGACATAACGTATCACATAATTTGTAGGATATGGATGTTCAATTATAATTATATGAACTAAGTGATAGTAAGGAAATCAAGTATAGTAAACATTATTATGACCACATTGAAATTATACATTTTAATACAACCATACTTTCTCTGGAATATGTTTTCGAATAAGATCTAATAAAAAACCCGGTTAGTAATAAATGTTGATATTCGTAAAAACATTTAATTCATGTCAACGTGATTGTAATGCAAAAGCGTGCAAATACAAGATATCACACTAGGTCATATTTGCGCAAACATTTTATACAATATACGATTAAATTATTAGCTAAAAAACTTAGTTCCATAACACAATATTAAGGTAACAAAGTAAAAAGATCTTATTCTTATCATTTTGATTAAATAACTTTCTTTGTTTCTGATTAGATAGAGAGTTTTTGAACAAATCTTGTTGTGACTATAGGTTAAGGCCGTCTGTTGTCTGGGAATTAGGCCCGTCTGTTGTCTGGGACAATGGCCTGATTGTTAATTTTATGTTTATAGAATATCTTTTTCTGTAAAAAAGTCATAATAGACAGATTTGGGAGGGGGGGGGGAAACCTTAGACAAAGTAGTTGATAACATCTATGATATAATGATAAAAATTTAAAAATGTCCCATAATTATATAGGTTTTAACAATGCGACTAAAATTACTGAAACTTATTTCATTTCAGTCAATACTCAGGTCTAGATTTTTTGTAATGTCGTATAACGAGATTGTTGACGTATAATAAGATAATCGAAGTTTGACATTTATTATGATTTAACAAAGACTAAATGCAGTAGTCCATTCTCACGTTCGCTTTAAGGTTTAATTAACAACAATTTACATAAGTAAGTATGTATAATTGCCAACCGTGTATATTTTAAAGATGTATAATTGTAAACAGCCACTATACCACATCCATATTACAAACCAAATGATAGAATCTGTTCATAGCAATAAAATGATGCATAGTGAACTGCCACTGATGCAGATGCTACGCTTCTTGGCTCATTTGTTTTGTTTTGGTGTTTCTTTTTGTTGTTTACGTCGGTATTTCAAAAGGCCCTTTTCAGGGCCCCGGTGGTTGTGTCGTTTTTACGTTTTTCAGTGTTTTTGTTGTTCTTTTCGGGGTTTTTTTTTCTTACGTATCAGTCATTTCTTTTTGTGTGTTTATCGCCTTTTTCAAGGCTTTTGTGTGTTCGCTGAGACCTCTGTGGTTCGGACATCATGTCCGACCACGAGGTCGAAGGCTCGTGCAAGCGACCCCTTAGCGGGGTTGTCGAGGTGACCAGTGGCGCGTCGGATAGCGACTCCGAGTTCAGTGTTGCATTTGGAAAATGCAACACTGCTCGTCGTGGACGCTTCACTGCGAGCACTCGGGGGACTGGTCTCTCTCGGGCGAAGGCCGATTTACGGGCCCTTGCCCTCGAAGCCGAGGATGCGGAAATGGAGAAGGCGCTGGCAGCACGGGCATTCCTTAAGCAGGCGCCTTCTTCAGGCAATGCGACGTGCTCCGAGGAGGGGGCTCTGCAGGGAGGTTTGCGTAGACCTGACCCTGACTCCTTCGGGGCTGAGGAGTTTAGAGCCTTAGCGGGTAAAAGGGCTGCCTCCATCCTGGAAGTCAGCCACAAGTCCGGCAACCTTAAGGGCACCATGATTAATGCCCTTAAGGTAGCCTCGCGGGACTTGCTGGAGGTGGTCGATACGCTCGTCAGCCGTACTGAGGCTGACGAGACCCGCCATTTGAGGGCTGCAAACTCCCGCCTAATCAGAGAGGTGGAGGCCCTTAAGGCCGAAATCAAAGTCCACAGGCGGGAGTTTGTGGAGCTGAAAACGGCGGCAGCGAAATCCTCGGCCGCTGCAGCTCCCGCTGCCGTAGCCGCCCCCTCTCTGGACGCGGACTGTATTGAGGAGTTGAGGCGCTCCATTGTTTCCTCGTTGGGGGTGTTGGTGAACGCCCGGTTCACCAACATCGAGGAGCGCCTCCTCCCTGAGCGGGTCATGCGTCCGCCCTTGGCAGCTGCCCGCAGGGCTAGTACGGCAACGGTTGATGAGTTGCGGCAGCCGAGGTCTGCAGGTGCGACGGCACGACCTGCGTCGGCTAAAGCGCCGACAACTGCTCCTTCCGCCGCCACCACCGAGACCTGGTCCTCGGTGGTGAAGCGGGGACAGAAAAGGGCCAACAAACCAGTTGGCCCTGCTCCTGCCATCCAAGCTTCGGTGGCTCAGCGAGTCGTAACCGCTGGACCACCGAAGCAGGGAGACAATAAGGGGGGCACGAAGAAGGGAAAAAAGGCCAGTCAATCCGGACCGGGCCAAGGGTCCCTCCCCAAGCTGCCGTCCCCTCGGTCACCTGCAGTGGTCATCTCACAGCAGCCCGAGGCGGCGGCTAAGGGGGTAACTTATGCCCTGCTCCTCGAGCGTGCCTCCGAGAAGGTAGATCTCGGGGAGCTGGGGCTCGAGCAGGGGCTAAATATCCGGAGGTCGGCCACCGGGGCCAGGCTTCTGGAGTTGCCTAAGGCGTCTCCAGAAAAAGCCGAAAGATTGGCGGCTAACCTCCGGACGGTTTTAGACGGAGTGGCAGACGTCGTCCGTCCGACCTGTGAAGAGAGTCATGGTGAAGGTGGAGGGTATGGACGACTCTGCCACTAAAGAGAAGGTTGTGGCCGCGATTTGCCGCGTCACCAATTGCCCAAGGGAATCCCTCCGAGTTGGAGAGATTCGCTGGGCAATGGGGCTATGGGCGTTGCATTCGCCCGTTGCCCCGTTGACGCGGAAAAGTCGCTTCTCGACGCGGGGAGACTCCTGGTGGGCTGGAGCTCGGCCCGGGTCGAGCCATGTCGCGACAGCTGCACCGGAGTCCTTCGCTGTGCCGTCTGCGCAGACCTCGGTCTCCAGGCGGCACACGAATTGGGGAGCCGGGCATGTAAAGCTCCCCGGAAGAGAAGCAAGGGGCAGCTGGTCCCTCCCCAGTTGCCCCAAGCAGAGAGTGCCTACAGGCGCCAGTTGAAGCCATGTCGTAATGAACAGACGACGACATGGCTTCCTGCAGGCGAACCTGAACCACTCCACCAGGGCCCAGGATTTGTTCATCCAGGCAATGGCGGAGTGGGATATTAGTATAGCGGTGGCTTGTGAGCCCTACTATGTCCCCCCTAATTCCAATTGGGCGGGGGACACTAACGGTTCCGTGGCTGTGGTTGTGAGTTCTGGTCCCGGACCCCTTTCCCCACCTTGGAGACTGGCCCAGGTTTGGTTGTGGCGCGGTGGGGGGAGTACGTCGTCATCGGCGCTTACTTCTCCTCCAATCGTCGACTGGCGGAGTTCGAGACTTTCCTCGACTCCGTCAGTGCGGTGATTGGCAGACAGGCGTCGGGGAAGGTCATCTTCCTCGGCGACCTGAACGCCAAATCCGCGGCCTGGGGGAACCACGCCACGGACGCTAGGGGTAGGGCCGTCCAGGCCTGGTAGCTCCTCTCCGGTCTGTCCCTCCTCAATACAGGGACCGATGCGACCTGGGTGCGACAGCAAGGGAGCTCGTTGGTGGACGTTTCGTTCGCCACCCCAGCTGTCGCTCGCACGGTCGTCGACTGGAGAGTCGAGACGGAGGTGGAGACTATCGGACCATCTTTACGTCCGATTTGAGATCTCCACCACCAGGCCGGGCCACTGCGGGAGGGGAGTCGGTTTCCTCGTTGGGCACTTAAGCGTTTGGATCGGGAAATGTCCAGGGAGGGAGCCATCGTTCAGGGCTGGGCCTTTCCCGATCCGCCCAATGAGGAAACCGACGTGGAGGTGCTGGCTGGTCGCATGCGCGAGGCCCTATCACGGGTCTGCGATGCGGCCATGCCGAGGGTGGGGTCTCGGCCCCGGCGCAGAGCAGTGTACTGGTGGTCGTCCGAAATAGCCGAACTTCGGACGGCCTGTTGCAGGGCTCGGGCTTTCGTTCGGTGTCTTCGACCCGGACCTGGAGGCCCAGCTGCGGAGTCGTTATCGCAAAGCGAAGTCGACTCTGCGGCTGGCGATTCGGAAGGCGTAGGACCTGGCTCGGGAGGAGATCCTGGCAGGTCTCGATAGGGACCCATGGGGGCGCCCGTATCGGGTGGCGCGGAACAAACTCCACGCCGCCTGCGCCCTGGTCATGGAGTCCCTTCAGACGGATTTCCTCGAGCGGCTGGTGTGGGACCTATTCCCGGTATCCACCGGCCACTCGCCTCCTGTGATGGCCCCCCCTTCTTTTAATGGGGGGGTGGGTTCTGTCCCGGACATCACGGAGGCCGAGCTGGAGGTCGCCTTGAGTCGTCTCCGAGCCCGCAGTACTGCGCTGGGGCCGGACGGTATTCCGGGGCGAGTTCTATTCCTCGCCCTGGAATACCTGGGGGGCAGGCTTCGGGAATTGTTCAACCTTTGTTTGCGCACTGGACAGTAGCCGAAGGCCTGGAAAGAGGGCAGATTGTGCCTGTTGCGGTAGGAGGGTCGTTCTGCCGACCTCCCTTCCGCATACAGGCCAATCGTGCTGCTGGACGAGACGGGCAAATTCTTCGAGAGAACTCTCTCTGCCCGTCTCGTCCAACACCTCGAGGAGGTGGGGTCGGGTCTCTCGGATGCCCAATTCGGCTTCAGGGCGGGTCGATCGTCGATCGACGCCCTGAAGGCTCTGAGAGACCTAACCCAAGTGGCAACTCGCGAGGGGGACGTGGTCCTGGCGGTGTCCGTGTTGCGGTGTGGCGACGTCCGCTGGACGCCTTGGATGCCTTCAACAGTCTTCCGTTTGAGACTCTGGTTGAGGCACTCCGGTTCCAAGGAGTGCCTCCCTATCTTCGGAGACTGTTGGAGGCTTATCTGCAGGACAGAGAGGTCCTGTGGGTTGGCGGCAACCAGCGGATACACCGGCGTAGCGTATGCCGCGGGGTTCCACAAAGGTCCGCCTTGGGACCGGTCTTGTGGAACCTCGGGTACGACTGGCTGCTCCGCTGTCCTCTCCTGCCGCGGATGAGGGTGTTGTGTTACGCAGATGACACCCTCGTCACATGCAGGGGAGGGACGTATGCGGAGGCGGCCCGTCTGGCAACAGTCGGCGCTACGCTGGTTGCGGACCGCATAGGGCTGTTGGGATTGGACGTCTCCGTATCCAAATCGGAGGCCATCCTTTTCACGGCCCTCGCCGGGGTCCCCCTCGCCGGGCGTCCATCTCCGTCCAGTGTGAGGAGGTGGTGGTGAAGAGGCCCAGCTAAAATATCTGGGTCTTACCCTGGACGGAAGATGGAACTTCGGGGCTCATTTCTCCCTTCTGGCCCCGAAGTTACTGTCCACCGCGGCTGCCTTGGGAAGGCTTCTGCCCAACGTCGGTGGGCCGCAGGCTCCGTGCCGGCGACTCTATGCCAGCATCATGAGAAGTACGGCGCTGTACGGTGCCCCAATATGGTCGGGGTCCCTTACCGCCGATTCCAAGACCCTATTGCGAAAGACGCAGAGGGTCTTAGCGGTGAGGATGATCAGGGGGTACCGTACAGTGTCGTACACTGCGGCCATACTCCTGGCGAGCGATCCGCCTTGGGAGCTGCAGGCGGAGGTGCTCGCCGGGATGTATTGGCACCGGGCGGAAGCCAGGACCACGGGGGTTAGGTCCGAGGCAGCTCGAATCAGGGCTTCAGCTCACCGAGCCCTGATTCGACGGTGGACGAGGGACTTGGAGTCTCCTGCCGCCGGTCTGACGACAGTGGGGGCAGTTCGCCCCCACTTGGATCGTTGGATCAACCGGCGACACGGGACTCTGACGTTCCGTCTTGTGCAGGTCCTCACGGGGCACGGATGCTTTGGGGAGTACCTGCACAAGATTGCAAGAAGGGAGGCAGTCCCGTCCTGCCACCACTGTGACGTGTCCGTTCACACGGCTCGTCACACCTTGGAGGAGTGAGCAGCCTGGGGTCATCAGCGCGCTGAGCTGGTGGCCGTGGTTGACAGTGACTTCTCGCTGCCGTGCCTTGTCGGCGCGATGGTCGGCGGCGAGAGGTGTTGGGCCGCAATGGCCTCCTTCTGCGAGCAAGTCATCGCCGCGAAGGAGGCCGCGGAGCGGGTCAGGGAGCAAACCTCTCCATCTGATCCGCTCCGCCGGGGGAGACTTGGGAGAAGGAGGCGGGAGTACGCCCGCCGCTTCCTCTCCCAGCCGTAGGCCTTGGTGAGAGGGGGAGGGGGTGACCCCTCTCACCTGCCATAGGCCTACGCCGTGACGGTGCCCTAAGTTGCTCGGGGCACCCTCGCAGGGGGGGGGAAACGCCGGGGCGGCACGGTGAGTGCTAACGCGATCCAGTGTCGTCCCATTAAGGCGTTGAGGGCAACCGTTGGTTTTTTAGTGGGTAGCCTTAAAAATGGCGGCGTCCTCTATGCCGCCGGGTAGTTCCACACAACCCTCCGGCCATCACCTTCCTGGCCGGCGGGTATCCGTAACGGATTTTTCAAAAGCAAAAAAAAAAAAAAGTGCTACGCTTCTTAAGCACTTTTATCACGTATGAGTGAAGAATGCAATTGGGGTGTTTGCAAATGCAATTATGTAGACCATCAAACACAACTATGCAAACTTAACCACTATGGTGTGCGTAGTGCTGCGTTTCTTATCGCTACTTACCTGAAGCAAAGAGCCCAGACAGTTAATGTAAAATTCAAGTAGGCATTTACACGCACTCTTGAATCGTCAATTACTACAATAAAAAAAGGTCAATGTAGTCAGTCCGTGAGTAAGCTACCAATTGCTCGGCATGCTGTTCTGTTGAGAAGAGCCGGGCGAAAACTCAACAGCTTTTTAAAAGAAATTTAACCATCTTAGATGATGCCCATTATAATATCAATATTACAAATGAGTCTACATCTTAAATTCCACACATTTCGATCCACTAAAAATTCTTGAACGTCATAAGATTTGTTTTATAATACACTTTTGATTTTAGATTTAAAACTAAGAAAATTAAGGTCTAAGATATCTTGTGGAAGTTTATTATATATATGTATTGTATACTCAAGCCTATGAAGGATATGTTAACTTTTTAAAGACGAAATTTTGGCTTTACGAGTTTGTTTTTATTTCTCGTATTTGTCGCGTGTCTGTCACTATTATATAACTATTAAAATTTTGGCGTATAAATAATATGTTAGTAATAGCGTTACTATGATTATCGAAGCAGCTCCGTTCAAATGATCAGGTAATAAAATCGATTATCAAGGGCGCACTCCATAGTTTGATATAGTAGTCGATAGCTTTTTGAATGATCCTAAAAAGGTAGATAATCAACCAATAAGTAACATCAAAAAGGCTTGGATATATGATAATTATTTAACGTCACGTCTAAATTGGCCTTTTCTCATTTATAATATTAATGTTGACCCTTTTGTTAACGTTAGATGCAAGCGTCATAAGGACATTGAAGTCATGGCTCGGGTTAGCGCATCGAGCGGACACTTCTACCGACACTAAAAGGTCTATTTAGAGACCGACATAATATTGGGTTAAAATTAAAGAAACCACCGTAACTCTATAAACTTTTAAAAGTGACCAAAAGACATATCATCTCAAAATCGAATGATGATACTGTAACATCTCTCCCTTCTGTGGCAATATTATCTATTGCCACAGAACCAGTTCTAACTCCAGAGTCACGACTTAAATTCCATAAACGATTTATGATAGGTGCTCAAACAAATAAAGTGGGGCTATGATCAAATAGGAAAGAACAAGATATATAAATAATAAAATCCTTTATTCTGTATGACTAAAACGATAATTATCGTCTGCATGATATGAGCCTTGAATTGTAAAATGAATGGGTGACCATAGAAGATTATTGTATTTCACTAGCTTTGAGATGGCGCACCCTGCTTCATAATTGGTCCTCAGCTTTATTAAAATTTTATCTCAATACATTCCAAATGACTCTCCTAAATCAAAGTAACTTAGTAAGATAAGCAAAGCCACAGAAAAATTTTGCAACATCTGTGGGGAGACAATAGGAACCGCGAAACACTTGCTCGTAGGGTTGTGGAGCATAGTGTAGCCTGGGAAACAAACATATCCAAAGATCATACATTTAAGCTTAACAAGTATAATGAACTATATAACAAACTGTTCAAGAAAAAGTTTATAGTTAATTTATACGCCGTAGAAGTACGAGTAGGAGGGAGAAGTATAATAGCAAAATCGCTCTTTAACTTACTTAAGGATCTCGGCCTTTCTAGAACATTATCGGTTCATTTCTACAGCGTATTTCAAAGGTGGCTTTAGTAGGTTCTTATGATATTTGGTTAGGTAAGGAGAGGAGCGTAGACAGTGACGGTGAGTGTGTATGCGCATTGTAAAGTGGCCCCTTAACACTTTCACTGCCAGCTCCGTAGCGTGTACGGAGACGCAAGTTTCACCCCGTGTTTCACCCCAGGGCCGTAGCATGTACGGAGCAATTAAAAGTCAATTTTTTATAGTATTTAATTGGCTCAACATTTTTTTTTACTATTTTTCCGTTTATTTAAATGCCTTTATGCAAACGTTTATATGAAAAATTGAAACAGCACACAGGGCTCAATTTCTGAAAATCTGGTGGCAGCGAAAGTGTTAAACCTACACCTGAGTCGCAAGTGGCAGGCATTGTTTGCACTGCTCTCCTTGCAACGCCATGGAGCCGGCACCCGCACGGTGAATCCATGGAATGCTAAAAATAAGTAAACTAAATATCTTTATCCAATTTATTCCTTTCTTTACTTTAAAATGATACATGATCTTTCTATTATACAATATTTGTACATCTTTAATTATGAGTATCTTATAAAGATAAAAAATATATACGGTGTTGTCTTCAACATTGTATATTTTATACAATACGATATCAATGCAGCCATTATTAATTTATATGTTTTGTTCAATAAGAGTGACTTACAAGTTTTCCTTATCTCAATTTAATAAACATTTGTCCAATAAACGATACAAGTTCAATAATATAAAAATTGTATTACTTTATTTCAGAAATTTTATTTTAATATGAACAACAATATTTTTTCATTATTAAATAACTTACTTTAAATGTTTATATAATTGATAACGCATGAGTGAAATATTAGTCATGAAATTTATCGATTACTTTCATATTAAATAGGGCTTTGTAAATATACAAAGAAAACACTTTTTATCATTTTTTATATTAGACATTAAAAATCATAACTATTATATTTAAATAGTAAACCTTACTTAATGATATACATTATTTTTATTCTGTATTTTCCGTATAATCCTTTGTTTACTTTTTTTAGGAGGTATTCTTATATGTGGAATAGTTATTTTACGGGATGTTATAGTACTTGTGATACCTACCACACTATGATCCATTGTGGTTATATCAGTGGTAATGTTATAATCAGTAACGTTCACTGTTTTATTTATATTATTTACGTCTGATACAATTTGTAGATTAATGGGTACTATAGTACCAATATTATTCAATATATCTTTTCTTTTACCAGTTACATGTTCCATCAAATCTAGGCTGAGTTTGTTTTGCTTTTCTATTTCATCAGACATAATTTCTATCATTTCTAAATACCCTTTCTCATTAGTGGTATTCGAGTTAAGTAAATATTTATTCGAATCTATATTCTCATTTGTTGAGTTTATTGAAATAATATTAACTGTATCTGCACCCTCATTACTATTTATTTTTATTTGGAATAAATTATCATCTTGATATATTTCAGACTTATTGTTAAATTCAATAAAAATATCTATTTTTGATTCGTATTTGTTTTTGCTCTTATCTAAACTGTTTTCAATTAAACTGTCAATAAGGGTTTGGAATGAAAAATTTGCAGCATCTGTTTTGTATAAATACAATGCTTCAACATTAACACCATTATTGTTATCACGTTTAGTAAAACATTTTTTAAATAGTTTCGGGCTAGTAGTAACAGATTCCAATTCGGAAAACATCGAAACAATAAATTTTGATTGCCTTTTGTCATTATTTCTTCTATAATCACGAATTCTATTGAGTAATTGCTTTCCATGTAAGAGATGTCTGTTTGCAGGCCATCTTGTTTTAGATACGTCTATCTGGTCTCTTTTTAACTTGTCGTTCTTCATATTCTTTACCTGCTCCCTCAGATTATACCTCATTTCTAGTTTGGGAACTTTCTTCTATTTTAACACAAGTTCTTTAAATGGATTGGGTCTGTATATCAATTTAATTTATTTACATCATCAATAAAATCCTTCTGATTCTCTACAAGGAACATTACAGATTTAGGTATTCTACTGTTTTGTATGGGATTGATATTATCTACAATTGATTTTGTTTCGACACATTTCTTCTCCGGTCTTTACAAGCAACCATTTGGATAACAGTATGTTGGTTGCTCTACACATATTTGCACACATATGCAAACTGGTGGAATATTATGAAACTCAGAGAAAACTATATTAAAGAAATGCTCAACAGCCATGGTATTCCCTGTATTTTCACATGGATTCATTTGTCTGTTTCCGGGGATGTAACTGTGAGATGCTGTAAATATTTTTTTTTGTGTAATTAAATTTATAAAATTTTTACTTCTTATAAGCATAATTTAAAATTTGTTTTAGTGTCGTAATTATTTATCTCGTCGTTTATATTTATTTCAATTACATTTAAATTTACTTACATTTGAAAAAAATAAAAATATGTATCAATGAGGAAATACCCTTCATGTTATAGCACCAATAAATTATATACCCTATATTATTATTATTATTACCCTCTATATGGAAATATAATAGAATTAAAATATAATTGCAATGAGTACATAATATTTCTGAAATGACATAAAATCAATCAGTGAGAAATTTATATATTAATTTGAACTATTACCCTAAAAATGAATGTCGTTCTTTATAATATTGGTAAACTTTCTCGTAACTAAAGAGATTTTTCTAACTTACCCACAATTTTTAGTTCAAGCAAAACACAAAACAGCTGTAACTCGTTACTTCCTAGAACTATCTTGTGTCTACAACTGCGAGTATTGAAGACAATGTCAACTTACCGACGTCCTGTTTAGAAAAAATATCAAAGACTCGATGAGAAAAGTGTTTGTGTGGGAAAAAAAAACTTGTGGATGTTTCAAAAATATTTTCTTCTACTTTAAGCCTTCTGTTTATCGATTGGAACTCATTTTATTTTAAACTGTTGTTCAGTATTGCTTTTTTTTATATTTTTAATAATACCTTAGTATTTTAGAATAAAATTTGTTGTGTATTTAGATTTTATTTTATTGTGTATTTATCACATCTTTTATTTTGACATTTTTAGGAAAATTCAAAGGAAATAAATAAAATAGCATCATTTCCACACTCTTAGTCGTAGACAAAGAAAATTATCTCGTCTATAATATGAATTCATATTATCCATCTATCATGTTATGCAACAATTTTTTTCTATATTCATGCTTATCATGTATGTTATATAACACTTTCATTTAAAAAATAAAAAAAGAAACCAATACCTTCTCTAATGAGCTATTAGCTTTTAATGCAGAATTAAAAAGAAAAAAGTTAAATAATACTCAGCAGTCAAAATAAAATGAAATCACAAACTAATTTACGTGTACTTTGAAAATGTCAATTGAAAAACTTTTCAATCTATGTAAAGCTTCTTTATTTATCTTTAATTTATAAATAGAAGATTTAGGAGACAAGATATTTAAGATTTTAATTACCTTACGGGTAAACCGAGCAGGAAAATAAAAAAATATTGAAGAATTAAAAAGAATTTAGTATATCATCAGGTCATACTCGTATTTTTTATCTGCCTTGTAATTGAACTGCTAAAACCGATAAGTGATACGATCAGTAAGTACAAACCGTAATCCTAAGGTCATTGATAAAGTGCTATTTCTATTGAACGATTATTAAACATATGAGTGAGTTATAAGAGACATTCTGACCCAGTAACCAAATTTATTGTGAATAGCCATATCAGAAAATTACAGTCTAATAGAAGCGTATTTTGACAATTGTAATTTGCAACAATAAGACCTTATCTATCGTTTTTAAAAATAGGTTGAAATTGTCATTTATAAGGGCAAATATTTATTTAGTCATAGTAAATAGAGTGTATCTAGTCTAAGCCTTACAGTGAATATAATAATTATATCAATACTATTAAGTGAGAGATAATGAGATCCACCTAATAGCCGTATAAAAGCTGATTAGCTTATGATTTTGTGATCAGTCTGATCAACAGGCACAACCAACATGTTAATAACGTTTTTAATTATCAGTGCTGTCATACTAACTTTGGTGTATTTAGGATGAAAATACAATGAATGTTATTGGACTAAACGTGGTGTGACTTTTACGACAAAAATAGATTGACGGGTCCTTTCTTCAATTATATTTTAAGTAAAAATGCACTCTTCATACATATGCATAACATCTATAACAGATATCCCAATGAACCTGCTGTTGGAGTCGGATCTTTGTTTACGCCCACCCTGTATGTGAAAAATCCTACTAACGTCCAGTATGTACTTGCATCAGATTTTAACTCGTTTTACCACCGTGGCATTCAAATAAACGAAGATGATAAATTGGCCAACAACATTTTGTTTCTAAATGGTAAAAAATGGAAACTTATCCGACAGAGCATGACACCTCTTTTTACTTCATCAAAACTAAAAAGTATGTACTACATTATTGATAAAAGTGCACAAGATTTTGTTCAACACATAAAAGATTCTCCCGAAATAAGAAAAGGTGATACATTTAATACTTTATCAACTTTTTGCAGTGTAGCCATATGTGCAACAGTATTTGGAGTGAGCACTGAATCAATATTCAATTCACCATTCTTGAAGGTTGCACAAGAAAGTTTTCTACCGAATTTTAAAGGCAACTTACGTTTTGCTATCGCAAATTTTTCTGGTGCCTTGTTTAAATTATTGAATATAAAATTTTTCCAAGAATTTGAAGATTTCTTTATTGGTGCCATTAAACAGGTAGTTCGTCAACGTGAACGTGACAATGTGAAGAAACATGATTTTGCAGATATTTGTGTGGCTTTACAGAAAAATGGTGCTCTAAAGGACCCCGATACTGGGCTTGAATTGGAACCCACAGATGAATTACTCGCTGCTCAAGCTTTTTTCTTCTTTATTGCCGGTGTAGAACCAACTGCTTCAGCTATGTTTGCTACATTGGTAGAATTAGGTCGAAATCCAAACATACAAGAACGTGTTCATGCAGAAATTGATAATGTCTTTGAAAAATATGACGGCAATCTAACATATGATGTAATTGCTAAAATGGAATACTTGGATATGGTCATCAATGAAGCCACGAGATTGCATCCACCTATTGGATTCTTGTCGAGGAAATGTGTTGCTAAAACCGTTTTACCCGTAGGTAATATTGAAATAGAAAAAGGTACGAAAATACTTATACCAATATTTGACTTCCATCATGACCCAAAATTCTTTCCTGATCCAGAAGTATTTAATCCTGAACGCTTTTCTCGTGAGAATAAACACAACATTTTAGACATCACATATCTACCTTTCGGTAAAGGAAATAGGATTTGTGTGGGTATGCGATACGCTCACATGCAGGTGAAAAATGGTTTAGTGCATATGTTACGACATTTTACTGTAAAGACAAATATTGGTGAAGGTAGATTGAAATATTTAAAACACCAATTTCAAGTGAGGCTAAATAATGTAGATGTTGAATTTCTAATTACAAAATGAATATTCTTGGAAAATAGATCAGAAGGGACTTTTTAAAAAATAATATTACACACAGTTCAACAATCAATTTAATAATAATAATTAACACAAAGAAAATCTAACAATTCTACACTTTGAATTAACAAATCCTAAACAATTACTAATTATTATAACCGCTAAACTATATCCGATTTCAAAATATTACGACTGACAAACGTACCGCACTGACACAAAATATTACAACACGAAAAAATATTACGACCGCACAATGTTTCGCACTGACTGACGTAACGCAAAAAAAGCCCTGACTATCGTCGACAAGCGCTTAAATATCATTCCTCCCTCCACTCGTCTCATATCTCTCTACACGGCCATTCCTGACATGAGACCGTCCTCGGACTCAGACATCTTCAACTTTCAAAATCCGTGTCACGAATTGGAAGAGAACTCTCTTCGTTTACAGTGGAGGCAATCAGTTCTGAGTGTCTCTGTATCACAGAGGGGCCTGGTTGCGGCTCAATTTCTTCCAACGGCTGCTCAACATCGGGGGGCAGATCGACATCAGGAAGTAAATACTCTTCTTCAGTATCTGCCTCTGTAACAAGAAAATATAACACCAGATCTCCCTTCGCATTGCGGGTACAACGATTGTATCCTCAACTATGAACCAAAGACCGGGGCGGGACTTATCATAAAATCTCCCCCTCACGACTTGACAGAGACCTACCAAGACTTACGTGAGGCATGTCTTTGCGTGTGTTCATTGGTTCACATATATGCCTTAAATCAAATTATCTCAACACAGTTATAACAATACTGGCCAAATAAACTTATTACAATCTAAACCATGACAATCGTTTAATATCCAGCTCCAGGACAACTGACCATCGAAGTCATGTTTCCGAGTACACTAGGATAGCATGTCCGACACTCTCAATAACAATCACGTATCCTAAACCAAGAGACTCGCTTCCTTAGAATAATGTATCCGATGCACTCCAAGATAAACAATTATTCCAGGATCAGAGTCCCCTCTCTATTTAAAACGTCTGTACCTATGATTATCGATACATTCATGTACTCGGAGGACACCACAAACAAATCTACCTCAAGAGTCAAACCGGCAAACTCAATAGGTAGTGTAACGTAAAAAGTGCTTTCAATTTCTTGACTACCTAGCCCTTTCAAAACCCGAAACGTCGGTGTACGCGAGCATTTAAAATGTTTTAACAGAGACGATGAAATTAAAGAAATAGTGGAACCGCTATCAATCAAAACGTCGACCGGTACATCCTGAATTACAGCTGCTATAATGTCCCTGGCTGAACAGATACGCTGCAAAAATTTACACTATCCGTGTTTGAAGCTTCCGCACGCTTCTTAATAAAACAAGTTTCAGCTCTGTGTCCCGGTCTTCGACAGTATGTACATGGCTCGGACCTAGATGGTACATACGAGGGCGATTGCAACTTAACCCCCTCACTATTAGGTGAACTTTTCGACGATTGTTCAACTCTGGGTCTCTTGCTACATGAAGCTTGTCTATGTCCTAACTGGCCGCAGGAGAAGCATCTAATATCACTGAAGTTGCGTTTCCGCGAATACTCTATACTACGCCTACTTGTAACGTTTCGCAAATCAGAGCGTGAGGAAGACTGTTTGAAAACGTTGCTAGTGCTAGGTTTAACGTAGACCGAAAAGAATTCAACTAAATTATTCGGTAATAACTGGGCATTCGTTGCTGAAGCTCTAATATTTGGATCAGCAATACCACGAATTATTATAGCCGAAATAAGCTCATCACTAAGCCCTTGCACTATACGTAAGCGAAGTAATGACCGGCGTACATATTCTGTGTACGTTGGATAGTTATCGGAGTTTTTAGTCATAACTTCAAACAATATGCCTGCAAAATCTGGTACTTTAGGGCAGAGAGGTGTAAACTCTTTCTTAAAATTGGTCCAACTACGATCGCTGGAGACCCATTCATTGAGCCATGATTTCGCATCCCCTAGCAGACAGTTTCCTATACGCGAAAGACATTCAAAATCATCCCAATTATTTAAAACTTTTGAGCAATCTACTTCTAAACACCAATTATCAATATTATGTAAATTTGGATCAAAGTTCGAAATATAATAATGCCGAGACGATTTGCCTACCGCATTAATCGAACGTATGGCACTAACAATGTGATCCGTAATATTAGCCTGTACCGAATCTGAGGGTATACCCGCATCCTTTACTTCGCTACTGGCGGACTGTATCGGCGGTGTTATCGAGCGAGGTCGTGAATTAGGGCGATGATTTCGATCGCGAGTTATTTCACGTCTAGTCACAAGCGAAGATGAAATGGAACGACCTACTAACGGTAGATGACGTACGCTACGAGATACACGACATTCAGAAACACGAGACCTAGCACACGCACCCGATGGTGTTCGCAATTGTCGCGATATTTGCCTTCTAGCAGGTGTCAAATGTTTATCCTCGCGGTCGCGGGAGTGCGCTAACACATGGTCTGACGATGGACCCGGCAAGGGTGAAGCCCTTGTTTTAGTTTCTAACGCCTTAATCCGAGACATCAGTGCCTTCATTTCAAGTCTCAACATGTTGTTCTCGTCGAGAGATTGTTCGCGGGACCTATTACCCTGACCATTGCGGCGATCACGGCAAGAATTACTATCACGATCACTGCGACTATGATTACGCTCACGTTCCGACATATTGAACAAAATAATTCACTCAAACAAATTAACTTATTAAAAAACTTATAAAAAAACTTAACAACAACACAGAACGATATTTAAAGTAATTTATTCGAAAAAAACTATGAAATCACAATAACGCAATAACGAAGTACTTAAGAAAAAAATATTACTTAAAGTGTGGGTAGTCTAAAAAAAAAATATTAATAAACTAGGTCAAGCCGAGATGGGCCCAAAAAGTAAGAATCCCACTTCTGATCTTGGAAAATAGATCAGAAGGGACTTTTTTAAAAATAATATTACACACAGTTCAACAATCAATTTAATAATAATAATTAACACAAAGAAAATCTAACAATTCTACACTTTGAATTAACAAATCCTAAACAATTACTAATTATTATAACCGCTAAACTATATCCGATTTCAAAATATTACGACCGACAAACGTACCGCACTGACACAAAATATTACAACACGAAAAAATATTACGACCGCACAATGTTTCGCACTGACTGACGTAACGCAAAAAAAGCCCTGACTATCGTCGACACGCGCTTAAATATCATTCCTCCCTCCACTAGTCTCATATCTCTCTACAATATATACATTTTATGAATATAAACGATAATTTCATTAAAGATTGTCAAACAAGAAAGTGTGTAGAATAAAGGGTTTTCTTTGTGTATGTTTTAAAATTTATAGATTTTTATTTAGATTATTTTTGTATTTGATGATTATATACAGGGTGTTTTGTAGAGGACCGACAAACCAAGTGAGCGTGTTCAGTTACTTATTTAGAGAATACAAGTTGGCCAAAAAGAATCACTGACCTCTTATTTTGTTTTTAAGATTTTTTTTGTAAGTTTTTCGTTTTTCACCGAAATTATACTTAATCATTTAAATAAAATTTCTAAAATCCGTTTTAGACCGGATGTTTATGTTTTCATGTAATTTTAGTCTCAAATGCATGCTTAAGCCACGAAAAGCAAAATTAGATACAATCTGAACTACCCAACTGATGTAGAACTCATAAAGTGAAAAAATAAGTTTAAGCTTAACATTTAAGTTCAACTTTCACAATGATTAAAAAAAAACAGTAGCGATTATATAGATAGTATGCATGAACAAAAACTCCATTTATCACTTATTACAAAGACATAAAAAATGCTATAATACTGACCAGCTTGTTGAGTAAAATTAAGATTCATAACAACAACACTTGCCCATCTGATGTTCACAAACAGGTTTGTTTTGATTTCAGGTTTAGTAGAAGGGGACAAAGAGCGGCGCCTGCAGTTTTTTGAAGAACATACTCTGGACAGAAGAATCAAAATTTACTAGAGAGGGGATTTTTAATCAACACAATCTACACTTATGGGAATCGCAAAATCCTCACGCGACAAGAGTGACCTCACCCCAAAACAAGTTTTCGGTCACCAGGTCACTGGTTTTTGTACCAGTAACTGCTAACCGAATGTTACGAAAAGTGTTTTAATATACTTGAAAAATTACTATGAACGTAACTAAAATTGAAAGAGTCGAGCCATATCAACGTCCATTTATTTTCTTACTTTTAATAATTGTCTTACTTAGTTGCTAAGATGGCCGAGCTGAGTTTAACGGACAATTTTGAGAGATCTAATGTATACCTCAGAAAAGAGTTGAGTCAGTCGGTTTTTACTATTTATTGTGTGGAGGAGCAGTAGGAGGAGTACGCTACAATCTTATCTTTTAACATTAATAACAGCAACATTTAACAAAAGTGTAAAGCTTATGCATTTAGTTTTCTTCACATTTAAGACCAAATTATTAATTTCTAACGAATAAAGAACACGCAAAGCATTGTTTACTTTTTCATAATTAGTTCTATTACGGTCAAGTTTAAAAATACGTACAGTAAAAGTGAAAAAGGGGGCAAAAATAGATCCTCGTAGTGCACCCATCAGTAGGCGAGAACCAGCCAATTTAGAATTAATTACATCGACCGTCTAGATTCTTTGATTGAGGTAAATAGCTTTCTTTTTTTTGTGGGTAGATGTGAGTACAAGAACATCAAAATTATTAGCTATCTTTACTTAATTATTAAAAATTCGTTTATTTATGATTAGCAGTGTCTTTATGTATTATTATTAAATATTAAACTTATTCTACACTACCTGGCAATAAAACAACTTTCTCCCAGTAATCTTCTTTATAATATATAACTGAAATGGATCTACATAGTCAAGTGACAAAGAACATGGATGACATTATAAAAATGTTTGAGTCCAGAATGGATAGCTTTGATAAAGCACTCACTCAATCACTTATCACTAATAAACAGCAACCTCAGAACAACACTTTAAATGATATTTCTGCACTGGCTCACGATTATTCCATTTTTAAAGACCTCATGTGGAAGGCGCTTTCCATGTTACAGAATCAATTACAGTTGCTCTCTGCCGGTTTTGATAGGCATGAGGTATTCTCTCGCCGAAAGGTTCTCCTATTTCATGGCATCACTGAAACTACTAATGAGAACGCTGTGATGGCGGTAAATGATGTCATAAAAAACTTAAATTTAAGCTGCTTTAAAATCTCCCACATTGATATTTGTCATCGCTTGGGTGTGAAAAAAGATAAACCCAGGCCAATACTGGTACGGTTCACTACCTTAAAGCAGAGGTCTGAAGTCTGGAATTCAAAAGTTTCTCTAAAAGGTTCTGGAATTACAATCTCTGAGTTTCTAACCAAACCCAGACAGGAGATATTTGCTGTGGCAAGACGGCACTTCGGTATCAGAAGCTGTTGGACTGCTGACGGTATCATCATTGTTTCCTTGCCTGATAAGAGCCGCAAGAGAATTCAAAATATGAAGGAGCTGCAAGCTTTAATGGCTTCATTTTCTTCACTTCACCCCACTCAGGAGCATAAGACGAGATCCCGACGTGTGCCCAAAAACGTAGCTAAGTAGTTTTATTTAGTTTTACATTGTTTTTTATGTTTTGTATATATTTCCATTATTTTTCTTAATGTTTTCAAATATTTCATGGTGCTGGCCGGTAAGCAGGTAATTTATTTTCCATTTGTTTTATGTATTCAATTTTTTAATTTCTAGTCTAGTTTTTAATTATCTTATCAGTTGGTTAACTTTATAATAATTGTACTTAAACATTTTTAACTCATATTTATTTATGTATTTTAATGTCAATTTGACAATACTACATTTAGAGTTGTCAGTTATGTTATCGGAGATCTGTCACTCGTTTAAAAACCGGTTCAGTGGTATGATTTTTTTATTATTATATTTATACTTTTTGTTTTTAGTATTTCTTTTGTGTATAATTTTGATTACTTTTGTAAAGATATTTTCTTACTATGCCAGTGAGTGTGGAATTTTAATAGTTAGTTTTTTTTTTTTTTTTTTTTATATTTTATATAATTATATTATATTGAAAAGTATAATACTTACATATATACATATATATTATATATACTTTATTGTTATTTTTAATATATATACTCTATTTTGTTATTATTTTTTTTTTTTTTTTGCATATATTCTACTATGACAGACGCAATTTTAGATTTTAATAATATATGTTTGCCTTCATCCTCCTCTGATGAATTTTACAGTGCATCTTGTAATCCTTCATCTGACGATGAATTTATTCCGTTAGATGTTAGACTTCAGTCTATCTTCTCTGAAGGAATTGGCTTTAATATTGTTCATATTAATGCCCAAAGCATACCGGCTCATTACACTGATTTCATTGCAACATTTAGTAACGTCCAAGTTGATTGTATTCTTGTTTCTGAATCATGGTTAAAACCCTCCCTTTCTTCCACACTTTTTAATTTACCTAATTTCACATTGATACGCAATGATCGCCTAGAAAAGCGTGGTGGTGGTGTGTGCATATACTTAAAAAATCACTTTTCCTTTAGAACTATTAGCTCATCCCCTCCTTCAAACTCCACAAAATTAGAATACCTTCTCATTGAAGTACTTCTTCATCACTCTAAATTACTCCTTGGCGTCATGTACAGTCCCTCTTCCACTATTGACTACTTCAATGACCTTGAATTACTATTGGATAACATTTTACCTTCTTATGAGCATGGTATTATCATGGGTGACTTAAATACATGTCTAGTTAAAAATAATTATAGTTGTAATAAACTAAAATCTTTACTTGACTCCTTCAATATTTCTATTCTTCCTCTTTCAGAAACCCATTTTTCACCGCACTCCGAACCATCTCTTCTTGACTTAATTATGGTCTTCACATCCAACAACGTGCTATCTCATGGGCAACTAAATGCTCCTTTCTCCTACCATGATCTTCTATTTGTCCGTTATAACCTTTCTACTCCCAAACGCAAAGGTAAGGTTATTCTGAGGCGTAACTTCAAAAAAATAAATTGGACTAAATTTCTTTCAGATGCTAGAACATTAGATTGGATCGGTGTATTTAATGCTCCTACAATTGACTCTAAAGTGGAATTATTTAACTCTCTTATCACATCCTTATACGACTCCCATGCCCCCATCAAAGAGATCAAAGTTAAACACTATCCTGCACCGTGGCTTACCGCCGATATTAAAAGCGAAATGAACAAAGGCAATAAAGCCAAGACACGGTACAAGAAGTTCCCAACAAATGATAACTTTGTTACCTATAAAAAATTACGCAATCGTTGCAATAGGTTGTGTAGAGACGCCAAATGCCGTTACATTTTCTCTTATGCTAATAAGTCTACTCCTCCACAATTGTGGAGATTTTTTAAGTCACTAGGTGTGGGTAAATCTCAGCCTTCTTCAAATACTAATATAGATTTAAATTCACTTAATGATTATTTTTCGACATCGCCACTTATCATAGACAATGTAAAAAAATCCTCAACTCTTACTAAATTAAATAATATCACTCCACCTATCTGTGACAGTTTTACCTTCGCTGAAATTACGGAGTGTGATGTTAAGACAGCTATAGTAAGTATCAGTTCTAGAGCAGTGGGAGAGGACAACATTAGTCGAGATATGGTGATTCCGCTCCTTGACATTGTATTGGATGTTATAACACACATTTGCAACTTTTCATTAACAACCAATTCCTTTCCTTCTTCTTGGAAATTAGCACATGTACTTCCTCTGCCTAAAACCAATAATCCAAGTTCTCCCTCCCACTTTCGTCCTATATCTATACTTCCTTTCTTATCCAAAGTCCTAGAAAGCATCGTATTTAAACAACTAACATCTTTTTTAAATAATAACATGCTCCTTAGTCCTTTCCAATCCGGTTTCCGTACAGCACATAGCACATCCTCCGTCTTGCTAAAAGTTACTGATGATATCAGGTACGCTATGGACAACCAAAACCTTACCATCCTTGTCCTATTAGACTTTAGTAACGCTTTCAACACAGTGGATTTTGATATATTGCTAGGGATCATGAGCTGTCTTAACATATCTCCACCCGTAATTAATTGGTTTGGTACTTACCTGTATGGACGTCGACAGATTACCTGTTCTGATAATTCGTCCTCCGAATGGGCTGAACTCTCTGCTGGCGTCCCTCAGGGCGGCGTTTTATCCCCTCTTCTTTTCTCCATTTTTATTAATGAAATCACAAAAATTATTTCTTGTCCCTACCACCTCTATGCTGACGATTTGCATCTTTATAGGCATTCAACATTTGAGGATCTAAATATCAATATTAACCATATTAATCATACCCTAAATTTAATAAAAGAATGGACTGAGTCCTTTGGGCTTCTTTTGAATCCCAAAAAATCACAGGCAATTATAATAGGTAGTAGACATTTTCAAAATAGGATTATTCTCAACGACCTTACTAATTTATTATATGACAAGTCAATTATACCATTTTCTAATACAGTTAAGAATTTAGGATTGACATTTGACAAATTTTTATCATGGACGGCGCAAGTTAACGATACTAGCAAGCGCGTTCATATGTCAATTCACTCTCTTAAACGCTTGCAGAATTTCCTACCAATGCGGACCAAAATACTCCTAGCTCAATCTCTTTTATTACCCCTTCTCGACTATGCTGACGTTTGCTATCTGGATGTATCTGAGGAGCTGCTCAATAAATTAGATCGCCTTCAAAACTTGTGTATCCGCTTTATTTTTGGACTACGCAAGTTTGACCATATTTCAGCTTTCCGACGTCAACTTAAGTGGCTCCCGATCCGCCTTCGCCGGAATATGCACGTCCTAACCGCGCTGTATAACCTCTTCTCCAACTCAGCTCCTTCCTATCTACATCAACGATTCCACCTTGCAATTACTAGTACTCGTCCTAAACGCTACTGCGTTTCAGTAAAAACCTTTGACATTCCCCCTTATAAATCAAAATTTTATTCCAAATCTTTTACTATACAAGCAGCGCGGTTATGGAATTCCTTACCAACAAATATAACATCCAGCCGTTCTGTCATGGCATTTAAACGTAAATTAAAACTCTACTATCTCTCACAGGATTAAATTATAATGTGTAATATATGTATGTATTTCTATATGTTATTATTATATGTATGTACTTCTTAATTTATGTAGGTATAAATTTATGTGTATGTATTTTATTTTATATAGTATTATTATATGTATGTTCTTTTTTATTATTGTAGGCATAAATGTATATGTATGTATCATATTTTATATAGTATTATTATTATGTATCTGCATATTATTATAAAATATATATGTACCTTTCTCTGCCCTCTTAAACCTCCTGTCCAACACTCTTAAGGGTAGCTGGAAGAGATCTCTTTGTAGAGATAAGTTCATCCTATGTATATGTCTTTTATAATTGTCTTTTCTTTTTTCTTTGGTGCATAAAATAAATAAATAAATAAATAAATAAATAAATAGCAATAAGAACAACCGTAGTACTACGCACAGTTAGCATAGTAGTGTTTGATGATTTACATAATCAAAGGCTTTGGATGAATTGCAAAACACCCTGATTGTATTCTTCTCTTATGCGTGATAATAGTGCTTTAGAAGTCAGCACCCGCATCAGTTGTTGATTAACCTTTGTCAAAACCATATTCACTACGCATCATTTTATTGCTATAAACAAATTCTGTCATTTGGCACTTATAATAAATTCTGTCATTTGGCACTTTTGCCACTTTTAAATAAACCAACTATGGTACTATTAAAAATGGTAATTATAATAGAAAGAATTCAAAAAGTGCATGTTAATGGAAAGCGTTCTACTGGTTCATTTGAGAAAAATAGGCTCTCCTGCCACTTTCATTTGATATACACAATTGATCACTGGTATTGATTCAAAGTGAAAAAGATATAAATAAATAAAAATATTATCATATATACAAATATACTTGCATTTCCATTTTTAATAAGAAGTAAATGCACTCGCAGATTCATCATTACAGCTTCACTACAGCTCCATCTATCGGGTTTAGATTATGTGACTCATGAAGAACTCATGTTATTTTCCACGTTCAGCGGTTAGTTACCATTAGTATGGATGTGGTAAAGCGGAAGTTTATAATTATACATCCTTTATAATTGACACGATTGGCAATTATACATACTAACTTAAGTAAATTGTTATTAATTACAACTTAAGCGAATATTCAAATGGACTACTGCATTTAGTCTTTGCTAAGTTATAAAAAATGTCAAACGTCGATTATTTTATTATTCAACAGTCTCATTGTACGAAATTACAAAAAAACTAGATTTGAGTATTGACTGAAATGAAATAAGTTCTAGTAATTTTAGTCGCATTGTTAAAACGTATATAATTATGGGACATTTTTAATATTTTATTATTATATCATAGACGTTGTCAACTACTTTATATAAGACTCCCCGCCCCCAACAAGCTGTCTATTATGACTTTCTTAGAGAAAAAGATATTATATAAGCATAAAATTAACAATTAGATCATTGCCTCAGCCAACAGACGGGCATTACCCTGTACTAGCAACAAGATTTGTTCAAAAACTCTCTATCTAATCAGAAATTAAGAAAAAGTTATTTAATCAAAATGATAGGAATAAGATCTTTTTACTTTGTTATCTTAATATTATGTTATGGAACTAAATTTTTTAGCTAATAATTTAATTACATATTGCATAAAATGTCTGCGCAAATATGACCTAGTGTGCTTTTGCATGATAATCACGTTGCCATGAATTAAATGTTTTTATGGACATCAAAAATATTTGTTACAAGGAACGCAGAAATATCACATGATAGGTTACAATTTAAAATGGCTCTACTTTGTTAACTGTCGTTCTCAACATTCTAAGTAAATAAGACAGTTTATAATCATAAGTAACTTCATCTTTGAAACTGACTGTTTCCATTACTTAAAAATGTGGTTCAGTTACTAAGGAATGAATATGAGAATTCCAGCTATCAAATGTGATATTACGATTTCAATTTCATAAAAGCTACTGCTTGATATGGAGACCAAAATTATTTCAAATATTAACCACTCAAGGGATTTCATTCCATAAGGGATTTGTCCGGATAAGGCATAGAGATAACATATTTTCAGATGGTGTCATTGCTTGAAATGTAATTTTCGTATAAAACGACGAACATTTATTAACTATCATTCATTCATTTGTTTTTTAAATCCATTATTTTCTAAAATAAAAATATTTACTCTAGTTGGATAAATCTTATTAATATAAGTATCTAATATGCTATAAGATGACTTCAAAAGTTGTGATGTCACAATATCAAACTTTAGACAACTCAAAATATAAGAGAATTATGTGATATTTCCTGAAAAACCACACCTACAATGTATTGTACATAATGATATATATTTTCCGTGTTTATAGTAAGTTCATATTATAAATATCTGGGTATAACCATTGATAGTTATGAGTAACAGGAATATATCCTAACTTGTTCATTATGGCATAATATGATGTAAAACTTTTCAAACTATAAAAATATTTTTTAAGAATATTTTTATATGGTTTTATATGAAATTATGAAAAGTATACTTCAATAAAAAAAAATAAAAAAAAAATGATAATAACAATAATATTTGCTTTATAATCAACTCAGTGGGTGAAACTCGTATGGATGTATATTTCGTCAAATTACTTCCAAAATGTTGAGTTTTGACAAAAGGTCATGTAAATTTTAAAGAATGCATGTAACTAATATCTTAAGATATTTTTTATATTGGTGAAGGAATTTTACCTTATATGTGTGAATTACAAACTAATACTTCCTATGAGATCAGCGATGTATGTAAAATTTGAGACCTTCAATAGAACAGTGTCATTCTGCGATAAGTTGCAATGTATATATATATATGAGTGTATTCAAGGTTTAGATTCAGAACTTCTCGTCTAGTCCTCTGCGACTGTAGTGCACGCGTGTAGTGTTTTACTATTGATACTAACCATCAGTAAAATAAATAAATAATAATATTTAACAATATTCTAAAGGTTGGTAAATATTTTATTAGTGCTGCTTTAAATCAATCAAGTCACTGCTTTTCATGTCGAGTGTTTCTTTTACACTTCAGTTATTTTTTTGCAATTAATTGCATTAATTGCAATTTGCATTTACTTTAAGTTAAATCTTTAAAACAACAAACAAGTCTTTAAAATATTGTTATTCAAAAAAAGTAAGTCGTTTATTGTGTTTATAATATTAGTATGTATAGTGTTTTGTAACATCACTTTTGTGTATTTAACAAACAAATAAAGAATAGAAGGGCTATTGTATTTTTCTCCATAGACTTTGCTAAATTTAATTCATGCCATGTCGCATAACTTCATTTTGTTCTAAATTTTGTAGGTCAGTGTCAGTCAGACCTTCATCGCAATCTACGTTTATTGGTGTGGAGACTTGATCAAGGTTATTTTTCCATATAATTAAATGTGTAAAAACTAATAATATTAACTCTAGATAAAATATTTGCAATAAAATTTAGATTTATTTTTAGATTATTATGGGTTTTAAAAGAACGTGGGATTCTTCTTGTCCGCGAGTGTGGGATTCTTGGGAAATAAATGGCACCAAGTGGATTATCCAGGACCTGGCTCCAGAAGACGATGAGACAGCTGTACAAATTCTGAGGGACCACCTCATTCCCGATGAGACGCTGTGTTCTCTAAGCAGTATGTTATTCATTGGTAGCGAAATAGATTCGATTAAGGAACAAACTTGTACCAGTGTTTTTAGTTAAAAGTTGTAATTTCCGGCAAAACTAAATATTAAAACGATGTTTTTAATATTTTCAATTTGAGACGCTATTCAAAGATATTTCAAATTTAATTATTATATATTTTAATATTACTACGAATTTTAGATCTATACGACGATCCGAAAAGCTTAAAAAGCATAACGGATTTCTGGCGAGAGTGTTTTAAACAACGCATGTCACTCGCCTGTTACACGGAGGTCGAAGGCAGGAAAACGCTGGTAGCACTTAATGTATGTGTAGTGGATACTGTGGACGACCGAATCCCTGATATAGAGGTCAGTCAGATTTTTTATAAAATATTAGTTGAAGCCATTCCTACAAAATGTATACTCAAACTGAGAATTTTCTTTTTAGATAGAAGGCGATGCCTGGAAAAATGTTTTTGACGCCCTGGTGTATATAGAGAAGAAATGCGACTCATTTGAATATTTCGGATATGATATTTTGTTACATGCCCTCGGACTTTCCGTGAGAAGGGAGTACAGAGGGGAAAAGTTAGGAAGCAAATTATTATCAGCACGGTGAGAATACTTTTATGAAAAGCTTTGATTTTATGAAATGATGTTTTGATAAATAAATTGAAAATAATATAATTTAGGACACAGCTGAGCTTTGCACATGGCATAAAAGCAACTTCAACTGTGTTCACTGGGCCTGCGTCACAAATATCAGCAGCGAGGACTGGGTTTAAATCAATATGCGAAGTCAGTTTGAAAGAACTTTCAGAGAACGGCATGGTTTATCCCCCGGACGGTAGCCGAGTAATAAAACTGATGGTCAAGAGCTTTGTATGATGTTATTCAATTATTAGTAAAAATAATGTAAATGATATTAAGTATATACGATAAATATTAATTTATTATTTCTTAATGAGAAATACATGTAACGTATTTATGATATTTAATATAAAAACTAGTCTTAATTACAATATGATTTGATTGCTATTTTTAGTATAATATAAAGAAGATATAACATATATATATATATATATATATATATATATATATATATATATATATATATATATATATATATGTGTGTGTGTGTGTGTGTGTGTGTGTGTGTAATTCTAAACGTAACCACACAACAAATAAAATATAGATTACGAATTTAAATTTATCTCAATAGTATATTTTCTTAACTGGATTGTAATTTATACACTTTAATAAATTATTTGTTTAAAATTCACGTTTATTTTTTTAAAAGCTTACACACGCAATATTGTAGTCTTTATAATAATATAAATAATTTATTCAGTTTTATAATTAATAGTACCTAAATAATAGGCTAGTATCTGATTTTTGCGACAGAAATTATGCGAAAAAACTGGTACGATTTCGCATTTTTACTTTTATAGACTATTACTACATCATTGCAAAACTTACACGTACTATCTGAATACCAAACGAGACACTATTTTTGCATAAAATACACATTTTTGCATAAAAAGTACGTCACGTCTCTCAAAACCGTCCATGGACCGGTTTGGTTCCACATAGCGTGTTTGAAATAATAAAATTCATCCACAATTCCCACCTATCATTCATAGCTTCAATATAACTATATGAGAACTAACCTCGACCTCCACCTTCGAAATCAATGAATGAAAATGTCATTTTTCTCCGCTAATAACACTAGATATTCTTGGAATCTTTTAAGGTCAATAATTTCATTATTTGGTGTTTGAGAAGTGCTTGTTTATTGTGACGTTGCATGATTTTATAAATTAATATTTTAAAGTCTCAATGACTGACTCATAGTCAATACTAGAAAAATTGTAAGCTAACAATAATCTAATAAAAATTCACGCTTAGAAACTGCAACAGATTTTTCATAAGTACGTAAAATGTTTACGTGAAAAAACTTTCATTTAGTTTAACTGATTTTAATGAATAAAATAGTTTTATATAGACATTTTATATACCACAGTGAAATATATATTCACTACGCCAGGTAATAAAAGTCTTCAAACTATCCTTTGTATGACAATTAAATATTTGTAATTACTAAGATAACATCCTAGCTTTTCATATGAAGGTCGCAGTGGTTAAATGTCTTTAAACTTGATTAATATGACCTAATTCATTATATGTTACATGTGTGCTCAATGTGGAAATATCTCGATAAATTAATTATTACCATATAATTGTCATTGTACTAATCATTTGCAATGAAGTCGCGTCTCAATGTATGTTAAATATTTATACATAGTCTATAATTTTCTTTTTTACATAAATGCAAACAGAAACACCAAAGTAATCACGAATTTCCTGATCTTCCTATAATCCTATATCTGATATCTACATATAAATTCAGACCTCGTCCGTTATTAGTTGAGCTGAGCGTAAGCGAAGCTCTTAACCTTTTGGTAGATCTTTTTTTGTGTTTAGTTGTCTCCAGGATGCGACGAAATAACTAGCTAAAAATTTAATTATGTATATTTGAGCCGAATGCAGATGTTATAGCGAAAACAGATTAAAAAAATGTTTAGCTATTCAAAAGTTATCAAAAAAAGATCACTCCTGCCATAGACAATACATTACAGCTGCCATGCGCGTGCGAGGAATGTGCTGAGCTTAAAGGTGACAATTAGTCCTAATAAATCGATCTTTTCTATAGCTATACAGATGAAAGGAGAGGGGCTCAGCTCAACACCCGCCGCGCATAGTTGGCGGATCCTAGTAGTCAAGGCTTATGTCAATTCATTATCAATTGCTCTAATCTGACTGGCAGCATAGTAACAGGCAATTAAGAGAATCGACTTTTGCTACTTATGACACTTTTAGTTATATTTTATTTTAACATTTATTATTTGTATACTGTATAATACGTTTTTTTGTTTTTGTGGTTTAAGGAATAGATATCGTTAAAATTTTATTTTATTTTTATGTAAAGTATGAATAAAATAATTAATATCATATATATAGTATAAGTAATTTTATTATGCAGACAATATTGACAATTCAGACATAGATAACGTCTTATCTTTGGAAATCATATCTAGGTTTTTAAATTACTTGTAGACGGCACATACAAAAATAACTTATAATAATACTATTGTCGGTGACTTCGGCTGCTGGTTACAAAATATTTTACATCAATTAATATAGCATTTTTAACAAAATAATATAAAGATAAACGTCAATTTCGCAAGAAAAAAATTAAAGATAAAAAGTATCTTTATCTTTTAAGTTGGACCAATATATACAAATTATTTATTTGAATGAAATTGAAAAGTTATAGACAATAAATATATAAATTATTTAGTTCAAATCGGTTCTGTGGTTTCAAAGATTAGCGCAAAGGAACATGGTGAATTGTGTCACCCTCAACTGCCAACTATATAACATGTTATAGTGTTATCATTTTAAGCAAAGACAAAAGAAAGCGTGCTAGGCAAGTACGGTGATAAGAGAGTAAATGAGGCTGGAAAGCTAACTTTGGAATTTTGTAAGGAGAAAAATTTGTTTGTGGCAAACACGATGTTTGATTACAAACGAATTCACATGTACACATGGGAGCGAGCGGAAGAAAGAAGTATAATTGATTTATTCCTAGTGGATCAGCGTATTCGAAGCCAAGTTATGGACACGAGAGTGTTTAGGGGTGCTGATCTGGGAACGGACCATTATCTAGTCGTTGCTAGAATAAGAGGTCTGTTTGCAGGTTCGCGCAGCCGCATGACGTGCCCTAGCTTGGAGTCGAATTATCGCATAAGAAATCGGAATATCGAAAAAGAGGTTTCAGTAAAAAGCGCGATGAATGGTGGGATGATGAAGTGAAAGATGCTGTGGAGTTAAAGAAGAAAGCATGGCTGGATTATAAAGCCACAGGTAAGGATAAAAGTATGAGAGAGATAAGAAAAAGAGATTACAAGCTGCAAAAGCACAAAACGAAAGCACTTATAAGGATGAAGCGTGAAAATTCTGAGAAAGAAAAGGATGAAAGGTTGACAAACAACTTCCGGGAAAACACGAAGCTTTTCTGGCGAGAAGTTAGTGATTCCCGGGGTTGTTCGGTAAGCTGTAGAATGAAAGGGGTGGTTTCGAAAAACGTTGAAATCTTAACAGAGCAAGCACAAGTTTTGCAGCGGTGGGCGGAATTCTACAAGGAGACGTATGAATGTGAGGACGCCTCGGCCTTGAGTACCAGCGAAATGCTGAGTCCAGATGTAGCCGATGGTGAAATCAGATTGGAAGAAGTGGAGAGCGCGATTCGAAGTCTGAAATATATTACACAAGTAGTTCGTCAACGTGCAGCTATGTTTGCTACATGTTGAATGTCTAATTAGAGAATGAATATACAAATTTTATGAATATAAACGATAATTTCATTAAAGATTGTAAATAAATTAATTATTAAATTCAAATAAATTATTAACTGCACGGTCGATCCCAACGTCATTCTACAAGTAAAATCACAATTTCATACCTGCTTTCTCGTTAGATGGCGTTGGATCGAATTAGATCGCTGTATGGTTTAGTTATATTGTAAAGTGTTAAGGTTAGTTATATTAAATTAATTTTCTCGTTCTGAGGCGCTTTGCTTCATTTTAAGTATCCCAGGCTCCAAGGTCTTTTGTACCCAAACTGTACATGGTCCTAAGCGAGCCGAAGGGTGTTTTTGGAAAAACACAAGTGGCAAGATTAGTTCAGGTATTCGATACAAGGTGGCGCTAGATGTTTGTGAACAAAAGTGTTGCGGAATATAGTGCTGAAGACTGTGACAAGTGAGTGGGCTGTGAACTGGACTTTAACTGTGTGTACAATTAACTGTTATTACAAAAGAATAGGGTAAGAATTTAGTACTTTGCACGGACTTTCAACTTAGTCAAAATATTGGGCGGTCAGGGAATAATTTCGCAAAAAAAACGACCAGACGACATTTCTATGCCCGATTTCGAAGCGGTTTTAAGTTGTTACCAGGACTTGAAAAAAAATCTCTTGGCGACACTTTGAGAATTTTTAGATTATTCAATAAAAACATGGAAAAGGAATTGAGAAAGTTGAACGATGTCAAAGGACAGATTGAGAAAAGTTTGATAAACTTCAAAAAGTCTCCAAAAGATCGGATTCGATCTTTTGGCGAAAGAGAAATTACAACTATGTGGATGCATGTTTGGAAATGTTAGAGAGTCAATTCAAGTATTTAACTGCTAAATACGAAGGATTAGTGGGAGAAAATGAGAGAATGAATTATATAAGTGTTTCCAGGAAGATATTTATGAAAAGGTTTATGAAACAAACATATTTAACGTATAAAGTTGAATTAAAAAATGCTCTGTCTCAAGTTAAAGTTAATCGTTCAAATAAGGACGTATGTGCTGGTTCATCTGACAGTATAGTTAGATTGCCAAAAATAGTTTTACCTACATTTAGTGGTAAGTTGGAAAACTTACGTAGCCAACCGTACTTCAGAGATACTTAGTTTGCTAAATAATACACAATGCTAATGTTAAGTTCAAGGATAATCCAGTTGATATACCTTCACTTGGAGATTCTTCAATGAATCTGCTTAATGATGATCTATGGAAACGAGGACCAGGTTGGTTAAGAGATGATCATATTGAATATTCTAAACCACTGCACCATGCCGATTGGCTAGGTTCACGTGCCACCGATTGCGCTGGGAGATCTGTGTTTGACTTTGCTCTGGCAAATGGTCGGTCCCAATTGGTCAAGATGCACACTCGTCTACCGGACCTGGACAGCCATATGCCCTTTTTGTTGGATCTTCTGCTGACTACACATCCCGGAAAGTACCAAATCACTGTCGAGACTCCGTTAGGGTTCTCTGATTATTGTCTGGTACGGTGTGTAGTGCCCATTCAACGTTCGGCTCGCACAAGACCTGTGACTCGACGCGTTTGGCACTACAAGTCAGCGGATTGGGATGGAATGCGGTCCTTTTTTGCATCCTACCTATAGGGGCCAATTTGTTTCCCTTCCGATGATCCTAATGACTGCGCTGCGGCTGTAGCTGATATGATACTACAGGGTATGGAACTATTTGTACCAAGCTCTGTGGTATCTGATAATGACCAAGAAAAGGAAAAAATAAATAAATTGTTTTTTGTTGTTATTATTAGAAATAAAGGCTTTTATTATTATATTATATTATTATGGTTTCGTTATATTGCAGTATGTTATGGTTTCAGTTATATTAAATTAATTGTCTCGCTCTGAGGTACTATATTTCATTTTAAGTATCCAAGGCTCCAAGGTATTTTGTACCCAAACTGTACTAAGGACAAAGTATAATTGTGTAATTGTGTGTTTAATAAGAAGTAGCTACAATCGTAGATTCACGATTACAGCTTCACCACAGCTCCACCTATCGGGTTTAGATTGTGTGACTCATGAAGTACCCACGTTATTTTCCACATCCAGTGGTTATTATCAATGTGGTATAGTATGTGGCAGTTCACAATAATACATCTTTAAAATATACACGATTGGTATATATACATACTAACTTATGTAAATGGTTATTAATTAAACATATTAAAATGGACTACTGCATTTAGTCTTTGCTAAATCGTAATAAATTTCAAACTTCGATTACTTTATTAGTCAACAATCGCATTGTACGACATTACAAAAAATCTAGATCTGAGTATTGACTGAAATTAAATAAGTTTAAGTAATTTATTTGCATTGTTAAAATGTATGTATTTATGTTATGGGAAATTTTAAATAATATCTAATTATTATATCATAGATGTTATCAACTACTTTTTTCTAAACCTCCCCCCTACCAAGCTGTCTATTATGATTTTTTTAAAGATCATGATAGATAATATTAGTTCGTTGTCCCAGACAACAGACGGGCATTACCCTGCCATAGCAACAACAATTGTTCAAAAACCCTCTATCTGATCAGATAAAGTAAAAGTTATTTAATCAAAGTGATAGGCATGAGATCTTTTTAATTTTTATGATATTTGTTATCTAAATATTATATAACGGAACTCAGTTTTTTAGCTAATAATTTAATCGCATATTGTATAAAGTGCCTGTGCAAATATGACCTGATGTGATATCTTGCATGATAATCACGTTGCCATGAGTGTTTTACGGACAGCAAAACTTGTTACTAACCGAGTTTTCTGTTAGATATTTTTATAAGAACTTATTCGAAAACATATCCATTAAAACGTATCCTTTCAATGTGGTCATAAACATTATTATTATACTTGATTTCCTTACAATCGCTTAATTCATATATTTATAATTTAACATCCATATCCTACAAATTGTGTGGTACGTTATGTGCGGTTCACAAAAATATTTGTTACAATTATGTGATATTTCGTGAAAAACCACACCTACAATGCATTGTATATAATGATAAATATTTTCTGTTTGTAGTACGTTAAAATTATTTATATTTTTTTTATTATTTATTATATCTGGGTATAACCATTGATATTTATGAATAACAGGAATATATCCTAGCTTGCTCATTATGGCATAATATGTTGTAAAACTTTTCAAACCATAAAAATTTATTTTAAGATTTTTTTTATATGGTTTAATATGAAATTATGAAAAGTATACTAAAAGTATTCAAGGTTTAAATTCAGAGCTTCTCGTCTAGTCCTCTGTGACTGTAGTGTAAATAAATAATATTTAATAATTTTCTAAAGGTTGGTATATATCTCACTTACTTGATTGATTTAAAGCAGCTAGTGCTGCTTTAAATATTGGGTGTTTCTTTTACATTTCAGTTATTTTTTTGCATTTAATTGAATTAAAATTGCATTTATTTTAATTAAAATCAACCCAATTGCGTAAATTAAGTGGTTACAACTCTTTAAAATATTGTGATTCAAAAGAAGTCTTTTTAATTGAAGTGTTTAAGCGTTTTTATTTATTGTGTTTATAATATTCAACACTTTTATGATAAATAGTATTTCATAACATCACTTTTTTTAACAAACAAAAAACAGAATAGACGGCTAGTCTATTTTTCTCCATAGACTTTGCCAATTAGGATTCATGCCGTGTTATATAACTTTATTTTGTTTTTTTCTATAAAATAAAAATTGTCAAAACGATCCGAAAAGCTTAAAAGGAATAACGGATTTCTGGCGAGAATGTCTTAAACAACGCATGTCACTCGCCTGTTACACGGAGGTCGAAGGCAAGAAAACCCTGGTAGCACTTAATGTATGTACAGCGGATACCGTGGACGAAACATTCCCTGACATAGAGGTTAGTCAGATTGTTTTATAAAATTTTAGTGGAATTTTTTTAGATAGAAGGCGATGCCTGGAAAAATGTTTTTGACGCCATGGCGTATATAGATAAGAAATGCGACTCCTTTGAATATTTCGGATCTGATATTTTATTACATGCCTTTGGACTTTCCGTGAAAAGGGAGTACAGAGGGGAAAAATTAGGAAGCAAAATATTATCAGCGCGGTGAGTATTCTTTTATGTAAAGTTTTATGAAATTATATTTTGATAAATAAATTGAAAATACTATAATTTAGGAAACAGCTGAACTGTGCACATGGCATAAAGGGAACTTCAACTGTGTTCACCGGGCCTGCGTCACAAATATCAGCAGCGAGGAGTGGGTTTAAATCACTATGCGAAGTCAGTTTGAAAGAACTTTCAGAGAACGGCTTGGTTTATCCCCCAAACGGTAGCAGAGTAATAAAACTGATGGTCAAGAGCTTTGTATGATGTCATTCAATTATTAGTAAAAATAATGTAAATGATATTAAGTAAGTCATGATAAAGATTAATTTATTATTTCTTAATAAAAATTACGTGTAACGTATTTATGATATTTAATATCAAAATTTAATTACAATGTGATTTGATTGTTATATTTGGTATAATGAAGATATAACTGACCGCATATATATTATTATATAACACATATATATATATATAATAATAAATTATTTTCGTAAAATAAACGTTTGCCTTTTTTAAAACCTTACATACTCAATGTTGTAGTCTCTATAACAATTGAATCCTTATAGATTTATTCAGTTTTATAAATATGTTTAATATACATTTTTAAATTTTAATAGTACTTTAACTTTAACGCAATATCTAAATACAAATGAGTGACGGTTTTTGTATAAAAACATATTTTTGCATAAGAAGATAACGTTGACGAGTGCTAAAAGTAACTTGTGTCTTCTATAAACACCTCCCTGGGGATGGTCTTTGAACGTGGTTCAGTTCATTCCGATGAAAACACAAGTTTACGCGTGTACTTTTAAGGAAACCCCATTTGTCATATCACTGCTTAACAAGACTATTCCTCTCAATGCCTCGCCAATAGAGCGAGGCAGTATTTCAGGCTTGGCCAAAGACTTACGCTTTATAAGGCGACATATGGTACAGTTACTTTTGACATTTGACAAATCTTTTCAGATGTAATCAATTGGAAAACAACAAATTTCGACTTTCATATGTTTGCGGATTACAATATTTGATTAAATAATTGATGCAGTTATTCAATATAATGATCATAAATTATAATCTATTAGTATACATAAAATATAAGTTTTATTATAAGTTATTTTTGTATGCGCCGTCTACAAGTTATTTAAAAACACAGATATAATATCCATAGATAAGACGTTATCTATGTCTCAATTGTCAACATTGTCTGTATAATAAGATTACCTAAACTATATATATGATATTGATAATTGTATTCATAGTGTACATAAAAAATAAAATAAAAAATATTAACGATATTTATTTATTAAGGTACATTACCAAAAAAATATTATACAGAATACATATAATAAATAAGGGCAATAAAATATTTATAACTAAAAAGTCTCATATGTAGCAGAAGTCGATTATCTTAATTGCCTATTACTATGCAGACTGTCAGATTAGAGCAATTGATAATGAAATGACCTCAGCCATGACTACTGATAACGGACGAGATCTGAATTTATATGTAGATATCAGATATAGGATTATAGGAAGATCAGGAGACAGCGAAATACGTGGTTATTTTGGTGTTTGCGTTTTAATTTATTTTTAAGAACAAAATTATAGACTAAATATAAATACTTAACATACAATTTCATTGCGATTGATTAGTAAAATGACAATTATATGGTAATAATTAATTTATCGAGGTATTTCCACATTGAGCACTCATGTATAACATATAGTGAATTAGGTCATATTAATTAAGTTCAAAGACATCTAACCAATGCGACCTTCATATGAAGGGCTAAGAAGTTATCTAAGTAATTACAAATATTTCATTGTCAGACAGAGGATAGCTTGAAGAATTTTTTTACCTGGGGTAGTGAAATACATAAAGGTATATAAAGATGTCTATATAAAACTATTTTATTAATTAAAATCAGTTAAATTAAGTTCAAGGTTTTTTAGGTAACATTTTATGTACTTCAATAAAATCAGTTGCAGTTTCAGAGCGTGAATTTACAATTTTTATAGTATTGATGAGTCACAGTCATTGAGACTGTAATGAAAATATTAGCTTATAAAATTATGTAACGTCACAATAAACAAGCAATTTTCAAACACCAAATAATGAAAGCGTTAACCTTAAAAGGTTTTAAGAATACCTAGTATTATTAACGGGGGAACATGAAGATTTTGGAACCATGCCAAACTGACAACGCTTAGCAATAAATTATAAATCGTTTTGAAAAAGAGTAAAGAATTTACTCACTACATTAATGCTATCTTTATTCAAAGCTAAATTCATTTTCACTAATTAATTTCGAAGGTTAGTTCTGATATAAATAAATTGTCGGAAGCTATGAATGCTAGGTGGCAATTGTCGGTGAATTTTATTATTTGAAACACGCTATCTGGAACCAAACCGGACCACGGACGGTTTTGAGAGATGTGACGTACTTCTCATGCAAAAATGTGTTTTTTATGCATAAATAGTCGTTCATTTGGAATTTTTTATTGCGTGAAAGTTTTGCAATGATATAGTCTGTGAAAATAAAAATGCGAAATTGTAACAGTTTTTTTGCATAATTTGCGTAGCAAAAGGCAGATTAGCCTGTTATTAGGATAAAAAAAAACGTATATTATACATAATTATAAATCTCTAAATGTATGAGGATTCAATTGTTATAGAGACTACAACATTGAATATGTAGGGTTTTAAGAAAAGCAATCGTTTATTTTAAACAAATAATTTATTAAATTGTACAAATTACTTAAGCTTAAGCTTATGGTAAGTTATGTCTTCTTTATACTAAATATAGTAATCAAATTACATTGTAATTACGACTAGTTTTGATATTAAATACGTTACATGTATTTCTCATTAAGAAATAATAAATTAATATTTATCGTATATACTTAATATCATTTACATTATTTTTACTAATAATTGAATAACATCATACAAAGCTCTTGACCATCAGTTTTATTACTCTGCTACCGTCCGGGGGATAAACCAGGCCGTTCTCTGATAGTTCTTTCAAACTGACTTCGCATAGTGATTTAAACCCACTCCTCGCTGCTGATATTTGTGATGCAGGCCCAGTGAACACAGTTGAAGTTCCCTTAATGCCATGTGCAGAGCTCAGCTGTTTCCTATTATATTATTTTCAATTTAATAATTAAAATATCATTTCATAAAGATTTTCATAAAAAAATACTCACCGCGCTGATAATATTTTGCTTCCTAATTTTTCCCCTCTGTATTCCCTTTTCACGGAAAGTCCAAAAGCATGTAATAAAATATCAGATCCGAAATATTCAAATGAGTCGCATTTCTTCTCTATATACGTCATGGCGTCAAAAACATTTTTCCAGGCATCGCCTTCTATCTAAAAAGAAAATTCACAGTTCGAGTATATATTTTGTAGGAATGGCTTCCACTAATATTGTATAAAAAATCAGAATAACCTCTATGTCAGGGAATGTTTCGTCCACAGTATCCGCTACACATACATTAAGTGCTACCAGGGTTTTCTTGCCTTCGACCTCCGTGTAACAGGCGAGTGACATGCGTTGTTTAAGACACTCTCGCCAGAAATTCGTTATTCCTTTTAAGCTTTTCGGATCATCGTATACATCTAAAATGCGGTGATGAAGTACAAATACATAAAATAATAATTAAATTTGAAATATCTTGCAAATTTAAAATATTAAAAACATCATTTTAATAGTTTGTTTTGCCGGAAATTACAACTTTTAACTAAAAATACTGGTACAAGTTTGTTCCTTAATCGAATCTATTTCGCTAACAGTGAATAACATACTGCTTAGAGAACACAGCGTCTCATCGGGAATGAGGTGGTCCCTCAGAATTTGTACAGCTGTCTCATCGTCTTCTGGAGCCAGGTCCTGGATAATCCACTTGGTGCCATTTTTTTCCCAAGAATCCCACACCCGCGGACAAGAAGAATCCCACGTTCTTTTAAAACCCATAATATGCTAAAAGTAAATATAGTAAATCTAAATTTTATTGCAAATATTTTATCTGTAGTTAATATTATTAGTTTCGACAGTTTTTATTTTACAGAAAAAAAAAAACAAAATAAAGTTATATAACACGGCATGAATCCTAATTGACAAAGTCTATGGAGAAAATAGAATAGCCGTCTATTCTGTTTTTTGTTTGTTAAATAAAAAAAGTGATGTTATGAAATATTATTCATCATATAAAGCGTTGAATATTATAAACACAATAAATAAAACCCTTTAAACACTTCAATTTAAAAGACATACTTCTTTTGAATAACAATATTTTGAAGAGTTGTTACAAGTGAATTTGCGCAAATGGGTTGATTTAACTTCAGTAAATGCAATTTTAATTCAGTTAATTGCAAAAAAATAACTGAAATGTAAAAGAAACACCCGATATGAAAAGCAGTGACTTGATTGATTTAAAGCAGCACTAATGAAATATTTACCAACCTTTAGAATTTTATAAAATATTATTATATATTTGTTTTCCTGATGGTTTGTATCAATAGTAAAACACTTCACGCGTGCACTACAGTCGCAGAGGACTAGACGAGAAGCTCTGAATCTAAACCTTGAATACACTCATATATATACATTGCAACTTATCGCAGAATAAAACTGTTTTATTGAATGTCTAAAATTATACATACATCGCTTATCTCACTAGAAATTATTTATTTGTAATTCACACATAAAATAATAAAAAAAATCTTTCACCAATATAAAACAGATCTTAAGGTATTAATTTCATGTATTCTTTAAAATTTACATGACTTTTTTGTCAAAACTTAACATTTTGGAAGTTTTTTGTCGAAATAAACATCCAGGGAACGAGTTTCACTCACTGAGTTCATTATAAAGCAAATATTATTATTATTATTATGGATTATGGAGAAGATTTTAATATTATGACATCACAACTTTTGAACACATATCAGATACTTATTTTATTGGGATTTTTAAACAACTACTGTTATTTTATTTTTTTTAGACGAGAATAGATTAAAAAAACAAATTAATACCTACCTACCTATTGATACCTGATAAATATTTGTCGTTTTATACGAAAATTACATTTCAAGCAATGATACCATCTGAAAAAAATGATATGTCTATGTGCTATCCAAATCCCTTGTGGAAGGGACTCAAGTGCTTACTTCCTATTTGAAATAATTTCATCCTCCATATCAAGCAGTATCTCCAACGCAATTGAAGTCGTAATATCACATTTGATAGCTGGAATTCTAATACTGATTCCTTAGTATCCTCACCACATTTCTGAGTAATGGAAACAGTTTCAAAGATAAAGTTATTTATGATCATAAACTGTCTTACTGTAGTTGGAATATTGATAATGGTAGTTAATAAAGTAGAGTCATTTTAAATTGTAACTTATCATATGGCATTTTTGTGTTACTAGTAACAAATATTTTTGTGAACTGGGATAATGTACCACAAAATTTGTAGGATATGTGTTTTAAATTATAAATATATGAATTAAGCGATAGTAAGGAAATCAAGTATAGTAATAATGTTTATGACCACATTGAAAGGATATGTTTTTTTTTATCGATATGTTTTCGACTAAGATCTTACAAAAAGATCTAACAAAAAACTCGGCTAGTAACAAGCTTTGATGTTCGTAAAAACACTCATGGCAACGTGATTATTATGCAAGATATCACACCAGGTCATATTTGCACAGGCATTTTATATAATATGCGATTAAATTATTAGCGAAAAAACGAGTTCCGTAATATAATACTAAGTTAACAAGATAATAAGATCTTATTCCTATCATTTTGATTAAATAACAGTTTAATCTTTGATTAGATAGAAAGTTTTTGAACATTTTTTTTTGTTACTGTAGGGAAAAATTCCTCTGTTGTCTGGGGCAATGATTTAATTGTTACTTTTATGCTTATAGAATATCCTTTTCTCTAAGGGAGCCATAATAGACAGCTTTTTGGGAGGAGGGGGGGGGGGGTCAAGCTTAGACAAAGTTGTTGATAACATCTATGATATAATAATAAAATATTAAAAATATCCCAAAATTATATACGTTTTAACAATACGACTAAAATTACGTTTTTTTTGTAGTATTGTACAATGAGATTGTTGACTAATAAAATAATAGAAGTTTGACATTTATTATGATTTAGCAAAGACTAAATGCATTAGTTCATCTTAACATTCGCTTAAGGTTTAATTAATAACAATTTACATACATACATTTACGTATGTGTAAATTCCAATCGTGTATATTTTTAAGGTGGTACGATAGGTGGAGCTGTAGTGAAGCTGTAATGGTGAATCTGCGAGTACAGCTACTTCTTATAGTCCGGGAGCCAGTGACAGATTTTCATGACCAATTTCCTCCCAAGTAAAATTTCGTAAAATGCAATAAGAAGTTGTGTTATGAAGCTTCGCGATCGTCAGCTGCGACTCCGGTAGTGGGGCAGGCAGTGGCAGCCTCCCACGCACGACGAAAAAAAAAGTTTTTTTAGTCACTTCCTCCCGTTCTAAAATTTCTTGATTAATAGTTTATTTAATATCTTGAAGGAAAAATAAAGTCAGCTGACCATAACATGGCGGATTATACGTCAGCTGGCCGCTTGAATATGAAAAAAAAATGTATATTTTCAATGATTTCCTCTCAACTAAAAATTAAACTGGTGATAGTTTATATGTTACTGTCAATAAAAATTAACGTCAGCTTGCTGTATCTCAGTGTAAAGTTTGTCAGCTGGTAACTTGAAATGTGTAATGTAGCAGCATCTATCACCTACTGAATCTTATCAGCTGACGACTTTTCCCTTGACTTACAGCTAGCTGATTTTTTTTATTATTTACCAGAGTATATTAACTATTCTCTTATAAATTTTCATCCGGGAGGAAATCACTTTTCTCTAGTTGTTTGGCAGTATATTAGATTTGAGTACAATAAATATACCGTTTAATAATGAAGAAAATATAGTTGTAACTAAAGTAATTAATCAATGATTGATTGCAGCATAATTTTATCAATTAATTAAATTTTATTTTGATATAATGAATAAAAATAATAACAAGTTATTCATTTTCGCTCTCACTTTGGCTTGAGTCGCTTTCAATATTCTCGAATTCACTGTCAGAGTCGCTGTCCGAGGAATTACTTGCAATCATGTCATCATCATCATTATCATCTGTGAAAAGATGAAAAAAATTATTAGTACGCGTGTATAGTAAAATATGATCAATATGAAAAAAGAATTGATACCTTTTTCAGGGTGAATAGTGATCTCCTCAATCGACGTTGGTAACTGAGTCCCAGAAAACCAATGAAATTCAAATCGGTTATCAATTTCTTCCCAACCATGTTCTGAAGGTTCATCAGTTGATGGAACTTTAAGATGTGCATGAGACCAAATTTGAGCAATGTAACACGCCCGTATTGATTATAAAGTTCCGATTCACATGGGGGTAGCGAAGAACCGTCAATACCTTTTTTGGGCAGCTTGAATTCTTCAGTATTGTCCAAAAACTTATAAGTTTTTTGAAACATCGCAACCCTAGCGTCGTTAATCTTTTTTAATCGATTAAAGCTATACATTTGGCAAGTGAACTCTTGGATTTTGGCGAATACATCTTCCCTGTTCATCGATGGCTGGGACATTTTAACAAAACACTCGGTAAAAGCTTCGGATTTTGACATAATGGTAAATGGGCGCTTTTTGCCTTTTCTAAAAAAAGCAGGGTTGAAATCACATCCTGTGAATGCATGGAATGCCGGGAGTGCTGCGCTCAAACTCGGTCCCAAAGATTCGTAAAGTTGAGTGACATTTATGAATCTAATATGTTTTCCAACGCCAACTTCCATAGAAATGTTAACATCGTTTGAAACATGAGCCATATTAGCTAGCATTATAACCGGCACATCTGTGTCAGAACAACGGATCGTTACATTTGCTTGAAAATCGATTTGGCAAGCGTGAAAAATCATTTTAGTATCTGCTTCTTCATGAGCTGGACACGAAAATTCATTTTGAACAGTTTTTACAACTTTTCCATCAATGACCATATATCTGTAACAAACATCTGTATTCACGTAAATAGTTTTATTGCCCATATATGGCGCCATAAAATCTTCCTCCCAATTTTCAATAATAAACTGAATAAGTGCTTCCTTGAAGTTAATATTTTTCATCTCAATTGAAAACTCTTTTTTTCGTACTTGATCAGGACCATCGATACGGAAGTTAACTTGCTCCATACCTCGAAGTTTATGCTCAGTATCTTTGATTGATGGAAATATATACCGATCGAAAGCAATTACGATAATCGTAGCCCTGTTTGCACAAATCATCTGTAGAAGTTTTTTGGAAATATTCCCAAAGCTAAGAGGCACGTCTTTCATTTGATAAAGCATGAAATATCCATCGTATATAATTATATCAGTACTTTGAGGTTGCTCAGATTGTTCCTGCTTCTCTAATAAAGCCATCAATGCCGATTTGGTTGTTTTGCAAATAGTGCCGTCAAGGTGACAGAGAGATAGTGGCACTGTTGTTAACGGATAAGAAAGAACTTTATCCAAATCAAGTTCTTTCTTCAAAGAGATTTGAAGTAGTTACCCAAATAAGTCTCGCTGCATTCGAACTTCCACGTCTCCTCGGCCAACTTTAATTTTTTTTTTCTTGGTCATATCAACAAAAGTATGGCATTTGACTCTTTTAATAGCCTGCTCAAACTTTGCCGGATCATTTACGCAATTGAATATAAAATCCTCACGTTTCTTACGACCTTCTTCCTCAATATTGAGTAAGAATTTCTCAATATGTTCGGGTGCTGCTTCACCAGTAGAAATATTGTATAAGCATTCTTTATCCAAACTCTCATCAAACGGGTTGATATTACGATTAATACCGTCAATAAATCTGTGCAGATGCTCAGTACTTTTTTTTATTTGGCTACGGTTAAGATCTTTTGTCACATCTTGCACAACGCTTAGTCCAGTTTCTTGCATTGTATGACTAATAATTGTTGAACGAATGGTATGACTACGACACCACCGTTGCCTAGCTGAGATCGAATTGGTAACGTGAGAAATTCCAGTCAGCTTATTGGCAGCGTCAGCGTTAATTGTTTGCTCAAGAGTGAGATCAATTGGTTGTTTCGAAAAAGGTTTTTTGGTCCGCTTTATACCAAATGATCCCTTCTCAAAGTTTTCACGTAAGCCTGGATGAGTCTCGTCAACTTTTATTAAATTATCAAGATACTTTACTAAATAACGCGCATAATTTGGTTGATTAAAAGTAAAATACAAATTAACAATTTTTAATAAAGCCATTTGAAACATTTCGAAGTTAATGGTACGGATACTAGAAGTAAGCATTAAGTAGTAATCGATCAATCTTACATACATCATATAATACTGCGGTGTCTTGCCATGTTTGCCTTCCAATGTTTCAACTGTAAATTGCTCATATTTATGAAATATTTCCGTTAATTCAGCTGTTTGCAATGAAGGTTCAAACGTCCTTGTTTTTCGAAACTGTAACAATTCGCTTTTCAACCCATCGGGTAAATTTATTTTTTCGTGATGAATGAAGCGTTGAAAATGTAACATTTTCAATGCTAACGCGATCAAAGGATGTAAACGCTTACATTTGTTAAAATGTTTGCCAGTAATGAAACCGTTCACTGATCCGTTAGCAAGCAATTCTTCATTAACCATGATGGTTGACAAACCACAATTATCGATAAATTTACCTACTGCCTTGAAGTACGCCATCATAATATGAAATGCTCCAAGATGGATGAATAAATTTCCAAAAGTGTTGGCTTCTGTACTTTTGATCTGTAACGCAACTTTAGCAATAGCAAGATCGTAAGTTACTTCAATGTATTTTTGTCCGCATTCAAGAGCCACCTTTTGACTTTGAATCATAGTCTCATAAATTGTGTCTTTATTGGTTGGTGAAGAATTGATCGTTGTTAAATAACAAACAATGTGCTTGGGAGATTGATCTTCATATAATAAACTATTATAACCAACCCACATCGGCGTACCTGTCGTACTGATTGAACATTTGTGGTGTTTAATTGTAATAATGCATCAGATGGCAGCATACTTTCTATAAGTCGCACTTTTTTGTTGAACCTATGTTGCTCTGGAGTAACAATATCAAAACTCCGCCTGTGTTTGCGAGATCGAGATGCCGAAACATTATCCACATTGGTGCCTGTGTCTACTTCACCGATGACATTATTTTCCATCTGAAGATCTTGCTGCACATTATCGTCCTCAACTACTGCTTCACCGATGACATTATTTTCCATCTGAAGATCTTGCTGTACATTATCGTCTTCGACTACTGCTTCATTAACTGCTTCTTCACTGACGGTATTGTTTGTAATTTGGAAAATTATACCTACAGTATCGTGGAGCGTATCTTTGCCAGTGGTAGTTTCTACGAAACGATCGTAGTTGTCAAATGCAACTCCAGTATACAAATGAGATGTTCGTAAAATACCTTCTGGACAAATTTCGGCAAGCTCACAAGAAGTGAATGTTGCCTCAGTCTCAAGGCCTTCCAACGTACTATAGCTACAGCAATGACCATACCGATTAACAATATTAATAATTTTTTTGCTGTTAGTTAAACTTTTCAAAGTCATGCCCAAACAAATATGCTTCGATGATTTAATTCGACCATTCAAAACAGCATAAATTATATCTTCGGAAAAAGATTTGGACTTTTTGTTCTTATATTTTGCCTCCGTCGATAATTTTCACCAGATATTAATTTTGTATAAAAGCTTATTAATTTTTCTGGAATTTCGCATTCGCCATCGATTAGATTTGTTGTTGTAATCTGGTCTGGTAACTTCTGACATTTTATTTCATTTATTTCATCGTGAAGAATACGTGCAGCAGCATCTAAAATATTTTGTTTTTCTGCTTCATTCTGGATCATAATCCCTTTGAAAGGTTTCACAACAATTTGCCCTTTAAAGGAGATTATGCTAATTTGTTTCGGAAATTTCTTTAGCAGTCTTTCTTTCAAATGATATGGTTTGAAAGTGTAATTTGAAACATCTTGTTGTTTGTCTTTCAAGTGCTCGATGAACATACTATTTAAAAATTTTAAGAAAAAAGACTGCTCTTGTGAAATAATATTTTCCGCGACAAACTTTTCAACAACTTCATAGGCCTCTACTCGGATATTTCTTGTGAAATGCCATTCCGTTTTATCTTTTTGTTCTTGTAAAATAGATTCTCGTGAAGTTATGTAACTATTTTTACAACTTTTATGAAAATATAAATCTTTATCTGATGGTAAGTTCAAAATCTCATTTGTCATAACGGAATCGCTGCTGTCTATAGCCAATTTTAGGATTGAATCGCGTCCATTTCCAGTAAAAATTGATAATTTCTCCTCACGACCTTTGACTTTTTTTCGACTCTTCCCGCAAAAAAAACATACACAAATATTTTTACATCCAGTACCTTCAACATCTTCAGGAGCAGTGTCGGTTTCGGCCGCTAAGGTAACATTTTCGGGAACCTCTAGCTCTGGGGTAACTTCACTGACGTCAGATTCCTCGGCAGACAGAGTATTACCGGTGTTTGTGAGCCCACTCGTTCCTGCACTTGCATGAAGGTCATCTTCGTTTTGCCTAAAAAATTATTTATTATTAAGTGTGATTTATATTATTGTTACTTTTGATTGCAGCGCACATATACACTTACTGCTTAAGTAAAAAGTGTGTATAGTGTATATGCTTACTGTAGACGTTGTCTATAGTGTAATTTCCTAGTTCGAAAACATGAGGCAAATAGTGTATAGTACTAAATTATACGTTCTCTTACATTGAATTAATATAAATTTATAATCGAAATAATTGAAAGAAATAATATTTTATCTATATACATACGGTAATGTTAAAGGTGTCTCTTCTGATGTCGTTCTTATTTTCCGATATTTTGGCGGCAAAGCAGTATAACGTCGATAACACTCACTGTGATACAGCTGAAAATTGTTAGACTGTGTAGGAAGCACAGTATTGTTACCGGCTAGATTATTAGCTTTTCGTATTGTTAATACAGATCTACACTTATTTAAACTATCTTCACTAAATAATTTCAAATGAACGTTAGTTTTTCTGCAAAAGACGCAATAAGGTATCACGTTAGACATTTTTATTTTATGTTATCCGTTACTATAATAACACTCTGTTCGACTGACCACGTGAAACATGGAACTTTCACTTTCTGTTCGAGTCGCATTATGTTCCCCACCTATTTCTTTTCTACCTAGAATCTTCCATCTGTACTATACATAACAAAGGGCCTTTGTATGTAGTCATGGGTACAACTTACCCCCTCTAAGTGTACCTCTAGCATTTTACGCACTACTATAGCATAACATTTGGAGAGGGTAAGTTGAATCCACAATCTAGTTACAACGTAAAAAGGGCTTATATATAACTTCAATTTGTGAAAAAAAGAAGATAACTAGAGAAAAGTGATTTCCTCCCGGATGAAAATTTATAAGAGAATAGTTAATATACTCTGGTGAATAATAAAAAAATCAGCTAGCTGTAAGTCAAGGGAAAAGTCGTCAGCTGATAAGATTCAGTAGGTGATAGATGCTGCTACATTACACATTTCAAGTTACCAGCTGACAAACTTTCCACTGAGATACAGCAAGCTGACGTTAATTTTTATTGACAGTAACATATAAACTATCACCAGTTTAATTTTTAGTTGAGAGGAAATCATTGAAAATATACATTTTTTTTTCATATTCAAGCGGCCAGCTGACGTATAATCCGCCATGTTATGGTCAGCTGACTTTATTTTTCCTTCAAGATATTAAATAAACTATTAATCAAGAAATTTTAGAACGGGAGGAAGTGACTAAAAAAACTTTTTTTTTCGTCGTGCGTGGGAGGCTGCCACTGCCTGCCCCACTACCGGAGTCGCAGCTGACGATCGCGAAGCTTCATAACACAACTTCTTATTGCATTTTACGAAATTTTACTTGGGAGGAAATTGGTCATGAAAATCTGTCACTGGCTCCCGGACTATAAGTTTCTCAGTAAAGTACAACTTACAATTTATGTTAGTGATAGGACTGTGACTGAATATTTGCTGATAGGCTGAAAGAATGTTTTAATGTAATATTAATGTAAACTGAAATAAAAATATGCTAACAAACTTAGCATATAATATTGCTCTATAACATGCTCAGGAACTATCGGTTTAGAATCTCAATTGAAAAGAAAATCAATTCATCATCAATAAAATTATAGCCATATATCTGTCTTTTAAATGAATCTTAACTTTTTAAACTTTTTTCTAGACTGAATTTTTTTGTTCTGTTTTTTGCAGAACCATCTTTAGTAAAAAATCTAGTCATGTGCTAAATTCTAAAAAAATAAATTTATTGGTTTTAAAATTACCGATGTCATAATACAGCAAAATGAACGGTTAAGAGCTTCGCTTACGCTCAGCTCAATAAACATGCCGACAAAAAATTACCAATTTAAATTAGTGTCCCAGAATTTAGATTACGATACCATAACAATTTTTAAGTACCCAACATCGTCTGGATATTCGGTACTATATATTGGTCCATTGAGCCTGGACAGAATTATCCACCTAATCCATGATACTGGATAATTCTATTCATATACATATATATATATATACTGGATCGCCGTAGCAGTTACACGTTAATTGCATCGACAACGACATCTGTGTTCAGTGAGTGAAAATATCGTAGTTCAAGAAGCCACCAGGGAGCGCCACTTATACATCCACTTCAAAACGTGAGGTGATGAAGTTTAATGTGACGTCAGTGATTCATTTCAGAGAATTCCAACGGTTCAACGTGAAGCCACCAGGGGGCAACATATTTTGAAAGTTCAAAAACATCCTAACTGCCGTAATGCTGTATAGATTTAATCTACATGGTAGTAGAAATATTAGTAGAAATATTAGGTGCATTTTAAGTTTTAATATACTTATATTAATTTAAATATAATAAATGTATATATAGATATGTATCTTTTTTATAAAATATATAAAGATGACTTCAATATTTATTATTTTGTGCGTTTGCTCTTACATTACATATAATAAAGTTTACATTTTAATGCGATTGTTGTTGGTTTGAAGTATCAGCGTTGCGTTGCTCATACGACTACGTGTTAATGAAATTTCTACACCAAAAGGAAGATCAAATTTCTATTTGCCTAATTTCCGGTTATTAAAATAATAATAATAAATTTAGATTGTACATATAATGCACATATTTGTAAATAAATAAACAAAGGTTAAGTACCCATATAGGTAAACTATAACATATTTTTAATAGTTAGCCAACTTTATAAATAACTTTTTAGTTAACAATTTGTTAGTTAACTTTATTATTTAATACAAGAGGTATGTATAACGAATCTTCCCAATATTATTTATGAGTTGATTAGAGAGGCTTTGAGAGCTATTGCCTGACTTTGGATCCCAAGGCGGAGGCTCGTTCTCGACGTGTCCCAAATCCATATGATCGAACTTACCGATGGACGAAGATATTAACTCGAATTCGGAGTAATTCGGAGTACGGTTATTCCTCCTATAACACGGTAGTTTCGTTTCGCGTTGTAGGAATATTCTTGTACAGGGTGGGCCAAAAATTTTTGCAAATAGCATCACTTGATTTCTCCAAAACCGTGAGAGCAAGGGACGCGCGGGTGGCGGGGAATGGTGCGTCGTTTAATGCAATTTTAGTCACGATGGAGTACTTCACGGGACAACAGCGTGCTTTTTGCGTAAAACAATTTTACAAAAACAACGATTCCTACGTTATTGTACGACGCCTCTTTAGAGTTGACTACGGATTACAACGTGTAAGTGAGTGTCCAAGTGTTAATTTAATTAAAGCTTGGGTTAAAAAGTTTGAGCAAACGGGATCGACAAGGGATATTAAACAAACTGGGCGACCACGTTCAAGAAGAAGCGAAGAGAACATTCGGGAGGTTGAAATTTCTGTAAGGGACGATCCAGAATCATCTACGCGTAAGCGGTCGGCGGCTCTTGCTATACCAAGAAATAGTCTGCGGCGAATCTTGCATTTGGACCTTAAACTGCACTCATATAAGCTTCAAATTGTACAGGAGATGAAACCCAAAAATTACATTCAACGCAAGTTATTTGCTGACACTATACTGGAGCGATTCTCTAGCCTTGAGAATGTATTGTTTACGGACGAGGCCCATTTTCACATTAATGATCACGAAAATAAACATAATTGTCGATATTGGAGCACGGAAAACCCTCACTTTAAACACCAAAAGCCTCTTCATTCACCAAAAACGACAGTGTGGGCTGCCATATCCGCAAAGGGCATAATCGGTCCATACTTCTTTGAAAATAATCAAGGAAATAACGTAACTGTGAACTCAGTGGAATACGTGAAAATGTTGCGAGAGTTTTTGACACCACAGTTGCATGAATTTGAAGGATACAATAGCCGGACTTGGATGCAACAAGATGGAGCAACATGCCATACATCAAACGTGACTTTACCGGTGGTCAAAGAAATGTTTCCTAACAAATTGATTTCTCACAGAGGTGATATCCCATGGCCTCCCAGAAGCCCGGACCTTACACCTTGCGATTTTTTCTTGTGGGGATTGCTGAAGAGTCGAGTATACCTTAATAAACCGACGACCATATCCCAATTAAAAGAAAACATCCACGAGGAGACAGCCGCGATTCCTCGCAGCATGTGTCAACGAGTTTTCCAAAGTTTACGTAGTCGATTGCAGGAGTGCCAACGACGAGACGGAGCATATCTCGACGATGTCATTTTTAAAAAATAAATTTTAATAAATGATAATTACGTTAAATAAATCATAAACAAAATAACATTTGTACTTTTATTTCTAGACATGTTTCAAAAGTGCAAAAATTTTTGGCCCACCCTGTATAACGCGCTCATATGACCGTATAACGCGTTATCTACAAATAATTCACGTAATGTAGTTGTTATTTAAATACAAACTGATAAACAGAGTTTTATTAATTAATAAATCACTTTATACGTCTAATCAATAAGTAATAATTTTTTTATGTGTATATATTTTTTGTGTTTTCCAGTGAGAATGAGAGAATTATTGGGTGTAAAAAAAGCATATTATATATTGACTTAGATAATAAATAAGTAAACACTACTTTTCATAAAAGTCGTTCCTGTAATTTTATTTTATTGTAATAATATTTTTATTTTTTTTTTCTATGAAAAACCTATAGATATAAAATTTCATCTTTATCAGTGCAGTTATTTTAGTAATGGGTGAACAGACAAACCGACCAAATTTTTTATAACATTATTTTAATTGTCACGTATTTTATTTTTTTTATTAGAAACAATAATATTTTTTTAAACATATTTAATGTACTTATTTTTCCTCGTTATAATATAATAAATATACATGTATATATTATCAATAAAAAGTAATTAAAAATGAACAGTTCTTTTATGAAATTAATTTTAAGCAATATCGACATAAACATTAATAACATCCTCATTGATAAGGTTAAATAACTTTAAATATACAAAATACTTTTATTAATAAATAATCAAAGTGTTTTTATTTATTAATTCTTTACCACCAATGGTTTAGTCCTGCGCATCCGATTAAGATAACAGCCCTGACGCGACTATTCACAGGACTAAAAGAATGGATGGTACGAAGCAGTAGACGATGACACACAACGCTTAATTCGATGGTTTTTCATTGTCTTTTCAAGAGATGCAATAAAATTATAGTTTTTTTGATAAACAGCACGTTTAACACTCTGATTATTAATATATTATTGATAATCAGAGTATTATTGATAATTGGTATTAGGGAGCCTGATCGCTGATAGAAATGTAGGCGATCCCCACTATAAAATAGCATTCTTATCCGAGTGAATCCGGATTTTTCTATAGTACAGTTATTTTTTTAAATATGTATATATTAAGTATCAACATAATATATTTTAATTATACAAAACATATGAATTTAAGGTTAAATGTCAAGGTATTAATTGTGATAAGTGATGTTGATGTCGTTTTTAAAATCATAATCATCTGTGACACTGTCGTGGCACAATTACGTATTGAGAGACATGGCAATATATTTTATAATATTATCTTTATTTACTTTAGGTATTGAGTTAATAAATAAATATCTTTTATAATAAATAAAATTTTAAATATATTATATATTTTGAAGAGTTGTTATAACTGAATTTGCGCAAATGGGTTGTTTTAACTTAAAGTAAATGCAATTTTAATTCAATTAATTGCAAAAAAATAACTGAAATGTAAAAGAAACACCCGATATGAAAAGCAATGACTAGATTGATTTAAAGCAGCACTAATGAAATATTTACCAACCTTCAGAATTAAAAAAAATATTATTATATATTTGTTTTCCTGATGGTTTGTATCAGTACTAAAATACTACACGCGTGCACTACAGTCGCAGAGGACTAGACGAGAAGCTCTGAATCTAAACCTTGAACACACTCATTTATATATATTGCAACTTATCGCAGAATAAAACTGTTTTATTGAATGTCTAAAATTATACATACATCGTTAATCTCACTAGAAATTATTTATATGTAATTCACACATAAAATAATATAAACAGATCTTAAGGTATTAGTTACATTTATTCCTTAAAATTTATATGATTTTTTGTCAAAACTCAACATTTTGGATGTAATTTGAAAGAAGAAATAAATATCCAGCGAACGAGTTTCACTCACTGAATTGATTATAAAGCAAATATTATTATTATTATGGATTAGGAAGAAAATTTTGATATTGTGACATCACAACTTTTGAACACATATCTGATACTTATTTTCTTAAGATTTTTATACAACTAGTGTTATTTTATTTTTTTTAGACGAGAATAGATGACAAAAACAAATTAATGAATATTGATACCTGATAAATATTTGTCGTTTTATACGAAAATTACATTTCAAGCAATGATACCATCTGAAAAAAATGATATGTCTATGTCCTATCCAAATCCCTTGTGGAAGGGACACAACTGCTTACTATTTGAAATAATTTCATCCTCCATATCAAGCAGTATCTCCAACGCAATTGAAGTCGTAATATCACATTTGATAGCTGGAATTCTAATACTGATTCCTTAGTATCCTCACCACATTTCTGAGTAATGGAAACAGTTTCAAAGATGAAGTTATTTATGATCATAAACTGTCTTACTGTAGTTGGAATATTGATAATGGTAGTTAATAAAGTAGAGTCATTTTAAATTGTAACTTATCAAATGGCATTTTGTGTTACTAGTAACAAATATTTTTGTGAACTGGGATAACGTACCACACAATTTGTAGGATATGTGTGTTAAATTATAAATATATGAATTAAGCGATAGTAAGGAAATCAAGTATAGTAATAATGTTTATGACCACATTGAAAGGATATGTTTTTTTAATCGATATGTTTTTGAATAAGATCTTACAAAAAGATCTAACAAAAAACTCGGATAGTAACAAATTTTAATGTTGGTAAAAACACTCATGGCAACGTGATTATCATGCAAGATATCACACCAGGTCATATTTGCACAAACATTTTATATAATATGCGATTAAATTATTAGCGAAAAAACTGAGTTCCGTTACATAATACTAAGTTAACAAGATAAAAAGATCTTATTGCTATCATTTTGATTAAATAACATATTAATTTTTGATTAGATAGAAAGTTTTTAAACAAATTTGGTTGTTACTATAGGGAAAAACCCGTCTGTTGTCTGGGGCAATGATCTTATTATTAATTTTATGCTTATAGAATATGTTTTTCTCTAAGAAAGTCATAATAGACAGCTTTTTGAGAGGAGGGGGCGTCAACTTTAGACAAAGTAGCTGATAACATCTATGATATAATAACAAAATATTAAAAATGTCCCAAAATTATAAACGTTTTAACGACTAAAATTACTAAAACTTATTTATATTTATTTATTTATTTATCTTCACGCCATATCTCTTGCGCGGTAGCCAGAGACGACAGAGCGCCAAACGCTACGGTCCCTGCATACCTCTTTCGCCTCGGCCACAGACATCAACCTCTTCATACACGCCCTCTGGGGGTCTTCATGATTTTTACGTGACCTTCCTCCAGTATCATATAAAACTTTAAAATTAAAATATTTAATTTCAGTCAATACTCAGAACTAAATTTTTTCGCTTAAGGTTTAATTAATAAAATTTTATGTAAGTATGTATAATTGCCAATTGTGTATATTTTAAAGATGTATAATAACTGCTGCTATACCACATCCATACTAATGATAACTAACCGCTGAACCTGGGATATAACATAGGTACTTCATGAGTCATATAATCTAAGCCCGATAGATGGAGCTGTAGTGAAGCTGTAATGGTGAATCTGCGAGTGAAGCTACTTCTTATTAAAAATGAAAATGGAAGTATATTAGTATACATCATAATATTTTTATTTATTTATTTTATCTTTTCTACTTTAAAACAATATCAGTGATCACTTGTGTACATAAAATGAAAGTGGCAGAAGGGCCTATTTTTTTCAAATGAATCAGCGGGATGCTTTCCATCCACATTTACTTTTGAATTCTTTCTACCATTTTTAATAGTTAATGGTAGTTAAATATCCTTTATTTAAAAGTGACGAAAGATGATAACCGGGCAATTATAGGTCTCTCTCTATCTAATCGACTTATCATTTTTACCGACCTTAAGTAAGATTTTAGAAAAAAATATTCCAAACCAACAAATAACAGAATCTGTTTATATCAGTAAAATCTTGCATAATGAACAATATAATTTTGCCAAAGGTAAATTAACATTTGATACGGGTGCTACGCTTCATAAACACCTTTAAAATGCGTGAGAGAAGAATGCAATCGTGGTGTTTTCTGTTAATCCTAAGCTTTTGATAACGTATACCATCAAACACTACTATGCAAAACTTAACCACTATGTTGTGCATAGTGGTTAAATTTTGCATAAGCTAAGCTAAGCTTGTTCTTATTGCTACCAACCTGAATCAAGAAGTCCAGACAATTCATGTAAATAATTCTAAATTTATTAGTTCTCGCCTTCTGATGGGTGTTCCGCAAGGATTTATTCTTGGTCCATTTTTACTTTTACTTTACTTTTTTTTAAGTTGACCGTAATAGAACTAATTATGAAAAAATAAATTGTGCTTTGATACGTGTTTTTTATTCGTTCGTAATTAATAATTTTGTCTTAAATGTGAAGAAAACTAAATGCACAGAGTTTACACTTTTTATAAATGTTGCTGTTGTTAATGTTAAAAGATAAAATTGTAGCTCCTCCTACTGCTCCTCCTCACAATGAATAGTTAAAACCGACAGACTCAAGTATTTTCTGAGGTATACATTAGATAAAAAGCTCCAGTGGAACCTCCATCTCTCAACGTTCGCCGGCAAAACTCAGCTCAGCCGTATTAACAATTAAATAAGACAATTACTAAAAGTAAGACAATAAACGGACTTTGTCATGGCTCGACTCGTTTATTTTAGTTATTTTCATAGTAATTTGTCAATCATAAAAAAACACTTTTAGCTTTTTCCTTTTCAATATTTTTCACAATAATAATGGTCACAGTGGTCCGAGTATAGTGTATTGATGAAAACGTTTAAAAGTTGCAATAATGCCAGTAAATACTTTATCAATACAAGTGTTGCTAATAGATGTGATTCTAGTTGGATCTATAAACATAGGTTATTTATGGTGATAAATCACCTATGTTTATAGGTGATAAATCTGAAATATATGAAGTAAATAAATTTTAAAACTTGAGACTTATTGAATTGTTTGAATATTTAATTTTCATCATGATCAAAATTCTTTCAAAATTCTTTCCTGACCCAGAAGTATTTAATCCTGAACGCTTTTCTCGTGAGAATAAACACAACATCTTAGATTTTATTTTATTTACCTTTCGGTAAAGGAAATAGGATTTGTGTGGGTATGCGATACGCTCACATGCAGGTTAAAAGTGGTTCAGTGCATATGTTACGCCAGTTTACTGTAAAGACAATTATTAGTGAAGGTGGAATAAAACATATTAAACATCAACTTCAAGTAAAACTAAGTAATATAGATGTTGAATTTTTATCTAGAGAATGAAAATAATTTATAATTGAATAAATAATATGTTATAAGTCAGCAGTCTAATAAAGACAGGCAACAAAATATTATACAAATATTTTAAATATACGAGTATCCACTTAAAAACCATTTTAAATAAAAAATTGTTTTCGGATAGTTTTAATTCAATGAATATTTTTGTAATGTTGGCTCTAAGATCTTATATTCTTAAATGTAATAGTCTGAAGTGATGTCTAGAATCTTAAAATAAAGAAGCTGGGTAATATCTGATTTTGTAAAATACTTTTTCAAGGAAACATTAATAACAGAGACTAGATCAAGTTCGAATATATAAATGAGCTTATTAAAAATATTACTTGTCAGTGTTCTTAAAAAAATTACAATAAACCATCAAGCCATTTGAAGCATTGTCATATTGACTATCGAGGCTTTCATAAAACAAATGTGTGTACTATTCCATATAAAAATATGTAGTATTTTTATATGTAAATATTAATAGTAAATACAAAAGCAAATTCTATCATACAATCTTGTTTGTGCTGCTACTCGACGTAACACCGATAGGAAAGCGTGGAAAGTATCTTATCTCTTAAGTCACTCGACTTTCAAATATCCTTTAAAAACTCATATATTCTTTGCACATTTTGACAGATATTTTATAGATATATATGTATATATATAATTTGAGTCTGAGGGGAAGGGGGCAGATGAAAGTGCTGACAACTTATATATATAATATAAAAAAGCTAAATCTTGTTTCTTTCTCAACGAATGAATATAGCTAAAAATCATCGCGGTTATAGTTTTTTAATTCTATATATTTTATTCTTGTTAAAATTGTCACATATTTTGGGAAAACACAAAAATCTGTTTGTTCTGTAATTATAATAATACTAATTTACCTACTGGAGATAGACTAATTTATTTATTTATTTCATCCTGCCATCATAAATTAAACTTCTATATTTATCAAAATATTAAACAAACAACGAAAAAAAGGGTTTCTTTTGTCTAATAAGTAACTTTATAATTTAAACAGCGATATTTTTTACTCAATTGCCGTATACATAAATAATGGTAAAAATAAAGAGTATTCCAACCATAAATGTCTTATCATATAAGAAATATTTTAAATAAGTGTATGATTTTTTGTTAATACTTTTAAACTTTGTACCATTTCCCAGTAGATTGTATACTACAAAACATTCGTATGTCTTTCCCTACACTACTTTATAAAAATTACTCAATTAAAAGTATCATCAACATGAGCACGACTTAAACGAGTGAAACCTGGGGTCGCGTCACTCTGCTAACGAAGTTATCGTGTGCTCACACGGCAAGTAGCGTGATGTTTTAATGTGTTTCATATTCAACATTGTTGTTAAATGTTTATTTCTATACATATTCTTAACACTGATAAAGCATAACAGTTCTAATAGTGGCACAGTCATTCATACCCTTTCGTTCATAACATCAGTTCATACTCTTCCTCTGCCCATAAATAATCTTTCTTATCACTTTTACGACTTATTGGTAGTATTACCAATTGAGTTTAATAAAAGAGAAGCTGCAAAGATTATAAAACCAAAGGTGGTTAGCGATACGATAACGAAAGAGTTTGATCTATCTACAACTCTTTACAACGGGCCGGTAATATTAAGAAACAAATCAATATGTTGAAACAACAAATATATATAATTTTATAATACTATAAGTCTGACTAAATTTGTAAAACAAATGGAGTTCTACAAGGAAATGTTCTAGATCGACTTCAATTCTTATTACTCGTATATATCGATAGTTTGCAACAAAATTGATGGGTTTCTATATGTACTGGGTAAAGAACAACAAGGACTTTCAGGTCGGCTATCATATTCAAGGTCCTTAGAATTTTAAACCAGTTGTTGACAATTATCTATACGAAATGTCGTGATACTAAAACACGACTTTATACTGTTCCTGTGTATAAAATCGTTTTCATTCGTGTTACTGAGCGTAGCCTATTTTTATTGTTTTTCCAGTGAGATGTCTCTTAAATAGCAATATGCTCCTAACATAATAGCACTAGCTGATTCTCGCCCGCTTCGCTGGGCACACTATTAATTTGGATGTGGATTAGACTTAAATGTTTTAAATTTTAAATATAGAAATATAATGCAGGTCAGTGAATACACAGATTTCCACATCACCTATGAGGTACTGTGTATTGAAATGCGTTCCCGTTATATAATGTGGTGGGATCCTCAATAGGCCTGCACCACGAAAAAATTGCCAGTATATAACTAAGTACAAATTTTGAATTATTATTTTTTATTATATTTATTCATTTTTCAAATATAACAAATTCAATTTCGTAATCAATTATATTTGTACGTCCTTGATTTTTTATTTATGACAATTATTAATTTTCATATTTCAACTTTTCAACAACCCCCCTCCCAACCTCATTTTAACTCTAGTTGCAATGGAAACCGTTGCTATGGTAGCCGTTGCTGTAGTAACTCTTACTTCCATCTATGTACCATCATTATGCAACCTCTATATTTATAATACGATTGACTTGAAATTTGTTGAAATCCGTTGGGATAGAAATTCCGTAAATTTTAAGTTAATCGGACGAATAGTTTCGGAGATTTCGTGATGAGTCAGTGAGTGGTAAATCGCTTATACCATACATATAAAGATATATATTTATATTAGATAAGCATATTTAGCATGATTCCTCGTGGAACTCCATATATATCATCTTTATCAAAAATCATACACACATTTAACACAGTATAATAATATATTCAAATGATAAGATCTATTTATATCTATTTTTATTATAAATTATTTTTAGGAGCAATTGTGCCCATGAGTAATGTTGGCTGTCTGTTGTTATCTTGTTAGAGCTTAGCGATGTTTAAATAAATGTAAGGCGGTTGACAAAAAAATATCGCTATTTAAATTATAAAGTTACTTTGCAGACAATCAAACATCCTTTTCGGTGTTTGTGAACTATTGATAAAGATGTTTAAATGTTATAAGTCTGTGTAATGTACGGCGGCGAGATGAAATAAATTCAAAAAAAATGTTATATAATTACATACTGCATTTGATTTTGCATACTGATTTATTTTTCTACGCAATACATTACATACAGAGGTTAATTGATAGAATGCCTAAAAGTAGTACTGAAATCATTAAAACAAAAGATGTTCACTTTAATAAAGCTAAAATTTAGTTTTTTCCCATTATTTGTTAATTTTCTCTTTGGACTAAGTTACTTGTTGTTATATTTAAAATTTTATATCAATACTAGCAGGTTACCCGTGCTTCGAGACGGGATTAAAAAAAAAACCTGACTTTCGTGAGTATTGAAACCATGACCATACCCTTCACACATACACGCTCTATCCTCCAACCCATCATGACTCGCTATCAGTGCGAGAAAGCCTTGAGTTTGAAAAATACAGAGTTTCATTCCAATCGGGTTATAGGTACACTCTTGTTTCTCACAACGCAGCTTGTTGAGAATAAACATAGTGACTGGCCAAACAATTTTAATTTCTACTGCAATGCAATGGGAGAAGAGAGGGAGCGGGGCGTAAATTTTGCAGTTTTTTAACTGTAACTTTGGAACGGTTTGGACCTTTGCAAAATGCTTTCTTATTGCACCTTGACATTCAATATGTTGGGAGTGTTGTTTCCAAATTCCAGCTTTCTAGGTATTACAGTTTGGGTTGTAGAGCGATGAATGAGTCAGTGAGTGAGTGTCTTTGTGCTTTATATATTAAGATAGCCGTGCTACGCGACGACGGCGAAAGTGATCAAACATTTTGTTTGAATTTCCACACCACCTAGGAGGTATCAAACAGGCGCGTTATATTTTTTGCAGTTTTTTAGCTGTTACTTTGGAACGGTTTGGACCTTTGCAAAATACTTTCTTATTGCACCTATTCAATATGTCAGGAGACTTGTGTCCAAATTTCAGCTTTCTAGATATTACGGTTTGGGCTGTAGAGCGATGAATGAATCAGTGAGTGAGTGTCTTTGTGCTTTATATATTAAGATAGCCGTGCTACGCGACGACGGCGAAAGTGATCAAACATTTTGTTTGAATTTCCACACCACCTAGGAGGTATCAAACAGGCGCGTTATATTTTTTGCAGTTTTTTAGCTGTTACTTTGGAACGTAGTCGCCCTCGCCTCCTTCGCCTACGTCTGCCCTAATGATTATGTTTATAGCATCTCAACCCCACCAACCCTCCGGTTATAAAGGTTGAGCCGCTATACATGTGGTCCAAGTTTACCCCGGTCACATGGATCCTTGTTACGGCAAATCTGACCCCCGAAGTCATCCGACAACGGCACTATTAAGCCTAGTAAGCTCGCAAGGCTATCGGTCATAGACAAGTCCAATCGCGACCACCCTGCTGCCTTTTCTCCATGAAAGGTTCCGGAGCTGTACGGCACGCTCACTTCCCGTGTGATTTCTCACACTAGCAATAACTTGCTGAGATCGTCAGAGAGGCCAACTACCAGTTTCCTAGCTGGTGCCGGAGCTGTACGGCTCGCTCACTTCCCGTGTGATTTCTCACACTAGCAATAACTAATACTAATACTATCTACTGAGATACCCGGCGGTAGATAGTTTGCAGCTGAACTACGGGTCAGCTGCTAAGATCAGGGTACTACGGGACCCCGGTACCTAAGCCCTCCGGCAGCGACGCATGCGCTCGCGCGTGTAAACTGCCGGGTTACCGGTTTTGGTGTTGGATTCGTAGTGGTAATGTGGTTAGCTGCAGAGGTTCGGCGCTGTTCGTCTGGGTTCCCACAGTTGTCGGGGGCTCGTCGGATCTCGTGCGCAGCGAGAGGTAATTGACCAGCCTAAGGCGAAGGGCTGCTGCGGTCTTTTACTTCGGGGCTTGGAACGGTCCATAAGCAGACATCCCTTCGGGGGTCCCTGCAGTTCGGGTAGCCTCCTGCTTAGAGGTTAGATGGATGAGCTAGCATCTATCCGGTCACCCGACTGTAGTATAGGGTAGACTTGCGGCCCGATCGCTTGTCGGGAAGTGAGCGTGCCCTACAGCTCCGGCACCAGCAGGAAACTGGTAGTTAGCCTCTCTGACGATCTCAGCAAGTTATTGCTAGTGTGAGAAATCACACGGGAAGTGAGCGAGCCGTACAGCTCCGGCACCAGCTAGGAAACTGGTAGTTGGCCTCTCTGACGATCTCAGCAAGTTATTGCTAGTGTGAGAAATCACACGGGAAGTGAGCGTGCCGTACAGCTCCGGAACCTTTCATGGAGAAAAGGCAGCAGGGTGGTCGCGATTGGACTTGTCTATGACCGATAGCCTTGCGAGCTTACTAGGCTTAATAGTGCCGTTGTCGGATGACTTCGGGGGTCAGATCTGCCGTAACAAGGATCCATGTGACCGGGGTAAACTTGGACCACATGTATAGCGGCTCAACCGTTATAACCGGAGGGTTGGTGGGGTTGAGATGCTATAAACATAATCATTAGGGCAGAGGTAGGCGAAGGAGGCGAGGGCGACTATGTTACTTTGGAACGGTTTGGACTTTTGCAAAATACTTTCTTATTGCACCTATTCAATATGTCAGGAGACTTGTGTCCAAATTTCAGCTTTCTAGATATTACGGTTTGGGCTGTAGGGCGATGAAAGAGTCAGTGAGTGAGTGTCTTTCTGCTTTATATATTAAGATAAATAATTAAAGATTGTAAAATTTTGTTTTATTTCATTTTACCTCGCTGCGTCCAAACTTTTGGACGGTAGTATATGTTTGTTCGCACGACCAGCATATTATTTTGACATACGGACTACGTCGTTACGACCATCCGTCCGATATAATAACGAAGAAGCTTTCAGTCTTCGTCTGCCCTTTCCCACTCATACTTAAATTATAAACTATTTATCATCACTTAAAATAGACATAACCAAGAATAATACTTTTTAAAGTATATTTTTACTTCTGTGTCACGTACTGAAAAAGAAGCAGTTTTTTTTCAAAAGTAACGTAATATTTTCATTCCACTACTATTTTGTAATAAACATATAACATTTTGTTAGAAGTATAAAAGATTTTTGAATTTCCAAAGGGTATTTAAAGGTCGAGTTACTTTAATGAGATGAGATATTTTCCATGCTGTTCTATCGGTATGACGTCGAGTAGGAATACAACAAGATTGCATGACAACATATTACTTTCCTATCTATGAGGTATGTTTTTGCCATTAATATGTAATATTTTTAACAATATAATAACAATAATAGGTTTTTTAAAAGCCTCGACAGTCAATACTCCATGACTCCATGCTTTAAATATGTTAGACGTTATTTTACCAAGAACACTAACAAGTTAATATTTGTAATTAGCTTATTTTTATATTGTCATATTTATGTTGCCTAAAATTGTTTTTACAAAAATCACATAATTCCTTTCCTTAATTTCCTTTTAAGAGTCTAGACTTCAAAATTCTTAGAACTACATTTAAAAATGTAAGACAAGGAGATGGTGGAAGGAGAGCCGATATATAAACAACACTCATTGGATTAAAACGTACATATAAAATAATATATTTATTTCAATTTTATTCAAGCAGATATATTTAAAATACCAAAATAATATATTGTTGACAACCTTTAGTACATATAATATATATTCAATTTTAAATAATGATTTTCATTCTCTAGCCAAAAATTCAACATCTACATTACTTAGTCTCACTTGAAGTTGATGTTTCATATGTTTTATTCCACCTTCACCAATATTTGTCTTTACAGTAAAATGGCGTAACATATGCACTAAACCACTTTTCACCTGCATGTGAGCGTATCGCATACCAACACAAATCCTATTTCCTTTACCGAAAGGTAGATATGTAATGTCTAAAATATTGTGTTTATTCTCACGAGAAAAGCGTTCAGGATTAAATACTTCTGGGTCATGAAAGAATTTTGGATCATGATGAAAGTCAAATATTGGTATAAGTATTTTCGTATCTTTTTCTATTTCAATATTACCTACGGGTAAAATGGTTTTTGCAACACATTTCCTCGATAAGAATCCAATAGGTGGATGCAATCTCGTGGCTTCATTGATGACCATATCCAAGTATTCCATTTCACCAATGACATCATATGTTAAATTGCCATCATTTTTTTCAAACACATTATCAATTTCTGCATGAACACGTTCTTGTATGTTGGGATTCTGCCCTAATTCTACCAATGTAGTAAACATAGCTGAAGCAGTTGGTTCTACACCGGCAATAAAGAAGAAAAATGCTTGGGCAGCGAGTAATTCATCAGTGGGTTCTAATTCAAGCCCAGTATCGGGGTCCTTTAGTGTACCATTTTTCTGTAAAGCCACACAAATGTCAGCAAAATCATGTTTCTTCACATTGTCACGTTCACGTTGACGAACTACCTGTTTAATGGCGCCAATAAAGAAATCTTCAAATTCTTGGAAGACTTTTATATTCAATAATTTAAACAAGGCACCAGAAAAATTTGCCAAAATAAACTGTAAGTTGCCTTTAAAATTTGATTGAAAACTTTTCTGTGCAACCTTCAAAAATGGTGAGTTAAATATTGATTCAGTGCTCACTCCAAATACTGTTGCACATATGGCTGCACTGCAAAAAGTTGATAAAGTATTAAATGTATTACCTTTTCTTATTTCGGGAGATTCTTTTATGTATTGAACAAAATCTTGTGCACTTTTGTCCATAATGTAGTACATACTTTTTAGTTTCGACGAAGTAAAAAGAGGTGTCATACTCTGTCGGATAAGTTTCCATTTCTTACCATTTAGAAACAAAATGTTGTTGGCCAATTTATCCTCCTCGTTTACTTGAATACCGCGGTGGTAGAACGAGTTAAAATCAGATGCAAGTACATACTGGACGTTAGTAGGATCTTTCACATACAGGGTGGGCGTAAACAAAGATCCGATTCCAACAGCAGGTTCATTGGGATATCTGTTATAGATGTTATGCATATGCATGAAGAGTGCATTTTTACTTAAAATATAATTGAAGAAAGGACCCGTCAATCTATTTTTGTTGTAAAAAGTCACACCACGTTTAGTCCAATAATATTCATTGTATTTGCCTCCTAAATACACCAAAGTTAGTATGACAGCACTAATAATTAAAAATGTTATTAACATGTTGGTTGTGCCTATTGTTCAGACTGACCACAAAATCATAAGCTACTCAGCTTTTATACGGCTATTAGGTGGACCTCATTATCTCTCACTTAATAGTATTGATATAATTATTATACTCATTGTAAGACTCTATTTACTGTGACTAAATAAATATTAATCCTTATAAACGACGATTTCAACCTTTTTTAAAAAATATAGATAAGGCCTTATTGTTGCAAATTACAATTGTCAAAATACGCTTCTATTACACTGTATTTTTCTGTTTTTTTTTTTCTACAATAAATTTGGTGATTGGGTAAGAATGTTTCTTATAACTCACTCGCATGTTTAATTTTCGTTTAATATAAATAGCTCTTTATAAATGACCTTAGGATTACGGTTTGTACTTACTGATCGTATCACTTATCGGTTTTAGCAGTTCAATTAAAAGGGAGATAAAGAATATGACCTGATGATATACGAAACTATTTTTAATTCTTCAATATTTTTTTTATTTTTCTGCTCGGTTTACCCGTAAGGTAATTAAAATCTTAAATATATCTTGTCTTCTAAATCTATTTATAAATTAAAGATAAGTAAAGAAGCTTAACATAGATTGCAATGTTTTTCATTTTACAGTTTTTGTGATTATATAACTTTTTATAGTTATATAATCACAAAAACTGAAAACCTTATATAGTTTATAAAAAATGTCCGTCGATTCATAAACATCTATTGAATATATTCGATAAAATCTGGTCAAGAGGACAAACACCGGTAACATTCGGAAATGCTCTTTTTGTCCTCATTCCCAAAAGCGACAATGTCTCGGATCCTAGGGACACTAGACCGATAGCTCTAACAAATACAATATCAAAAATATTTTTTTCTTTTTTACAAACAAAAATGACGCAATTCATGATAAATAATAAATATTTCGGGCCTTATCACCAGAAAGGGTTTTTGCCTGGCATTTCTGGATGCCTCGAACATAACACGTTACTATCGGAAAGCCTTAAAGATGCCAGAAATAGTGAAAGACAAATAACGGTATGTTGGATAGACTTAGAGAACGCTTTCGGGTCGGTACAACATGAACTGATGATGTTCGCGCTAAGGTGGTTTAACTTTCCTACGTTAGTAAGTGACATGATTGCATCATATTATTCAAAATTAAAATTTTCCACAATCACAAATGAAAATCATTCCAAACCATTAAATTACAACATAGGTTTATTTCAAGGTTGTTGTATTTCTCCAATTATATTTAACATAGTGATCAATATTTTAATAGATAAATTAATTAAAAACGAAAAGAAATGGGGTTATCGGTTTAAGTTTAACAATAAATACACAGAATCCATACTAGCATTCGCAGACGATCTCGCGATACTGACACGTAATCCAAAACAATGTCAGCTACTTTTAAATGTTGTGGAGGATTTCTGTGCTTGGACGGACGGATTGAGGACAAAACCCAATAAATGCTACAGTCTGTGTCTGGGTAGGCGGAACACCAGATATACCTCTTACGATCCGGGTCTTATAATAGGCGGTAAGTGCGTTACTACTATTACCGACGCAGCTCCGTTCAAATTCTTAGGCAAAAAAATCGATTACCAAGGGCGTACTCCATCTTTAGATATAATAGTCGATAGCTTTTTGAATGATCTTAAAAAGGTAGACAATCAGCCAATAAGTAACATCAAAAAGGCTTGGATATACGATAATTATTTAACATCACGTTTAAATTGGCCTTTCCTCGTTTACGATATTAATAAGACCCTTTTGTTAAAGTTAGATGCAAGCGTCATAAGGACATTGAAGTCATGGCTCGGGTTAGCGCATCCAGCGGACTCTTCTACCTTATTTAGAGACCGACACAATTTTGGGTTAAAATTAAAGAAACCATCGGAACTCTATAAACACCTAAGAGTGACCAAGAGACATATCATCTCAAAGTCGAATGATAATACTGTAACATCTCTCCCAAAAGATAAAATTGCCGCAGAGCTGGAGTCACGACTTCAATTCCATAAACAATTTATGATAGGTGCTCAAACAAATAAAGCAGGGCTAGGATCAAGTAGGAAAGAACCAGACATAGAAATAATAAAATCCTTTATTCGGCACGATGAAAATGATAATTACCGGTTGCACGCGATGAGCCTAGAATTGCAAAACGAATGGGTGACCATAGGAGATTTTTGTATTCCATTAGCTTTACGATGGCGCACCCTGCTTCATGATTGGTCCCCAGCATTATTAAAATTTTATCTTAATGCATTCCAAATGACTCTCCCAGATCAAAGTAACTTAGTAAGATGGGGCAAAGCCACCGAAAAATCTTGCAACATCTGCGGGGAGGCAGTAGGAACCGCGAAACACTTGCTAGTAGGGTGTAGGGTACTATTAAATAGAGGTAAATACTCGCGTCGCCACGATAAAGTATTAGAAATCATACGAGAAGCGGTTAGTCTTTCTGTAGCAAGAGCGCAGAGGGGTATAACAGCCCACCAAAAAATCAGTAGAGTTCGTAAAGGCAGGTTCGTCCAAAAAATCTAAATTAAAACCTTATTCCATCTTGGACGCGTCTCCTGATTGGACTCTCATGATGGACACGTATGAAAGGCAATACAAAATCCCCGGGGATGTTTGTGTTTCGTCATCTAGGCCGGACTTATTCCTGTATTCAAAACAACTAAGGCGCGTTATACTTGTGGAGCTTACTGTACCCTGGGAAACAAACATACCCAAAGATCATACATTTAAGCTTAACAAGTATTACGAACTGTGTAACGAACTGATCAGGAATAAATTTATAGTTAATTTGTACGCTGTAGAAGTAGGAGCGAGAGGTATAACAGCAAAATCTCTCTACAACTTATTTAAGGATCTCGGCCTTTCTAGAACGATCATCAGTTCATTTCTGGAACGTATTTCAAAGGCGGCTTTAGTAGGTTCTTACGATATTTGGTTAGGTAGGGAGAGGAGCGTAAACAGTGAAGGTGAGCGTGTATGCGCATAGTAAAGGGGCCCCTTAAACCTACATCTGGGTCGCAAGTCCCAGGCATTGTTTGCGCTCCTCTTCTTGCAACGCGATGGGCCCGGCACCCGCACGGTGAATTCATGGAATGCTAAGAAGCTTCGTCTCTCTGTCTTCTAATTAATTCTGCATTAAATGCTAAGCTCAAAAAAAGGTATGGTCGTCTTATTTTTTATAAATATTTCTAAATAAAAGTGTTATATAACATACATGATATGCATAAATATATAATATAACTGTTGGATAACTTAGATGGATAATATGAAATCATATTTTATACACGAGATAATTTTCTTTGTCTACGACCTTGAGTGTGGAAATATGAAACTATTTTATTTATTTTAAACTTTTGAATTTTCGTACAAATGTCAAAACAAAAGATGTGACAAATACACAATAAAATAAAATTAAAACTAAATACACAACTAACTATATTCAAACATACTTATAGGAAAAATAAGATATATTAAATTATACAGTTTAAAATAAAATGATTTCCAATCGAAAAACAAAAGGCTTAAAGTAGAAGATATTTTTGAAACATCAACAAGATTTTCTTCTCACACAAAACATTTTCCATTGAGTCTTTGATATTTTTTCTAAACAGGACGTCAGTAACTTGACATTGTCTTCAATACTCGCAGTTGATACAAGATAGTGCTAGGAAGTAACGAGTTACAGCCGTTTTGTGTTTTACTTGAACTAATCGTGGGTAATTTAGACAAATCTCTTTAGTTATGAGAAAGTTTACCAATATTATAAAGAATGAGAATCATTTTTAGGGTAAAAGTACAGCTAAATATATAATTTTCGCACTAATTGATTTTATATTATTTCAGAAATATTCTGTATTCATTGCAAATATATTTTAATTCTATTACATCTTTATATAGGGTGTCAATTTATTGGTGATATAAGATGAAGGGTATTATTTACTCATTGATAAATATTGTTCTTTTCTTCACATGTAAGTAAAATTTAAATAAATATAAATTACGATACTAAAATATGATATACTTTAAAATTATACTTGCTGTAAGAAGTAACAGTTTCACAATTATAACTAACAAAAAAAAATTTCATTACAGCATCTCACAGTTACATACCCGGAAATAGACAAATTATTAATCCATGTGAAAATACAGGGAATACTGTGGCTGTTGAGCATTTCTTTAATATAGTTTTCTCTGAGTTTCATAATATTCCACCAGTTTGCATATGTGTGCAAATGTGTGTAGAACAACCAACATACTGTTATCCAAATGGTTGCTTGAAAAGACCGGAGAAGAAATGTGTCGAAACAAAATCAATTGTAGATAATATCAATCCCATACAAAACAGTAGAACACCTAAATCTGTAATGTTCCTTGTAGAGAATCAGAAGGATTTTGTTGATGATGTAAATAATTATGTTGGTAAGTAAACATAATTAAATTGAATAACTCTGTTTGATAATTTTAATAATATAATATTTATTCTAAGAAAAAACGGAAAATCCACAACCAATGGAATTGATATACAGACCCAATCCATTTAAAGAACTTGTGTTGAAATACAAGAAAGTTCCTAAACTAGAAATGAGGTATAATCTGAGGGAGCAGGTAAAGAATATGAAGAACGACAAGTTGAAAAGAGACCAGATAGACGTATCTAAAACAAGATGGCCTGCAAATAGACATCTCTTACATGGAAAGCAATTACTCAATAGAATTCGTGATTATAGAAGAAATAATGACAAAAGGCAATCAAAATTTTTTGTTTCGATGTTTCCCGAATTGGAATCTGTTACTACTAGCCCGAAACTATATAAAAAATATCTGACTAAGCGAGAAAACAATAATGGTGTGAATGTCGAAGCATTGTATTTATACAAAACAGATGCTGCAAATTTTTCACTCGAAACTCTTATTGATAGTTTAATTGAAAATAGTTTAGATATGAGCAAAAACAAATATGAATCAAAAATAGATATATTTGACGAATTTAACAATAAATCTGAAATATATCAAGATGATAATTTATTCCAAATAAAAGTAAATAGTAGTGAGGATGCAGATACAGTAAATATTATTTCAATAAACTCAACAAATGAGAATATAGATTCAAATAAATATTTACCAAACTCGAATACCACTAATGAGAAAGGGTATTTAGAAATGATAGCAATTATGTCTGATGAGATAGATAAGCAAAACAAAGTCAGCGTAGATTTGATGGAACGTGTAACTGGTAATAGACAATTAGATATATTTAATAATATTACTAATATAGTACCTATTAATGTAGAAAAAAATGTATCAGACGTAAACAATAGAAAGAAAACTCTAAACGTTACTGATTATAACATTACCACTGATATAACCACAATGGAACCGAGTGTGGCAGGTATCACAAGTACTATAACATCCCGTAAAATAACTGTTCCATATATAAGAATGCCTCCTATAAAAGGTAAACAAAGAATTGTACGGAAAATACAGAATAAAACCATTAAGCAAGGTTTATTATATAAATATAATAGTTATTATTTTTAATCTCTAATATAAAAATTAATAAAAAGTATTTTCTTTATAATTATTAGGTTCATTTACAAAGCCCTCTTTAATATGAAAGTAACTCGATAAATTCCATGACAAATATTTCATTCATGCGTTGAATCAATTATATAAACATTTAAAGTAAGTTATTTAATAAATTCTTGTTATTCATGTTAAAAGTAAAGTTAGGAAATAAAGTGATACAATTGTTATATTACTGAATTTGTATCGTTTGTTGGACAAATGTTTATTAAATTTTGAGATAAGGAAAACTTATTCACTATTATATAAGTCACTCTTATTAAGCAAAACAGCTATTAAATTAATAATTACTGCATTGATATCTTAATGTGTAAAATATACAATGTTAAAGACAACATAGTAAATATTTTATCTTTATGAGATACTCGTAATTAAAGATGTAGAAATATTGAAACAATATATGCAGATAGTAAAGTTTATTCCATGCAGATGTTATGTTATATAAAGATCGCTATATCACTTAAAAATAAAGAGAGGAATAAATTAGATAAAGATATTTGTAAAATAGTTTACTTGTATTTAAGGAATGAAATATTTAAAGAATTTAAAACTAATATTTACAAAGCTAGTGCTCACTTAAGTATCCCATCGAAGCCTCTTGGCTTGGATAACAGTCCCAGTTTACCATCCATGTCACCTGGATGCGCGGCGATCTTCCACTGTGCGGTTTTCAAGGACTTTTTTCCCACGAGTGGTAACCCGAACGTAGAACGAACTTCCTTCGGCGGTATTGCCAGCTCGATACGACATACGGATACCTTCAAAAAAGGTGTCTCTCCTCTAAAATAAAAAAAAAACCGTAATCTAATCTTGTTTACTAGTGACCCAGTTATAACGCATAGGTAGGTTGGAATCATTACTGATGCTGAACTCCCATTATTTTCGAGTTTCTGGATCTAATTTAAATGACGCTATATATTTAATAACATCCCATGTACTCACATTTATGCCTAAGTTTGATAATACATATAAACAGTTACTAGTGGTATCCAAAAGCTCCTTCATTAATGTAGCCGATTCTATTTGTATACGATTCTGAGCAAAAAAAAACCTCTTTAAAATACAATTAGTAAGATATTTTTTATTACTGTAACGCTTTTCTAATTGATACCAGCATTGAATATAGTTGGCCTCAGTTATTGGAGTATGTAAGTAAGCCATTCTGAATATTTACTAAAATATTTTATAACTTATGTAATTATCTTCGATTGTATCGTTAATTTGTATTAACTTTTGATAAATGGCATCTATTTTAAAGTTTTCATAAATTCTTACATTTGTATCTTTAAATGAAGCTCAATCATTTTCTAATAATTCATGCTTTGTTTCAATATATTGTATCGTTAGTCTTTTGGACTCTTTGATTTTTGCTAATCTCTTAATAATCACATTTCCATATTTTTTTAGTAAATTAATTAAATCTTCCATCCATTCTTCCATCTAAAAATAAAAATTATAAAATTGAAAAACTGTTTAAATTCAAACTTTGTAAGAATCTTCTAAAAGATACACAGTGGTTCAAAAACAATATTCTATCAATGTAACTGATGTAACTAAACTAACAGCTAGTATATAAAAGGTAACTGTAAAATTACTATACAAACTATATATAAGAACAAAAAAATAGTAAACCAAAAAAATAACAAAAATAATTCTAAAAATAACAGTCCTAATCAGATGTTTAAAATTTTACAAGTGTTTAAAACAACTTCAACTCTGACGGAAATCGGGCATAGATTCCCCGCCGTTTTTACAAGCTGTTGTACGTCTAAAGTACTCTAAAATAACATGCACAATCATTAATAAACAATGTGTAATATATAAAAGTAAAGAAAACTACTTAAAGATCTACAAGTAAAGTATTTTTAAAATCTTCAAAGATAACATCTCCATATAAATAAAGTAAAAAAATTTAAGCATTAATTGTCTTTGATTTTATATCAAAGTGGGCGTTAGCTAGCTCAGAGTGACGAAAGCACCCATAGTGCTGAAAGTCTAACTCTGTATATATACGCGCAATATCGATTTTTTTATACAGGAGACCTTCTGGTATGAGTGTGGTATTTTTAGAAAGCCCTTGGCCCATAGACCCAGAAAATGCATTTACACTTAGCAATATACCTACCGCCTCACCTCTACGGCCGTTTGAAAAATGAGACTAAAATTTAGTTTTTGGCTCCGCACCAGTATAAAATCACTTATTTCCACCTTGACTGTGGCCAAACCAGTTGACGTACATTGACAAATTGGGCATCATTGGAAAGGTCTCAAGCTCATCTTTTGAATAATGTCCATTTAAATGGCAAAAACATTTGTTGGCGTGGTATTTTTGGTCAAAAGGCAAAAAATGGCCAACTGGCCGGAGACAGATCGGCAATTTTCTCGAAAACGGCGCAAACGATTTTTTCGAAAATTTCCTCATTCGTAGCCCCAAATTAGAGCTAAAATTTGGTATATAGCATATATCTGGTAAAACTCGTTATTTTGAGATATGGCCGTGAGAAGTTCAAAAAATCATGAAAAATGACCAAAAAAGGCCAAAAAATGACTTTTAAAGCCAGAATCGTACTCACAACACGGTTAAAATTCAATGCTAGTTGCACAGTGAATAAACTCACTAACGCATTGCCGTCTGTAACAATAAAACAAAATTTACAGAAAAAAATCCGAATACTGAAGAAATTCTGTTTTGAAGCAATGAATTAAAAAAATAAATGGAAACTGAAAAAATCAAATGAAAAAAAAATCGGGCACCTGTGGGAATCGAACTCGAGGTCTCGTCTTTGTCATTACAACGCTCATCCTCTGAGCCAAAACACTCTCATTTTGTCAGAGGCAACTATTCCAAATAAATGCCAAACAAACAAACAAACAAAAAAACAAACAAAAAAAAATACAAACAAAAAATGTGAATGTGCTCGAAACGTTGCACAAATTGCATTTTTGATTTTATTTTATTAGATTGATCAAGGCAAGTTGGTAACGTTCCGAACACATTCATATTTTTTGTGTTTGTTTGCGTTTGTGAATAAAAATGTTCGTGGTTTTTTTCGTCGCAAAATTCATATCAGGAGTTTTGTCAGTGGATTCGCTTTCGTCACTCGGTATTTACTTCGTTGAGAAGTTTTTGTTTTGATATTAAAATCAACTAACAGTTGCACTTCACTCACTAAGTTTTTTAATATTTAAAATATGGCGCCCCCTGATGTCTTCTCGTTGAACCGTTTGATTCCTCTGAAATGACTCACTGACGTCACATTCACTTCATCACCTCACGTTTTGAACTTGATGTGTAAGTGGCGCCCCCTGGTGGCTTCTTGAACTACGATATTTTCGCTCACTGAACACAGATGTCGTTGTGGTCGCGAATAACGTGTAACTGCTGCAGCGATCCACTGCGGGTATCATGGGTGAACTGGATAACTCTATCCAGCTTAGATTGACCAATATATAGTACCGAATATCGAGTGTTTTTACTTATCAATTGTATCGAAATAAATTCTCTGACACAAATTTAAACTAGTAACTTTTTGTCGGTATGTTTATTTATTATATTTTTTATTTCAATTCACATTACAATTGTATTGATAGATTCCTTCAGCCTATCAGCAAATATTCAGTCACAGTCCTATCAAAAACATAAATTGTAAGTTGTACTTTACTGAGAAGCTTATATTTTAACAGTTGTTGTTCAAATCTTGTATAACTTTATTTTATTATTATAGGTCACAGGTTCAAATTATAAGAAACAACGACATTACATATTGGAAAATGAGCAACTTTCATATGCGGCTTCTAGTCTAAAAAATAATGGGAGGTCATTTGAACGGATCGAAACGTAATGGAGCCGAATTATGAGTTTGTCTAGAGTTTTCAAAGCTAATTATAATAGAATTATAATTAAGCGTTAATTGTCCATCATGACAATCAATGCAAAATTATTTTTTCCAATAATTTTGTAATATCCAAAGTATTATGTTATATTGGCCTGCTTAAACAAATAAAGTAATCTTTAGCTTGCTAGCTAGCTTTAAATCCTAGTGATATGATATGGTTTTTATAAAATTTTTGAAGAATATATTAGCTACTGAATATCTTGTTAAAATCGGTCCAGCTGTTTCAGAGATTAATCTAAACAAGCAGACTGTCTGTCTAACAGACAAAAAATAACAAAGATGTTTCTGTATATACTTTCATATGCATTTAGTGAAAGGCTTTTAGTTTGGAGTTACAAATAGACATACCACTTTTATTTACATGTATGTATAAATTAAGCAACTTTCAATATTTTATATATTAGTGAAGTAACATATATTTGAAGAGTAAAGTTCCATGATAAAACATGATCTATGCTATGCTCTATGCATGATAAAACATACTCATCCTCATGCTGAACATTTGCTATTCTAATTATAATGTCCACAGCATCAGCATATTAATTTTAAACAATATTAAAATTTTATAAATTATTATTCATTACTTAAACTTGAATTTGTTTATTGACATGTATATTTTTTCAAACAAACAAACAAACTTCGTCATTTTTAGTAAGTTACAAAAAAAGAATATTATGTATACATATGTATGGTAAACATACAACGATTTTTTGTTTTTTCCCCTAAAGAGGTTAAATAGAAACATATTTTTATCTTTAGTTTTGTCAATTTAAAACTTCAATCAATATACATTCAATGTTATCTTAAGATATTTTTTTAGGGTTTAGGTTTAACTAGGTGCTGCCCACACGATACTCTCAATCCAGTCGATGAAGCTGGCGACTCTGATATATACACCTGGAACGTTGGAGCGCATACATCCGTAGCTGAATGACGTCACCCCTATAAGGTGGTAAACTGGCCATTCTAAGGAGATGTTTATTTTAGCCTGCAGAGGGCCCCCCGAATCACCCTAAAACGGAGATAACAAATTATTACCACCTCAGAAATATATTTAGTAGGCAATTATACCGTTACAGTAGAATTGAAGACACTAAAACAATTCTATATTTTATATAGACTAGGGGCGCCAACAGACCCTCAATTTCGACTCGCTGTGCTCGCGAAATCTCGGTTGCCGTTTGCATATTAAGCGAAGCGAGCCCAGTGTATTGACTCATCGTTTCCCATTGACTTCATTGGGATATAAATTTTTTTTTGAGGACAATTTACAAATATTTTTTTAAAAACCATCACCTAATGTGTGTCTTTTTGATTGCAAAGTTTCTTAATTTTCCGTCAAGTAGTTTTCGAGCCAATTCGTGACAAAGATTGTAAAAAGTCTCCAGTAAAACGCTCCGCTCACTTCGTTCGCTTCGCTCATTTATATTTTTAGATTTTGTGAACTTTTCATCGTACAAAATAAAAAAAAACAAATGTGTTAAAGTTTTTAATAACGAAAATATTTTTTTTATTGTTTATCACAACCTAATAAATGAAGGAGACACAAGGAGACAGAAGTCAAGTGGGGAATAAGCGAGAAGTAGTTTTTGGGTTTTCACCCCAATCTCCTAGAAAAAGATGATACTCTTCCGAAGTTATTCGAACATCAGTCTTAATTTGATACTTTATTAAGTAAGCGTGATTTTTAAAACTCTTAACATATGTAAGATATCCAACTTACCCGACAAGTATCAACTCTGCCAGATAGCACCCCAGCGCAAATTTGATGATCGGAGAGACCTCGCCACTTCCTATTACGATTTTTCATCAACAATGAGTCACAGTATGTATCGTCAATTATTTCTATGTCACCTACCTGAAGTACGTCAGCTATTTCACCTGTAACTAGAAGTAAAGAAAAAAATATATTTTAATAATAACCATTCGACTTAAATTCCATGAAAAATATCAGATTTTTAAAGTATATTTAAGAAATTTACAAATATCTACATGCCAATAGGTAACTAGGCTTGTTAAATAGGGAATGAATGAAGGAGATAAGCAAAGGGAACGAAGGATAGATATTTTGGCTTCCAGCTTACCGTAGCTATAAACACTACTTTTTAGGGTTGTACTACCTCAATCAAGGAACTTTATCCTAATAACTACAACTAGGTTTTAGCACCTAAAAACTATTTGTAAAGCGGTAGATTTTGTATAGGCATATTTTATAATGGATACTTACAGAGACTTATTTCTCCCCAACCAGAAACTGCTACGTTTCCAAAGACACTAGTATCGAAACTGTTCCAAAGACAAGCCGGTCTAATCAGTGGGCCGAAGGTCACACGCTCTTGTAACTCTATAAGAGCAATGTCGTAGTAGTGGCGAGGGGATACGTATTCGGGGTGTTTTATAAATTGTTCTATTTTTACTACTTGACTTGCAATATTAAGTTCTCTCTGAAAAGTATATTTTGGTTTTAAATTATGTAACTTGTAAACACTTTTTTACTGACCCCCCAATTTGGGATAAAGCCTAAAATAACTCAAATGCATTCTGAGTTTGTTTTTAACAGCGTTATTATATAAAATATAACCAATTTTTATACACCTTGGGTTACAATATTGTATTTTTATTAGGGATATATGTTATATGTTTTGAAAATGTAATACAGGCTATGTAACTCAGTGAAGGTACAGTTTTCTAATGGTGAAAGAATTTTTGAAATGGGTTCAGTGGTTTTTGTGTGTAAACATTACAAACATACATACCAATTATTATTGCATAATATGAGTGTATCTTATAGTGCTTCCAATTGTCTTCTGAGTGCTTTAGATTTAGATTGATATATTCTATTTACGTGTTTAAATTTATTGGAAGGAAAAATCCAAAATGGCGGTGATTTAAGTTTTTGTTTTGGCGTAGCAAGCGTACTTTTTATGCAATCGTCACGAAAATTAGTAGGTGTGTTCTTTGAATTATTAAAATTTTTATGTCGAACCGTTTTTTCGCTTGGGATAAAATTTCAAAATGGCGGATTTCTGATTCGTACCACAAAAACGGACTTTGCGGCAGCTACCGGGCTAAAATTTCGTCTAAGTATTCTTTGCCAAAATCTAAGGTGTTTTTTTGTTATTTCAAAATCCAAAATACGGAGGTTACTGGTGTGGCGCTCATACTTGGTTCACGGGTGAAATATCGTAACCACTGCACCTCGTGAAATCCACTATTAATAATTTCCCAACATTGTCTCATCCCCTAACATACTGAGGTCTACTGTTCACAGAACGACTAGTTTTTAAGAAACCATTAGTCACGTTTGAGAACTTTGGAAATATATTGCAGTATACTATCTGATATTGGCGTGATCCTGATTAGATATGAGATTTCTACGCCATGTATGGCCAAACCCGTGCCTTATGTAAGACAAGTCTTTTGCATATGGAAAAGAAAAAAAAAGGGTTTGGGAAAATCATCCAGCGATGTAAATCACTAGACTAAATAAAAAGCAACTATAATAAGTACATTACGCCGGTCTGAACGATATGATATGAATTATAACATATAAATTAAATATTAAGATTAACTTACATTGACCATAGACTTGTCGCCAAGCTTTACAACTTCTGGTAAATGGTTAAGAACAGAGCGGTCGTATCTGGGCAGTTGGGAACAATGAGCCGCAGTTATTAGGAACATATCGCTAATGAGCGACGCTCCACATTTATACACCCATTCATCTCCATACCACTCTGATGACCTCCATCCCACAGCACCCTATTAATAATAGACGCAATACATTTAAGCTTAACCAGAAATTTCGAATAGAAAAGTAATAGTATTACTACTCTTTACCATGTGTGAAAACTCGCCATATGGAGCTGGTCTTCCTCCACCAACAATTCTGGGGTCTATATTACATAGAAAAAAGACATTTGGTTAAAAAAAATAAATTTAAATTTGTAATTGACATTTTATTTCTATGATTAACTTAAAGATATATTTGAGGCATCATTCTGTTGCAAGAGTTCAGTGCAATACTCATATTAATTGTTTTATAAAAATCTAGTAACATACAACACATTGTTAATGTTGTATGTGCACCATACATACTTACTAACTTAACTAAAAACTTACTGAAACGCAACTTAGTTAAAAATGACGAAATTTGTTAAAAAAAAATATACATGTCAATAAACAAATTCAAGTTTAAGGAATGAATAATAATTTATCTTACGCACCGTTGGGCAGCTGTTATTGAAAGCAAGGTAGAGGGTCTGGCAGTTAGTCTAGATATGGCGAAAGCCTTCGATCGTGTATGGCACTAGGGGCTTCTTTCGAAGCTACCTTCCTATGGGCTAGCCGGGAGTTTATGCAAGTGGATCACCGGTTTCCTCACTGGGCGGAGCATACAGGTCGTTCTCGACGGTTTTTGCTCGGACCCCAAGTCCGTGAACGCTGGTGTACCCCAAGGCTGCGTGCTATCCCCAACTCTGTTCCTCCTGCACATCAATGATATGTTTGATATCTCCAACATACATTGTTATGCGGATGACAGCACTGGGGATGCGGTATAATCCGGCCGTGCAGGTCTCTCTCGGGAAAACGTCGACGAGTGCCGAAAGAAACTTGTGTCTTCTATAGAGACTTCCTTAGTGGTGGTTTCTGAGTGGGGGGAACTGAACGACGTTTCCAATTCAATCCCCAGAAGACACAGGTTTGCGCGTTTACCACTAAGAAAACCCCATTTGTCGTATCACCGCTCTTCGAGAGCACTCCCCTTATTGCCTCGCCAAGTATCAGAATACTGGGTCTCGACATTTGGAGTGATTGTCGGTTTCGTGGTCATCTGGAGAGCAAGGCCAAGTTGGCCTCGATGAAATTGGGCGTGATCAATAGAGCGAGGCAGTATTTCAAACCTGGCCAAAGACTTGCGCTCTATAAGGCGCAGGCTCTGGTCCGGATCACCCCAATATCAGCTTCTACCATTTGACCGTGTACTACGGAGAGCCGTTCCTATTGTCGGGGACCCAGTGCTCTGCAAACGGCTGGACTCTTTGGCATTGCGAAGAGACGTTGCATCTCTGTGCGTCTTCTACCGCATTTACCACGGGGAGAGTTCCGAAGAGCTATTCGATCTGATGCCTACCACCGTATTCCATTACCGCACAGCGAGCTATCGCCTCCAATACCATCCCTAACACCTGGATGCTTGGCGATCCACCACTGTGCGGTTCTCAAGTACATTTTTTCCTCGTACCACTCGAATGTGGAACGAACTCCCTTCGGCGGTATTTCCAGATCGGTACGACATGGGTACCTTCAAAAAAGACGTTTACTCCCACCTTCAAGGCCGGCAACGCTCCTGTAAATCCTCGGATGTTGCAAGAGTTCATGTGCGGTGGTGATTACAAATCATCTGTGACTCGCCAGCTCGTTTGCCCTCCTATTCCATAAAAAAAAAAATCTACCTGCAGCTTATTTGTTAAATGCCTATTGATTTGTTATTATGAATAACTCTAATCTTTTAAAAAAAGACAATGATTTTCTATTGATAATCAAAAAGTTTTAGTAGCCCTTACCACTTTTCTCTCGAACTCCCGTTTGTCTTTCTTTTTTTATGATATCCCAAATATATTCAAGGCATTCTAAAATAAAATTCAGCCATCATAAGATATATATTCTTTAATCAATTCATATTTTTGCAATAACAATAAAAAAATATTAACAATGGATAAATAAGTCTACTTACTGATTTCGTTCACTCTACGACCGGGCGCAGAAAAGTTGTAGTTGTAGTTGATGCTATAAGCCTTAATGTTTATTATATCTGCTATTCTGTCCTCTCCTGAATTTTCTCTGATCAACTTGAATTAATTTGTTAGTTTATTAATATTAGCTATATCAAGCTAAATTAAGAATTGTATTAACTAGTTGTTCTAAACTTATTTAAATTTTAAAGTTGAAATGGCTTAAAAAAGGAACATAATACAAGTCCGTCGAGTTTTTTTCTTGAGACAAATTACTTTCCGATCTGGTAGATTTAACAATGGAAAGTTTTTATAAAACTAACTTTCAATAAACATTTTGATTTTGAACATTACAATGTAAGATAAAACTAATACTATATAATAAAATAAATCAGTTTGTTTATAATTTTAAGGCAGTCAATGAAATCATAATACGAGTAACTTACTCTGTCTTCCAATAATTCATTTTTCGTTACTTGACTTTGAACATTTCTTAAAGTCACTACGCGCACTGGAAATTATATACACATATAATATATTTAAAATTTTATTTATTTTAAAAGATATTTCTTGATTAACTCAATACCTAAAGTGAATAAAGATAATATTATAAAATATATTGCCATGTCTCTCAATACGTAATTGTGCCACGACAGTGTCACAGATGATTATGATTTTAAAAACGACATCAACATCACTTATCACAATTAATAAGCATTGACATTTGACCTTAAATTCATATGTTTTGTATAATTAAAATATATTATGTTGATACTTAATATATACATATTTAAAAAAATAACCGTAGGGGAGACCGGGGCTGGTTGACCAATTTTCAGTTTAAAAGTTAATATTTTTATTGCTTTAATGATTATTTTTGTGAAAAGTAATTCCATTGATAGTGACACCATTCAGCTCTAGAAAGAAATTACAATAAGCTTGAAACCTAGTAAAACATAGTATATAGGCTCGATTTTATAGAACGGGAAAAACGAGTCAACCTACCCCGTGCCTGGGGCAGGTTGACTTGTCACTAGGGGTAAGTTGTTCTTAGGTAATCAAAGAACAACTGCACGTTGTTTTTGTTGAAAGAAGTGGCTCGAAATAGTAGTTTGAGGAGATCGAATAGAGAGAATAAGATGACGTTTAAGCAAACTCCCTACCCAATCTTCATCAGCAATCTGTTTTTTATCCCATGATTCAGGAATAGATTTATTTAATTTTTTTGCAAAATTCATATGCAAATTTTCGGGACTCGTAAGGCGTTAATCCATAATAAATATCATCAGCTCCCTTATGGGCAATTTTCTGATGCATGCTCTTCCTCGTCACTGAATATTTGTCTGTTTTTTATGTAGCCAACGCTTTCCAAGGTCAATTGAGATCTAGACAGTCCGGGATTGCATTCTTTTTTTTCATATTTACTACATGGCGATATTTTATATGGTATAGCAAATTCTTTTGCTGGAATTGATACTTCGGCGAAAATAACTTGTCGACATACTCTCTCCAGTATGTCTTTACGTCGATTTGACTTTCGTATAATATATAGATTCGCATCGTTCTAAACTGGAAATGTTAGGTTAAGAACAATAATTTTTATACCAATTTATATCTAATATATCCAAAATTGTATGGGGCAGGTTGACTAGATAATCAACCAACCCCTTTATAAATGAGTCAACCAGCCCCAAACGACCCAGTAATTTTTAACTACGTGTCAAAACCTTAAAATGGTGTCGTCATTAAAAATAATAAGGAAGCATACAAAGTTCGGAAATCAAACATTCTTATTAAACAGTTTGACAAGTATTAAAAACAAAATGAATAGAGTTATAACAAATAGAATTAAGGCAAAAATAGTTACTTAAGTGTCTTGTTTTTGAACAATAGGCTCTAGCTGACAAACGGTTTGGGTCTGCTCCGCGGTTTTTCTGATGATTGTGCGCGGGGGAATAATGGATACGCTCACCTAGTCGATCTTTGCAAAAAGTTTGCCTAACTCGCGTTTTTGACAATTAGTCTACCTGCCCCTATAGTCAACCAGCCCCGGTCTCCCCTCCTATAGAAAAATCCGGATTCACTCGGATAAGAATGCTATTTTATTGTGGGGATCGCCTACATTTCTATTAGACTCACTCAAAGTGTTAAACGTACTTTTTAGCAAAAAAATTATAATTTTATTGCATCTCTCGAAAAGACAATGAAAAGCCATCAAATTAAGCGTTGTGTGTCATCGTCTACTGCTTGGTACCATCCATTCTTTTAGTCCTGTGAATAGTCGCGTCAGGGCTGTTATCTTTTAGAAATCGGATGCGCAGGACTAAACCATTGGTGGTAAAGAATTAATAAATAAAAAATGCTTTGATTATTTATTAATAAGAATATTTATGATATTCAAAGTTATTTAACCTTATCAATGAGGATGTTATTAATGTTTATGTCGATATTGCTTAAAATTAATTTCATAAAAGAACTGTTCATTTTTAATTACTTTTTATTGATCATATATATATATATATATATTTATTATATTATAACGAGGCAAAATAAGTACATTAAATATGTTTAAAAAATTTATTATTGTTTCTTATTCAATACGTGATAATTAATTAAATAATGTTATAAAAAATTTGGTCGGTTTGTCTGTTCGTCCATTACTAAAATAATACTGTACCGATAATTATAAAATTTTATATCTATAGTTTTTTCAAAGGAAAAAAGTTTCAATTTATAATAATATTATTACAATAAAATAAAATTACAGGAACGACTTTTATGAAAAGTAGTGTTATATTGACTTATTATCCAAGTCAATATATAAGATGCTTTTTTTAAACTTAACAATTCTCTCATTCTCACTGGAAAACGCAAAAAATATATACACATAAAAAATATTTTTATATTGATTAGACATAAAGTTATTAAATATGAAAAATCTGTTTATCAGTTTGTATTTAAATAACAAGTACATTACGTGAATTATTTGTACATAACCCGTTAAACGGTCATGTCAGCGCGTTATACAAGAATATTCCTACAACGTGGAACGATTCTACCGTGTTATAGGGGGAATTACTACAGTTCATTACTCCGAATTCGAGTTAATATCTTCGTCCATCGGTAAGTTCTATCATATGGCGGTGGGACTCGTCGAGAACGAGCCTCCGCCTTAGGGTCCACATTCAGGCAATAACTCTGAAAGCCTCTCTGATCAATTTATAAATAATATTTTGAAGGTTCATTATATATCTCTTGTATAAAGTTAACTAACACGTTTTTAACTAAACAGTTAGTTATAAGTTGGCTAAGTATTAAAAAAATGTTTATAGATTACCTATATGGGAGTTTAAAATTCGCTTATTTATTTACAAATGTGTGCATTATATGTACAATCAAAATTTATTGAGCTGAGCGGTAGCGAAGCTCTTAACTGTTTGGGAGACCTTTTTTGTGTTAAGTTGTCTCCAGAATGCGAAGAGATAATTAGCTAAAAATTTTGTCATGTATGTTTGAGTCGAACGCGGATGTTATAGTGAAAACAGATTGAAAAAATGTTTAGCCATTCAATAGTTATCAAGAAAAGAAGAAAGGACAGAGGCTCAGCTCAACACCTAGTTATTTTAATAACCGGAATTAAAAAAAATAGAAATTAGATCTTTTGATGTAGAAAATTTCATCAAAACTTAGTTGGTGGAGCAACGCAACACTACTACGTGGTACTACAGGACAACACAACAACCGCATTAAAATATAAATATTGAAGTTATCTAGTATATTTTCTTTAAAAGGTACATATATTATATAAATATATATATTTATATAATATTTAAATTAATATAAGTATATTAAAACTGAAAATGCACCTAACATTTCTACTACCATGTAGTAGAAATCTATACAAAACATTGCGGTGGTTACGATGTTTTTATCTGTATTTTTGACGAAGGACGAATGCTGAGCGTAGCGAAGCGTTTGTCCGAAGGAATACGTTCTCAGTATATATAGGCCCATTCTGCTATTTTTCCGTATGTATTTCAGTATGTTTGTTCCGTTAGCCGGCGTATTTTTCATCCTATCGTCACGAAAATCGGCAGGCGTATTCTTTGAATTGTTTGAATTTTTATTGCGAATGAAAATTTCTATAAGAATCAAATAATCAATATTACGCCCTATGGAAAATTTTATCAAAGATTTAACTCAGGCACTCTCGAATAATTATTTTTTAGGTAATGTAGAATGAGTGTAAGTTTTTTTTTCCACCACCAAAATGCAACCATTCCTTGCTATCTTATCAGAGGCTTGGACTATCAATAAGATTTAATATCTGCAAATTACAATCACATATTTAGAGTTTGTATAGTTATCGGAGTTGTCAACAATCCTCTGATTGTTCCTATATGATATTCAATCTACAGTTATCTGCCTTATCCTCTGCCTCGATTGTGAGGTAACTTTTAGTAATTAACATAGTATCAGTTTTAGAAAGCTTTGATTACAAAAATTCGTTACCCGTTTGGTAATTTAGGCTAAAACTACTGAATACTGATGCGATCCGGAATTCGATATCAAGTTGTGCACTATAACCTAATATATATACCTAAATATAATATTTATTCAGTTATATACAGATCGTATATATATTGAAAAATAAACATTATTATATTTTTAAACATCAATAAATTAAAAATAATATTTTAATCTCAGTTAAAATTATGATCATAAATGTATAATCACAATATACAAAAAGAAAAAGTAAATGTTCATTAATTGTTAATAATAATTATAGCTAGCAACCGGCTAAGTTATACTATCAACAATTTTATTTTCACTTCAAAATATCTTTATATATATAAGCGATTTACCATTCACTGACACATCACGAAATCTCCGAAACTATCTGTGCGATTAACTTAAAATTTTACACAGTTACTCCTTTTGTGACGTAGACGTCCACTAAGAACATATTTTACGGAACTTCTATCCCAACGAATTTCAACTTTTTGCATTTCTCCAAGTTTTAAATCTTTACGATGACAACGGATACTATGACAACGGTTACCATAGCAACCTAAGTTCACATTCAAATTATAATAATAGTGTGTCCAGCGAAGCGGGCGGGAATCAGGTAGTTATATATATATTCACTTAATATAAGTCACTTTGGATTGATTCTTTTCTTGTCATCTCTAATACATGTTTAATACTTTCACTCTTGGGTCTGATCACGGAACAAATAAAATTTATTGATAAATTGTTCACGGTCTGTCCACAAGTATATAATGATAAGATTTAAAAAAAAGATAAAGATATACTTAATTATATAAAGTCAAAATACTAGTATTAAATAATACAATTAGTCGGTCACCCAAACAGTTTGGTATAAACTTTGTTAAGTTAAACTTGACATTATGAGTTTGTCTGTCTGCGGTTATTTTAACTATTTCAAATATTTACCTTTTATTACTGATAGAGTATTTTAAATTGTAAGATAAAAGGGAAAAATCTTTTATATTTCCGTTTATCTTGCTCTGCTTAATAAAGTAATTATAGTTTAATAATTGACTACATTCCATCTGATGGAACGTGTATTAAAAAAAAAATCTTTTTGATTGCTATAATTCATAATTATTCGGCATGTGACGATGCACAGCATCTGTGAGAGTGCGTTGTATTTTTCCCTTAATTGACTTCCGGTTCTCAACTTTCACGTCATATATTCAACCAATCCGCTTCAACTTCCGGTGGTCACGTGGTCACGAGGCGAGGTCGCTAATGGCGAACGAACTTACCTCATAGCGTCGTTATTTCCCGACCAAGACACATCGAAAAGTGTTCGGAAATAATTATTTATATTATATTGTCGCTTAAGAATTATAAGTATCACTTACAATATGAGCGACGAACAATATAATAGTGCAAATTTCAATGATGGGGCTTCCAATCGTGACATGGAAGCGGGCAACAACTACCCTCCAATATCTGGCCGTAAAGCGGTATAAGCGGCCAACACCTAGTGAATTGGGATCATCGCAATCGGATTCTTCAGATACTTCAGATTCTGAGGTAAAACGGCGAAAAGTCGGTGAGTCTTCTGAAATTCTTAATCTTGTTAATCAAGTAACTGTATTAACTAACATTCTGCTGCAAAGCGTGCTTCCGCCTAATTCGGTTCCGGATAATACATACACTAACGGGTCGTCGAAAGGGGCCAACGCGTTAGAATCAGTGCCCGGGCCTAGTATTTCACGACCGTTAGATTTTAGCTTTAGTCGCCCGGTACCCGCGACGAACGTCATGTCACGTGAAGCTCCGCGATTGAACTTAGGCATTGTTAACACGTGCCTTAAGGACCCTAAAATACCGCGCGCCGATCCCGCTCAAGTGCAACGTCTAGAAGTATTGCATAAATTCGGGGATTCGGCATGGAAGGTCGTACGTTATGCAGACGCGTTAAAAATTCATAATGCTACACCGGGATTTGTCGAACTCGAAATAAATGATGAACTTCGACAATTTATTAAGGGCAAAGATTATACAGCAAGCTCCGAGCGTTTGTTGGCAGCCCTTAGCAATGCTTTAATTTCTCAACGTGAAATACTTAATCAGAGCCTGCAGCAGTTTATTAATTGGACGGCTTCTGATAATATTATTTTATCTTCATCCAATATTTTTGATAAAATTTCAGAATCATTTCTACCCTCATCTAAATTTCATAAAATTAGTGAGAAAATTGTACAGTTAGTTTGCGGAAAACGAGCTGAATACATTGAAAATCGCAGGGATCGTATCCTAAGCTAAATTTCTAACAAGAACCTTCGGGAGGGTCTGCGTAAGATCCCCCCGAGTTCGAAATATTTATTTGATGAAAATCTACTACGCGCTTACATTCAAAACACGGGCGGCTTAGATAAATGGATCCATGGTTTGGATCTGTGAAAAATAAATCGGAGAAGAATATATCCAAGGCTCCAACTAAATCAAATAAACACAATTCCCGTGAGTTGCCACAATATAATAAGCCCTTTCGACACAAGGACAACGATACCAACTCCAGGAAGTACAAGGCCCAGTCGAATACAACCAAGCAGTCCAGCAACAACAAGAAGTACTTTAGCAAAGACAGGATGTCAAGTAAAAAACAATATGAAAAATGACTTGCGGCCACACCACTTCTACGGGGGCTGTCTCCGAGCGTATCGGAGGCAGTGGCAGATGCTTCGGGCTCCGAAGGCCCTTCTCAAAATGATCATGGGAATGCGTCTGCCATTTACCTCCAAGTCACCACTCACCCATCCATCTATGGAAATACTGCGACGGTTCGAAACTGCCCAGTCACCACAAATGTCAGTCCAGGTCAAAGAACTCTTAGGACAAGGCGTTCTAGAAGTTGTGGATCGGCGTGCTGCAGGATCGAGCTTCTTTTCGACAATGTTCCTCACAAAGAAGGACGACGGATCAAAGAGGCCTATTTTCAACCTGAAACGCCTAAATCGTTATATTGTTCCAAAACCCTTCAAGATTGTGTCTCATTTTCAAATACCTCACTTCTTACAGAAGGAAGACTGGATGGTGAAAATAGACCTTTCTTCAGCTTACTTTCACTTGAGCATTGCAAGGAGCCATCGACGGTTCCTCAGGTTAATTTACAATCGAAAAATTTTGCAGATGACTTGCTTGCCATTCGGCCTATCATGTGCACCAAAGAATTTCGCAGCGTTGACCAACTGGAAGGAAAAGGAGGCACAAGTTATTTTAGGTATTCTCAACTTCGCCAATTTCGTAATTCCAAGAGGTCGTCTTCACTGCCGCCAACTCCAGATTCATTTGCGAACTCTATCTCAGCGCGCGGCTCGGAAACCAGTAAGCATCCCATTATCGATCTCCAAGGATTTGGAATGGTGGCTAGCGGTTTTGCAAAATCCCGTTGTAGCCCGGAGTTGCCTTTTGGTTGATTCATTCAAGGTTGATTCAACATTTTATGACAATCGATGCGACAGATTACGGGTGGGGAGCACAACTGGACGATATCTCAGTATCAGGGAGATGGAGAGCAGACCAACTGAACTGGCACTGCAATCAAAAGGAAATGTTTGCCATCATAGCATTCATCACAAACTTCCGATCTCGCTTACACGGTCGTCATCTGAACCTGCAATCCGACAATCGGACAGTCGTGATACCACTACTTCGGATGACTTATCAACTTTTATACCTTTTGGACAAACACAAAATATCCATGACTGCGGAGTACCTGCCAGGAAAGTTCAACAGCATTGCAGACAGACTATCTCGAGGAAAAGTGGCATCCGAGTGTCACCTATTGCAGTGGCGCCTGCTGCCAGACGCATTTTCCAGAGGTTTGGAGTTCCAGAAATAGACCTTTTTGCCTCCAGGTAGACCAGAGTTGTGAGGCGGTATGTTACCAAAGATTATCGAGACTCGTCAGCACAATTCTACAACGCCTTCAGTCGGCAATGGATATTTCGGCTAGCGTGGGTATTTCCACCTCCCAGTCTAATACCGCGAGTGCTGCACCACCTGAATTTAGCTCGAGGTGTCTTCCTCGTCATAGCACCGATGTGGAAGAGAGCTTATTGGTTATCGGATCTTCGTCGTCGGGCTCTGGGCAGACCATTAAAGATCAACAACCTTCCACAAGCGCTAGTAGACCACAGCACTGACCTTCCACCTTCTCGAGTTCAGGACATGGACCTTTACGTTTGGAAGATAGCGGCTGGAATGAGATAATTGATAGCTGGTCAGTAGCAGAAAAGTCCTTATTAACTTCTAGTTGGAGAAATTCCACACTAACATACAACACACTGCATGGTCACGGTGGGTCAATTGGTGTAGAACCCATAATTTTAATTTTCTTACTCCAGATGGTGTCAGCTTATCAAAATTTTTAGCTTACCTGTACATTGAAGAGAAATTGTCTTATTCTACGATATTACTTCATAAGTCTGTAGTCTTAACATTTGGCCGAACATCGGGTAATGAAAACTTGAATTCACATTTTTTAGTACAACATATTCTTAAAGCTATTTCTCTTCAATCCCCTAAGCCAGAGAAACCCCCAATTTGGGACCCGAGTAATCTGATTGCCTGACTTCAGTCGAATCCTGTTGATCGTCCTTTATCATTTTTCGAGGCGTCGCATTGTTCGGCTTGCCTTTTATTGTTAGCGTCTGGAAGACGCGTTCATGACCTTACATTGCTTAGAATCTCATCAGGTCATTACTTTGACAATGATGATCATATCATCTTGTATCCGGCCTTCGGATCGAAAACGGACACAGCAACATACAGGCAATCAGGTTGGAAACTTTATCGTCACCCTGACGAAAAGTTATGTCCAGTTAGTTGGTTAAGGCGAGTTCTGACTCTAGGTATGCAGAGACGCACAGCCGAGTGTAATGCTTCCTTGTTCGTGACTATTAGAGGCCCTATTCGAAGTGCATCGCGAACCGTTATTGGTAATTGGATAAAGAGCTTACTTAAGGACGCAGGTATTACTGCGTCTCCTGGAAGCGTGCGCTCGGCTGTAGCTTCATTAAATTGGTTTGAAAATCTCCCTATTGAGGACATTATTTCTCGTGGTAATTGGCGCAGATCAAATACCTTTGCGAAATATTATTGTAAAGAGATTATTGGTAAAGTTCAAACTTTACCCAATATGAGTAATCTCTCCAATAATTTTGAACCAATTTAAGAAATCTGAAAAATATTTTATAATTTGTATAATAAATTACTGATTAACAATTTGATTATTATAATTTCATTGTTGTCAAACTTTAATTGATTATATAGTATGTACTGAATCCAATTCCGTTTTTATTGATTAACATTCAACCAGTGTTATCCTTTGTTTTATTTTCAGTAAATATTATATTCTCACATAGCGCCGTCTGTGGTCACCAGGAGATACAAACACGTCTCTCACAGATGCTGTGCATCGTCATATGCCGAATAATAGTGCAAGTTTTACATAAAAATAAAACTTGTATTCTTGTCTTGTATTGAAGTTCTTTTAATGAAAATTTGATATAAATGGTTGCTTTTGATCCTAGAATAATCCGATCCAAAGTAATTAAAGTTATAATTAATGTGTAAGTCACGACATTCGGTGAAGTTTATAAATACTTCATCACTGTAAGTAGAAAGCAACTTCAATTGCGTTTTAGATACTTATACAAAGCAAAAACACCTAGTGTTGTAGATCGGAACGAAGTAATGTTAGTGTAATGTTATATGTTATGATACACTTTCTTCAACTATGATTGTTTTTTAACGTTCCTGATACATACAATGAGAGAGTAGAACTTAAAATAAACGTTATATTTCAATACTGATATTATAATAGAACATCGTTCGACTCCGGAGTTCTTGTTTCTAAATCTCTAATATTAGTATTCTTATTAAGTTTTTTCTTTTTGTAAATAATTTTCATACCGTAAATTTTTATATTGTCTCGGTTGTGTTCAGTGTGAGGTTTAATTTGGTTTAATTCCGGGAAAAGTTCCTGGAATTTCTGTACGCGTTCCTTACTTTAACTTATATAATTAATTCAGATATTTGTTTTATTGATTAAAGATAACAAAACTATAATAATTAGAGTTGAGTTCCTAAACATACTATCTTATAGTTAACATTGGAGTATCAGATACACATGACAAGTTTAAAATTTTCTTATATACTCTTATTCTGACAATTAAGATAAATCTCTTAAGCTACACCCCATAAAGGTTAGGATACGCAGCGTGCTAAAGAAATATAAATATATACAAATACCCCCCAAAAAACTCTCCTTGTGGCACAACATATAACAAAATATCACTTTAAATTAAACAGTATTCGGTGTCAAACACATGAGTATTAAGTATTAATAATACCTCTCTGCTTATGCGTGATTTGATTCCCGTTTATAAATTATTGTTTTGATTAACTCATATTATTATTACCATTTTAATTACATTAAAAAAAACTTCCGTATAATAACAATTGCATATATTGTATGTTACTGGCAATTAAGATGAATAGAGATGAATAAGAAAATAGCCATCGAGCATACACGCATACACTCACACACACACACACACACACACACACACACACACACACACACACACACACACACACACACACACACACACACACACACACACACACACACACACACACACACACACACACACACACACACACACACACACGCACACACACACGCACACACACACACGCACACACACACACGCACACACGCACACACACACGCACACACACACACACACATAAATAAAAAGAAATCCGAATACGATCTCAAAATAAACAGCATTTGACGACTGAATGAAATTAATTAATTCACTATTGTTACTAAGATACTCTTTGTAATATAAGATATCGTCCATTACTGAGACGATCTGGAAGGGAGTATGTGTGTGTGTGTGGATATTTAACTTTTCAGTCAGTAAAGTCAGAGAATAAATTTAAAAAAATCATTATTTTTAAACCTATTTCAATGAAATATCAATGACAAAGACATGAAATTTACCATTATGGGTAAATAATATCTTGTTGCAAACACAGGAGGCAAAGAGAAACGAGCAGCTCTCTGCAATAGTGTCCATATTGATATTTCCTTTGTTATCATGCATGATACAAAATTGAATCGATTGCTTCACTGATACCTTTATCGAATCTGTTTACTACTTTACTATATATTTTATATAACATCAGTATATTATTTGTATTTATTATATCGATATATCGATAACTAAACTATTTCAAACAAATAAATAATTTCAAATAATCGAAATAAAAAAGTATTCATCATCTTTAGTGTTATTGCGAAATAGATTCTTTTAAAATGTCCATACTTATTGTTTGATAAATATATATATTTTAAAAATGTTCTAAATATAAATAAATATATATATAAAGTAAAGATGGACAGCTGTTTGTTTAAAAGCAATAATCTCTGTAGCTGACAGATGGATTTAATCAAAATGTTTTAAATCTTTGAGCTTAATTCTTGGTGAAGGTTATATATACAATTAGACTTGTATTATATTTATAAAAATGTCTTATAAAAGCATAGCAAATAATGATTATGAGTTTCAGAAGGTCAAGATATAAAATCTGTCCAATAAAATAAATTTTGAATATAATTTTTATAACAAAACAACTGTATAGATTTTGATAAAATTTAGTGTGTTATGCGATAACATATATGATTTCTTACGGAATATTCATGAAAATGAATTAAACTTTCGCAGTGAACGAGATATGTTGACATCAGAACACATTTCATCTTGTAGTTTTGTTTCATTACAAACTTCCAGAAAACGACTTCGTTTTTCTCTCAGACTGAAATCAAAAACCACCTATCATCACTTAAATTTTATAGGAATTCATATATATTTATTTTTATTGTGTTTGTAACTCAAATCTATATGAATACTGAAAGTGAAAAGCATTGAAGTTCTTGAATTAGAGAATAAAGCAATACCACCATAAGTTACAACCTGCCTCATTTGCAGGATTGATATTATAATGTACATCATCTAAGATTGTTAAATTTCTTTTAAAAAAAGCAACTGCTGAGTTTCTGGGAGTCTCTTCGCAACAGCATTGTACAACCTTTTTAATGTGAAAAATGCTTTATTGAATAAAGATGTTCTGAATTTGAATTTAAAAAATAAATTCGTTCTGTAGCTATTGTAATTAAAGCCTGACATTTTTGTGTTTTTTACTCTATGTTGACCGGTTGTGAATTGTACCAGAATTCGTTCGTATTTCAAATATTTGAGTACATATTCAACCTTGTTATTCTTATGAATATTTACATCTATGTACAGAGTAAACATGTATAATAAACAATATTTATTGTTAAAAATATTGTTTGTGTAATTTTTCTTTCTGGTTCTGCCCTCCGGGTAATGTAAATTGAATTGAAAAATCATAAGTATTTTTCATTATAAATTCGTATTTGTATCTTTTAACAAGGGATACCGTTTGATGATTTCATAAATTGCCTTTCATGTAAATAATTTGCATTATTTATGTTTTATATAAATAAAATTTTGAAGTAATTTCATTAAATTCATATCCTACATACCCTAGTATAATATATGTGCGGATAGATGTATAAATGCTTGTTACTCTTTTACGTAAAATTAATAGATGACTTACCAATAATGTAAGATTCAGCAGAATAACACATTGTGCAACTTGGCCAAATATACCAATAATTTTCAAGTAGGCCGGAGAACTGCTATCTGCTATTTTTGCGTACAGTGTAAAAATGTAAGAGTAGAATGTGTCCTACTAATAGTACTGCTATGGAGGCCAACAGACCCTTAATTTTGAATCGCTGCGCTCGCGAAATCTCGGGTGCCGTTTGCATATTGAGCGAAGCGAGCCCAGTGTAATGACTCATAGTTGCCAATGTAGTAATGAACGAGATTTCATTGTAAAGTAAATTTTTCGTGCGATTTTTTTTCCCATTGACTTCAATTGGAAGTTTTTGACTATTATTCCATAACATGACATTTAAAAAAAAAAATTTATGCCATCAATGCAATCAAAAAAAATTTTTTTTTGATTGCAAAATTTCATAATTTTCCTTCAGGTAGTTTTCGAACCTATTCGTGACAAAGAATGTGAAAAATTCTCCAAGTAGAGCGCTTCGCTCACTTCACTCGCTTCGCTAGTAGTAACAAAGTAGTCATTATAGCCAAAATTAGGAGATTTGTAATGCTAAATTTGCATAAACATTACTTGAATCAGAGTCAATACTTTATCTTTATTGATATTTAAAGAAGATCTTTGTCTTTTTCTCTGCATAGTTCGAACAAATAATATTAAATGTAAAAGTAATTGGCAAAGTTGGAACTTACCAAACAATATTGCACTTGGCGCGAGATTCCCGCGGGTGTAAGTAAGTTAAGAAATAGTTTATACAAAGTTTTTCAACTGTTCCAAGAACTACTATATACTAAGGATATTATATATATATATATGTATATATATATATATATATATATATTGCAAAATAAAAAAGTAAAACATATTATTCCACTTCTAAGTAGTGTCATTTTGTGAAAGAGTGAAAATATACTAAGGATACTTGACCTTCTTGTGTTTAAGTAATTAAAATAACTAAAAAACAAAAAAAAGAGGGAATAACTTTTTTTAGCATAAATTTTTAGGCATTTAAGTTATGGGTCAAATACCTTTTAAACTAATTTCTTACATTATTATTATAACATATTCTTTATTATAACGGTTTATTGTATATGACATGAATTACGAATATATCTTACATTGTAAACTAATAACTACCACATGTAAGTAATTAACTTATAACATGAGCCTGAAAAAATTATAGTGATTTGTTCTTTCAAACGTCGCAAAGCTACATGCTACGAGTCTACCGTCAGTTGTGGTATCCGCCGCTACGAAGCGGACGCGTCGTAAGCTCTACGAATACGAATCGGAAAAGTTCGATAATAAATCGAGTTAATAAAATATACTGAATATATATTCTTACAATATTGCAAAATAAAAAAGTAAAAAATATTTTTCCACTTCTAAGTAGTGTTCTTTTGTGAAAGAGTGAAAATATTTGTTTTCAAGTGTAGTGTACATTTCTACATATATTAACTTATGCTTAAATAAATAAATAAATGTTACCAACAACAAAATGAAATAAATAAATGAATAAGATTTGTCAGTGATCTTGAATATGATGGAGGAATGTTGTTAAGACACCAATCAAAATGCTAAACTCAACCAATACAAGTCGCGATGCAACATCCGCGATAGACCATCAGTTCTGGGAGTACTTCGACTCAGAAGACCGTCGTCGTAATATGAGTTGGGAGGAGGTCGTGAGACAGCCGGGGATCGTGCTCGACGCGTACTGGGTGCTGCTGGTGGTGGGAGGTGCTGGGAACCTGGCGGTGCTGGCAGCGCTCGCCCGCAGCCGCCGGCGACGCTCCAGGGTGGACCTGCTGATGAGGCACCTCGCAGTCGCCGATGTCTGTGTCACTTGTGTTGTGATTCCACTTGAGGTGATGCTTCTAAATGTGTTACTTTTAGTAATAGTTATATATTGGTTTATGTTGATTACAAATTAAACTAGGACTGAATTGGATACATCAAATGTTAGATTCGAGCACTAAGTAAAATACTGTTCGAGTTCGATACCAATTAGAATGCTGTAACCACATTTTGTAAAGGAGTTTTAGAAGTTTGTTGAAAACTTTTTCATTAGAAAACGTAACGTGATGTGAACATTCTTTTGATAACATTTTGAATGTACCAAAAACATAATATTATAAATATATATTAGGAAATATATATTAGAAAAATTCAAATATGTTTTCAGTTTCTTAATCTCGCAATACAGTTAAGTAAAGAGTAACTTACTTACCGTAAATAAAAATTCAGAATCCCTACTAATATTAAAAATGCGAATGTAAGTTTGTTTGTTACGCTTTCACGCGAAAACTACTCAACCGATCATTATGAAACTTTGTACACATACTTTTGGAGATATAAGAAGTAATATAGGATACTTTATATATATTTTTAACGGGAAGTTAAAAAAACTTTGAAAGATAAAAAGATCGTATGTCAATAAATCTCAAAATCTAGCTACTTCAACGCTATCTAGCAATCCCCACGTCAATATCTATTTCAATTGGCTCTAGTGGCTATATTGTTGTAATCAATAAAGCATCTTTTAAGCTTTTAGAAACTTCATTGTGAGTAGTAATTTTAAAAAATTGTCAATCATCCATCAGTAGGTCACCTCAGGGATAAGCCCCAACATAAAATGTTTACATTTTATAACGTGATTTTGAAAGTTATATTTTAATAATGATATATATATATATATATATAAACCCCATATGTTTACATTAAATAATATACGTTTTGACGTTAAAGGAAGCTTTGGAAGCTGTTATTACATTATTAAGAAAATATGCAACAAATATCGCATTTTTATTATTATTCTAAATATAACAAGTATTTAAACTTACGTATAAAGAAATCTATTACAATTTCAACCAATAATTGTAATTAATGTAAATTAATAACAAGTTGGATGTACTAATATAAACTATACAATGTATTTTAGTACGAGGTCGTGTTGTTAGTAGGTCGATGGGCGCTGAGGTGTCTCGCCTACGCTACAGTTTATATTTATCTTTATTTTATCTTTACCGTTATTTTAGGTTTTATATAAATAATTGTTAGACAGGTTAAAATAATAAAGAGGTTTTAAGAAAAATTTTCTTTCATAAAGCAATAAAACCATGTAAAATGTTGAAGTGAGTTAAACTTTACTTCTCAGATGTTATTTTTACGTTATTCTGTGTTTTCACATCTTTATATTGAAATTTTCTTATCTTCTCATCTTGAGTAACAATATTATAGCTTTTATTTTATATTTGTAACCTTGAGTTATTTTTTTGTACCTACATTTATTCAGTTTATACGTAGCTAGTTGGTAGAGAATGCCTATGGCGTTAACTGTTCATGTTATATACAAATATATAAAATTACTTTGTACAACTTAAGTCGTGGGACCTCGACGTTATCTCTGATAAAGTTTCATTAAAATATAACCATTAGGCAACTATTTATATTAAACTGTTATAATACTTATTGACGTGGTTAGTAATTTAGGTTTATGAAATATATTGTAACCTTCAAAGATATTTTACTTTAAAGGTACACATTTCAATGAAACTGGTAGTTTTACGTTTAAACGCACAAACGTACAGAGAGAGAGAGATAGAAAGAGAAATAGAGCATTTCTCTTAATGTTGTTTCCCTCCCGGGTTTTACCCTTAACTTAGGATACATTCATACGTTAGTTTACATTTGCACTGCTGTCTTTCGTACCTCTAAAACCTTATAGACTGGCCATTATTCATTTAAAATTTAAATTATTATATAATTACAATTAACAATTAGGTTGTACCGAATGTTATATGATCTCGACGTCCATCGTGTTTGTTTGTTTGTGTGGTGATACACAATCAGTATTGGGATGATTAAATTATATTAGTTGTTTTGATGTATCATAGTAAAGAGTATCCACTAAGTACGAGTACGACCACAAGGACGACGGAAAGTATACAAGTTACATTCACTTCTATTACTTAAACATCTTAAAGTTACTAAATACTGTTTTTGAGAGTATTTTTTTATTTAAACCTTATTTAAATTATATTAACTTTGTATTTTGAAAGTTCTCACTGGTTGAGTTGTTATATTCAATGAAAACTATTCTTTGTTTAGTTGACTTATAAACAGTTGTATGTTGAGGTACAAATTTATAAGTACACATGAACCAACATATTTAATGATGTTGGTCCATTTTTACCGCTTTTGTGATGTGTAATTAATGTTACCTACAAATTTATTTTCTGTTGTACCACCTAAGCACGGAGTTGTCACCTCAACTCATCAAGTATACTATATTAATACTATTTTCAGTTTGTCTGTTTTTTTTTATATTCTAAACTATATCTGTACAAATGTATGATATTTTGTCCAAAGCTCATATAGTATTATTAATCTACTTTTAACAATTACCCGTTATTTTCGTTTCAGTTCCCCAGAGATAGTGTTGACGTCCCTCAACCTATCACAACTAACAAAGTTATAAACACAATACAATGAAATGTATTTAACTTCCATTGTGATTCAAACATTAGGATTATAATTAAATAACTTAATTAAATGAAACCTTTATTTTTAAATCATTATATTGTATAATTTTCATGAACTACATGAAATTTTAAATATAATTTACATTTATTCATAGTTCTATAATAATAATTCTTCTTTAATAGTTCTTCTTTCACATTTTATTTTATATTGAGAACTTTACTAACTTCAAAGCTATCTTAACTTACAAGATATAAACTTAATTATCGTACATTCTTATAATAATTTGTTAACGGAATTACAAATGAATTTTATAGTCAACTTTAATTTGTAGTAACATAAATATTGTAATTAATAAAAATGATTGAATTAAAATGTTAAAAGACGATTTTCAGGTTTATAAATAGTATTTATATTAGCTTCGCACTGTTATTCTCTTCACTTCAGTTATTACGTTGCTACTAAAAGTAAAATTGAACATTTTCAATAAATAAAAGCTGTATTAGAAGTGAAAAATTTTTTGCTAGATTTCGTTCCCAAAGGGTGCGGATGGGATTCTATTATTAAGACTACTTTGATCGTATTTATTATATGTATGTAAAATTTTTTAGTTCTTTTATATATATATGTATGTATATATATATATATATATATATATATATATATATAATATATATAAGCGATTCAACACTCACTGATTCATAACGAAATCTCCGAAAATATGTGTCCGATTAACTTAAAATTTTATAAAGTTACTTCTTTTGCGACGTAGGCGTACACTACGAACGGCTTATACGGAATTCCTATCCCACCGGCTTTAACTTTTTGCATTTTGCCAAGTTTTAAATAATTAGGAGTTAACAACAACAACACTTAACGCGGAGGTGAGAGTTACTTTAGCAACGGTTACAATGATAACGAATAATATGACTAAGTTTACCCATAGCAACCTAAGTTCACATTCAAATTATTAGTGTGCCCAGCTAAGCGGGATGGAATAATCTAGTCAAATATATGTAAATTTAAATCAATTACTTCTAAAGCCTTTTGTAAACCTTATGTTGTATGTTTCAGATCGGTTGGAAATACACGAACGCGTGGCTGGCGGGCAACTCGCTGTGTAAGATGCTGCTGGTGATGAGGGCCTTCGGGTTGTACCTCAGCTCCAATGTGCTGGTCTGCATCTCTATTGACAGGTCACTGTGGTCTCTGTGTCTATATGTAACAGTATTAGGTAAATTATATAAAATACTCTTTATTTTCTATTTGCTTTTTTAACTTGCCTGTGAGTTTAATTCCAATGAATTATTGAACTGAGCGTAAGCGAAGCTCTTAACTGTTTGGGATACTGCTTTTTGAACCAATAACTCATAAAAACTACTGAACCGATTTGAATGAAAATTGGCAGAACTGTAGTGCTTGGGAATGGGCATGTATATAAAAATCAAAATTAAAATATCTCATTGCGTTCAGAAATGATAGTCGAAAAACTGTTTCTCCCATAGACTTAACGTTATCAGAACCTCCGGTCGCTTGCTCATCTTAAACCTAGAAATACGCTTATAAGCAATATCACATAAAAACTACATGCACTAAATAAATATATTATATATATATATATATATATATATATATATATATATATATATATATAATATTATATTTTATTTAAAATTGAAAGGGCCTCAACTCAACTCCCGCAGGGCACGGCGGCGGATCCTATTATTAATATATTCGATTGAAGTCGTAATTGTATTTAATTATAAAATATTTTATTCGGAAAAAGTATGTATATCGACAGTTGTCATCTAAATATCAAAAACAAACAGTTATTTGAGGATCAAATAATTAGTTCATAAGATGTTTAAGTGTGTCGGATTTATTTACTTCCATTGTTAAAAGATATTTTTATCTTGATTATTTTTCAGATCTACTCCCTAAATATTATAAAATAACAACATAAATAGGATTGATCGATTATAATAATTATAAAATACTTGATAAGTTACAAGATAACCGAAATTACACCCATATTCCGGTTGTCTTAATGTAAAGATTAAATTTGCAATAATTGAGAAATACTTTTATTGATACAGATGTTATTACACATGAGAAATCAGAGTCTAGGTCCGGATCAGAACGATAGGTAAGAACCGGCAAGAAACTGTTACAATAGTCATCACAACTGTTACAATAGTAATCACAATAATCACCACGGTATTTAGATTTCTAAAATGACAAAAATGGAGTCAATTCATTCGGGACAAAATTTCAAAATATATTGCTCAGTAAATGTAAGTAAATGTATTGCTCAGTATATGCTCTGTAAATGTAAATAATTGTATTGCTCAGTATATTTAAGTAAATGTATTGCTCAGTATATGTAAGTAAATGTATTGCATAGTAAATGTAAGTAAATGTATTGCTCAGTATATGTAAGTAAATGTATTGCTCATTATATGTAAGTAAATGTATTGCTCAATATATGTAGATAAATGTATTACTCAGTATATGTAAGTAAATTTATTGCTCAGTATATGTAAGTAAATGTATTGCTCAGTAGACATAAGTAAATGTATTGCACAGGTGTTTGTGTATCTGTTTCAAGTACTTAACATAGATATTATTTATTTCTATAAATAATATACTAATTATTTTATGAAGATTGGTTTGGATCAGTCTCTATTATATGGATTTTGAGAATTGAATTATTAAGTTGTGTGTTAACATATTTACAGCTAATAATTATTGCACAGAAAAATTTAAAAGTCAAAGTCAAAGTTATTGAAGAAATATTGATTAATCTTATAAGTTTTTAACAAGTTTCATCACATATCAGAAATCTTTATATATCTTTATATATATGTATTTTTTCCTCACTCAGGCAAACTGTCTTTTTTGTCTTTTTTCCTCACTCAGGCAAAACTTCGAAACGACTGGACAATTTAACTACTTTTTATGTATTCCTCGAAACTGTAAATAAAATAGTTTTTTATGATATTTTTGAGAGGGTTACCTCTTTATATGTCATCTTGATGATATATATTCCGGATCATAAAATTTTACACAAAAAAAATGATTTCAATAAAACTAAAAAAATGGATTTATATATTCTACAAAATATTAAGTGATTATTGGTAGCTTCTGATTTTGGTTCGAGGTGGCTGATGGAATAGCTGGCAGCAGCTGGTAAACAAACAAAGTTCAGACTTTATACAGCTTTATCTTTAGTGATATACGTACAGATATGTCCGAATGCAGTGTATTTCCGTACAAAACACACTAATAAAGCCTGTTATTGATATTCTTCTTTTCATTTACGTTTTAGTTTTTATTATGTTATGGTCTGTATTTATGTAAACACATGGCTGTGTTAGTTGTATCGGCTGTTTGCTTTGGACCTTTGTTTTTTAGACATCTTTTTTTGGTTTTGGCGCGAACTTGCAGAAAATCGGGATTTGATTTGAGTTAAAAAAGATACATCTTTTTATTACATTTTGTTTATTATTAAGTGGACTTCAATTCGTGAAGAGAGAAGTATTGTTAAATATGTTTTCATATATTCAAGGATTTTTTTTTACAATTACAATACATTTTGTGTAAAAGTTGGAAAAACTTAACGAAAAAACCGCTTTGTTGTGTCATCGTACAACGTAATATATATATTTTTTATAGAATTATATATTTTTTTTATATATACTTTATTTTTCAAAATTGTATCTCGCAAGATAAAAATCTTGTTAAATTTGTTACTTTTAATGTTATTTTACTGCAACTATAAAACATTATAAGTATTACCGAGCGACACCTAATGGAAGACCACGTCTCATTAAAATGATTATAATATATAAAACGTTAATTCTATCAAGCCGAGTAACGATACGATCCCTCGGTTTCCATAGCGATAGGGATACACAGAGGTCGCAGATTCGATCCCTGCAGATGTTATATTCTGTGATTATTTAAAAATACCCATTAGACAAATAAATCGGGAGTAAGGCTATAAGGTAATTAGTAGTAATATATTACTTAAGATAAATTTTATTGCAGGTTCCTTGCTGTTCTATATCCGCTGAAGCAATCGGTTGCCAGGAGAAGAATCAAACAGATGCTGTACGCTGCGTGGACCGTCGCGCTCTGCTGCAGCTTACCTCAGGTACCTTAACCAGATATAGTGAACATCTGCATAAAATAACCTGGAGAGGTCTTATTGACTTTCATCTTTATTCCTGTATCATATTTACATATACTAAACTAATAGAATCACTTAAGACTATATAACAGTTTTCGAAAACTTGTGTAAGTGTACGATTTCCTGCGGAGTCACCATCATAATAAAAATCATGAGAATATTGTTTTAAAATTACAATGAAAGGCATGGACGAATGTCTATGGATATTTATTTAAAACATAAAAATATAAAAAAAACGGCTATCGCAGCCTGAAACCCCCTTAAACTAAAATTTACATTCATACATTTTATCATCTCTTAATTTGCACACTAACACAGATCAGTGTATAAACGAACACCCACACACTGAAATATTACGTTTCAGTACAAGCGTATACGAAATATATACCTTGCTTATTCAATTGTGTTATCGATAAAATAATTGATTTGTTTTAATTATGTACATTTATAGTTGAATTATGAGACATTCAACATTACAAATAAAATTGACGTAGCATAATGATTCCTCTTGTTATGGGCATATTTCATTATCGATTTTGGCGCACTATTGGATTTCAAGATGTCTGTTAGTATACAAGGTAAAAATTAAAACAGAATTTAAAAACCTTAACCCGCACTGGATGGGATCAATAATATATCAGAAAAACGTATCAGAAATTCTTTTATTGTTAATGAAGATGAGTTTTAATGTTCTTAGTTTTAAAGTCTTATCAAAAGCACATTACAAAGAACTCATACTTTAATATAATGTTATTCTAATACATAAATACAATAAAAAATTAGTTTGATGACAAATATAAAAAATAAGCCACTTTCAGTAGGGATTGGGATAGTAGAAAGATACTTTAATAGTCTGTCCTTTTCTTATAGTATAGAATAGAAAGAGAAAAGAAAAAGTTAGATTTTTCATAGTTCCTAACCCTAATGGTTTAGGAATTAAGTGTTTTCATGTTTTTTCGTAGTTTCTTATAAAATGTTAGAAATATCATTATTCGCATTTGTCCTATTCTTCAAAAGACAATTAAAAATTAGTACAATTATCTTGAAAATAAATATATATATATATATATATATTTAATTTCATAAATATTTAGAAATAAATTAAAATATTCGAAACACGAAACACGATATTTAAATAAATAACTTGTTTAACAGAGGGCGTGTTAAGATACGAAGACCACGTGTTAAGTTACAACTCAATTTAACTATGAAAGAACACAATCTGTGTTTTAGTTGTTTTTTTCGTGTTAGTTTTTCTCTCTAATATTTCCAGTGTAGACACCAACCAGTCACGATTTCATAATTCATTTTTTATATTACACTCTTTGAAATTATGTCAATAAACTTTTAAATTTAATTTAAAAATTATAATAATAAGATATAAAATGAAGCCGAACTACTTAACGGTAATTGATATTCCTCGCAGGAAGTTGTCGAAAAAAAATTATTATGATTTTAATATATATTGCGTTTGTAAAATAGACAATAATTAGGGTACGTACAGACGTCCATTATTACAATTTAACAATTTACTGTACACATAATTATCATAACTTTGTAACACGTGTATGTATACTTAGAGATTCGCATTTCTCTTTAACTAACGAGGGAGCTATAAATATCTAATATCCTTATAAAATGGCTTTTGTTATTCTACAGGAAGTAATTAATTAATTATTTTAATATACCTACATTATTAAACATAATATATATTAAATATATCTCAAGAAAATGTAAAGTTCGATACCTCGGTTTTAAAGGGTTAGAAAATTTTACTAATAATGTGAAAATTATAAGTTACATACCTTTACAAACAATCATAGTTCATAATATATTTTATTAATCATTGGTGCGTCACTGTGTATACGTCCCCAAGTCAAATACGAAATCTTCAACACAAGAAAGCCGAATTGAGGATTTTATTTTGCTATAATCTTTGTAAGACTACTATACATAACTAAACAGAGACATAACTAAACATAGACATAACTAAAGAGGAAGAGGATAACATTAACATTAATTATAATAATTATTAATAAATTCCCTAAAGTCTACACTTCACTTGTTCACTTTGAATCGCAACACAAGAGTCACACAACTGTTTCGTATAATCGTCATCATCATATCATCATCTTCCTGCCCTTATCCCACTTTTGTGGTCGGCGCAGTATGTTTTTTTCCTTCCATACTCTCCTGTTACTCGTCATCTCTGTACACACTCCCTTCTTCTCCGTATCGTCTTTCACGCAAACCATCCATCTTTTTGCGGCCATCCTCTACCTGTTTATCCCTCCACTACCATACCCAGCACTCTTTTGGTCACATGCCTTTCATCTCTCCTCATAACATGCCCATACCACGACAGACGGCTAACGGTTAGTTAGTCGTAAATTATATATGTAATAATAATGTAAGGAAAGTCTCTGGCAATAACTAGTATTAAAATAAAACATTGTACTTTATACATTTATTTTATTTATCACAGATATAATAATATATATGTTATTGTAACATTAAATTTATATTTTCTTTAACTTTCTCTTATCTGTATTTGACAACACAAATATTATTTTTTAACATTTTATTAGAAAAGGACTTATTTTTAATAAATATCTCATTATTTTGAATAAATACTGTGATGTGGCACTGGGGTGAATGACCTTGTTAATTCGAAACTAAAACCTATCGCACTAACTAAACGACTGTTCTAATAGAAGACTTATTTATTATGGATAGCTTGCCAATACCGGTACCAGGCCTTAAAAGTAACTAGCTTACTCCCTCCCGCTTCGTTGGGCACACTATTAATTTGGATGTAGATTGGTTGCTATCCATTGTAACCGTAACCGTTGCTACAGTAACCCACACCCCCGCGTTAAGTGCTATAGCTCCTACAGGTTTAAATATGCGAAATGCAAAAAGTTGAAATCCGTTGAGATAGGAATTCCGTAAAATTCGTTCTAAGTGGACGTCTCCGTCACAAAAGCAATAAATAATAATTATAAATATGTTCAACTATTGTTATTTAATAGGAATGTAAATAGCTCTATTGGTGTTTGAGATTGCAATTTCCAGAACTTAAATCGCATATATTATATATCATTAGAAGGTAATAAAAACAATGACACCTAATAAAACCGAACTGAGGGAAAAGAAAATACGAACATTTTTTGTATAGAAATATTATACTTCCTATAAAAAAATATATATAGTAATCGCTGTATCATAAAATTAATTTGAATTTGATATTCCAAGTGAAATGAAGACGAACATAACACAAATTTCATATAAAGAATTTTGTGTAACGAATGAAAATTGTTTTACAAACTGTCCTCAAGTTACACTATTAATGTATTAACAAAATGTATTAATATTTATTACTATATGTAAGTACAAATATGGTTTTAAGCACATGTCTGTTGTCTGCATTTCAAAAGAACGTCACATATTGTCTCATTGCCATCAGGAATTAATCTTTATTGAGTAGTAAACTACTAGTTTATTGAGTAGTAAAGTAATAGATTAGTATTCTGTACATAATCGATTATAATTCGAATATAACTCAACACCCCTCGTCATTTTTGAAATATATTAAATCCAATATATAAAAGTCGTCAAAGACTTGAAATGAAAAGAGCAAAATCATGTTTTTTTTGTCGATATTTATTCAAGCAGCCTTACCTCGAAGCAACAAATTGTATACTATTTGAATAGGCTTCTTCGATAAATGTTCTGGCAAATATTGAATTTTGTAACCCTGGCTATGTCAGTATATATGTGTTTATATATAGGTAGGTAAATAGTATCTATTATACCGTCACCAGTAATTTTATTCGCCGTAAGGTTCATTTTTTCGAAAATGAATATATACTCGTATAATGTTATCATTCAAACAAATAGCCTTATTCAGTGCTTTCGTTTGATAAATGTAATTATACTCTATTATCAATACCTTATAATATAATAATTAAATTAGATTTTGGTTTCATGACAAAAAAAATATTAATAATGAGGAAACATATTGCAATCGTTAGATGAGACTTCTTTGTATTTTATTAGATTATTGTAGTAGACAATTATTGTCACATAGCTATATTCAAATCAAATAAACGCTAAAAATATATATCCCTTCATGTATTTTAATACAGTCAGTTTAAGTAAAGCAAGTTATTTCCGAATATTTTGAAAGTGCAAATATAATTGCATTGGGTGGCAAAAGCCATTTTGTAAATGATTTAGCTTGCTACTTGGATGATGGATATTAGCGTGGAAGAGATTAAGCGTTCAGAAAGGGTGGAAGAGGTTTTGGATATGATATTTGGTACCCATTACTCACTGTGTAAAACTTACAAAAGACGATATAATATCTGTCTTATATCAACTCTTTTAGAGAGAATGGTACCACCCTTTCAACGATCTTCAAATAACTACAGCTACTAGGGAAGATCCAAAAGTAATCTACCTAGCTATGAAAGAAAAGACTCAGGGAATAATTTATTATTGTTTTTCTATGTAGTCACCTCCTAACTCAATACATTTATTCCACTTGGATGGGAGTCCTTTGATATCCTCAGAAAAAAAATATATTTTGCTCTGTGAACAATACCAAAACAGTGCACTTAACTTCTTCTTCATCTGAAAAATGAAGGTATTTCTATAAGTCGAAACAAAAGTCGCTGGGGGCCAGGTCTGGGCAATAGGGAGGGTGATTCAAAAACTGGAACCTCAACTTACGCAAAGCAGCTCATGCAATTGCAGACTTGTTTACAGGAGCGTTGTCATGCAATAGCTGCACCCCGAGACTGAACTTCCCACGTCGCTTTAAAAGTATCGCTGTCTTTAAGTTTTTCAAAACCTCAGTGTAATACTTCCCTGTGATTGTCTTCTTGTGTGGAAGGTAATCAATTAATAGCTACCACACATTCCATATCCCAGAAAATTGTCGCCATAATTTTTCCGGCGGATGATTGAGTGTGAAATTTCTTCGGCGGCGGGCAACTTTTGTGTTTCCTTTGCATGGATTCTTGTTTTGTCTCCGAGTCCCAATGGTGCATCTACATCTCATCATCCGTTACTATCTTAGACAGAAAAGCTTTACTCCCTTCCTAAAATAGGTCCAAATTTTCTTTTGAAAACAGAACACGGTTTTTCTTCTGGGGATCCATCTTGTACTGACCTGTTCATGAACAAACGTTCATATAGAATTCTCAAAACCGATGATTCTAAAACGCCGCATTGAGTTGTTAATTTAGAAAGTGTTAAACAACGGTCTTGAAGCACAAGCTTTTCTATCTTTGCGATGATTTCAGGTGTGGGTGATTCCACAGGTCTTCCACTACGCGGGTCATCTTGAACGTCCATGTCCACGTCTCCACTTGAACTGTTTTGCCCACTATTTTATTATGAAACAGGAAAGTGAAGAATCCCCGTCCACTGCGATTATACGCTCACGGTGCTTTAAACTAATGTTTTCCATATTTTCTGCAACTAGTTACAATTAACGACCTCTCATTAGGACAGCTGATGCACTATTGAACTAACACCAAGTACTATTGAACTAACACACAAGTAAGGATAGTGCTTGCACCAACCTGTACCACTCCACACTACGCGTCTATAAGGTCGATTACTTTTGGTTCTCCCCTCGTAAGCTATAAAAGAATACAAAAGATTAGATAATTCCATAATTATAATTGCACTATTAACATCAACATCAACAACATCAAAACATTTTCCAGAGCGCAGTATTCCGAGTAAAGCAGCACCCATATGTACCCGGTTTCGAGCAGTGCGTGTCCTTCGACGCGTTCTCAAGCGTCTGGTTAGAGGTGGCATACAACGTGTTCTGTCTATGCGCTATGTACTTCGTACCGCTTCTTATCATCACGGTGTGCTATGTGTGCATATTCTTCCAGATACAACGGAGCAGTCACGAAGTAAACGGTAAATATTTTTTAAAGATTTATTAGAGCATTATATTGTTCTATTTATAATATATCGGACTTTTTTATTTATGTTTAAATATATTATGTTTATAATATTTCCAAAACTAAAGACTAAAATTCACTGTCAATTCAAATTACCCATTTTAATTTCTTTGTAATGGTAAATGTAATTGTAAAACAATGCTATTACTATTATATTTATTAATGAAACTGTATTTAAAATCGTTTCTATTTAATTAATACAAATTTAAGACATACTTGGAATGCTTTGATCCTTTATTCAAATTTCATCAACTTTATCGTTAGCGGTATATATTTCAGTTGATTAAAGTTTTTATGAGTGTTTTTTCGTGATTCTATACTATTACGTCCATTTCATAATCTAGTGGTACGCCCACCATTTGACCTCAAAAACAGCGAGTCAACAGCGCCCACCACTCTCTAACTTACTAACAGTTCACTCTCCAGACCTTTCACACTCAAATGTTAGTACATATTAGATAATTAAGTAGTTGCTACTTTAAAGACTATTTATGGGTATTATTAAATTGTGTATATATATAATAAAGATTGTATTTTCAAAAAGACTCTTACGACTTTTGTTTCGAGAAGTCATTTTGATTACATTAACGTTCGTCGTATTATTTAAACAAGAAATGTTTGAATATTACTGTGAAAAAAAATATTTAATACAAGATTTAATTATTTTATGCAACCGTAGGAGGTATATTTTCTGTTTGTGCATTTATGAAATAGCTCCCGTCTCATTATGAAACTTTGTAATGTAACGAAAGTAACTCTAAACTGTATTAATTAGTGCCTGAGCTTTTATTATATATTCATAGTCAAACGAATTCCAACAGAATTTATAACAGTTTGTTATGAACAATGTTATTTCTAGGAACTAAAACCTAATTCTTTTTTAAATTATGAGACGAAGCTTCTTAGCATTCCATGGATTCACCGTGTGGGTGCCGGGCCCATCGCGTTGCAAGGAGAGGAGCGCAAACAATGCCTGGGACTTACTATGCGCATACACGCTCACCTTCACTGTTCACCCTCCTCTCCCTACCTAACCAAAACAAACAAACAAAATTCAATATGTAATTTTAATATAAAATGTATCCCCATTTTTCGATTTAAATTTTTCATATTTTGTTACATGTTTAAAAATGAATAATTTTTAAAAGTACTCAGCGTTAACGAAAAAATAATTTAGGAAAATATACAGAACACTGTACACCTACAATAAGCAGCGTCCGCCTGCGGCGGTCTGACGGCGGCAGGCTGCGTCGCGCGAGGCGGCGCACGCTGCGGATGACCGTCATCATCGTCTCCGTGTTTGCGCTGTGCTGGCTGCCGTACGCTACCATGGCCATGTGGTACTCGCCTAATAATATCTTGTTACAATTGTTACATAAAAGTAATAATTATTGCTTTCCAATCTGATCTGTTCGAGTTAGTTTAATGTGAAGACATAAAGGCATTTGTTTTTGAAACTCTTGACTAGATGAATCCGGTTAAAAGCAATGTCAGGAATAGTAAGGAATATCATTGTTGAATAACTAAATTTCTCTATTCATTCTAACAATGACTATATATATATATTCGTTCAGATTAATTATATGAAGTTGATAACAGATTATTTTAATATTTTTTCTTACTGAAATCTGAAATTCTAATAGAAATTAACTCAACAGCTATTATGAATTCAAAATTAGTTAAGAGGACTATTGCAATTATCGTTATCAACATTATTGTCAAGGATTAATTAAGTAGTAATCATAATCATAAAGTATTTCGTAGGTACATGGTAGACCGTGAGTCAGCCTCCCGCGTGTCTCCGCAAGTGCAAGATCTTCTATTCGCGATGGCTGTCTCCAACTCCTGCATGAACCCACTCGTGTATGGTTCCTACGCATTGAGTCTCACCGGTGTCATCCAGAGGATATTCAAGAGGATATGTTGTCAAAATTCTACTACATGTGATACTGTAGGTGAGTTTTTAATATAAGATTTATTTTTAACTTTTGATTGACTTAGGCAATACAAAAATATTGTTTTTATATTAGGACTGATTTTCGTATAAATGTTCACTTATTATACGGCATGGGACATGTTTAATGCAAAAAGCAGTGACTAGAATTAGATCAATCTAATGGAAATAAATTATTTTGACATTAACTGTTACTATAAAAAAAATGTTTTTTATTTATTTGTTTTATTAGACTTTAAGGGAAAGTAATTTATTTTATTAAATAATTAAGACAATTTCTATTAACTGTGACGGAGGACTACTTATATGCCCGGTTTAACTTAACAAGTTCGTTGAGTTTCTGTCCGTGGTTATTCTTAGATATATGTGTTTAAAGAGGTTGAGGTTTGTGGCATGTTTGTAGAAGGTTGCTGTCAAATAATAATTTTAACTTTACCTTTCATCGACATCATTCATTTGCTTTTATCCCAATTAAGGATCGACTTAATATGATAAATTCTCGAGCGCAATATATCTACTGTTTCAAGCTCGTTTAACGTAACCCATTTTAGTAATTTTTGTAGGGATTCATACATGTCTTCTTCAGTCGCCTTCTTCTTTTGTAACTATCAAATTTATCCCTAAGACCCTTCACTTTACAGGCTTTCCTCATTAAGTGACAATTCCACAACAAATGACTACTTCGCACTTTTGCTATCATTAGTGCTATTTTCACATTCAATAAGTAGAATATAGCACCGATACAGAAATTATTTTGATACAAATAAAAAAGTCTGTACGATTTCCTGAATTGCAGGTTACTCAGGATCAACTTCTTTGAAGCATAGAAATCAAACTCCAGATACTTGCTTAGGAAAATCCGTTAAGGTAAGGCTCTGTTTAAGTAACTAAACAAATTCAACTGATATTTGAAACCCTTAAATAAATAAAATGAAAAAAAAATCCAGCTAATAAAACACTTGATTATTCTCTTTTATTCAAAAGACTGCAAAATGACCAACTTACGAAATTGTATTAAATGGGTGGAACATTTAACACTTACCTGAATTTAAATTAGAGATTACTGCTGGAACCACATTTAGATCACCATTTAGAGCAACTCTTAGAACAACATCTTCAACCTACATCCAAACACATTAACACAAATTTCAATGTTTTAATTCTCAGTCTCTACAGATACACCACTCAAATATATATTTTTTATAATTCCTATTACGAGAGAATGTAAATAATAAAAATATGAGAAATGTACTTTTTAAACTAACGAAACAGAATTATCTGGTAACCTAAAGTATAAGTGACTAAAACAGAACGGACGCGTGAAGCCGCGGCTGGGCGTGCGCTTCACAGAGCCGTTTCTAGACGCAGATATTTTTAAGCCGCGCGGGCGCTCCTCCGCCTGACAGCCGCCCGCACGGCTGCAGTGCGCCAGCCGCGAGCGGAGCCGCGCGCTTGGCGAGTACTACCGCACCAGGACTACCGCCGTGTGAACTTATCACTCATAAAGTTATATAAAATACAGTGGTTATATAACTGGTTTAAAGTGAATAACAGGGTTTATATAATAATTAATAGCTTTATAAGTGTAACTGTGTCAATGTAATATATTATTAATATACGTGCTTTGCTTGTATTACCTGTATTTATATTTAAAACTGATCTTTTACAGTGTTTAAGTAAATATTTTTAAAGATTTATGAATGATGTGTATTTGAAAACATTTACTACACAATGTGAAATCCTGTCTGTTGTGGAAATTAACGAAAGAATTGTGAAATTTTACTGCAAATTGATTATATAATAAAAATATTTCTTAAATACTTTTATTTAAGACGTCCCTCGCTCAGATCAACGACATTCTTTTAAACAAACTAAAATATTCGACCTCGACTAATAATATTTTATTTATATATTTTTTAAACATTATTCAGGACGCCAAATTATTAATGTTTATTGTCAGTTTTTTTGATTTTATATATTATTCATTAATAGCACCCACGTCACACGGCACCCAAGTCAATAAAAATACATATATTATTTATAATATGAAAATAACAAAGATAAGTTAACGACAAAATATGTGAAAAAACTATACATTATGTTATGTAATGTAGAGTATTCCAAAAAAAAACATTTTTTAACTTTATGTACTTACAATTGAAGACTAATGTATTACATTTATTTTATTTGCTACATGGTACGGTCTATTAAGCCTTAATGTTTTTTTTAAAATAATAATATTTAGCTATTGACAGTATAATTATGAAGATACTACTATAACCTAGGGATAGGAACTTGTTTAATCGGTTACATGTTTGTCTGTGCCATTAGAGCCTACGGGTCCCATGCGCAGAACCAAGTCAAAAATCCCCGAATTGGTGACTTTCAAATCTACCGAAAATATTTTTTATGTGAGACAATAAATAAAAATAACGGTTGAATAATGGTACTTATTATTAAAAAGAAAATACCCATACGGGTCCCACTGTCCCAATGTTGCCAAGGCCTCTAATAGTTAAAGGGCGGCCCTTCCTATAAATATGATTCTCAGGCTCTAAGAACTTCAGAAGAACACTTCAAGTTTGTTAACTCTTTGTCGATAGATTATTGAAATCCCTTACAAAACAATGTTTGAAAACTATAGGGTGAGGTATGAGTATTTATCAAGAATATAGGTTTAATACAATAGGTAATCATTATAAGTTTTAAGTCGATTATGTTTGAGCCGAACGCGGATGTTATAGCGAAAACAGATTGAAAAAATATACCGCCATTCAAAAGTTATCAAGAAAAGAAGAAAGGACAGAGGCTCAGCTCAACACCTAGTTATTTTAATAACCGGAATTTAAAAAATAGAAATTAGATCTTTTGATGTAGAAAATCTCATTAAAACGTAGTTGGTGGAGCAAAGCAACACTACTACAGGACAACACAACAACCGCATTAAAATATAAACTTTATTATGTATAGTGTATAGCAAACGCACAAATAATAAATATTGAAGTCATCTATTATATTTTCTTTAAAAGGTACATATATATATATATATATATATATATATATATATATATTATATTTTAATTCATATAAGTATATTAAAACTGAAAATGCACCTAACATTTCTACTACCATGTAGATTAAATCAAAACAAAAACTTCTCAACGAAGTAAATACCGAGTGACGAAAGCGAATCCACTGACAAAACTCCTGATATGAATTTTGCGACGAAAAAAACCACGAACATTTTTATTCACAAACGTAAACAAACAAAAAATGTGAATGTGTTCGGAACGTTACGAGGCCCAAACTGAAAGTTTTTAGAACTGGCCACTTAAAATAATTATATTAAAAAAAATAGTTTAAATTTTGAAAATAGAACTCTTTACCAATATTATTGAGTGTACATTTCATTCATATGTCATTTGTTTTACGATTTGGCGGCAAATTGAAAATTGTCTATGCACGTCAGAATGAATTTAAGCCGAGAAAATTTTCGTGCAATGATTTTTTATGACTTTCGATGTCATTTAAGTCAACAAGAAAGTTATGATAGACTTCGATTGGCTTTTCACGATGAAGCCCCATCTCGTGCCACAGTTTAAAACTGGTTTAATGAACGTGGTCAATCGTGAATCAAACGTGGTCGAACTAATCTCACCGATGATTTGCGTGAGGGACGGCCTTCTACAGTGACGACTGAAGATAACATCAGTGTTGTGCGGCGTATGATAGAGACTGACAAAAGAGTGACCTATCAGCAGATTCGGACAAGTCCAGGCATAGGTATGAGTCAAGTGCACAAAATCCTCCATGAACATTTAGCGGTCAGGAAGCTTTGTGCCCGCTGGATACCGCATAATTTGACCGAGGCTCAAAAACTCCGCCGTGTTGATTGGTGCCGAGAAATGATCCAAAAATTTAACGGAGGTGACTCAAATGCTGTGTTCGACATACTAACGGGTGACGAAAGCTGGATTTACTGTTATGATCCGGAAACCAAAAGACAGTCTGCGCAGTGGGTGTTTCCTTCCGAAGAGTTGCCAACTAAAGTGAAGAGAGGTCGAAGTGTTGGAAAAAAGATGGTGGCCTCGTTCTTCGGAAAGACAGGTCATTACGCGACAGTAGTCTTAGAGGATCAGAAAACGGTTAATGCAGAGTGGTATACTAACAATTGTTTGCCACTTGTTTTGGAAAAAGTTCGAGAGAAACGACCTCGCAGCAGGATCCTCCTTCATCACGACAATGCCTCGTCGCACACCGCCAGGCAAACGATCGACTATTTGGTGACCTCAGACGTGGAATTACTGGGTCACCCGCCGTATAGCCCCGACCTCGCACCCTGCGATTTTTATTTATTTCCGAAAATAAAAGAAAAACTTCGAGGAAAACGTTTTATAGATGCCGAAGAAGCAGTGGCTGCGTTTCAAAACGCCGTCGAAGAGACCCCTAAGGCCGAGTTGGCAAGGTGCTTTTCTCAATGGTTCCATCGAATGCAGCGATGTATTGGTGTAAATAGACGCTATTTGAAAAGTTACAATAAAACTAATAACTTGCTAGAATGCTTAGTTTTTGATTTTCTAAGAACTTTCAGTTTGACCCTCGTACCAAATTCGCTTGATCAATCTAATAAAATAAAAACAAAAATGCAATTTGTGCAACGTTTCGAGCACATTCACATTTTTTGTTTGTATTTTTTTTTGTTTGTTTTATTGTTTGTTTATTTGTTTGGCAACGTTCCGAACACATTCACATTTTTTGTGTTTGTTTACGTTTGTGAATAAAAATGTTCGTGGTTTTTGTCATCGCAAAATTCATATCAGGAGTTTTGTCAGTGCATTCGCTTTCGTCACTCGGTATTTACTTCGTTGAGAAGTTTTTGTTTTGATATCAATAGTTTTATAAAAGGATTGGAAACAAAATGCTGTGCGATTATTTTTCATGCAAATATATACTTATTTGGAATAGTTGCCTCTGACAAAATGAGAGTGTTTTGGCTCAGAGGATGAGCGTTGTAATGACAAAGACGAGACCTCGAGTTCGATTCCCACAGGTGCCCGATTTTTTTTCATTTGATTTTTTCAGTTTCTATTCATTTTTTTAACTCATTGCTTCAAAACAGATTTCCTTCAGCATTCGGATTTTTTTCTGTAAATTTTGTTTTATTGTTACAGACGGCAATGCGTTAGTGAGTTTATTCACTGTGCAACTAGCATTGAATTTTAACCGTGTTGTGAGTACGATTCTGGCTTTAAAAGTCATTTTTTGACAATTTTTGGTCATTTTTCATGATTTTTTGAACTTCTCACGGCCATATCTCGAAATAACGAGTTTTCCCAGATATATGCTATATACCAAATTTTAGCTCTAATTTGGGGCTACGAATAAGGAAATTTTCGAAAAAATCGTTGGCGCCGTTTTCGAGAAAATGGCCGATCTGTCCCCGGCCAGTTGGCCATTTTTTGCCTTTTGACCAAAAATGTCACGCCAACAAATGTTTTTGCCATTAAAATGGACATTATTCAAAATATGAGCTTGAGACCTTTCCAATAATGCCCAATTTGTCAATACACGTCAACTGGTTTGGCCACAGTCCCTGTACGAAAAATGGCCATTTTTGGCCATTCGAGGGCTGGCCACGGCCAACATGGCGGCTAAATCGAAATGTCGTAGAACAAAAAAGTCTTAGTTTTTGATGTACTTCAATCCCTGAAAGTTTTAACAAAATCAGTTGAAACTACGAACATACACACAAACAGACAAAGTAATCATCGATGGAGGCGCCAGTCAAAATTTTCAAAATGTCATATCTCATCAACCGGTGGTCGGATTTTGGCGTTTTTGGGCTTGTTGAAAAGGTCTTGATGAGGACCTTAAGGAAAATCTTATAAGGTGGAAATAAGTGATTTGATACTGGTGCGGAGCCAAAAACTAAATTTTAGTCTCATTTTTCAAACGGCCGTAGAGGTGGAGGCCGTAGGTATATTGCTAAGTGTAAATGCATTTTCTGGGTCTATGGGCCAAGAGCTTTCTAAAAATACCACACTCATACCAGAAGGTCTCCTGTATAAAAAAATCGATATTGCGCGTATATATACCGAGTTAGACTTTCAGCACTATGGGTGCTTTCGTCACTCGGAGCTAGCTAACGCCCGCTTTGATCTATACAAAACATTGCGGTGGTTACGATGTTTTTATCTGTATTTTTGACGAAGGACGAATGCTGAACGTAGCGAAACGTTTGTCCGATGGACTACGTTCCCAGTAGATAGGCCCATTCTGCTATTTTTCCGTATGCATTTCTGTATGCTTGTTCCGGCGTAGCCTGCGTATTTTTCCTATCGTCACGAAAATCGGCAGGCGTATTCTTTTAATTGTTTGAATTTTTATGTCGAGCCGCTTTTTGATCGGGCGAAAAAATCCAAAATGGCGGCGTTTTTTCGTTTTGTTTTTGGCGTAGCAGGAGCAAGTTTCATCCGATCGCCATAAAAATTGGTGATCATGTTCTTTGAGTTATTTATTTTTTTTTGTCCCGCCATTTTTCTTACTTGGAGGAAAAATCCAAAATGGCGGTGATTTGAGTTTTTGTTTTGGCATAGCAGGCGTATTTTTCATGCAATAGTCACGACAATTGGTAGGTGTGTTCTTTGGATTATTTAATTTTTTATGTCGAGCCGTTTTTTTGTTTGGGCGAAAAATTTCAAAATGGCGGTTTTCTGATCCGTACCATAATAACGGCATTTTGCGGTAGCTAGCGGGCTGAAATTTTGTCTAAGTATTCTTTGCCGAAATCTAAGGTAGTTTTTTTGTTATTTCAAAATCCAAAATGGCGGCTATAGCGAATCTCCTAACGTACTGAGGTCTACTGTTCACAGAACGACAGTTTTATTGTAAAATAAAAGACATTATATATAACAGAGACTTAAATAATACTTACTTGAAACGACAACAGGAAAATACGTTGAAACCAAAATTTATTTTTCCTACTTTAGATTCATGTGTGCACTGAACTTGAATATCTATAAGCTATTTATATTAATATATCTATTTCTACCATACCCCATTATACCATGTCGTATTTTTGCTTGAAGTGTGATGTCACAATGAGGCAAATCAATTTGGACTCACCTTGAAACCAACATTGAATGTATGTATGCTCGAAGACCATTTTAACTTTAGTGCATTACCAAATTAACAATATCTACAAGTGAGGTGCTGCACCGGTTTATTTTCTAGCGATTACATAGAGTACATACATTGACCTTCACAAATTTATAGAATTTTATAACTATGGTTTCATACTATAGAAAATGAAATATCATTTGTAATTTCTTTGCTATATTATTTATTATGTATTTTGTAAAAATGAGCCTGAAGGAAACAATTTGATATGAAACCTGTTAAAAATTATTGTAGAATTATAATTTCTTTATTAAGCAGAGCAAGATAAATATAAATATAAAAGACTTTTCCCTTTTATGTTACAATTTAAAATACTCTATCGGTAATAAAAGGTAAGTATTTGAAATAGTTAGTAAATTATTAAAATAACCGCAGACAGACAAACTCATAATGTCAAGTTTAACGTAACAAGGTTTATCAACTGGTTGGGTGACCGACTAATTGTATTATAGTATTTTGATTGTGCTGATATTGATTATATTATTATTATATATCAAACTTTATTTATATCCTATTTTAAAATCTTATCATTATATACTTGTGAACAGATCGTGAAGAATTTATCAATAAATTTTATTTATTCCGTGATCAGACCCAAGAGTGAAAGTATTAAACATGTATTAGAGATGACAAGAAAATAATAAATCCAAAGTGACTTATATAAGTGAATATATATATAACTAGCTGATTCGCGCCCGCTTCGCTGGACATACTATTAATTTGGATGTGACCTTAAGTTGCTTTGGTAACCGTTGTTAACGTAAAGATTTAAAACTAGGAGAAATGCAAAATGATAGTGGACGTCTACGTCACAAAAGAAGTAACTATGTAAAGTTTTAAGTTAATCGGACAGATAGTTTCGGAGATTTCGTGATGAGTCAGTGAGTGGTAAATCGCTTATATATATAAAAATATTTTGAAGTGAAAATAAAATTGTTGATAGTATAACTTAGCCGGTTGCTAGCGATAATTATTATTAACAATTAATGGTTTTTTTTTGTATATTGTAATATATATTTATGATAATTTTAGCTAAGATTAAAATATTTAATTTTAATTTATTGATGTTTAAAAATATAATAATGTTTATTTTCCAATATATATACGTATATAACTGAATAAATATTATATTTAGATATATATATATTAGGTTACAGTGCACAACTTGATATCGAATTCCGGATCGTATCAGTATTCAGTAGTTTTAGCCTAAATTACCAAACGGGTAACGAATTTTTGTAATCAAAGCTTGCTAAGCCTGAGACTATGTAAAAAACTAAGTTACCTCACAATCGAGGCAGAGCATAAGGCAGATAAATGCAGATTAAATATCATATAGGCATAATCAGAGGATTGTTGACAACGCCGATAACTGTGAAAAATCTAAATATTATATGACTGTTATTTGCAGATACTAAATCTCATTGATAGTCCAATCCTAAAATGTTTTTGTTTTGAAATAACAACTCAAGTTTTTAGTTCAAGGACATTTTACAAGAAGTATATAAATATCTAAACATATATAAATTGTCAATTCTTCACGGATATTTTAATTATATATATTATAAATTTCGAACATTTAGTTTGGTAATATGTAGGCTATTGTCTCTATCTAAATGATAAGTAAATGCTACAGAGCCCTAAACAGCTGAAACTAAAATATAGGTTGAATACAAAAAATAATTCAAATCATAGAAAGAAATAATTGGAATAATATAATTTCGTAACATCCTCGAAGTCTTGAGATACAATGAATTAAAATAGAAATCAAGTGACAATTGCGAACCGAATATGAGAGCAAGGTTATCAGGTTCGTGACAAATACAATACCGAGCTTTGTACTTGTACTTGTACTATACAAAGAGATTTAATTTAATACAACTAAAAGTTATTTGATTGAACCAGTTACGGCAGACGGTTTGACCAACTTGACCAGTTGGTCAATTCGTTATAAACAATTAAAAACAGCGTTCCCTTATAACTGACTTTAAAATAATAGACCAGAATTGTTCTGCTAGTGTTTTACATGATTAGATTACTAATATACCCTTAAAATTGTTATTTAGCTTATTAAAATGTTGTAGATAATATATGTAGTCTTTGAGTTTTTTCGCAAGCATTTAAAGAAGAAAGTTAAAAAAATGTTCTTTTGTTGTTTTTGTAAACGATCTTTTTTGCTTTTTTAAGCACTTCTAAGTCAACAGCCAACATTAGCATACTTATAAAAATTAAGAGGTCATATAATTATTATATTTTTAATGTTCAAATTTTGGATCCTTTAAGCGTATGTGACACACAGTGAGAGCATCATAGTTCCTTGGTGTAGTTTATATGGTAATGGCGTCGTTAGTTATCTTTTTGGCACACTTTACTTGGACATAATTTTTGCATACTCTGAAGAATGATAAATTGATCTATTTAAATCGCACTGTTGTAATACATTTTTTATAAAACCTCTGTAATTATAATATTTATTAACATTTATTGTGTGATCTGTCTGCTATTTTTATTATTAATAATTACTTCAATCTTCCTGTCTATTCCAAGCAAGCGAAATGTTATCAACAATATTATTGCATAATATACTTAATATTATTCAAAATCAACTTAAAACTTGTATTGATTATCTATTTTATTAAACGTATATTCTTGATAAATTCCTCACTCTATAGTTTTCCAACATTGCTTAGTAAAGAATTTCAATAATCTATCGACAAAGAGTTAACAAACTTGAAGTGTTCTTCTGAAGTTCTTGGAGCCTGAGAATCATATTTATAGGAAGGGCCGCCCTTTAACTATTAGAGGCCTTGGGAACATTGGGACAGTGGGATCCATATGGGTATTTTCTTCTTAATAATAAGTACAATTATTCAACCGTTATTTTTATTTATTTTCTCACAAAAAAATCTTTTTGGTAGATTTTATAATAAATTGGTCACCAATTCGGGTTTTTTGACTCTAATGGCTCTAATGGCACAGACAAACACGTAACCGATTAAACAAGTTCCTATCCCTATATCCAGTACTCTTAGAATAGATAGAAAGACATATTTGAATTAATAATAGTAGTAAGACAAAAATAATTTTATTTTAGGAGTATCTTCATAATTATACTGGCATTAGCTAAATATTATAATTTTAACAAACATTACGGCTTATTAGATCGTACCCCTGGTATGGTATGTTATAGTATCAGACATTTAACTAGATAACTATTAATTTGAAAGTTGATTAAAGAACTACCGACCAGAACGTTATTATGTATTATTATAATGAAGAAGAGTTGGAAAATTACTTATTATTAATTGTGTAAATTAACACTAAATTCGACTGCCTTAAAGATACCTCTTACAACTTTTAAAATTTTATAATGTTTTTCTCTTTTGGTAATTGTTATTACGCATTTTTTTGTAAATCTGTTCCATTTTTACTATTTATCTTCTTCTTTACTCATTCTTACTTTACAGAACAAGTTAGACAGGATTCGGAACAGAACAAACACAAATAAATATTATGGCAACAATCACAAGCACTTCTTACTTTCCTTATCGCAATACAAACTTAGAGAAACAGGGGGATATGTCTCCCGGTGTATCCCGGAAATTATCAAGAAATCCTGGGGTCAGTAAGTTCAAACCTTCCCAAATACCTGGATAATATGGAAATCTTCTTAAAACTTTTCCAAATACTAAGATAAATAGTTACTTTATATTGTTGATTTCAATGTCATTAGAAGTTACCATTCACTTCGTCTTTTTTGGTAAAAAATTAAATATTCAGAAATGATTTTTTTTTTTTATAATTATAAAATAAATAAACAGATACATGGTAATAGGCGTTCATATTACTTTTAATAATATATTTTAATAGTCTAATCTCTTCTAAGAAGTCTAGTTTACTTTGGTCCGTTCTCTGTTACAGTTAATATCTTAGTAACAAAAAGAAACTTTTATAAACTTTGTAAAATTTTTTTGTAAGTTTTTTAAATGAACTTGTACTTTGTATTCTGATTGTATAATGGAAACAGGCGAAAATTAATTAATTTTATTAAGTCTATTGATTTAAAAAGACTTTAAAAAATTTATAATTATGATAACTAGGATCCGCCGCCGTGCGCTGCCGGAGTTGAGCTGAGCCTCCCCAGGTTTTTGACCATCATTTCTGATCGGAATGAGATATTTTAAAACATGTCCATTCCTAAACTCTACAGCTCTGCCAATTTCCATTCAAATCGGTCCAGTAGTTTTTATGTGATGTTGCTTCAAAAAGAAGTTTTCGAAACGCTTACGCTCAACTCAACAATTTCTTTATCATGTTAAAGATATATGAGATATATTTAAAACATAGAACACGAAATTATATTTTCGATATATTATTATGAGTATAATTTGATAATACAGTTGTAGTAATAATTGGAACAATTAACATTAGAGTTCAGAAAAGTCTTCAGACTAGGTTCTGGAGAAACTTAGGATCTTAGAAGTTTTCTGATGTATTAGTAAAGGTAGAGTGGAGGTTATAAAAGTTTTACTTAAAAGTTTTCTACAAATAACTTCACGACCCTCTTTAAGTTAAATACGAGTAAAAGAATCCCAGATCAAAGCCGAGGTTTTAATATGTGTGCGCAGTACTTTGCTTTTATTACACGAAATTCGTTTTCGAAAATATCGTGACGTGGGTGCCATTGAATTAATGTATAAAATACAAGATTTTATAACAATAAAAGCTGAAAATAAACATCAATATTTTGACTTCCTGAGTAATATTTTACTTATTAATATATATATATATATTTTGTTAGTCGAAGAATTTCGATCTTTTTTTTAACACTAAACCTACCGAGAATTCTTGTGTACCGGTTCCTACCGCACGCCGTCAAATTGACCGGTAATTAAAAATTATTTTATTATATAAAGCAGGTAATAATGGAAATAACTAAAATTAAAGAGTGAAGAAAATATTATATGCATATTGTAAGATTTGTCATGCAGTTTGTTAACGATATTATAACGTTTAAGAATATGTAAGTTTTACAAAAGTTTAAGAACGGTCAATTTGACCGGTACTTGGTAGGTTTAGTGTTAATATCACTGCGCTGGTGATGAATAAAAGGTTGATAATAAAAGATTTTAGTTTGTTTAAAAGAATGTCGTTGATCTGAGTGAGGGACTCGTTAAATAAAACTATTTAAGAAATATTTTTTATTATTTAATCAATTTGCAGTAAAATGTCACAATTCTTTCATAAATTTCCACAACAGACAGGATTTCACATTATGTAGAAAATGTTTTCAAATACACATCATTCATAAATCTTTAAAAATATTTACTTAAACACTCTAAAATATAATTTTTAAATATAAATACAGGTGATACAAACAAAGCACGTATATAAATAATATATTACATTGACACAGTTACACTTATAAAGCTATTGATTATTATAAACCCTGTTATTCACTTTAAACCAGTTATATAACCACTGTATTTTATATAACTTTGTGAGTGATGAGTTCACACGGCGGTAGTCCTCGCGCGGTAATACTCGCCGAGCACGCGGCTCCGCTCGCGGCTGGCGCACTGCAGCCGTGCGGGCGGCTGTCAGGCGGAGGTGCGCCCGCGCGACTTAAACATATCTGCGTCTGGGAACGGTTCTTCGAAGCTCACGCCCAGCCGCGGCTTCACGCGTCCGTTCTGTTTTAGTCATTAATACTTTAGGTTCTCAGATAATTCTGTTTCGTTAGTTTAAAATGGTCATTTTTATATGTTAATTTTTTACATTCTCTTATAATAGGAAATATAAAAAATGTCTTTATTTTATCTCCTTTTCTAGTATTCGTATTTATATTTTAGTGGTGTATCTGTAGAGACTGAGAATTAAAACATTGAAATTTGTGTAAATGTGTTTGTATGTAGTTAGAAGATGTTGTTCTAAGAGTTGCTCTAAATGTTGATCTTAATGTGATTCCAGCAGTAATCTCTAATTTAAATCCAGGTAAGTGTTAAATGTTCCACCCTTTTAATGCTATTTCGTTAGCTTGTTATTTTGCAGTCTATTGAATAAAACAGATTAACCAAGTGTTTTTATTAGCTGGAAACATTTTCATTTTATTTATTTAAAGGTTTCAAATATCAGTTGAATTTGTTTAGTTATTTAAACATAGCCTTACCTTAACGGATTTTCCCAAGCAAGTATCTGGAGTTTGATTTCTATGCTTCAAAGAAGTTGATCCTGAGTAACCTGCAATTCAGGAAATCGTAGAGACTTTTCTATTTGTATCAAAATAATTTCTGTATCGGTGCTATATTCTACTTATTAAATGTGAGAATAGCAGCGGTGATAGCAAAGGTGAGAAATAGTCGTTTGGCGTGGAATTGACACTTAATGAGAAAAACCTGTAAAGTAAAGGGTCATAGTAATGAATCTGATAGTTTTAAAAGAAGAGGGCGACTGAAGAAGACATGTATGAATCCCAACAAAGTTTACTAAAATGAGTTACTATGAAGGAGCTTGAGAATTTTACATTTTAAGTCGATCCTAAACTGGGATAAAAGCAGATGAATGATGACGATGAAAGGTACAGTCAAAATTATTATTTGACAGCAACCTTCTACAAACATGCCACAAACCTCAGCCTCTTTAAAGACATAGATCTAAGAAGAGCAACAAAAACTCAACGAAATTGTTAAGCCGGGCATACAAGTAGTCCTCCGTCACAGTTAATAGAAATTGTCTTTTTTTTAATAAAATAAATTACTTTCCCTTAAAGTCTAATAAAATAAAATAAATAAATCCAATTATTTTTTTTATTGTAACAATTAATGTCAAAATAATTTATTTCATTGAGATTGATCTAATTCTAGTCACTGCTTTTTGGATTAAACATGTTCTATGCCGGATAATCAGTGAACATTTATACGAAAATCAGTCCTAATATTTTTAAAAACACTATTTTTGTATTACCAAGTCAATCAAAAGTTAAAAATAAATCTTATATTAAAAACTAACCCACAGTATCACATGTAGTAGAATTTTGACAACATATCCTCTTGAACATCCTCTGGATGAAACCGGTGAGACTCAACGCGTAGGAACCATACACGAGAGGGTTCATGCAGGAGTTGGAGACGGCCATCGCGAATAGAAGATCTTGCACTTGCGGAGACACGCGGGAGGCTGACTCACGGTCTACCATGTACCTATGAAATACTTTATGATTACGATTACTACTTAATCCTTGATAATGATGTAGAATTTCAGATTTCAGTAAGAAAAAATATTAAAATAATCTGTAAGCAACTTCACATAATTAATCTGAACGAATATATATGGTCTTTGTTAGAATGAATAGAGAAAATTTGTTATTCAACAATGATATTCTTTACTATTCCTGACATTGCTTTTAAACTTAATCGGATTTATCTAGTCAAGAGTTTCAAAAACAAACGCCTTTATGTCGTCACATTAAACTAACTCGAACAGATCAGATTGGAGAGCAATAATTATTAGTTTTATGTAAAAATTGTAACAAGATATTATTAGGCGAGTACCACATGGCCATAGTAGCGTACGGCAGCCAGCACAGCGCGAACACGGAGACGATGACGACGGTCATCCGCAGCGTGCGTCGCCTCGCGCGCCGCAGCCTGCCGCCGTCAGACCGACGCAGGCGGACGCTGCTTATTGTAGGTGTATAGTTTTCTGTATATTTTCCTAAATTATTTTTTTCTTTAACGCTGAGTATTTTGAAAATTATTCATTTTTAAACATGTAACAAAATATGAAAGATTTAAATCGAAAAATACATTTTATATTAAAATTACAAATTGAATTTTGTTTATTTGTTTTGGTTAGATACGGAGAGGAGCGTGAACAGTGAAGGTGAGCGTGTATGTGCACAGTAAAGGAGCCCCTTAAATCTACACCTGGGTCGTAAGTTCCAGGCATTGTTTGCGCTCCTCTCCTTGTAACGCGATGGGCCCTGCACCCGCACGGTAAATCCACGGAATACTAAGAAGCTTCGTCTCATGATTTAAAAAAGTTTTTTGTTTTCGCTTCTAGAAATAACATTGTTCATAACGAATTGTTATAAAGTGTGTTGGAATTCGTTTGACTGCGAATATATAATAAAAGCTCAGGCACTAATTAGTTTAATTTAAAGTTATTTTCGTTACATTACAAAGTTTCATAATGAGACGGGAGCTATGTCATAAATGCACAAACAGAAAATATACGGTTGCATAAAACAATTAAATTATGTAGTACATAATTTATTTCACTGTAATATTAAAACATTTTTTGTGTATGTATTCTAAGCATGTATTAAATTTGTATTAATTAAAAAGTAGTGATTTTAAACATAGTTTCATTAATACATAGTAATAGCTTTGTTTCGCTATTGCATTTACATTTAGTCTTTAGTTGTGGAAATACTATAAAAATTATATTAGACATTAAAGATAAATATAAATATCCGAAAATTAATATTATATTATAAAGACAACAATATAATGTTCTAATAAATCTTTAACAAATATTTACCGTTTACTTCGTGACTGCTCCGTCGTATCTGGAAGAATATGAACACATAGCACACCGTGATGATAAGAAGCGGTACGAAGTACATAGCGCATAGACAGAACACGTTATATGCCACCTCTAATCGGACGCTTGAGAACGCGTCGAAGGACACGCACTGCTCGAAACCGGGTACATATGGGTGCTGCTTTACTCGGAATACTGCGCTCTGGAAAATGTTATGCTGTTAATAGTGCAACAAATTATAATTATGGAATTGTCTAATCTTTTGTATTCTTTTATATATCATATAGTTTTTAGTGAAAAAAGAAAATGGACCAAAGGCCATCAATGAGCATATGATCGCAGTATACGTGGCATCTTTATCTTCCTGTTTCATAATAAAAGTTAACTTGGGGAAGTGAGTCCATTGAAGATAGAGGTAAAAAAGCTTGTGCTTCAAGACCGTCGTTTAAAAGCTTCTCAATTAACTACTCAATGCGGCGTTTCGGAATGATGATTCTGGTTTTTCGAATTCTATACGAACGTTTGTTCATGAACAAGGTCAATGCAAGATGGATCCTCAGAATGCTGACGCCCCTCCAGAAAAAAAACCGTGTTCTGATTTCAAAAGTAAATTTTGAACGATATAAAGCAGTCGACATTATATCGTCTTTTGTAAGTTTTACACAGTGAGTAATGGGTACGGATATCCAAAACTTCCTCCATCCTTTCTGAACGCCTTATCTCTTCAACGGTAATATCTATCAGCCATGTAACATGCTGAATCATTTGCAAAATGGCTTTTGCCACCCAATACTTTCAAAATATTCAGAAGTAACTTGCTTTTCTTAAACTGATTGTATAAAAATACATGAAGGTAAATATATATAAACTGCTGTTTTTTATTTGAATATAGATATGTGACAATACTTATCTACTACAATATTCTAACAAAATACAAGGAAGTCTCATCTAACGATTGCAATGTTTCCTCATTATTAATATTATTTTTCTTATAAAACCAAAATCTAATTTAATTATTATATTATAAGGTATTGATGATAGAGTATAATTACATTTACCAAACGATAGCTCTGAATAACGCTACTTGAATAACAACATTACATATATTTATTCCTTACGGCGAATAAAATTAGTGGTGACGGTATAATAAATACTATTTACCTACCTACATATAAACACATATATATACTGACATAGCCAGGGTTAGAAAATTCAATATTTGCCAGAACTTTTATCGAAGAAGCCTATTCAAATAGTATACGATTTTTTGCTTCGAGGTAAGGCTGCTTGAATAAATATCGACAAAAATATAACGTGATTTTGCTCTTTTCATTTCAAGTCTTTGACGGCTATTATGTATTGGATTTAATATATTTCAAAAATATTGAGTGGTGTCGAGTTATATTCTAAATATAGTCGATCGAATTTAAATCTGTTATCTAAAGAATACGAATCTATTGTAAACTACTCAATGAACATTATTTATTTATTGAATTTAACACTTTATTATCATCATACAATACTTTTATAACTAAACGTGTTTGTTTTGTAAACCGACGATAAAAATTATAACTTTTTTTACTTACATTAATTCTATAACTGAAATAATTATGGCAGCGAGTACCAAGAAATGTGATCTGATTCGCTCTACGACCACCTTTGATTCTTTATTACAAATTAGTGTCCGTTTATCCGCAGGGTTTGTTCTGTAAATCAACATTTCTAGAAGGGAAATGTTCTAACCAAAACTTAATATGCCTTTTAAAATAGTTTCCAAATATAATTCTTTCTTTATAATTATATAGGCTGTTGTGGGAGGCCCAAGGAGGTTTAAGACCTGGCAGAGGGTGTATAGATCAGATCTTTTCCCTCCGCATGATCATGGAAAAGTTTTTGGCCCTAAACCAAAAGGTTTTCTGTGCTTTTGTGGATTTGGAACAGGCGTTTAACAGGGTTGTGAGGAAGAAATTATGGGAGATACCGCCCCGATACAATGTGAGCGGACCCTTGCTACAGGCTGTAAAGTCTCTTTACTGAGATCACTCAGCCTGTGTGTGAGTAGGAGCTGACATGTCGCCCTGGTTTGACATCCAATCGGGTGTTAAGCAAGGTTGCGCTATGTCAGCTTGGTTGTTCAATTGGATAGTTGTCTCCAAGGCGTGAAAGACAGTGACATGGGAGTGAAAGTAGGTGACCTTAAGGTCAATTGCTTGCTATATGCAGATGATGCAGTGCTCATTGCATCATCAGAATGCGATTTGCAGGCATTGGTCACCACTCTGAAAGATGGGTGTGAAAATAATGGTCTAAACCTGAATGCAGATAAGACGAAGGTTCTGATATTTGAAAGAAATGAAGAAAGAATAGAATGAAGATCAACGTGAATGGTAAGATAATAGAACAAGTGAATGAAGTGGTATATTTAGGAAGTACGAGTATGTTTAGCAGAGACGGAAGATACGAAATGGATGTGGAAAGACGTATTGCTGCCGATAACAGAGTTAACGGTGCTTTGGCTGCATTGTTGAGACGGCGAAACGTCAGCGTAGCTGCACGTTTGGCTGTACACAATGCTGTTTTGCTATCGACGCTGTTATACGGCAGCCAAACGTGGGTGACGCAGAAGAAGAATGCAAGAAAGATGAATGGTGTGGAGATGCGATCTCTTCGCCGAATTTGCGGAGTCAGTTTAGCTGACCGAATCCGCAATGAAGAGATCCACAGAATGGCAGGACTAGCGAAAATGTCGCAGTGGGAATGAAAAAGAACGTGCTCAGTTGGTTTGGGCACGTCGAACAAATGAGTGATGAAAGAATGGTAAAAAAGATTTATAAAGGAAAAGTGAGCGGTAAGAGAGACAGGGGGAGGCCTCGAGTGACCTTCGAAAACACAATAGCTATGATACTGGAGGAAGGTCACTTAAAAAGCACGAGGACCCCCCAGAGGGCATGTATAAAGAGGTTAATGTCTGTGGTCGAGGCGGAAGAGGTATGTAGGGCCCGTAGCATTTGGCGCTCCGTCGTCTCTGGCTACCCCGCAAGGGATATGGCGTGAAGGTAAATAAATAAATACATATAAATAAATATATATAATTCTTTGGGCCGTTTCTACAGCCTGGAAGTCGTATTAGTAAATAACTCGCAATTATAGGTTATACATTTTGTGAACTAACTTATGTCAATGAAAAGTCAGATGGTTCAAAATAAAATGAATCACCGAATTCAATACACGACCCTAAGTTTGAAATACGTTTGAATTTGTGATTCTTAACGGCAATGGGAAACCGATATATGACGTTCTTTTGCAATGCAGAGAACAGATATGCTCTAAAAAAAACAAATTTGGAATTATGTATAGCAATAAACATAATAATTTTAATACATAACTAATTTTGTAACTTTTTTTAAACAATTTTAATTCGTTACAAAAATAAATATATATGAAATTTGTGTGATGTTCATCATCATTGAACTTGGAATATCAAATTCACATTATTTTATGATTCAACGAATACTATATTTATTTTTTTCAGAGGAGAGAGATAATATTTCTATACAAAGAATATTCGTATTTTTCTTTTCCCGCAGTTGGGTTTTATTAGGTATCGTTGTTTTCATTACCTTCAGACGATATGCAATATTAATATGAGAATGGCTTCTAAGTTCTGGATATTGCAATCTCAACCACCCGCTTATATTCCGATTAAACAAAACAATAGTATAATATATTTTTAATTATTATTTCATCAGAATGGAATGAGAGAAGTGGGTACTCATATATGCAGTGCACAACTACAAAATGAAAAACAAACAAATTATGAATATATCTGTATCGGAATTGTTAATCTATATGTGTACGAGTATATATATATATATATATATATATATATATATATATATATATATGTATATGTATATATATATATATATATATATATGTATATGTATATATATATATATATATATATATTTCACGGATTTTCTATCCCAACGGATTTTACGGAATTCCTATCCCAGCGGATTTCAACTTTTTGCATTTCGCCAAGTTTTAAACCTATAGGAGCTATACACCTAACGCGAGGGTGAGAGTTACTATAGCAACGGTTATCATAGTAACGGTGACGGTGACAACGGATAATATGACAAAGGTTACCATAGCAACCTAAGATCACATCCAAATTAATAGTGTGCCCAGCGAAGTGGGAAGGAATAAGCTAGTTACTTTTAAGGCCTGGTACTGGTATGTGCAAGCTATCCATAATAAATAAGTCTTGTATTAGAACAGTCGTTTAGTTAGGTTAGGTTAGGTTTAATAAGTTTTAGTTTTGAATTAACAAGGTCACTCACCTCAGTGCCACATCACAGTATTCATTTAAAATAACTAGATTTTTAATTAACGAAAGAACATTTCTAAAAAAAAATTTAGAAAATAATATTTATATTATTTTGTATTTAAGTTGGAGACACATACACAGTGACGCACCAAATAATTAATAAAATATATTATAAGCTATGATTGTTTGTCAAGGTGTATTGTAAATTATCGTTGTTACTTTAAAAGGTATTAAAATTGTCTAACCCTTTGAAACTGAGGTATGAAATTAAATAATATCTTGAGATTTATTATATTTAAACCATATATAATGTGTTTAATAATGTAGGTATATTATAATCATTAATAAATGACTTCTTGTAGGTTAACAAAACCATTTTATAAGGATATTAGATATCTATAGCTCCCTCGTTAGTTAAAGAGAAATGCGAATCTCTACGAATATACACGTGTTACAAAATTATGATAATTATATGTGTACAGTAAATTGTTAAATTGTAATAATTTTTTTCTCTTTTTATTCTATATTATAAGAAAAGGACAGACTATTAAAGTATCTATCTACTGTCAGAATCTCTACTGAATGCTGTTTATTTTTTTTGTATTTGTTATTAAACATATCTTTTATTGTATGTATGTATTAGAGTAACATTATATTAATGTATGAGTTCTTTGTAATGTACTTTTGATAAGACTTTAAAAACTAAGAACATTAAAACTCATCTTCATTAGCAATAAAAGAATTTCTGACACGTTTTTCTGATATATTATTGATCCCGGTCAGTGCGGGTTAAGGTTTCTAATTCTGTTTTAATTTTTAACTTGTATACTAACAGACATCTTGGAATCCAATAGTGCGCCAAAATCGATAATGAAATATGCCCATAACAAGAGGAATCATTATGCTACTTCCATTATATTTGTAATGTTGAATGTCACATAATTCAACTATAAATGTACATAATTAAAACAAATCAATTATTTTATCGATAACACAATTGAATAAGCAAGGTATATATTTCGTATACGCTTGTACTGAAACGTAATATTTTATTTCAGTGTGTGGGTGTTCGTTTATACACTGATCTGTGTTAGTGTGCAAATTAAGAGTCGATAAAATGTATGAATGTAGGTTTTACTTTAAGGGGGTTTCAGGCTGCGATAGCCGTTTTTTTATTTTTATGTTTTAAATTAATATCCATAGACATTCGTCCATGCCTTTCATTGTAATTTTAAAACAATATTCTCATGATTTTTATTATGATGGTGACTTCGCAGGAAATTGTACACTTACACAAGTTATCGAAAACTGTTATATAGTCTTAAGGGGGTATTCTAGTCTAGAAATTTGAAAAAAATCTAAAATTTTTTTTTTTCAAAACTCGATAGTTTAAGTATTCAAAAATATCTCCCTAAAAGGATTTTTCAAAATTCGAATTATTTTCGAAGTTACAACTCTTTTAGTGGCGCGACAGCGAGACTGGTTTGAGCGGGGACGACTGTAACAATAGGCAAGTGCACGCTCGGGCTACCTGAGTATGACTAACTCTCCCTTTTTCTTAGAAATGATATTTCCCATTATAGTACATTTAGCCCATTTCTAAAAATATCTTTATTTAATTTGCTTTTAGTTTGAGTTAGTTTCATGTTAACCTCGAAGCTGTTAAGACGTACGAAAAAGTGAAAAATTCTTTGTGAACTCTTTTAATTTAAATTTCAAGTGAGTATTTTGTTAGTGTTTTTAATATGGATCGAAAAAGTAGGAGAAACAGCAAATATCGTCCAGACAGATCAAGAAAACGGAGGTTTACTGGAAATCAACATATTCTGGAAGAAGATTTATGCTCGTTATGAGGAGAGAACTGCTGAAAACAGTCAATATGAAGTAGAGGAAGGTCCATTGTATGAAGCTGGGATAGCAGATTAACAGAACGTAAGTTATATGTACTATTCTATCAGTTATGCTGCCAGAAACTATAACGTAAAACTTTAAACGTGTTTTTCTCGAAACTACTTCTTTCAATACGGTGGGCATGATATCTCAAGTTCTAATGAATTGATTTGCTTGAAGTTTATCATGAATATTCTTTAAATATATCACTATCGCATGAAGCTCGATAAACTGGAAATTTCAATTTTTTAATATGTGTAAACAATTCGAGAAAGCTTAAAAATTAGTGAAAAATCGACCTCAATTTTTGAGAAGCCGCCATTTTATGAAAAAATAAATTTTTCCCTTTTTTTCTGCTTCATGCGATAATGACATTCATATTAATTAAGAATTTGTCATCGTTTTTTTTTTCAGATGACCACAAGGGTAGAAATCGTGACCACGAGGACACTGCCTTTTGTTTTCCCCCTCCACTTCAAGGACGCATAATTCCATGAAAATTATTATTATTTTTTTTAAATTTATTTTGTGTGCTCTTAATATATAAATAAATAAATGATAAAAAAATGCATAGTAAAAATATCAATAGCTTTTTTTTTATTCACCGTCAAAAAATGCTCGAAATTCGGGCCTCTAGAGTAGAATACCCCCTTAAGTGATTCTATTAGTTTAGTATAAGTAAATATGATACATGAATAAAGATGTAAGTCAATAAGACCTCTCCAGGTTATTTTATGCAGATGTTCACTATATCTGGTTAAGGTACCTGAGGTAAGCTGCAGCAGAGCGCGACGGTCCACGCAGCGTACAGCATCTGTTTGATTCTTCTCCTGGCAACCGATTGCTTCAGCGGATATAGAACAGCAAGAAACCTGCAATAAAATTCATCTTAAGTAATATATTACTACTAATTACCTTAAAGCCTTACTCACGATTTATTTGTCTAATGGGTATTTTTAAATAATCACAGAATATAACATCTGCAGGGCTCGAATCTGCGACCTCTGTGTATCCCTATCGCTATGGAAACCGAGGGATCGTATCGTTACTCGGCTTGATAGAATTAGCGTTTTATATATTATAATCATTTTTATGAGACGTGGTCTTCTACTAGGTGTCGCTCGGTAATACTTATAATGTTTTATAGTTGCAGCAAAATAACATTAAGAATAACAAATTTAACAAGATTAATTAATTTATATCTTACCAGATACAATTTTGAAAAATAAAGTACATATTAAAATTCAATAAAAAAATATACTTATGAAGTACGATGACACAACAAAGCGGCTTTTTCGTTAAGTTTTTTCAACTTTTACACAAAATATATTGTAATTGTAAAAAAAAACTCCTTGAATATATGACAACATATTTAACAATACTTCGCTCTTCACGAATTGAAGTCCACTTAAGAATAAACAAAATGTAATATATAGATCTTTTTTTAACTCAAATCAAATCCCGATTTTCTGCAAGTTCGCGCCAAAACCAAAAAAAGATGCCTAAAAAACAAAGGTCCAAAGCAAACAGCCGATACAAGTAATACAGCCATGTGTTTACATAAATACAGATCATAACATAATAAATACTAAAACATAAATGTAAAGGAGAATATCAATAGCAGGCTTTATTAGTGTGTTTTGTACAGAAATACCCTGCATTCGGAGATATCTGTAGATATATCACTAAAGATAAATAAAGTTGTAAGGTAATCTGAACTTTGTTTGTTTATCAGCTGCTGCCAGCTATTCCATCAGCCACCTCGGATCAAAATCAGAAGCTACCAATAATCACTTAAAATTTTGTAAAATATATAAATCTATTTTTTTTAGTTTTATTGTAATCCAGTCCCTCATTGTTCCGGAATATATGAAGAGGTAACCCCCCCTCACAAATTTCATCAAAAACTATTTTATTTTAATAATCATTTCTCAGTTTCGAGGAATATATAAAAAGTAGTCAAATGGCACAATAGTTTCGAACTTTTGCCTGAGTAAGGAAAAAATAAAAACCTACACATATAATAAACATATATATATATATATATATGTACATATATAGATTTCCGATATGTGATTAAACTTATTAAAACTTATAAAATAAATCATTATTTCTTCAAAGTTATTTGAAATTTTGTGTGCGCAATGATTATTAGCTTTAAATATACGAGTATTAGCACACAACTTAATAATTCAATTCTGAAAATAAACAAAGCATTATAATAATTAGCGACTAATCCAAACGAATTTTCACGAAATAATTAGTATATTATTTATAAAAATATATAATATCTATGTGAAGTACTTAAAACAGATACAAAAACACCTGAGCAATACATTTACTTACATTTACTGACCAATACATTTTGAAATTTTGTCCCGAGTGAATTGACTTCATTTTTGTCATTTTAGAAACTTAAATTCCGTACAGTTTCATGCCGGTTCTTACCTACCGCTCTGATCTGGACCTAGATTCTGATTTCTCATGTATAATAACATCTGTACCAATAACATTTTTTCTCAATAATTGCAAATTTAATTGTACTTTATCTTTACATTAAGACAACCGGAATATGGTTGTCTTTTTGGTTATCTTGTAACTTATCAAGTATTTTATAATTATTATAAACGAGCAATCCTATTTACTTTGTGATTTTGTAATATTTAGAGAGCTGATCTGAAAAATATTAACATAAAAATATCTTATATCAACGAAAGATAATAAATCTGAAACACTTATACGACTTATGAACTAATTATTTAATCCTCAAATAATTGTTTGTTTTTGATATTCAGATGACAACTGTTAAAATATATATACTTTTTCTGCATAAATGTATTTTAAAATTAAATAAAATTACGACTGCTATCGAATATGTTACTATAAATTGAAATAAAACTCATAGCCAAGTTAAAAAAGCAAATATTAAAAAAAAATGTTTTTTATATAATTTACCTAAAACTGATACATATAGACACAGAGACCACAGTGACCTGTCAATAGAGATGCAGACCAGCACATTGGAGCTCAGGTACAACCCGAAGGCCCTCATCACCAGCAGCATCTTACACAGCGAGTTGCCCGCCAGCCAGGCGTTCGTGTATTTCCAACCGATCTGAAACACACAACATAAGGTTTACAAAAGGCTTTTCTTTAGAAGTAATTAATTGAAATTTACGTATATTTCACTAGATTATTCCGTCCCGCTTAGCTGGGCACACTATTAATTTGGATGCGAACTTAGGTTACTATGGTAACCTTTGTCATATTATCCGTTGTCATCGTAACCGTTGCTACAGTAACTCTCACCCCCGCGTTAAGTGTATAACTCCTACTTGTTTAAAACTTGACAAAAATGCAAAAAGTTAAAATCCGGTGGGATAGACATTCCGTATAAGCCGTTCTTAGTGGACGTCTACATCACAAAAGAAGTAACTTTATAAAATTTTAAGTTAATCGGACAGATATTTTTGGAGATTTCGTTATGAGTCAGTGAGTGTTAAATCGCTTATATATATATATATATATATATATATATATATATATATATATAGATATATATAGATAATACAACTACAAAACTTAACATACATATAATAAATACGATCAAAGTAGTCTTAATAATAGAATCCCATCCACTCCCTTTGGAAACGAAAACTCGCAAAAAAATTTTTCACTTCTAATACAGCTTTTATTTATTGAAAATATTCAATTTTACTTTGAGTAGCAACGTTATAACTGAAGTTAAGAGAATAACAGTGCGAAGCTAATATAAATACTATTTATAAGCCTAAAAATCGTCTTTTAGCATTTTAATTCTATTATTTTTATCAATTACAATATTTATATTGCTGCCAAATTAAAGTTGACTACAAAATATATTAGTAATTCCGTTAACAAAGTCATATAAGAATGTACGATAATTAGGTTTATATCGTGTAAGTTAAGATAGCTTTGAAGTTAGTAAAGTTCTCAATATAAAATAAAAAGTTTTTAATTAAAAATAACTATCAAAGAATTATTATTATAGAAATATTAATAAATGAAAATTGTATTTAAAATGTCATGTAGTTAGTAAAAATCTATGCAATATAATGATTTAAAAATAAAGGTTTCATATAATTAAGATATATAATTATAATCCTAATGTTTGAATCACAATGGAAGTTCATTACATTTGATTGTATTGTGTTTATAACTTTGTTAGTGGTGATAGGTTGAGGGACGTCAAAACTATCTCTGGGGGACTGAAACGAAAATAACGGGTAATTGTTAGATGTAGATTAAAAATACTATATGAGCTTTGGACAGAATATCATATTTTTGTTCAGATATAGTTTAGAATATAAAACAACAAACAAAATGAAAATCGTATATACTCGTAGTACACTTGATGAGTTACGGTAACAACTCCGTGCTACAAAATAGAAATTTCTAGGTTATATTAATTACACATCAAAAAAGCGGTAAAAATGGACCAACATCATTAAATATGTTGCTCCATGTGTACTTAAAAATTTGTACCTCAACAAACAACTGTTTATAACTCAACTAAACAAAGAATAGTTTTCATTAAATATAACAACTCAACCAGTGAGAACTTTCACAATGCAAAGTTAGTATAATTTAAATGAAGTTTAAATAAAAAAAATACTTTCAAATACAGTATTTAGTAACTTAAATAATGGCTTTAAAATGTTTAAGTAATAGAAGCGAATGTAACTTGTATACTTTCGGTCGAACTTAGTGGATACTCTTTACTATGTGATACATCAGAACGACTAATATAATTTAATCATCATAATACTGATTTTGTAAGCCGGTTTTTCACAAACAAACAAACACGATGGACGTCTAGATAGATAACAATCGGTACAACCTAATTGTCAAGTTTATAAGGTTTTAGAAGAACAATAGAGTGCAGCTCAAACATAAGCCAACGTGTGAATGTATCCTAAGCTTTTTGATTTTTGCCCAAAAAATATAATCGGCCAACACCCAAACCTTATACATTTATTGTAATTAATTAATATAGTTTAACTAGTTTTCTTCCGCGTTCCACTCGATTATGGAACGAACTTCCTTCGGCGGTATTTCCAGATCGGTACGACATGGGTACTTTAAAAAAAACCGTTTACTCCCACCTCCAACGCCGGCAACTCTCTTGTGAATCCTCGGTTGCAAGAGTTCATGGGCGGCAGTGATCACATATCATCTGTGACCCACCAGCTCGTTTGTTTGCTCGTTTGTCTTACATAAATAAAAAAAAGGTGGATCTCATATTGCAGCTTCAATATGTTTGGGTTATTAATCAAAAGGCGATTGAAACTTGGAAAACTTATTACGACAAATCCTCTCTTGAATTAAGGGTATAATATAATTAGGGTAAAACCCGGGAGGGAAACATAAGAGAAATGCTCTAACTCTTTTTCTTATTCTCTTTCTATCTCTCTCTCTCTGTGTACGTTTGTGCGTTTATACGTAAAACTACCAGTTTCATTTAAATGTATGTAGACCTTTAAAGTAGACTATTTTTGAAGATTACAATATAATTCATAAGCCTAAATAATAACTTCAAATCTTAATTAAATCCCATCCCAGACGAGGTCCCAGAGCTTAAGCTGTACAAAGTATTTTTATATATTTGTATATAACATGAAAAGTTAACGCCATAGGCATTCTCTACCAGCTAGCTACGTATAAACTGAATAAATATAGGTACAAAAAAAAATAACTCAAGGTTACAAAAATAAAATAAAAGCTATAATATTGTTACTCAAGATGAGAAGATAAGAAAATTTTAATATAAAGATGTGAAAACACAGAATAACGTAAAAATAACATCTGAGAAGCAAAGTTTAACTCATTTCAACATTTTACATGGTTTTATCGCTATATGAAAGAAAATTTTTCTTAAAACCTCTTTATTATTTTAACCTGTCTAACAATTATTTATATAAAACCTAAAATAACGGTAAAGATAAAATAAAGATAAATATAAACTGTAGCGTAGGCGAGACACCTCAGCGCCCAACGACCTACTAACAACACGACCTCATACTAAAATACAATTTATAGTTTATATTAGTACATCCAACTTGTCATTAATTTACATTCATTACAATTATTGGTTGAAATTGTAATAAATTTTTATACATAATGTTATATACTTGTTACATTTACAATAATAATAAAAATGCGATATTTGTTTCATGTTTTCTTAATAATGTAATTACAGCTTCCAAAGCTTCCTTCAACGTCCAAACGTCGATTATTAATGTAATTTCGTGATTTACTTTTAAAAGAAAAGCTCCATACACATATATATATATATATATATATATATATATATATCATTATTAAAATATAACTTTCAAAATCACGTTACAAATTGTAAACATTTTATGTTGGAGCTTATCCGTGAGGTGACCTACTGATGGGGTAACGGCCCTCAACTAGTTTGAATAGTTTTTTTACAGAATAGGTAATACAAGAAAAATCATTTATATACGACCTAACTTTTACCCGCGGCTTCGCTAGCATTTGAGTCATTAAATAAGTTTTAGAGATCATTGCGATAGAAATTAATCAATACGATAACTATATGTTACCGCTTGGCTGGGATTGACAATTATTAAAAATTACTACACACAATGAAGTTTCAAAAACTTGTAATATGCTTTATTGATTACAACATACATACACATATAACCACTATAGCCAATTGAAATAGATATTGACGTGGGGATGCTACATAGCGTTGAAGTAGCTAGATTTTGAGATTTATTGACAAACGATCTTTTTATCTTTCTAAGATTTTTTAAAGATTATTATAAGATTCTTTAAGAGTTAAAATATGTATATATATAATATATATATATAAAGTATCCTTAGGGATTCTGAATTTTTATTTCTGGTAAGTCGCTCATCGGTCGGGTGAGCATTTTTCCATAATTATTTAAAAAAAAGTCATATTACGCTACTCATTACTTAACTACTGTATTGCGAGATTAAGAAACTGAAGACATATTTGAATTTTTCTAATGTATGTTTGATAATATATATATGTATAATATAATGTTTTTGGTACATTCTAAATGTTATCAAAACAATGTTCACATTACTGTTACGTTTTCTAAGGAAAAAGTTTACAACAAACTTCTAAAACTCCTTAACAAAATGTGGGTAACAGCATTCTAATTAGTAGCCAACGCAAACAGTATGTTACTTAGTGATAGAATCTAACATTTGATATATCAAATTCAGTTTTTGTTTAATTTGTGAATAACATAAACCAATATGTAACTATTACTAATAAAATAACACATTTAGAAGCATCACCTCAAGTGGAATCACAACACAAGTGACACAGACATCGGCGACGGCGAGGTGCCTCATCAGCAGGTCCACCCTGGAGCGTCGCCGGCTACTCCGTGCGAGCGCCGCCAGCACCGCCAGGTTCCCAGCACCGCCCACCACCAGCAGCACCCAGTACGCGTCAAGCACGATCCCCGGCTGTCTCACGACCTCCTCCCAACTCACATTACGACGACGGTCTTCTGAGTCGAAGTACTCCCAGAACTGATGGTCTATCGCGGATGTTGCATAGCGACTTGTATTGGTTGAGTTTAACATTTTGATTGGTGTCTTAACAACATTCCTCCATCATATTCAGGATCACTGACAAATCTTATTTATTTATTTATTTCATTTTGTTGTTGGTAACATTTATTTATTTATTAAAGTATAAGTTAATATATTTAAAAATGTACACTACACTTGAAAACAAATATTTTCACTCTTTCACAAAAAGACACTACTTAGAAGTGGAATAACATGTTTTACTTTTTTATTTTGCAATATTGTAAGAATATATATTCAGTTTATTTTATTAACTCGATTTATTATCCAACTTTTCCGATTCGTATTCGTAGAGCTTACGACGCGTCCGCTTCGTAGCGGCGGATACCACAACTGACGGTAGACCCGTAGCATGTAGCTTAGCAATGTTTGAAAGAACAAATCACTATAAAAATATTCAGGCTTATGTTATAAGTACTTACATGTGGTAGTTATTAGTTTACATTGTAAGATATATTCGTAATTCATCTCATATACATTAAGCCGTTATAATAAAGAATAAGTTATAATAATACTGTAAAATATGTAACTGTTTTAATTTCAAAACAATTAACGTCGTGAGTTTAAAAGGTATTAAAACTAAAAATTTATTAAAAAAAAAGTTGTTTCTTCTTTTTTTTTGTTCGTTTATTATTTTAATTACTTAAACACAAGAATATATATCCATATATAAATATCTTGTTCTGGGAATAGTGGGTAAACTTTGTACAAACTATTTCTTAACTTACTTACACCCGCGGGAATCTCGCGCCAAGTGCAATATTGTTTGGTAAGTTCCAACTTTACCAGTTACTTTTACACTTATTATTATTTGTTCGAACTATGCAGTGTAAAAGACAAAGATCTTCTGACTTTTTTAAATATATATAAAAAGAAAATATTGACTGATGAAAGTGATGTTTATACAAATTTAGCATTACAAATAACAGTTCCTTATTTTGGCAATAATTATTATTTTGTAGAACTATTAGTAAGACACATTCCACTCTTACATTTTTACATTATACACAAAAATAGCAGACAGCAGTTCTCCGGCCCACTTCAAAATTATTGGTATATTTGACAAAGTTACACAAGTTATTCTGCTGAATGCTACATTATTGGTAAGTCATATTAGTTTGACGTAAAAGTGTAGCATACATTCATACATCTATCCTCACATGTATATAGGTATATAGGATATGGACTTATTTAAATTATTTCAAACTTTTATTTATATAAAACAAAAATAATGCAAATTATTTACATGAAAGCCAATTTATGAAATCATCAAACGAACGAATCATCCCTTGTTAAAAGATACAAATACGAATTTATAATGAAAAATACTTATGATTGTTCCTTTCAATTTACATTACCCGGAGGGCCGAACCAGAAAGAAAAATATATTACACAAATAATGTTTTTAACAATAAATATTGTTTATTATAAATGTTTACGCTGCACATAGATGTAAACATTCATAAGAATAACAAGGTCGAATATGTACTCAAATATTTGAAACCCGAACGAATTCTGGTACAATTCACAGCCGGTCAACATACAGTAAAATACACAAAAATTTCAGGCTTTAATCACAATAGCTACAGAACGAATTTATTTTTTAAATTCAAATTCAAAACATCTTTATTCAATAAAGCATTTTTCACATTAAAAAGGTTGTACAATGCTGTTGCGAAGAGACTCCCAGAAACTCAGCAGTTGCTTTTTTTAAAAGAAATTTAACAATCTTAGATGATGTACATTATAATATCAATCCTGCAAATGAGGCAGGTTGAAACTTATGGTGGTATTGCTTTATTATCTAATTCAAGAACTTCAATGTTTTTCACTGTCAGTATTCATATAGATATGAGTTACAAACACAATAAAAATAAATATATATGAATTCCTATAAAATTTAAGTGATGATAGGTGGTTTATGATTTCAGACTGAGAGAAAAACGAAGTCGTTTTCTGGAAGATTGTAATGAAACAAAACTACAAGATGAAATGTGTTCTGATGTCAACGTATCTCGTTCACTGCGAATGTTTAATTCATTTTCATGAATATTCCGTAAGTAATCGTAAATGTAATCGCATAACACAGTAAATTTTATCAAAATCTATACAGTTGTTTTGTTAATTATAGTCAAAATCTATTTTATTGGACAGATTTTATATCTTGACCTTCTGAAACTCCTAATCATTATTGACTATACTCTTATAAGACATTTTTATATATATAATAGGAATCTGATTTTATATATAACCCTCACTAAGAAATAAACGCCGATATTTGAGATATTTTTATTGTATCTATCTGTCGGCTCCAGAGATTATTACTTTTAAACAAACAGCCCTTTATCTCTACATAGTTATATATGTACGAGGGCCAAACTGAAAGTTTTTAGAACTGGCCACTTAAAAGCATTATATTAAAAAAAATAGTTTAAATTTTGAAAATAGAACTCTTTACCAATATTATTGAATGTACATTTCATTCATTTGTCATTTGTTTTACGATTTGGCGGCAAATTGAAAATTGTCTGTGCACGTCAGAATGAATTTAAGCCGAGAAAATTTTCGTGCAATGATTTTTTATGACTTTCGATGTCATTTAAGTCAACAAGAAAGTTATGATAGACTTCGTTTGGCTTTTCACGATGAAGCCCCATCTCGTGCCACAGTTTACAACTGGTTTAATGAATTCAAACGTAGTCGAACTAATCTCACCGATGATTTGCGTGAGGGACGGCCTTCTACAGCGACGACTGAAGATAACATCAGTGTTGTGCGACGTATGATAGAGACTGACAAAAGAGTGACCTATCAGCAGGTTCGGACAAGTCTAGGCATAGGTATGAGTCAAGTGCACAAAATCCTCCATGAACATTTAGCGGTCAGGAAGCTTTGTGCCCACTGGAGACCGCATAATTTGACCGAGGCTCAAAAACTCCGCCGTGTTGGTTGGTGTCGAGAAATGATCCAAAAATTTAACGGAGGTGACTCAAATGCTGTGTTCGCCATACTAACGGGTGACGAAAGCTGGATTTACTGTTATGATCCGGAAACCAAAAGACAGTCTGCTCAGTGGGTGTTTCCTTTCGAAGAGTTGCCAACTAAAGTGAAGAGAGGTCGAAGTGTTGGAAAAAAGATGGTGGCCTCGTTCTTCGGAAAGACAGGTCATTACGCGACAGTAGTCTTAGAGGATCAGAAAACGGTTAATGCAGAGTGGTATACTAACAAATGTTTACCACTTGTCTTGGAAAAAGTTCGAGAGAAACGACCTCGCAGCAGAATCCTCCTTCATCACGACAATGCCTCGTCGCACACCGCCAGGCAAACGATCGACTATTTGGTGACCTCAGACGTGGAATTACTGGGTCACCCGTTATATAAAATATATAGTGAAGTATTCAAACACATTTGATAAAGCTAGCAGTGAAGCAAACGATTCCATTTTGATAAATCGAATTTTATATTATGCACTTATTCTATATGAACAGTAAATAAGAAAATTTTAAACTTGCTATATCTGATACACCAATGTTAACTATAAGACAGTATGCTTAGAACCTCAACTCTAATTATTATAGTTTTATTAGCTTCAATTAATAAACAAATATCTGAATTAATGACGTAAGTTAAAGTAAGGAGCGCGTACAGAAAGAGACAACAGAGACAGCATAAAAATTTACGATATGAAAATTATTTAAAAAAAGAAAAACGTAGTAAGAATACTAATACTAAAGATTTAGAAACAAGAACTCCGGAGTCGAACGATGTTCTATTATAACATCAGTATTGTAATGTAACATTTATTTTAAATTCTACTCTCTCATTGCATGTATCAGGAACGTTAAAAAACAATAGTTGAAGGATGTTTATAACATTACAATAACATTACTTCGTTCCGACCCACAACACTAGATGTCTTTACTTTGTATAAGTATCTAAAACGCAATTGAAGTTGCTTTCTACTTACTGTGATGAAGTATTTATAAACTTCACCGAGACTCGTAACTTACACATTAATTATAACTTTAATTACTTTGAATCGGATTATTCTAAGATCCACAGCAACTATTTATATCAGATTTTAATTAAAATAAAACTATGTATTATAAATATATATATATACCCCCGGTCTATTAAAATTTAATCTAATATCGAATAATACTAATACCTGGAGATAGCAATTCCGTCTTGAAATAAAGACAAACAAAATAATATTATTTAATAATTAAATATACTTTATCCACCTCTCTTTAACCAAAATAAATAAAGAACCAAAGGGATGTTATCCAATTGTTTATCAGGGAATCAATTATCCGTGTATCGTGAAATTAATGTTTCTGTCCTTTTTTAATAAAAGTTTATTTGTAACTGTATCATTTATTGAGTGAAGCGAGCGAAGCACTCTACTGGAGACTTTTTCACATTCTTTGTCACAAATAGGCTCGAAAACTACTAGACGGAAAATTATGAAATATTGCAATCAAAAAGACTCAAGAAATTTTTTTTTTTTTGAAAGATACACGTTCCAACAGGAATGTAATCAAGCATTTAACTAGATGGTATAAAAAAAATTAAAAAAAGTCAATTTGATATGAAATCTGTTAAAAATCATTGTAGACTTATAATTACGTTATTAAGCAGAGCAAGATAAACGGAAATATAAAAGATTTTTCCCTTTTATGTTACATTTAAAATACTCTATCGGTAATAACAGGTAAATGTAATAGTTAGTAAATTATTAAAATAGCCGCAGACAGACAAATTCATTATGTCAAGTTTAACGTAACAAGGTTTATCAACTGGTTGGTGACCGACTAATTGTATTATAGTATTTTGTTTGTGCTGATATTGATTATATTATTATTATACATCAAATTTATTATTTGTATCTTATTTTAAAATCTTATCATTATGTACTACTGGACAGACGATGACCAGTTTATCAATAAATTTTATTTGTTCCGTGATCAGACCCAAGAGTGAAAGTATTAAACATGTATTAGAGATGACAAGAAAATAATAAATCCAAAGTGACTTATATTAAGTGAATATATATATATAACTAGCTGATTCCCGCCCGCTTCGCTGGACATACTATTAATTTGGATGTGAACTTAGGTTGCCATGGTAACCGTTGTCATAGTATCCGTTGTCATCGTAAAATTTAAAACTTGGAGAAATGCAAAAAGTTGAAATCCGTTGGGATATGAATTCCGTAAAATATGTTCTTAGTGAACGTCGACGTCACAAAAGAAGTAAGTGTAAAATTTTTAATTAATCGTACAGATGGTTTCGGAGATTTCGTGATGAGTCAGTGAGTGGTAAATCGCTTATATATATAAAAATATTTTGAAGGCAAAATAAAACTGTTGATAGTATAACTTAGCCGGTAGCGATAGTTATTATTAACAATAAATGAATATTTACTTTTTCTTTTTGTATATTGTAATTATATATTATTATGATAATAATTTTTATTAAGATTTAATATGAATTTATTATATTTAAATATATAATAGCGGTCAGTTCAGTTATAGTGTTGATTATATCGAATTCCGAATTGGATCAGTATTAAGTAGTTTTGGCCTAAATTACCAAACGGATAACTCCTTTTTGTTATCAAAGCTTTCTAAAAGTGATACTATGTAAAATACTAAAAGTTACTTCACAATCGAGGCAGAGGATAAGGCAGATAACTGTAGATTAAATATCATATAGAAACAATCAGAGGATTGTTGACAACTCCGATAACTGTGAAAAATCTAAATATGTGACTGTAATTTGCAGGTACTAAATGTCATTGATAGTCCAATCCTCTGGTAAGACAGCAAGGAATGGTGTAAAAAAAATCTTACACTCATTTCACATTACCTAAAAGATAATTCGAGACTGCCTGAGTTAAATCCTTGATAAGATCGTCCAGAGGGGTGTAATATTGATTATTTGATATTTCTTCTAACAACTTACATTTGCAACGACTTAAAAATAACAATTACCTAGCAAGAAAATACAATTTTAGAACCCAAAAATGTTTTTATTTTGAAATAACAACTCAAGTTTTTAGTTTAGGAACATTTTACAAGAAGTTTATAAATATCAAAACTTATATAAATAGTCAATTCTTCACGGATCAATTATACATATTATAAATTTTATACATTTAGTATGATAGGCTGTTGTCACTATATTATACAATACAATATGAAAACTAAATCTAAATGATAAGTCCATCATAAAGAGCCCTAAACAACTGAAACTAAAATATAGTTTGAATACAAATAAATAATTCAAATTCTAGAAAGAAATATTTAGAATATTGTAATTTTTGTAACATCCTGTGATACAATGAATTAAAAAAGAAATCAAGTAACAATTGTGAACCGAATGTGAGAGCAAGGTTTTAAGATTTACTGTAAATAAATAGTAATAGGATTGAAGCACATCTTTGAGAAATAACAAAAGTTATACCCGCAGTGTTTCTATCACCAATTGTTATCAGGGTTGTGACAAATACAATACCGAGCTTTGTACTTGTACTTGTATTATACAAAGACATTTAATTTAATACGACTAAAAGTTATTTGATTGAACCAGTTACGGCAGACGGTTAGACCAACTTGACCAGTTGGTCAATTCATTATAAATAATTAAAAACAGCGTTCCCTTATCACTAACTTTAAAATAAAAGTCCAGAATCGTTCTGCTAGTGTTTTACTTGATTAGATTACTAATATGCCCTTAAAATTATGATTTAGCTTTAAAAATATTTAGATACTAGATGTAATCTTTGAGTTTTTTCACAAGCATTTAAAGAATGTATAAAAAGAAATGTTCTTTTTGTAAACGACATTTTTTGGTTCTTTAAGCGCCTCTTAGTATAATAGGTATTAAGTATACTTATAAAAATTAAACGTCGTAAAATTATTATATTTTTAATGTTCAAAGTTTGGATCCTTTAAGCGTGTGTCACAGTGAGAGCATCATACCATAGTTCCTTGGTGTAGTTTATCTGGTACTGGTACCATTGCCCTCGTTAGGTATGTTTTTGGCACACTTTACTTGGACATCATTATTGCATTCTCTGAAGAATGATAAATTTGTCTATTTAAATCACGCTATTACATACATAGTAATACATTTTTTATGAAACCTCTGTAATTATAATATTTATTAACATTTATTGTGTGATCTGTCTGCTATTTTTATTATTAATAATTACTTCTTCGATCATCATTTCTATTCTACGCGAGCGAGAATACTATTAACAAAATTATTGCATATACTTAATACTTATATACTTATACTTAATATTATTCAAAATCTACTTAAAACTTGTATTGATTATCTATTTTATTGAACTTATATTCTTGATAAATTCCTCACCCTATAGTTTTCCAACATTGCTTAGTAAAGAATTTCAATAATCTATCGATAAAGACTTAACAAGCTTGAAGTGTTCTTCTGAAGTTCTTGGAGCCTGAGAATCATATTTATAGGAAGGGCCGCCCTTTAACTATTAGAGGCCTTGGGGACATTGGGACAGTGGGACCCATATGGGTATTTTCTTCTTAATAATAAGTACAATTATTCAACCGTCATTTTTATTTATTTTCTCACAAAAAAATCTTTTTGGTAGATTTTATAGTAAATTGGTCACCAATTCGGGTTTTTGACTCTAATGGCTCTAATGGCACAGACAAACACGTAACCGATTAAACAAGTTCCTATCCCTATGTCCAGTACTCTTAGAATAGATAGAAAGACATATTTGAATTAATAATAGTAGTAAGACAAAAATAATTTTATTTTAGGAGTATCTTCATAATTATACTGGCATTAGCTAAATATTATAATTTTAACAAACATTACGGCTTATTAGATCGTACCCCTGGTATGGTATGTTATAGTATCAGACATTTAACTAGATAACTATTAATTTGAAAGTTGATTAAAGAACTACCGACCAGAACGTTATTATGTATTATTATAATGAAGAAGAGTTGGAAAATTACTTATTATTAATTGTGTAAATTAACACTAAATTCGACTGCCTTAAAGATACCTCTTACAACTTTTAAAATTTTATAATGTTTTTCTCTTTTGGTAATTGTTATTACGCATTTTTTTGTAAATCTGTTCCATTTTTACTATTTATCTTCTTCTTTACTCATTCTTACTTTACAGAACAAGTTAGACAGGATTCGGAACAGAACAAACACAAATAAATATTATGGCAACAATCACAAGCACTTCTTACTTTCCTTATCGCAATACAAACTTAGAGAAACAGGGGGATATGTCTCCCGGTGTATCCCGGAAATTATCAAGAAATCCTGGGGTCAGTAAGTTCAAACCTTCCCAAATACCTGGATAACATGGAAATCTTCTTAAAACTTTTCCAAATACTAAGATAAATAGTTACTTTATATTGTTGATTTCAATGTCATTAGAAGTTACCATTCACTTCGTCTTTTTTGGTAAAAAATTAAATATTCAGAAATGATTTTTTTTTTATAATTATAAAATAAATAAACAGATACATGGCAATAGGCGTTCATATTACTTTTAATAATATATTTTAATAGTCTAATCTCTTCTAAGAAGTCTAGTTTACTTTGGTCCGTTCTCTGTTACAGTTAATATCTTAGTAACAAAAAGAAACTTTTATAAACTTTGTAAATTTTTTTTGTAAGTTTTTTAAATGAACTTGTACTTTGTATTCTGATTGTATAATGGAAACAGGCGAAAATTAATTAATTTTATTAAGTCTATTGATTTAAAAAGACTTTAAAAAATTTATAATTATGATAACTAGGATCCGCCGCCGTGCGCTGCCGGAGTTGAGCTGAGCCTCCCCAGGTTTTTGACCATCATTTCTGATCGAAATGAGATATTTTAAAACATGTCCATTCCTAAACTCTACAGCTCTGCCAATTTCCATTCAAATCGGTCCAGTAGTTTTTATGTGATGTTGCTTCAAAAAGAAGTTTTCGAAACGCTTACGCTCAACTCAACAATTTCTTTATCATGTTAAAGATATATGAGACATATTTAAAACATAGAACACGAAATTATATTTTCGATATATTATTATGAGTATAATTTGATAATACAGTTGTAGTAATAATTGGAACAATTAACATTAGAGTTCAGAAAAGTCTTCAGACTAGGTTCTGAAGAAACTTAGGATCTTAGAAGTTTTCTGATGTATTAGTAAAGGTAGAGTGGAGGTTATAAAAGTTTTACTTAAAAGTTTTCTACAAATAACTTCACGACCCTCTTTAAGTTAAATACGAGTAAAAGAATCCCAGATCAAAGCCGAGGTTTTAATATGTGTGCGCAGTACTTTGCTTTTATTACACGAAATTCGTTTTCGAAAATATCGTGACGTGGGTGCCATTGAATTAATGTATAAAATACAAGATTTTATAACAATAAAAGCTGAAAATAAACATCAATATTTTGACTTCCTGAGTAATATTTTACTTATTAATATATATATATATATATTTTGTTAGTCGAAGAATTTCGATCTTTTTTTTAACACTAAACCTACCGAGAATTCTTGTGTACCGGTTCCTACCGCACGCCGTCAAATTGACCGGTAATTAAAAATTATTTTATTATATAAAGCAGGTAATAATGGAAATAACTAAAATTAAAGAGTGAAGAAAATATTATATGCATATTGTAAGATTTGTCATGCAGTTTGATAACGATATTATAACGTTTAAGAATATGTAAGTTTTACAAAAGTTTAAGAACGGTCAATTTGACCGGTACTTGGTAGGTTTAGTGTTAATATCACTGCGCTGGTGATGAATAAAAGGTTGATAATAAAAGATTTTAGTTTGTTTAAAAGAATGTCGTTGATCTGAGTGAGGGACTCGTTAAATAAAACTATTTAAGAAATATTTTTTATTATTTAATCAATTTGCAGTAAAATGTCACAATTCTTTCATAAATTTCCACAACAGACAGGATTTTACATTATGTAGAAAATGTTTTCAAATACACATCATTCATAAATCTTTAAAAATATTTACTTAAACACTCTAAAATATAAGTTTTAAATATAAATACAGGTGATACAAGCAAAGCACGTATATAAATAATATATTACATTGACACAGTTACACTTATAAAGCTATTGATTATTATATAAACCCTGTTATTCACTTTGAACCAGTTATATAACCACTGTAATTTATATAACTTTCTGAGTGTTAAGCTCACACGGCGGTAGTCCTCGCGCGGTAGTACTCGCCAAGCACGCGACTCCGCTCGCGGCTGGCGCACTGCAGCCGTGCGGGCGGCTGTCAGGCGGAGGAGCGCCCGCGCGGCTTAAACATATCTACGTCTGGGAACGGCTCTGCGAAGCGCACGCCCAGCCGCGGCTTCACGCGTCCCTTCTGCTTTAGTCACTTTTACTTTAGGTTCTCAGATAATTCGGTTTCGTTAGTTTAAAAAGTACTTTTATCATGTATTTATTTCTTACATTCTCTTGTAATAGGAAATATAAAAAAATATCTTTAATTTATCTACTTTTTTAGTATTCGTATTTATATTTTAATGGTGTATTTGCAGAGACTGAGAATTAAAACATTGAAATTTGTATACGAGATAGAAAATGTGTGAAGATGTGTATGTACGAGTAGATAGAAAATATTGTTCTAAGAGTTGCTCTAAATGTTGTTCTAAATCTGGTTCCAGCAGTAATCTCTAATTTAAATTCAGGTTAATGTTAAATGTTTAACCCTTTTAATGCTATTTCGTAAGCTGGTTATTTTGCAGTCTTTTGAATAAAACTGATTAACCAAGTGTTTTATTAGCTGGAAACATTTTATTTACTTAATGGTTTCAAATATCAGTTGAAATTGTTTAGTTATATAAATAGAGCCTTACCTTAACGGATTTTCCCAAGCAAGTATCTGGAGTTTGATTTCTATTCTTTAAAGAAGTTGATCCTGAGTAACCTGCAATGCAGGAAATCGTACAGACTTTTTTATTTGTATCAAAATAATTTCTGTATCGGTGATATATTCTACTTATTGAATGTGAAAATAGCACTAATGATAGCAAAAGTGCGAAGTAGTCATTTGTTGTGGAATTGTCACTTAATGAGGAAAGCCTGTAAAGTGAAGGGTCTTAGGGATAAATCTGATAGTTACAAAAGAAGAAGGCGACTGAAGAAGACATGTATGAAACCCTACAAAAATTACTAAAATGGGTTACGTTAAAGGAGCTTGAAACAGTAGATATATTGCGCTCGAGAATTTATCATATTAAAGTGATCCTAAATTGGGATAAAAGCAAATGAATGATGTCGATGAAAGGTAAAGTCAAAATTATTATTTTACAGCAACCTTCTACAAACATGCCACAAACCTCAGACTATTTAAACACATAGATCTAAGAATAACCAGGGACAGAAACTCAACGAACTTGTTAAGTTAAACCGGGCATATAAGTACTCCTCCGTCACAGTTAATAGAAATTGTCTTAATTATTTAATAAAATAAATTACTTTCCCTTAAAGTTTAATAAAACAAATAAATAAAAAACATTTTTTTATAGTAACAGTTAATGTCAAAATAATTTATTTCCATTAGATTGATCTAATTCTAGTCACTGCTTTTTGCATTAAACATGTCCCATGCGGGATAATCAGTGAAATTTATACGAAAATCAGTCTTAATATAAAACAATATTTTTGTATTGCCTAAGTCAATCAAAAGTTAAAAATAAATCTTATATTAAAAACTCACCTACAGTATCACATGTAGTAGAATTTTGACAACATATCCTCTTGAATATCCTCTGGATGACACCGGTGAGACTCAACGCGTAGGAACCATACACGAGTGGGTTCATGCAGGAGTTGGAGACAGCCATCGCGAATAGAAGATCTTGCACTTGCGGAGACACGCGGGAGGCTGACTCTCGGTCTACCATGTACCTACGAAATACTTTATGATTATGATTACTACTTAATCCTTGACAATAATGTAGATAACGATAATTGCAATAGTCCTCTTAACTAATTTTGAATTCATAATAGCTGTTGAGTTAATTTCTATTAGAATTTCAGATTTCAGTAAGAAAAAATATTAAAATAATCTGTAATCAACTTTATATAATTAATCTGAACGAATATATATTTTTGTTGTTAGAATGAGTACAGAAAATTAGTTATTCAACAATGATATTCCTTACTATTCCTGACATTGCTTTTAAACTTAACCGGATTCATCTAGTCAAGAGTTTCAAAAACAAACACCTTTATGTCGTCACATTAAACTAACTCGAACAGATCAGATTGGAAAGCAATAATTATTAGTTTTAGGTAACAATTGTAACAACATGATGTTACTAAAGTGAGTAGACGAGTACCACATGGCCATGGTAGCGTACGGCAGCCAGCACAGCGCAAACACGGAGACGATGACGACGGTCATCCGCAGCGTGCGTCGCCTCGCGCGCCGCAGCCTGCCGCCGTCAGACCGACGCAGGCGGACGCTGCTTATTGTAGGTGTATAGTGTTCTGCATATTTTCCTATATTCATTTTTCTTTAATACTGAGTATTTTAAACATTCAATCATGTTTAAAAATGTTACAAAATATGAAAGATTTAAATCGAAAAATGGGGATACATCTTAGATTAAAATTACAAATTGGATTTTGTTTATTTGTTTTGGTTAGATAGGGAGAGGAGCGTGAACAGTGAAGGTCAGCGTGTATGCGCATAGTAAAGGAGCACCTTAAACCTACACCTGGGTCGCAAGTCCCAGGCATTGTTTGGGCGCCTCTCCTTGCAACGCGATGGGCCCGGCACCCGCACGGTGAATCCATGGAATGCTAAGAAGCTTCGTCTCATGATTTAAAAAATATTTTTTTTTTCGTTCCTAGAAATAACATTGTTCATAACGAACTGTTATAAAGTGTGTTGGAATTCGTTTGACTGCGAATATATAATAAAAGCTCAGGTACTAATTAATATAATTTAAAGTTATTTTCGTTACATTACAAAGTTTCATAATGAGGCGGGAACTATGTCATAAATGCACAAACAGAAAATTTACCTCCTACGGTTGCATAAAATAATTAAATCTTGTATTAAATATTTTTTTTCACAGTAATATTCAAACATTTCTTGTTTAAATAATACGACGAACGTTAATGTAATCAAAATGACTTCTCGAAACAAAAGTCGTAAAAGTCTTTTTGAAAATACAATCTTTATTATGTATATACACAATTTAATAATACCCATAAATAGTCTTTAAAGAAGCAACTACTTAATTATCTCATACTAACATTTGAGTGTGAAAAGTCTGGAGAGTGAGCTGTTAGTAAGTTAGAGAGTGGTGGGCGCTGTTGACTCGCTGTTTTTGAGATCAAATAAATGGTGGGCGTACCATTAGATTATGAAATGGACGAAATAGTATAGAATCACGAAGAAACATAAAACTTTAATCAACTGAGATATATACCGCTAACGATAAAGTTGATGAAGTTTGAATAAAGGATCAAAGTATTCCAAGTATGTATTAAATTTATAAAACTAGATCTTGTTGTATCAACTAAGAAATAAATATGTGTATGTAATGTGTAGTTTAAATACAAAAACAGTGCAGTAAGTTTTTAGTTTTGGAAATAATATTAGACTTTAAACATAAAAATAAAAGTCCGAAAATTTTTATTAAAATAAAGACAACAATATAATTCTATAATAAATCTTTAAAAAATATTTACCGTTTACTTCGTGACTGCTCCGTCGTATCCGAAAGAATATGCACACATAGCACACCGTGATGATAAGAAGCGGTACGAAGTACATAGCGCATAGACAGAACACGTTATATGCCACTTCTAACCGGACGCTAGAGAAGGCGTTGAAGGATACGCACTGCTCAAAACCGGGCACATATGGGTGCTGCTTTACTCGGAATACTGCGCTCTGGAAAATGTTTTGATGTTAATAGTGCAATTATAATTATGGAATTATCTAATCTTTTGTATTCTTTTACGAGTATAGCTTACGAGGGGAGAACCAAAAGTAATCTACCTTTTAGACGCGTAGTGAGGAGTGGTACAGGTTGGTGCAAGCACTATCCTTACGTGTCGAGATACTTGGTGTTAGTTAGTGCATCAACTGTCCTAATGAGAGGTTATTAATTGTAACTAGTTGCAGAAAATATGGAAAACATTAATTTAAAGCACCGTGAGCGTATAATCGCAGTATATGGGGATTCTTCACTTTCCTGTTTCATAATAAAGTAATGGGCAAAACAGTTCAAGTGGGGACGTGGACATGGACGTTCAAGATGACCCGCGTAGTGTAAGGCCTGTGGAAGCAACCACACCTGAAATCATCGCAAAGATAGAAAAGCTTGTGCTTCAAGACCGTTGTTTAACACTTTCTAAATTAACAACTCAATGCGGCGTTTTAGAATCATCGGTTTTGAGAATTCTATATGAACGTGTGTTCATGAACAGGTCCGGACAAGATGAATCACCAGAATGCTAACGCTCTTCCAGAAGAAAAACCGTGTTCTGTTTTCAAAAGAAAAATTGGACCTATTTTAGAAAGGGAGTAAAGCTTTTCTGTCTAAGATAGTAGCGGGTGGTGAGACATAGATGCACCATTGGGACCCGGAGACAAAACAAGAATCCATGCAACGGAAACACAAAAGTTGCCCGCTGCCGAAGAAATTTCACGGTCAATCATCCGCCGGAAAGATTACGGCGACAATTTTCTGGGATATGGAATGTGTGCTAGCTATTAATTGATTACCTTCCCCACAAGGAGACAATCATAGGCAAGTATTACGCTGAGGTTTTGAAAAACTTAAAGACAGCGATACTGGTCAAGCGATGTGGGAAGTTCAGTCTCGGGGTGCAGCTATTGCATGACAACGCTCCTGTAGACAAGTCTGCCATTGCATCAGCTGCTTTGCGCAAGTTGAAGTTCCAGTTATTGAATCACCCTCCCTATAACCCAGACCTGGCCCCAGTAACTTCTGTTTCGACTTTTGAAGAAACACCTTCATTTTTCCGACGAAGAAGTCTAGTGCACTGTTTCGGCATTTTCAACAGAGCAAGATTCTAATTTTTTTTTTGACGGAATCGTAGGACTCCCGTCTAAGTGGAATAAATGGATTGAGTTAAGAGGTTAAAGTTTCGCGAGAATCTTTTCTTTCATAGGTAAGTCTCCCCTAGTAGCCGTAGTTATTTGAAGATCGTTGAAAGGCTAGTACCATTCTCTCTAAAAAAAGCAATATAAAGCAGATATTATACCATCTATTGTATGTTTTAAACGGTGAGTAATAGAGCCAGATTTTCAAAACCTCTTCCATCCTTTCTGAACGCCTAATCTCCTCCACGCTAATATCCATCACACATGTAGCACGCTGAATCATTTGCAAAATGGCTTTTGCCACCCAATCTAATTATATTTGCACTTTCAAAATATTCGGAAATAACTTGCTTTACTTAAACTGATTGTGTAAAAATACATGAAGGTATATATATATATAATTGCGTTTATTTTATTTGAGTATAGTTATGTGACAATACTTATCTACTACAATAATCTAATAAAATACAAGGAAGTCTCATCTAACGATTGCAATATGTTTCGTCGTTATTTCTTTTTCTCATAAAACCAAAATCAAATTTAATTATTAAATGTAACGTATTGATGATAGAGTATAAATACATTTACCAAATGATAGCTCTGAATAAGACTACTTGAATAATAACATTATATATATTTATTCCTTACGGCGAATAAAATTAGTGGTGACGGTATAATAGATACTATTTACCTACCTATATATAAACACATATATACTGACATAGCCAGGGTTAGAAAATTCAATATTTGCCAGAATATTTATCGAAGAAGCCTATTCAAATAGTATACGATTTGTTGCTTCGAGGTAAGGCTGCTTGAATAAATATCGACAAAAAAATAACATGATTTTGCTCTTTTCATTTCAAGTCTTTGACGACTTTTATATATTTGATTTAATATATTTCGAAAATATTAAGTGGTGTCGAGTTATATTCGAATTATAATCGATTATCTACAGAATACTAATATATTATAAACTACTCAATAAAGATTAATTCCTAATTGCAATGGGACAAAATGTGACGTTCTTTCGAAATGCAAACAACAGACATGCGCTAAAAAGCATATTTGGACTTACATATAGTAATAAATATAATACATTTTGTTAATATATTGATAGTGTAACTTGAGGACAGTTTGTAAAACAATTTTCATTTCTTACATAAATTCTTTATATGAATTTTGTGTGAGGTTCGTCTTCATTTCACTTGGAATATCAAATTCAAATTAATTTTACGATACAGCGAATACTATATTTTTTTTTCAGAGGATGTATAATATTTCTATACAAAAAAATATTCCTATTTTTCTTTTCCCGCAGTTCGGTTTTATTAGGTATCATTGTTTTTATATACCTTCAGATGACATATAATATATGCGATTTAGGGTCTGTTAATTGCAATATCAACCACTAATAGAGCCGTTAACATTCCGATTAAATAACAATAGTATAACATATTTTTAATTATTATTTACTTCTTTTGTGTCGTAGACGTCCACTAAGAACGGACTTCCTATCCCAACGGATTTCAACTTTTTGCATTTCGCCCATTTAAACTTGTAGGAGCTATACATTTAACGCGGGGGTGAGGGTTACTATAGCAACGCTTATCATAGCAACGGTGACGGTGACAACGGATAATATGACAAAGGTTACCATAGCAACCTACTACATCCAAATTAATAGTGTGCCCAGCGAAGCGGAAGGGAATAAGCTAGTTACTTTTAAGGCCTGGTACTGGTATTGGCAAGCTATCCATAATAAATAAGTTTTGTATTAGAATAGTCGTTTAGTTAGGTTAGGTTAGGTTTAATACGTTTTAGTTTCGAATTATGTAACAAGGTCACTCACTTCAGTGCAACATCACAGTAACTATTTGAAATAATTAGATATTTATTAAACGGAAGTACATTTGTAAAAAAATGTTTGAAAATAATATTTGTATTGTCAAATACGAATCAAGAGTTAAAGAAAATACAGGTACATTTAATGTTAAAATAATATATATTGTTATATCTGTGATAGATAAAATAAATGTATAAAGTACAATGTTTTATATTAATACTAGGTATTGCCAGAGACTTTCCTTACATTATTATTACCTATATATGTTAGTTTACGTTATAACTGTTAGCCGTCTGTCATGGTATGGGCATATTATGAGGAGAGATGAAAGGCGTGTGACCAAAAGAGCGCTGGGTATGGTAGTGGAGGGATGTACAGGTAGAGGACAGCCGAAGAAAAGATGGATGGAGTGCGTGAAAGACGATACGGAGAAGAAGGGAATGTGTACAGAGATGACGAGTAACAGGAGAGTATGGAAGGTAAAAAACATACTGTGCCGACCCCAAAAGTGGGATAAGGGCAGGAAAATGATGAAATAATTTACGTTATACGAAACGGTTGTGTGACTTTTGTGTTGTGATTCAAAGTGAACAAGTGAAGTGTAGACTTTGGGGCATTTATCAATAATTGAGCTGAGCGTAAGCGAAGCTCTTAACCGTTTGGGAGACCTTTTTTTGTGTTTAGTTGTCTTCAGAATGCGACGAGATAATTATCTAAAAAATTTCTCATGTATGTTTGAGCCAAACGCGGATGTTATAGCGAAAACAGATTTAAAAAATGTTTAGCCATTCAAAAGTTATCAAGAAAAGAAGAAAGGAGAGGGGCTCAGCTCAACACCCGGCGCGCACGGTTGGCGGATCCTAATTATTATAATTAATGTTATTTTTTTTTATTTTCCTTATTGCAGTCGCTTACAAAGTATATAGCAAAATAAAATCCTCAATTCGGCTTTCTTATCTTGAGGATTTTGTATTTAAGTTGGAGACGCATACACAGTGACGCACCAAATAATTAATAAAATATATTATAAGCTATAATTGTTTGTCAAGGTGTATTGTAAATTATCGTTTTTACTTTAAAAGGTATTAAAATTGTCTAACCCTTTGAAACTGAGGTATCCAACTAAATAATTTCTTGAAATTTACTTAAACCATATTTAATGTGTTTAATAATGTAGGTATATTAAAGTAATTAATTAATGACTTCCTGTAGGTTAACAAACCCATTTTATAAGGATATTAGATATCTATAGCTCTCTCATTAGTTAAAGAGAAATGCGTATCTCTAAGTATACATACACGTGTTACAAAGCTATGATAATTATATGTGTACAGTAAATTGTTAAATTGTAATAATGGACGTCTGTACGTACCCTAATTATTGTCTGTTTCACAATTTTATAAGAATCTACGAAAGACACGGAAACACCTAATGTCTTAAAAATTGATAATCTATAAAAAAAAACTTTTTCTTTTCTCTTTCTATTCTATACTATAAGAAAAGGATAGACTATTAAAGTATCTATGCATTATCCCAATCCCTATTAAAAGTGGCTTATTTTTTATATTTGTTATCAAACTTATTTTTTATTGTATGTATGTGTTAATGAAACATTATATTAATGTATGAGTTCTTTGTAATGTGCTTTTGATAAGACTTTAAAAACTAAGAACATTAAAACTCATCTTCATTAGCAATAAAAGAATTTCTGCCACATTTTCTGATATATTATTGATCTTGCTCAGTGCGGGTTAAGTTTTTTAAATTCTGTTTTAACTTGTATACTAACAAACACATCTTGGAATCCAATAGTGTGCTGAAAATCGATAATGAAATATGCCCATAACAAGAGGAATCATTATGCTACGTCCATTATATTTGTAATGTTGAATGTCACATAATTCAACTATAAATGTACATAATTAAACAAATCAATTATTTTATCGATAACACAATTGAATAAGCAGTAAATATTTCGTATTCGCTTGTACAAAAACGTAATATTTCAGTGTGTGGGTGTTCGTTTATACACTGATCTGTGTTAGTGTGCAAAATAAGAGTTGATAAAATGTATGAATGTAGGTTTTACTTTAAGGGGGTTTCAGGCTGCGATAGCCGTTTTTTTTAATTTTTATGTTTCAAATTAATATCCATAGACATTTGTACATGCCTTTCATTGTAATTTTAAAACAATATTCTCATGATTTTTATTATGATGATGACTTTGCAGGAAATCGTACACACGCACGAGTTTTCGAAAACTTTTTCCTAGTCTTTAGTAATACTATTTTAGATATATAAGCTAAGTTAATAAGTTATAAGATGTAAGTCAATAAGACCTCTCCTGGTTATCTTATGAAGATGTTCACTATATCTGGTTAAGGTACCTGAGGTAAGCTGCAGCAGAGTGCGACGGTCCACGCAGCGTACAGCATCTGTCTGATTCTTCTCCTGGCAACCGATTGCTTCAGCGGATATAGGACAGCAAGGAACCTGCAATAAAATTTATCTTAAGTAATATATTACTATTAATTTTAGTCTTACTCCCGATTTATTTGTCTAATGGGTATTTAAAATAATCACAGAATATAACATCTGCAGGGCTCGAATCTGCGAACTCTCTGAATCCATCCTTATCGCTATGGCAACCGATCTTATCGTTACTCGGCTTTATAGATTTATTTTAATGAGACGTGGTCTTCTATTAGGTGTCGCTCGGTAATTCTTATAATGTTTTATAGTTGCAGTAAAATAACATAAAAAATAACAATTTTGACAAATAAAGTACATTTTAATTTTTTTTTAATAAAAAATATATACATGAAGTACGACACAACAAAGCGTTTTTTTCGTTAAGTTTTTCCAACTTTTACACAAAATGTATTGTAATTGTAAAAAAAAACTCCTTGAATATATGCCAACATATTTAACAATACTTCACTCTTCGCGAATTGAAGTCCACTTAAGAATAAACAAAATATAATGTATAGATGAATCTTTTTTAACTCAAATCAAATCCCCATTTTCTGCAAGTTCGCGCCAAAACCAAAAAAAGATGCCTAAAAAAGAACGGTCCAAAGCAAACAGCCGACACAAATAATACAGCCATGTGTTTACATAAATACAGATCATAACATAATAAAAACTAAAACGTAAATAGAAAGGAGAATATCAATAACAGGCTTTATTAGTGTGTTTTGTACAGAAATACTCTGCATTCGGAGATAACTGTAGATATATCACTAAAGATAAATAAAGTTGTAAGGTAATCTGAACTTTGTTTGTTTACCAGCTGCTGCCAGCTATTCCATCAGCCACCTTGGATCAAAATCAGAAGCTACCAATAATCACTAAAATTTTGTAAAATACATAAATCTATTTTTTTAGTTTTATTGTAATCCAGCCCCTCATTGTTCCGGAATATATGAAGAGATAACCCTCCCTCACAAATTTCATCAAAAACTATTTTATTTTAATAATCATTCCTCAGTTTCGAGGAATATATAAAAAGTAGTCAAATGGCACAATAGTTTCGAACTTTTGCCTGAGTAAGGAAAAAATAAAAACCTACACATATAATAAACACATATATATATATATATATATATATATTAGGGTACATCGAAAAAACTGAAAAATGGTGGCTACCCCCTAAAATGAAAGTACTTTTGAAATAAAAATTTTCTATGGAAATCAAAAAAATTTTAAAAAATATCTAGAGGGCGCGCGGGTCACTCAAAAATGCCATTTTTTCATGTTTTTTTAGATTTCACCCTGGTAAAACCTATTGAAATGTATCAAAAATTCCCATATTTGGATATGTTGTGCCCAGATAGACACTCTTTCGAAAACTATAATGGTTGACCATATTTTATTGGCCATTTTGTCGAGAATAATCGTCGAATGTCGTTTATTTAAATTAAATAATTATATTATTTTTGATGATTAATTGCTAATCATAAAATTTAAGAAAAAAAAACAAGTATGACACATGAAATCTATTGGAAATTTTGCGTAGAATACGAAAATAGTGGGAAAATTGGTCAGGAATAAAAGGCAAACGAATAAAAATGTGTTTTTCTAAATGGTTTATACTGTTGATATCGTTGATATAACCATTTAGAAAAACACATTTTTAATCGTTTGCCTTTTATTCCTGACCAATTTTCCCACTATTTTCGTGTTCTACGCAAAATTTCCAATAGATTTCATGTGTCATGCTTGTTTTTTTTTCTTAAATTTTATAATTAGCAATTAATAATCAAAAATAATATAATTATTTAATTTAAATAAACGACATTCGACGATTATTCTCGACAAAATGGCCAATAAAATATGGTCAACCATTATAGTTTTCGAAAGAGTGTCTATCTGGGCACAACATATCCAAATATGGGAATTTTTGATACATTTCAATAGGTTTTACCAGGGTGAAATCTAAAAAAACACGAAAAAATGGCATTTTTGAGTGACCCGCGCGCCCTCTAGATATTTTTTTAAAATTTTTTGATATCCATAGAAAATTTTTATTTCAAAAGTACTTTCATTTTAGGGGGTAGCCACCATTTTTCAGTTTTTTCGATGTACCCTAATATATATATGTACATATATAGATTTCTGATATTTGATTAAACTTATTAAAACTTATAAAATAAATCATTATTTCTTCAAAGTTATTTGAAATTTTGTGTGCGCAATGATTATTAGCTTTAAACATACGAGTATTAACACACAACTTAATAATTCAATTCTCAAAATCGACAAAGCGTTATAATAATTAGCGACTAATCCAAACGAATTATCACGAAATAATTAGTATCTTATTTATAGAAATAAATAATATCTATGTGAAGTACTTAAAACAGATACAAAAACACCTGAGCAATACATTTACTTACATTTACTGAGCAATACATTTTGAAATTTTGTCCCGAGTGAATTGACTTCATTTTTGTCATTTTAGAAACTTAAATTCCGTACAATTTCCTGCCGGTTCTTACCTACCGTTCTGATCCGGACCTAGATTCTGATTTCTCATGTATAATATCTGTACCAATAAATTTTTTCTCAATAATTTTAAATTTAATAATTGTACTTTATCTTTACATTAAGACAAACGCAATATGGTTATCTTTTTGGTTATCTTGTAACTTATCAAGTATTTTATAATTATTATAATCGAGCAATCCTATTTCTTTAGACAGCTGATCTGAAAAATATTCCCATAAAAATATCTTATATTAACGGAAGAAAATAAATGTGACATACTTACTACTGAACTAAATAATTGTTTGTTTTTGAAATTCAGACAATATATATATATATATAATAATATAACATATATATATATATATATATATATATATATATGTTATATTATATTACCGCATAAATACAACTATGACTTTAATCGAATATGTCACTGTAAATTGAAATTAAACTCACAGACAAGTTAAATAAGCAAATATAAAAAAAAATGTGTTTTATATAATTAACCTAATACTGTAACATAGACACAGAGACCACAGTGACCTGTCAATAGAGATGCAGACCAGCACATTGGAGCTCAGGTACAACCCGAAGGCCCTCATCACCAGCAGCATCTTGCACAGCGAGTTGCCCGCCAGCCACGCGTTCGTGTATTTCCAACCGATCTGGAACATACAACATAAGGTTTACAAAAGGCTTTTCTTTAGAAGTAATTGATTTAAATTTACATATTTTACGTATACACGTCCCGCTTAGCTGGGCACACTATTAATTCGAATGTGAATTTTGGTTGCTATGGGTAACTTTAGTCATATTATCCGTTGTCATCGTAACCGTTGCTACAGTAACTTTCACCCCCGCGTTAAGTGCATAGCTCCCACTTGTTTAAAACTTGACGAAATGCAAAAAGTTTAAATCCGGTGGGATAGGAATTCTTAGTGGACGTCTACGTCACAAAAGAAATAACTTTATAAAATTTTAAGTTAATCGGACAGATATTTTCGGAGATTTCGTTATGAGGCAGTGAGTGTTAAATCGCTTATATATAATACAACTACAAAACTTAATTAAAAAAATAATAAATACTATCAAAGTAGTCTTAATAATAGAATCCCATCCGTTCCCTTTGGGAACGAAAACTAGCAAAAATTTGTTCACTTCTAATACAGTTTTATTTATTGTAAATGTTCAATTTTACTTTTAGTAGCAACGTAATAACTGAAGTTAAGAGAATAACAGTGCGAAGCTAATATAAATACTATTTATAAACCTGAAAATCGTCTTTCAGCATTTTAATTCAATAAATTTTTATCAATTACAATATTTATGTTACTACAAATTAAAATTGACTATAAAATTCATTTGTAATTCCGTTAACAAATTATTACAAGAATGTACGATAATTAAGTTTATATCGTGTAAGTTAAGATAGCTTTGAAGTTAGTAAAGTTCTCAATATAAAACAAAATGTTTTTGATTAATAATAACTATCAAAGAATTATTATTAAAGAACTATCAATAAATATATTTAAAATTTCATGTAATTCGTGAAAATCTGTACAATATAATGATTTAAAAATAAAGGTATCATTTAATTAAGTTATTTTGTTATAATCCTAATGTTAGAATCACAATGGAAGTTCATTATATTTCATTGTATTGTGTTTATAACTTTGTTAGTTGTGATAGGTTGAGGGACGTCAAAACTATCTCTAGGGGACTGAAATGAAAATAACGGGTAATTGTTAAAAGTAGATTAATAATACAATATGAGCTTTGGACAGAATATCATATTTTTGTTCAGATATAGTTTAGAATATAAAAAACAGACAAACTGAAAATCGTATTAATATAGCAAATAAATTTCTACGTAACATTAATTACACATCAAAGAAGCGGTAAAAATGGACCAACTTCATTAAATATGTTGGTCCATTTGTTAAAAAATTGTAGGTTTCATTAAATATTTTAAGTAGTATAATTTTACAATAAGTGGTGCTGATTATGTAAATAACTCAACTAAACAAAGAATAGATTTCATTGAATATAACAACTCAACCAGTGAGAACTTTCACAATGCAAAGTTAATATAATATAATGTAAATAAAAAAATACTGTCAAAAACCAGTATTTAGTAACTTTAAAATGTTTAAGTAATAGAAGTGAATGTAACTTGTATACTTTCCGTCGTCCTTGTGTCGTACTCGTACTTAGTGGATACTCTTTACTATGATACATCAAAACAACTAATATAATGAAATCATCTGAATACTGATTTTGTACGCCGGTGATACACAAACAAACAAACACGTTGGACGTCGAGATCTTATAATAATCGGTACAACCAAATTGTTAATTGTAATTATATAATAATTTATATTTTAAAAGAGTAATGGCAAGTCTATAAGGTTTAAGGGGTACGAAAGACAGCAGTGCAAATGTAAACTAACGTGTGGATGTATCCTAAGCTTTTTGATTCTTGCCCAAAAACCTTAATCGGCCAAAACCCAAACCTTATACATTTATTGTAATTAATTAATATGTTTTATCTAGTTTTCTTCAACGTACCACTCGAATGTGGAACGAACTCCCTTGGGCGGTATTTGCAGATCGGTACTACTTGGGTATCTTCAAGAAAGGCGTGTAAACCCACCTCCAAGACCGGCAGCTCTCTTGCGAATCCTCGGATGTTGCAAGAGTTCATGGGTGGCGGTGACCACGTATCATCTGTGACCCGCCAGCTCGTTTGCCATTTGTAATTAAGGGTAAAACCCGTGAGGGAAACAACATTAAGAGAAATGCTCTACTTTTCTTTCTTATTCTCTTTCTATCTCTCTCTCTCTCTCTCTCTACGTTTGTGCGTTTATATGTAAAACTACCAGTTTCATATAAATGTGTACCTTTAAAGTATAATATCTTTGAAGGTTACAATATTTTTCATAAACCTACATTACTAACCACGTTAATATAATCAAAGTTTAATATAAATAGTTGCCTAATGGTTGTATCTTAATGTAATTTTATCAGAGATAACGTCGAGGTCCCACGACTTAAGCTGTACAAAGTATTTTATATATTTGTACATAACATGAAAAGTTAACATCATAAGCATTCTCTACCAGGTATAAACTGAATAAATATAGGTACAAAAGAAATAACTCAAGGTTACAAAAATAAAATAAAAGCTATAATATTGTTACTCAAGATGAGAAGATAAGAAAATTTCAATATAAAGATGTGAAAATACAGAATAACGTAAAAATAACATCTGAGAAGCAAAGTTTAACTCACTTCAACATTTTACGTGTATATATCGCTTTAAGAAAGAAAATTTTCCTCAAAACATCTTTATTATTTTAACCTGTCTAACAATTATTTATATAAAACCTAAAATAACGGTAAAGATAAAATAAAGATAAATATAAGCTGTAGCGTAGGCGAGACACCTCAGCGCCCAACGACCTACTAACAACACGACCTCGTACTAAAATATATTGTATAGTTTATATGAGTACATCAGACTTATCATTAGTTTACATTCATTACAATTATTAGTTGAAATTGTAATAGATTTCTTTATACGTAAGGTTACTTACTTGTTATATTTACAATAATAATAAAAATGCGATATTTGTTTCATATTTTCTTAACAATGTAATTGCAGCTTCCAAAGCTTCCTTAAACGTCAAAACGTCCATTATTTAATGTAATTTCGTGATTTACTTTTAAAAGAAAAGCTCCATACATATATTATGATATTACTATTATTAAAATATTACTTTACAAAATCACGTTCAATCAATTGTAAACATTTTATGTTGGGGCTTATCCGTGACGTGACCTACTGATGGTGTAACGGCCGTCAACTAGTTTGAATAGTTTTTTTTATAGAATAGGTAATACAAAAACAAAAACATTTATATACGAACTAGCTTTTACCCGCGGTTTCGCTCGCATTTGAGTCATTAAATAAGTTTTAGAGATCATTGCGATAGAAATTAATCAATACGATAACTATATTTTATCGCTTGGCAGAGATTGACATTTTAAAAAAATTACTACACACAATGAAGTTTTAAAAACTTGTAATATGCTTTATTGATTACAACAATATAGCCACTATAACCAATTGAAATAGATAATGTGGGGAATGCTATGAATGATGATGAATGAATAGTATCCTATATTACTTCTTATATCTCCAAAAGTATGTGTATAATGTTTCATAATGATCGGTTGAGTAGTTTTCGCGTGACAGCGTATCAAACAAACTTACATTCACATTTATAATATTAGTAGGGATTCTGAATTTTTATTTCCGGTAAGTCGCTCATCGGTCGGGTGAGCATTTTTCCATTATTATAAAAAAAATCACATTACGCTACTCATTATTTAACTACTGTATTGCGAGATTAACAAACTGAAAACATATTTTTTAATTTTTCTAATATATTTTATAATATATATTTATAATATAATATGTTTTTGGTACATTCTAAATGTTATCAAAAGAATGTTCACATCACTGTTACGTTTTCTAAGGAAAAAGTTTTCAACAAACTTCTAAAACTCCTTTACAAAATGTGGTTACAGCATTCTAATTGGTAGCGAACTCGAACAGTCTTTAATTAATGCTCGAATCTAACATTTGATGTATCAAATTCAGTCCTAGTTTAATTTGTAAATAACATAAACCAATATGTAACTATTACTAATAAAATAACACATTTAGAAGCATCACCTCAAGTGGAATCACAACACAAGTGACACAGACATCGGCGACCGCGAGGTGCCTCATCAGCAGGTCCACCCTGGAGCGTCGCCGGCGGCTGCGGGCGAGCGCCGCCAGCACCGCCAGGTTCCCAGCACCGCCCACCACCAGCAGCACCCAGTACGCGTCAAGCACGATCCCCGGCTGTCTCACGACCTCCTCCCAACTCACATTACGACGACGGTCTTCTGAGTCGAAGTACTCCCAGAACTGATGGTCTATCGCGGATGTTGCATCGCGACTTGTATTGGTTGAGTTTAGCATTTTGATTGGTGTCTTAACAACATTCCTCCATCATATTCAGGATCACTGACAAATCTTATTCATTTATTTATTTCATTTTGTTGTTGGTAACATTTATTTATTTATTAAAGTATAAGTTAATATATGCAAAAATGTACACTACATTTGAAAACAAATATTTTCACTCTTTCACAAAATGACACTACTTAGAAGTGGAATACTCTGTTTTACTTTTTTATTTTGCAATAATGTAAGAATTTATATTAAGTTTATTTTATTAACTCGATTGATTATCGAACTTTTCCGATTCGTATTCGTAGAGCTTACGACGCGTCCGCTTCGTAGCGGCGGATACCACTAACTGACGGTAGACCCGTAGCGTGTAGCTTAGCAACGTTTGAAAGAACAAATCACTATAAAAAATTTCAGGCTTATGTTATAAGTACTTACATGTGGTAGTTATTAGTTTACATTGTAAGATATATTCGTAATTCATCTCATATACATTAAACCGTTATAATAAAGAATATGTTACAATAATACTGTAAAAAATGTAACTGTTTTAATTTCAAAACAATTAACGTCGTGAGTTTAAAAGGTATTAAAACTAAAAATTTATTCAAAAAAAAGTTGTTTCTTCTTTTTTTTTGTTCGTTTATTATTTTAATTACTTAAACACAAGAATATATATCCATATATAAATGTCTTGTTCTGGGAATAGTGGGTAAACTTTGTATAAACTATGTCTTAACTAACTTACACCCGCGGGAACGCTCGCGCCAGGTGCAATATTGTTTGGTAAGTTCCAACTTTACCAGTTACTTTTACACTTATTATTATTTGCTCGAACTATACAGTGTAAAAGACAAAGATCTTCTGACTTTTTTAAATATATATAAAAAGAAAATATTGACTGATGAAAGTGATGTTTATACAAATTTAGCATTACAAATAACAGTTCCTTATTTTGGCAATAATTATTATTTTGTAGAACTATTAGTAAGACACATTCTACTCTTACATTTTTACATTATACACAAAAAAAGCAGAGAGCAGTTCTCCGTCCTACTTCGAAATTATTGTTATATTTTGCCAAGTTACACAAGTTATTCTGCTGAATGCTACATTATTGATAAGTCATATTAGTTTTACGTAAAAGTGTAACATACATTCATACATCTATCCTCACATGTATATAGGTATATAGGATATGGACTTATTTAAATTATTTCAAACTTTTATTTATACAAAACAAAAAATAATGCAAATTATTTATTTAAAAGGCAATTTATGAAATCATCAAACGGTATCCCTTGTTAAAAGAAACAAATACGAATTTATAATGAAAAATACTTTCATTTCAATTTACATTACCCGGAGGGCAGAACCAGAAAGAAAAATATATTACACAAATAATGTTTTTAACAATAAATATTGTTTATTATAAATGTTTACTCTGTACATAGATGTAAATATTCATTAGAATAACAAGGTCGAATTAGTACTCAAATATTTGAAACCCGAACGAATTTTGGGACAATTCACAACCGGTCAACATAGAATCAAAACACTAAAATGTCAGGCTTTAATCACAATAACTACAGAACGAATTTATTTTTTAAATTCAAATTCAAATTCAAAACATCTTTATTCAATAAAGCATTTACGCACACTTTTGAATCAATTATTACATTCAAAAGGTCAGTGTAGTCAGTCTGTGAGTAAGCGGCTCGGAATGCTGTTGAGAAGAGACTCCCAGAATCTCAACAGTTGCTCTTTTTAAAAGAAATTTAACAATCTTAGACGATGTACATTATAATATCAATCCTGCAAATGAGGCAGCTTGAAACTTGTGCTGGTTGTGGTTTATTCTCTAAGTCAAGAACTTCAATGCTTTTGGCTTTCAGTTTTCATATAGAATTGAGTTACAAAACACAATAAAACCTAAATATATAAGAATTCCTATAAAACTAAATTGTTGATAGGTGGTTTATGATTTCAGTCTGAAAGAAAAACGAAGTATGTTGCAAGTCGAAGTTTTCTGGAAGATTAAATTAAACAAAACTACAAGATGAAATGTGTTCTGATCATCATATCTTCTGAGTCAACATATTACGTTCACTGTTAATGTTTAATTAATTTTCACGAATATTCCGTAATAAATAATGTTATCGCATAATACACTAAATCTATACATTTGTTTTGTTAATTATAGTCTAAATCTATTTTACTAGGATCCGCCAACCGTGCGCGGGGGGTGTTGAGTTGAGCCCCTCTCCTTTCTTCTTTTCTTGATAACTTTTGAATGACTAAACATTTTTTCAATCTGTTTTTGCTATAATATCCGCGTTCGGCTCAAACATATATGAGAAAATTTTTAGCTAATTATCTCGTTGCATTCTGGAGACAACTAAACACAAAAAAGGTCCTCCCAAACGGTTAAGAGTTACAATTATACAGTATTTATATCTTGACCTTTTGAAACTCCTAATTATTATTTACTATACTTTTTTAAGACATTTTTCTAAATATAATAGAAATCTAATTGTATATATAACCTTCACCAAGAATTAAGCTCCCATATTTAAAATATTTTGATTAAATCCATCTGTCAGCTACAGAGATTATTGCTTTTAAACAAACAGCTCTCCATCTTTACATAGTTATATATAGTTTTTTTTATATTTAAAATATTTAAAAATATATATATTTATTACACAATAAGTATGGACATTTTAAAAGAATCTATTTCGCAATAACACTAAAGATGATGAATACTCTTTTATTTCGATTATTTGCAATTATTTATTCATTTCAAATAGTTTAGTTATCGATATATCGATATAATAAATACAAATAATATACTGATGTTATATAAAATATATAGTAAAGTAGTAAACAGATTCGATAAAGGTATCAGTGAAGCAAACGATTCAATTTTGTATCATGCATGATAACAAAGAAAATATCAATATGGACACTCTATTGCAGAGAGCTGCTCGTTTCTCTTTGCCTCCTGTGTTTGCAACAGGATATTATTTGCCCATAATGGTAAATTTCATGTCTTTGTGATTGATATTTCATTGAAATAGGTTTAAAAATAATGATTGTTTAAAATTTATTCTCTGACTGAGCACGACGAATCTTTGCAATATTATATATTCATTAGAAAAAAATTAATAAACATAAACTAAAAGTTAAATATCCACACACTCACACATACTCACTTCCAGATCACTCAGTAATGGACGATATCTTAAATTACAAAAGAGTATCTTAGTATCAAATGATAGTAAAGCATTTATGTCGTGAGTTGCTTGTGTTTTTAGTACAATGTAAATGAATAACAACTAATAATGTATGAATTAGTGAATTAAATAATTTCATTCAGTCGTCAAATGCTGTTTATTTTGAGATCGTATTCGGATTTTTTTATGTGTGTGTGTGTGTGTGTGTGAGGGTATGTGTGTATGCTCGATGGCTATTCTCTTTTTCATCTCTATTCGTATTAATTACCAGTAACATACATATATGCAATTGTTATTATAGATAGGTTATTTGTTTTTGTATATATTTAATATAATTGGAATGGTAATAATATGAGTTAAGCAAAACAATAATTTATAAACGGGAATATCAAATCAAGCATAAATAGAGAGGTATTATTAATAATGAATTCATGTGTTTGACACCGAATACTGTTTAATTTAATGTAATATTTTGTTGCTCGTTGTGCCACAAGGAGAGTTTTTTGGGTATATATGTATGTATGTATATTTCTTTAGCACGTTGTGTATCCTAACTTTTATGGAGTGTAGCTTAAGAGATTTATCTTAATTGTCAGAATAACAGTTTATAAGAAAATGTTAAACTTGTCATGTGTATCTGATACACCAATGTTAACTATAAGACAGTATGTTTAGGAACTCAACTCTAATTATTATAGTTTTGTTATCTTCAATTAATAAACAAATATCTGAATTAATGACATAAGTAAAAGTAGGGAGCGCGTACAGAAATTCGAGGAAAAGTTTCTGGTATTAAACCAAATTAAACCTCACACTGAAGACAACAGAGACAACATTAAAATTTACGATATGAAAATTATTTAAAAAAGGAAAAACCTAATAAGAATATCCCTAATATTACTAGAGATTTAGAAACAAGAACTCCGGAGCTGAACGATGTTCTATTATAACATCAGTATTGAAATATAACATTTATTTTAAATTCTACTCTCTCATTGTATGTATTAGGAACGTTAAAAAACAATCATAGGTGAAGAAAGTGTGAACAACATTACAACAACATTAATTCTTTCCGACCCACAACACTAGATGTTTTTACTTTGTATAAGTATCTAAAACGCAATTGAACACATTAATTATAACTTTAATTACTTTGAATCGGATTATTCTAGGATCAAAAGCAACAATATATATCTGATTTTCATTAAAAGAACTTTATATACATATTTGTACTACAATGGACCAACAACCCCCAGTCTATTAAATTTTAATCTATTTAATATGCTGTCAAATAATACTGATACCTGGAGATAGCAATCCCGTCTTAAAATAAAGATAAACAAAATAATATTATTTATAATTAAATTTTCTGTATCCACTTCTTTTACCAAAATAAATAAAGGGCCAAATGGATGTTATCCAATTATTGTTCAAATTCCTTATCAGGAAATCCATTATCCGTGTATCGTGAAATTCCTTAGTACGTCAAATACCAAATCAACTACACTTTTATATATTTTATTTTCAGCCATTATTGTTTGTGTATTTTTTTAATGAAAATTTATTTGTAACAGAATAATTTAAGTTAATAACTTCGAATTTCCAAGACTCATAAGTCTTTTGGGTTAGAGTTGCAATAGCTCAAAGCTACTCCCATCTCTTATCTTCTTTAACACTCTTCCTCAACAATTTCAGATTCGGATATTTGTAAGTATCTAACACGATAATACTTATTAGTTATTGAAGCTAACGTGACATGCCAAATGGTCAGGTGTTCCGTCGTTCCTAGTTTAATACCACATATATATTCAGATTTATAATAATACTAGCTGATTCCCGCCCGCTTCGCTTGGCACACTATTAATTTGGTTGTGAAGTTAGGTTGCTATAGTAATCTTTGTCACATTATCCGTTGTCATCGTAACCGTTGCTATGGTAACCGTTGCTACAGTAACTCTTACCCCCGCGTTAAGTGTATAGCTCCTACAGGTTTAAAACTGGTCAAAATGCAAAAAGTTAAAATCCGTTGGGATAGGAATTCCGTAAAATCCGTTCTTAGTGGACGTCTATGTCACAAAAGAAGTAACTATGTAAAATTTAAAGTTAATCGTACAGATAGTTTCGGAGATTTCGTGATGAGTCAATGAGTAATAAATCACACATATATATATAAAATAAAATGTGATAATATTGGACATAAAGAAAATATTTTTTTAACATAACAATACATAATATTTATTTACCAAATAAATATTGAATTCAATATAATAATTCTAATACAAAGTTATCTATTCATAAAATAACATCAGTCTACTTGTGTGTCTTGTATACTAAATCATTAGCGGCATTTGTTGTTGTGTTGTGAAACAAGATGAATCGAAATACAAGCCAAAATAGCTTAATATGAACAATACGAGTTAATAACTCCGTGAATTGGATTTACGTTTTCAAAGCATTGGCATAATAATAAAGAGGATAATAATAATATAAAGCATTATTTGTACCACAGAAATATGTTTCTAATTCACCCTTGTTACAAGGTTTTAAATTATATGATTATCTTACTCATAAACACAATTCAGATATGCTTTCTGACTGACTTACTACATTTAAATATATATATATACGAGGATCTGCCGTCGTGCGCTGCGGGAGTTGAGCTGAGCGCCCTCCCCTTCTTTAATGGTAACAAATTTTGCATATAATATTGCTTTATAATATGCTCAGCAGCTATCGGTTTAGAATTTCAATTGAAAAGAAAATCAGTTCATCATCAATAAAACTAGTCGTTTTGTGAACAGTAGACCTCAGTACGTTAGGGGATGAGGCAATGTTTTAAGTGCCTTTTCCAAAAAGGAATAAGTATACCTATGTATATATGTAGGTACATAACTACCGAATGAAATTTGGCTCCACCAAATAACAACGGGGTTATTTAACTTTAAAATTTTTGATAATTCGCTATGGCTGCCATTTTGGATTTTGAAAAAAAAAAACATCTCAGATTTCGGCAAAGAATACTTAGACGAAATTTCAGCCCGCTAGCTGCCGCAAAGTTCGTTTTTGTTGAACGGATTTGAAATCCGCCATTTTGAAATTAAATATTCGACATAAAAATATAAATATTTAAAAGAACACACCTACCAATTTTCGTGACGATTGCATAAAAAATACGTCTGCTACGTCAAAACAAAAACTTAAATCCCCGCCATTTTGAATTTTTCCTCCCAGTAAGAAAAATGTCCAGACAAAAAAAAATTAAATGACTCAAAAAACATGATCACCAATTTCTGTGGCGATCGGATGAAAATTGCTCCTGCTATGCCAAAAACAAAACTAAAAAACGCCGACATTTCGGATTTTTTCGCCCAATTAAAATTCAAATAATTCAAAGAATACGCCTGCCGATTTTCGTGACGATAGAATGAAAAATACGGAATAAACATTTTTTCTAGGCTGAATTTTTTTGTTTGCAGAACCATCTTTAGTAAAAGATTTAGCCATGTGCCAAATTCTAAAAAAATATATCTATAGGTTTTAAAATTACCGATATATTTATTGAGCTTCACTTACGCTCAGCTCAATAAATATATCTTTATATATCTGAGTTTTAGTTTTATATCTTATAGTATTTTGTTATACTGTTCATACTTTTAAATTAAATTTATATTGAAAAAATGTATTAATATTGAAGCTGGCATATTCTTGTTACTATATGAACGTAGTTAGTAAGCGTTTAAGTAAATAAATAATAAATAGCTTGCATTGGTGTCATGGAGTGAGACGATTATTAATATCCTGAATACCTGCTATTCAATAATACGTGACAATGAACTGCTTGCATTGAATAAATAACAATATCAGCACCTCACAATAGACTACTTCGAATATATTTCACGACCTTCAAGCATATACATACTGGAGACGACAACGATAATACTCGTACGTTGAAAACAACATAAATTACGCTTGTGACGTCACGTTCAGCCAAACAGACAAACAAACAATAGTATACAAACTAAATAAAGTAGTTTTTTAACCACGATACTAAAATAGAATTTTAAATTTTATAACGGGGATTTCTTATACAGTATTTAAAAAACATTTCTTTAATAATATACTTTGTCCTCTTATAACCTTATTCGATAGTTTCGTAATTATTTGTTTATTAATTTAATTTAATTTAATTTCCTTAGCTAATGTACATCATTAGCTAATTCATCTAACATTCGCTCGTTTTGTTTAAACTGTGACGTCACATTCAGGCAAATCACAAACTCAATGTTGGTTTCCAAGGTAAATGCGGTGAATGCACGAGACGTCATCTCTAGTATGTGTATACTTGAAGGTCACGACTCCTTGATCACTTGTTTCTGTACATCACTTTTCGATTATTAACATTATAATACATAGAAAATTCTGAACTTATGTTTTTTTTTTTCAATATCTCATCAGCTCAGTAGACAGACAGACAGTAGAAAACACATTAATCGATTTAAAATTACAATGACAATGACCATCTTATTTACCTGACATTAAAGAATAAACTTTCTTGGTTTCTAAACAGAAAGTTATAAGTTTATTAAGTGACCACAAGTTCAGTTGTCAAAACGAGCAAGGACTCCCATGTCACAGGTTTGAGTTCTGCCAGTGACAATTAATTTATCATCCTACATTAATTTAAAAAAATTGAAAATTATAATTGAATGAAGATAATGTAATCAACAGTAAACAACCAACGAACAATCAACGATCAATCAACAATCAATCAATGAACAACAACAATCACAAAGACTTTACATCCAGGAATTACAAATGAACTGTTAAGCTCCAAATAGTACTGAATAAATACACAAGCGAATTGAGATTGTTCCAATTCAATATGAGGTAATGAAAAGATAACTATTTTATAGATCATTTATCTTTTGATCTAAAATAAAGAACGAATGATGTTGATAATTTATTAGCAGTATTCGAAGATCTCTTATACACTGAAGAAAACCGTCAAGTCTTTGGAGAAACATCATATATTTATATTATTTTAGGATACCACTAAAACAGAAGAGAAGCCCTGTAAATAAATATGGATAGATAAAGATACAATAAAATATAGAATACCTTGCAAATTATTACGCATTTTAATTGTTTTAAATTATAATTACAAAATATAATAATTCATTGAATACATTTTTGACACAATTTATAAAATAGTTTCATTACAGTTTCAAAATCATCTTAATTATCATTGTTAATTAATGGATTTTTTAGTATGCGTAAAAAATATAATGAAGCTAACTCAATACAATGTAACCCTCGCGGAGAAAGTCGCAGGCCACCACTAGTTATATAATATTATTTCGAACTTAATTCACAGTTTATGTTTGTGAAGGTTTTTAAAAAGGTTTTCCTCCATTATCAATGTATTTAACTTTTAAATATTTTTTCTTCTACATATGTTTTTGACGCTGACAAGCCCGATGTAACCTATAAATTATTTATTTTGTTTGTGTGAGTCAAATGCATGGTAGTATGTGTATCTTCTTGTTAATATAATGTATTTTTAATTATATAACAAAATATATAAAGTGTTTGTCTTCTTCTCCTCCACTTCTTCTCCATATAAACTTCAACTCTGCCAAATTTCATAATCCTACATCCGTGTGATTTTATAACTTTAACTTTGTACCCCACAAAGTTTTTGCTTAACGTAATAATATATAAGATAATTATATACGAAGGTACAATATGGTAAATACATGTCATGAAAATAACTTATTTTTCTTTTTTTTATGTTAGAGAAGGCAATGCCAACGAGCTTGCGGGTCACCGTTGATATGTGTTCACCGTCGCCAATGCATAGAGTCCAGCCGTTCGCAGAGCACCAGGTCCCTGACGATCCAAATGGCTCTCGGCGAACGAATGTTGATATTGGGGTGATCCGGACCAGGGATGAGAATAGTACTCCATGTGTGGCCGGACCTGCGCTTAATAGAGCGCAAATCTTTGGCCAGGCTTGAAATACTGCCTCGCTCTATTGATTATTCCCAATTTCATCGAGGCCAACTTGGCCTTGCTCTCAAAATTACCACGAACCTGACAATCACTCAAAATGTCGAGATCTGATTCTTGGCGAGGTATTGAGAGGAGTGCTCTTGAAAAGCAGTGATATGACAAATAGAGTTATCTTAGTGGTAAACGCGAAAACTTTTCTTTAGGGGATTAAACTGAACGTGGTTCAGTTCACCCCACTCAGAGACCATCCCCAGGGAAGTCTCTATAGACAACATAAGTTTCTTTCGACACTCGTCGACGTTTTCCCGAGAAAGACCTGCACCCTTGTACTGTCATTCACGTAACAATGAAATATCCAACATATTATTGATGTGCAGGAGGAATGGATTGCGGGATAGCACGCAACCTTGGGATACACCAGCATTTACGGGTTTACGGCCCGAGCAAAAACGGTCGAGAACAATCTGTAGGCTTCGCTCAGTAAGAATACTGGAGATCCACTTGCATAAACTCTCGGGAAATCGGTTAATATAGTTCTCCATTAATTTGGAGAGAAGAGAGGTGATGACGATAGTTTTTTGTCGAAAAATGATATCTAGCATTGAGCTCTAGCACCGCGGAATAGTGAGCGGTGTCTTCCCTAGCTCGTCTAAATTCGAATCGGAGGCAAAAAGAGTGCCAAAGAGATCGGCTTCCTCTTCTGCCGTGTGAAGAATCAGGAAGCACGGTTATATTTTATCTTCAGAACTCTAGAGTTTGGATCCCTAATTATTAACCCGTTTGCCCACCGTTCTCCAGTTGCTGCAGCTCTGACAGATGCATCAAACCAAGGCCGGGATCTGCCACCAAGTGGTACCACAGAGCTTAGTACAAATTGTTCCATGCCCTGTAGTATCACATCAGCTACAGCCGCAGGGCAGTCACGTCACGTCCGGTAGAAGAGTGTGCGTCTTAACCAGCTGGGATAGACCATTCGCCAGAGCAAAGTTAAACACAGATCTTCCCGTGTAGTTGCTGGCACGTGACCCTAACCAATCGGTGTTGTGTACGTTGAAGTCCCCGAGGATTACGACTTCGGCGGAGGGAGTCTGTGAAAGCAAGTCGTCAATCTTCGCTTGGACGTGTCCCAAGAGTTGATCCGTTTCTGCATTACCACTATGGGACCTGTAGATGCACGCGTAGTGTCTGACGTGATCGTCCATGTCCACATAGAATCAGAGTACAGACAGATCCTTAAAAAATCTGCGGGCGACGGTAGTAGATATCCTCCCTAACAAACACAGATACCCCGGCGTGTGGAATAAAATGAAGTTCTAGTTAATACCCGGGGTAAGACAGGTACGCTGTGTCACTAGGTTGAGATACCTGAGTCTCCGTCAAAAACAACAAAGCCGGCTGTGCCGTCTCAAGGTGGAAGTGGTCGGCGTTTAGGTTAAAGTGAAACTCCCGGATGTTGCAAAAGTCCACATCGTAGAGCGGGATGCGGCTGTTTACCGTCGTATGCCCTCAGAAAATACAAACCGTGATAATTTGCCCTTCCCAGATACGAAGGGTAGCCCAAGCAAAATTCGAGCAAAAAACAAGAATCATTCCCTCGATTTCGCTCGGGGAGAGGTTCTACGGCTTCGTTAAACCCGGTACCTTCCTGGGGTATACTTTTCGGAGGCACCGCTATCAGGTTTGGCTGGAAAGAAGGGAGTTGGGCTTCCGGATTCTCTCTTTCCAGGACCGAACAAAATCAAATGTATTCGGTTACTACACATCGATCTTCTGTAGGTAGTCCTCACCAATGTAGCCAACCCAATACGAGCTGCTGTGAAATAATCAAATAACTACAGCTAGGCTCTACCACATATCTAATATTATTTAATTTTATCTACATTAAGTTTGCATTGACTATTTTCATTTACATTAAACCAGTGCTGCTCAAGTGCTGCTGTAAAGACTGAAAGATTAGATTTTTTTACTTCTATATATTTTCTCTGTATCTTGCAATATTGTGTACTATGTACTACATAACATCCAAATATAATTGTAATTTTAATAAAAAAGGCTTATAAAGAGTTGTTACATAATATATTTTAATATATTAAAATGTATCTATAATTAAACGTGTGTCGTGTGGGCGTGTTTATGAAGCGTGAAATACGAGTAGATACTCGTACGATAAACAAAAAACATCATCTCATTATCACGTTTTAGAAGTTATTATTAATTTTGTAATCACAATAATTTATTCAAAGTTGCCCAATTACACACACTACCAAGCATTTGACTCACACAAACAAATTAAAAGATTTATATTTACGTCAAGTTTGTCAGTGTCAAACATGTAATTTGACTCAGAATAAAATGTCGTTTTATGTAGAAGACAAAATATATAAAAGGTAAATTGATGATGGAGGTGTACCTTTTTCAAAACCTTCACAAACATAAACTGTGAATTAAGGTCGCAGTAATATTATATAACTAGCGGTGGCCTGCGACTTCCACCGCGAGAGTTACAAGGTATTGAGTTAGCTTCATTATATTTCACTAGGATCCGCCAACCGTGTGCGGCGGGTCTTGAGCTGAGCCCCTCTCCTTTCTTTTTTTCTTGATAACTTTTGAATATCTAAACATTTTTTCAATCTGTTTTCGCTATAACATCCACGTTCGGCTTAAACATACATGAGAAAATTTTTAGCTGATTATCTCGTCGCATTCTGGAGACAACTAAACACACAAAAAGATTTCCCAAACGGATAAGAGCTTCGCTTACGCTCAGCTCAATTACGCGCATACATCTCTAAGAAATCCACTTATTAACTATAATAATTAAAATGATTTTGAATCTGAATTTTTTTTTTTTTTTTTTTTTTCTCTTTTTATATTTGCGATCAGTGCATTGACTTTTAGCAAATGTGTTCCTTTGCTTATAAATTTTTGGGTGTGTCCTCCAGTGAGGGCATCTACCCATTTCCAATCAGATCATAATATCTTTTCTTTTAAGTCTCTTGTCATAGCTACGCTTTGTGAGTTGTTGTGCTAGAATGTTCGGATGCTCATGTAGCCTCTTCCGGTATCTCAGTCCAATAATTTCAATTTCTTCTTTTACCGTATTCATTTCTAAATGTTTGTGGATTTCTGCGTTGGTAACATACCATGGCACACTGCTGATATTTCGAAGAATAGTATTTTGCATCCTTTGCAGGCATGATATATTAGAATCGGAGGCACTACCCCACAACTGAAGGCCATAGGTCCAGATTGGTTTTAACACTGTCTTATACACCAGGATTTTATTGTCTAACGACAGTTTGCTGTTTTTCCCCAATAACCATAGGAGGGTCTTATATCGCAGGTTAAGTTCTTCCCTCTTTTTTTTATATGTACCTTCCATGTTAGGCGTCGGTCTAGATATAGTCCGAGATATCGAACACTGTCTTGTTGTGGTAGTGTATTCTTTTCCAGCTTTACTTGTGGACAGTTGTCTTTGCGCAATGTAAAGGTAACGTGTACAGATTTTGATGCACTGGCTTTAATGCGCCATTTATGCAGCCATGTTGTTGTCTCGTCTAGGCTCCTTTGAAGGACTTGTGATGCCACATCTGGATTGCTACTACTTGCCAGGATAGCAGTATCATCGGCAAACGTTGCTATTGTGCTATCTTTTACATCAGGTAGATCTCCAGTGAAAATCGTATACAAAATTGGTCCCAGCACCGAACCTTGTGGGACACCAGCATTTATGTTGAAGAATCTTGACGTTGTTTCTCCTTCTTTAACTTGGAATACACGTTCAGTTAGATATGATTTGCAAAGTCGAAAATAGCTATGAGGGAGACTTCTTTTTATTTTGTATAACAGTCCTTTATGCCAAACTTTGTCAAAGGCCTGTTGTATATCCAAGAACACAGCAGAACAGGACTCTTTATGCTCCAGGCTTTTTCTGACTTTTTCATAAACTCTATGGACCTGTTCGACGGTTGAGTGTTGTTGTCTGAACCCAAATTGGTGCCGAGGTATTGTGTTGTTACCTTCTAGTATAGGCAGTATTCGCCGAAGAAGAAGCTTTTCAAAGATCTTTGATAGTATGGGAAGCAAGCTTATCGGTCTATATGATGTTACTTCTGTTGGTGGTTTGCCGTCTTTATGGATGAGTATTACTTGTGATACTTTCCATAACTTTGGAAAGTATTGTACTCTCAATATTCCGTTATATAGGGCAGTAAGGAAGATTATAGCTTTTTTTGGCAGTTGTGTTATGACTTCTTTAGTGATGAGGTCAAAACCTGGGGCTTTTTTTTCCTTTAGTTCTGTTGCTACTTTCCACACTTCCCTTGCAGTGACAGGTTTTGGTGGTATATCCATCTGAAGATCCTGATTGAGGACAGTATCTACATGCTCCTCGAACACCTTGTCTTCCAATTTATTTGGGGAAAAAACCTCAGCCAAATGCTCAGCAAATAGATCCACTTTTCCTGTGAAGATCTTGCCCAGCCATAGTCACTACGCAATGGTGGTTTAGCAGTGTTTGGTCTGTTACAGTGACTAGTTATCTTCCATAGCGAGTAGTTGGTTGCTGAAATGAAACTATTTTATAAATTGAATCTGAAATGAAACTATTTTATAAATTGTGTCAAGAATGTATTCAATGAAATATTATATCTATATATATAAATAAAATTGGACTGACTGTTTGTAATTCCAAATTACCAGCTTTTCACTAGATGGATATAAAAGTATATACGGTACTATAATAATATAACTATTTTTTTAATATTTTCTGTCTGTGTATCTGTTTGTTCCTACTAATCTTTGAAACAGGACCATTTTAACAAGACTTTCACGGACCGACAGCTCTTATTACTCGTATAAGGAGTAACTTGGGCTACTTTTATTTAATCATAGGAAAAACTAAACCTCAAACACATAACAATGGTTGTATTAAACAGATAAAGCCAAAGAATCCACGACTATGTTGAATGAACTTCTTCTAACAGTGTTTCAAGTTCGATACCACATGGGTGCCATGGGTGCCACAAGACTGACAACGCTGTTGCGATTCCCCGGGTGGTGCAAGTGTCCGTGGGTGCTACTCACTCACCATGATAACCAGCCATTATGAAAGCCATGAAACCATTTATGAAAGAAGAGGCAATGACCATGCCTCTTCTTTCATAAAAAAACAATTATAAATTAGTTAAACTAACAAATACATAAAATAACCTGGAGAGGACTTATTAACTTAGCTTAAATTTATGACTTACACTAAACTCTTTATGTAACTATAATAGATTTACTATAGACCATGAAATAGTTTTCGTAAATTTGTGAAGGTGTACAATTTCCTGCGAAGTCATGGACGAATGTCTATGGATATTAATTTTTAACATAAAAAAACATTCATATATTCAACGACGAATAGACAGAAATAACAATCTCCTTTGACACATATAACTTAAATTTTAACGTTTAATATACTGTGGCTTTTATTGTAAATATATTGTAATTGAGTTAGGAAGAGTGTTTCAGAGCAAAACGATTTAACAGGGAGCCGTTAAGAGATTTCATTACAGAGACCTCGAAGCTGAAATGAAATTTCAATTTTATTTTAACGGAATCAAAGGATAAAGTATCCTGTTATTTCGCTTTAATTATTTGTAGTTATCCACCAGTGAAAGTCCATTTAAAATCGGTTCAGCATTTTCAGAGAATAGCCGAAACAAACCTTTGGTGTTACATATAAACACTACCATTTTATATATATATATATAATTTTCACACTATATATATATATAGTGTGAAAATTATAAAAAAAATAACCCCGTTTTTCGCTATAATAAATAAGTTGACAACAAACTTACAAAGTACATATTGATATATATGTAACATTGGTTTAGGATGTCTTGTAAATGTTTATCATAATAGACAATCTTATCAAATATTATGAAAATAAAATTAATGTAAGCAATAAAATTAAATCATTCAAAAGAATAATAATCGTAAAAACATAAAAATCCTTTTAAGATATATGTCTACAATGTTTAGTGTTAATAAAACACGATTATACAGTGTAAAGTACTAATTATTATAATTATCAATAGTTAAATGTTCTATTTCATTTATTATAGCTAGCATCTTGCTGCGACTTCATTTATTTTCAACATTTTCTTTATTTCAGTTGTCGTTTGAATTAATTAGTAAATTGGTTATGTTTAAAAGACTTGAGAATATATTTTTGACAAAAGAATTTTTTTAATTTATATTTTTTTTTCTAGAATTTTGGCAAAAAACAATAATATTTATAAACATACAAATAAATATGAAAAACACTTTAAAAGGATTGGATTGGATAAATATTTTATTTACAAACAAATACACCCGGTACAGATTGATCCTATGAAGTCAAAGTCAAAATTTCTAAGTAAGATTTTTTTATTCTTCGTATTTAGAGATTAAATTTATTACTAATAGGTAATTAGTGAATAATTAGTAGTTTAGATTATAGTAATGTACTCTGAATACTAATAAGTCGTGACGGTAATTTTTTTGTGATAACGAGAGATAATCAGCGCTCTCTGTTTATCAGAAGCGTGGTCTGGCGCGACGCGGGCGGTCGCATCTGGCTGTAAATTTTAAGTAAGATGTTAAAAATAAATAATATTTTTGGTGTCACTAACTCGATACGGTTACTTCTTTTGGCTGCTGTGTTTTACGGAACAGCTGTCATATACGCATATAACTATAAATTTATGGATATTCATGAAACTACAGATTTTAAACCATATTTAAACGATAGAAGATTTATATATATATTGCAATGGACGACGAAAAACAGCGCTCCATTCAATTTCATGCGTGAAGGTACATCTGCCTTCATCAATAACAAATGCAAATATACAAATTGTTTTGTGACAGACAACAGAACCTTTCTCCCCAGTCTCACGGACTTCGACGCTATCGCCTTTAACGGACGGCAAGTTTCAAATCTTCTTGAAATACCCTCATACCGTTCCCTGGAACAGAAATACATATTTGGTGCGATGGAATCGGCTGACAATTTTCCTGTTTGCAATCCAATATACGATGGATTCTTCAATTGGACGTGGACGTACAAACTGGATTCGGATTTTCGTTTTGGATACATCACTATATTCGATCTGAACGGTACTGCTGTGGGTCCAGCTATTGATATGGAGTGGCCAAATAAATTTGACCCTATAGACGATAATTTAAAGAAGACGTTATCAAAGAAATACAAAGCGGGTGCGTGGTTCGTATCGAATTGTAACCCAAAGAGTGACAGGTCAATATTCATGGACGAAGTGAAGGTGGCACTTAAGGAGTACGATTTGACAGTTGACGTGTATGGGGCGTGTGGTGCATTCAAGTGTCCAAGGAAGAGGTTTAGGTCATGTTTTAACATTGTCAAAAATTATTACTACTTTTATTTTTCGTTGGAGAACTCATACGCTGAAGATTACGTGACGGAGAAGTTGTTAACAGCGCTGAATAACTATGCTATACCGGTTGTGTTCGGAGCGGCTGATTACACAAGGTAATTAAAATTTTACATTTGTATGCAAATATGTTTCGAGGCTCCAGCCTTATCTCGAAACACACTTTATTTTTAAATTTAACTAATTGTTTGTTAAATTAAATAACCCTGAATAACAATTTCCACGTCTTTATATTTAGAAGAACAAGTAGAAACAATTTTATTCATTAATAATTATTCAGTTAATGTTTAGAATTAATTTGTTTTTATATAGTTATGTGTTAAAAACAGACCAGCAAGAACTTCTTTCTTCATAATATAATACCAAATAACAGCTTTTCATTTACATGTAGATGGAAGTAAGAGTTACTATAGCAACGGTTACCATAGCAACTGTTACAATAGCAACGGTTACCATAGCAACGGTTACCATAGCAACGGACCGTGCCAATTTTTACCATAGCCACAGTCTGCCTATCTATCTGTCTGTCTGTCCGTCTGCTTGTTCCGACTAATCTCTGCACGACTAGACCAATTTTAACTTTCACTGGCGGATAGCTGATGTTATAAGGAGTAAACTCCACGCGAACGAAGTCGCAGGCACAACTAGTTATGAATAAATAATAATTATATTACATTAAGGCAACCATTAGTGTTATCATTATATACTACATTGTATATAATCATGGACCTGCCGCCATTGTTATATATTTTAACAAAAATGTTGTTGTTATTTATAAGTTGATAATATGAATAAAAACTAACACACAAAATGCACTTAATATTTAATATATATATAGAAATAATTTTACTTACAAAATTTACTCACAATTGTACTGAACTTAGATAATTAAAATTATATTGCATAATATTGATTAATTATAAAAGGAGTGAGAGAGAAAGAAAATATAATGGATGAGACAAAGATAAAAAGAATCCATAAGTGTCATTAGTCTCTAATCTTAATTAGAGGCTAATGACCCTGCTCAGCCAGAGGTCCTGGATTCGATTCCCAAACAGGAGTATTGTTGTTTATAGTGTGTGTAGCTTGTGTCTGTTACTGTTAATCTAAAACACGGGATACATGGACTATTATTATCCCATCCCTTCACTTCTTATTTATGTAAACTGTTAAGGGTTGTCGAATTATATAAATAAAACAAATATTTCATGTCCTGAGTTAATTGTAAACTGTATATAGTATAAACATTGAATTAAAAGATTTTAGAATCAAACAATACAAAGTTATTCCTAATAATAATGTCATATAAAATTTAAACGACAGTTTGTTTATCAATTTGTTTGTGAAAGTCAACGATTAGTGTTAGTTTTATTTGATCTTCTGATAACTTCATCCTAGTCAAAGAATAATTACCGCAGCAAGTCTTTCAGTATAGCTGGCATGTAATCTTTGGATTGATAAGAGTTACATTCAATATTTTCATTTAATAAAACAATTTGTATGGATGTCGGTTTGTTTGTTGTCATTAAAGTGAAGATAAATACGATAAAGTGTGTTTTTAACTGCTCTGTGATAAGTTTTATAGTTTATTGAGCGAAGCGAGCGTAGCGAGCGGAGCATTCTACTGGAGACTTTGTCACATTCTTTGTCACGAATAGGCTCGAAAACTACTTGACGGAAAATTCTGAAATTTTATCATCAAAAAGACACACATTAGGTGATGGTTCTAAAAAATTTTTGAAAAATGTCGACAAAAAAAAAATAATGTCATGTCAAAAAATTGATATCCCATTGAAGTCAATGAGTCATTACACTGGGCTCACTTCGCTCAATATGCAAACGGCACCCGAGATTTCGCGAGCGCAGCGAGTCGAAATTGAGGGTCTGGTGGCGCCCCTAGTTAGTTTTAATACAAGCTCGAATCCGCGTGTCCGTCGATTAATACATTCAAAATTTTTACACTAATAAGTAGATATACAGACAAAAATACGTTTTTTTTACATTATTTATTATATTTAAATGTTGATTTTTCTACATTCATACATATAGTTGTTCGTGAGAAACATAACATAAGGTAATGTTAATTTTCAGTTAGCAAATGAAAATCATAATAGTCCATTCATTTAGTTATTATATTATTCTACGTATAAATATGTAACAAGGTCAAATTTTATTGTTTCACGTACACCTGTGACACGTCAGCATTGTGTTGTCTGCAATATGTAATGTATACAAGCTGTGAGCCCGACCTTGCTCGCGGAATGTTTTTTAAAGTAAATGTAGCCTAATCACTTCAGATAACATCAGCTATGCCAACGAAAGTCCTGTTACAATCGGTCCAACCGTTTCAAACAGACAGATGGACAAAATTACAAACATTGATTTGTTATGTAGGTAGAATATGTACTTTCATATTAATTTAGTAAAAAGCTGTTAATTTTGAATTAACAACAGACATACTACAAACAGACAATTAGATTTTATATATATATACAACAAAGATAAGCGCAAACTGACATCTTGACACGGGATTTATATATATACGAGTGTGCGTGTATGTATATGTGTGTGTGTGCGTGCGTGTGTGTGTGTGTTTCAATAATATTTATAAAGTTTAACAAATTTTCAATAATTTTTATATTTATTGAAAATAAGATAACACTTTACAATTAACCCATAATAAGGACATAAAACATTTTTTTATTTATTTAATTTGACAACCCTTAACAGCTTAAATAAATAAGAAGTGTAGGGATGGGATAATAATAATCCCTGTATCCCGTGTTTTAGACCAGACAGTAACAGACACAAGCTACACACACTCCTGTTTGGGAGTCCTGTTTGGGAATCGAATCCAGGACCTATGGCTGAGCAGGGTCATTAACCTCTAAGCTTAGACACTTATGGATTCTTAATATCTTTGTCTCATCCATTATATCTTCTTTCTCTCTCACTCATTTTATAATTAATCGATATTATGCAACATAATTTTAATTATTTAAGTTCACTACAAGTAAGTAATTAAATTACTTCTATATTATATTAAATATTGAGTGTATTTTGTTTGTTAGTTTATATTCATATTATCAACTTATATACTAGGATCCGCCAACCGTGCGCTCCGAGTGTTGAGTTGAGCCTCTCTCTTTTCTTCTTTTCCTGATAACTTTTGAATGGCTAAATATTTTTTCAATCTGTTTTCGCTATAACATCCGCGTTCGGCTCAAGCAAATTTTAGCTAAATATCTCGTCGCATTCTGGAGACAACTAAACACAAAAAAAGGTCTCCCAAACGGTTAAGAGCTTCGCTTACGATCACCTCAATAACAACAACATTGTTGTTAAAATATATAACCATGGCGGCTGTTCCATGATTATATACAATCTAGTACATAATGATAACACTAATGGTTCCCTCAATGTAATACATATAATAATTATTTATTCACAACTAGTCGTGCCCGGTACTTTATTCGTGCGTAAGTTACTTTACCTTTTAACCTCTCACCGCCAGTGAAAATCCTGTTAAAATTGGTATAGTCGTGCAGAGAGTAGCCGGAACAAGCAGACGGACAGACAGACAGGCAGAGACAAAATGTATGTATATGAAATACATGTATATACAGTACTTATATAAAAAAATCATTACAGCGGTAACTAAAAATTAACATTACCTATATGTTATGTTACTCACGAACTATTATATATATGAATGTAAAAAATTTACATTTAAAATAATAAATAATGTATAATGTAAAAATAATGTATTTTTGTCTGTATATCTACTTATTGGTGGTAAAAATATTTTGAATGTATTAATCGACGGAGCCGCACACTCGAGCTTGTATTAAAACTAATAAACTATAAAACTTATCACAGAGCACTTAAAAACACACTTTATTGTATTTATCTTCACTTTAATGAATGAACAAACCGACATCCATACAAATTGTTTTATTAAATGATAATATTGAATGTAACTTTTATCAATCCAAAGATTGAATGCCAGCTGAACTGAAAGACTATCTGCGGTTATTTTTCTATGACTTGGATAAAGTTATCATAAGATCAAAGAAAACTAACACTAATCGTTGATTTCACAAACAATTGATAAGCAAACTGTCGTTTAAATTTTATATGACATTATTATTAGGAATAACTTTGTATACTTTTATTCTTAAGTCTTAAATTTATATTGTAGAAAATTATTTTGCAAGAATTTATTCCTTCCAAGAACAAAACTGAATGCATGAATTTACTGTAACAAAAACTTCATATATGCCAATTGAAAATCTAACAAACAAACTAAATAACATTATACTAAAATACTAAATCTAATTTTGAAATTAAAATAATATAAAAAAAATAGAATAAATTTTAAAATTTGCGTAGTAACCGAAATCTATATTTTAATCAAAATAATAATTTTACAGACAAAAAGAGACAACGTTAAAAAAATTATAAACACATAATTAAACTATGATTTAATAAATAATAATATGTATATAAGTCAAAATATATTTATTTATTTATTTACCTTCACGCCATATCCGTTACGGGGTAGCCAGAGACGACGGAGCGCCAAACGCTACGGTCCCTGCATACCTCTTTCGCCTCGGCCACAGACATTAACCTGTTCATACATGCCCTCCGGGGGGTCCTCATGCTTTTTACGTGACCTTCCTCCAGTATCATAGTTACTGTGTTTTCGAAGGTCACTCGAGGCCTCCCCCTTTCTCTCTTACCGCTCACTTTTCCTGTATAAATCGTTTTTTACCATTCTTTCATCACTCATTCGTTCGACGTGCCCAAAACCCCCTATACCTTCGGTCAACTATACTGACTCCGCATATTCTACGAAGAGATCGCATCTCCACAGCATTTATCTTTCTTACATTTTTCTTCTGTGTTACCCACGTTTGGCTGCCGTATAACAAAGTCGGTAGCAAAACCGCATTGTGTACAGCCAAACGTGCAGCTATGCTGACGTTTCGGCGTCTCAACAATGCAGCCAAAGCACCGTTGACTCTGTTACCGACAACAATACGCCTTTCCACATCCATTTCACATCTTCTGTCTCTGCTAAACATACTTCCCAAATATACCACTTCATTCACTTGTTCTATTATCTTACTATTCACGTTGATCTTACATTCTGTTCTTTCTTCATTTCTTTCAAATATCAGAACCTTCATTTTATCTGCATTCAGGTTTAGACCATTATTGTCACACCCATCTTTCAGAGTGGTGACCAATGCCTGCAGATCGCATTCTGATGATGCAATGAGCACTGCATCATCTGCATATAGCAAGCAATTGACCTTAAGGTCACCTACTTTCACTCCCATGTCACTGTCTTTCACGCCTTGGAGACAACTATCCAGATACAAATTGAACAACCAAGCTCACATAGCGCAACCTTGCTTAACATCCGATTGGATGTCAATCCGGGGCGACATGCCGACTCCTATTCGCACACAGGCTGAGTGATCTCTGTAAAGAGACTTTACAGCCTGTAGCAAGGGTCCGTTCACATTAATCGGGGCAGTATCTCCCATAATTTCTTTCTCACAACCCTGTCAAACGCCTTTTCCAAATCCACAAAAGCACAGAAAACCTTTTGGTTTAGGGCCAAAAACTTTTCCGTGATCATGCGGAGGGAAAACATTTGTTCTATACACCCTCTTCCAGGTCTAAAACCTCCTTGGGCCTCCCACAACAGCCTTCCAGATCTCTCTTGCATTCTTCTCTCTAATATTTTAGCATAAACTTTACCGCCCAAGCTAATCAAACTGATAGCCATATAGCTTGCACAGTCTATCTGTGAACCTTTGCCTTTATACAAAGGTACGATGACTGCACCTCGCCAATCGTCTGGGACCTCTCCTGATTTCCAGCATAAATTGCACCAAACCAGAACAAGTCCAAGATGCGTGGCCCAACATATTTGATCATCTCGGTAGTACCTTCATCGGCTCCCGCAGCCTTACCGCATTTCAGACTTCAAATCGCGCTCTCCACTTCTTCCAAACTAATTTCACCATCAGCTAATACATCTCAGAATTTTCACGCTTCATCTTTATAAGTGCTTTCGTTTTATGCTTTTGCAGCTTGTACTCTCTCATACTTTTATCCTTACCCGAGGCTTTATAATCCAGCCATGCTTTTTTCTTTAACTCCACGGCGTCTTTCGCTTCATCATCCCACCTTTAATCGCGCTTTTTACTAAAACCTCTTTTCCTTTTACCACATACCTCTTTCGCTACTTTCACCATACCATTCCATAGGTTCTGCCAGCATTCTTCAACACTTTCATTTCCAGAATCACAGCTTTGAAGCTTCTTGGAAACCCTTTCTTGATATTCCTCTCTGATCGGTGGATCTTGAAGCTTCCAGCTTCTTATGCGGTAATTCGATTCCAAGCTAGGACACGTCGTGCGGCTACGCCAACCTGCAAACAGACCTCTTATTCTAGCAACGACTAGATAATGGTCCGTTCCCAGATCAGCACCCCTAAACACTCGCATGTCCATAACTTGGCTACGAATTCGCTGATCCACTAATATGATCAAACATCGTGTTTGCCACAAACAAATTTATCTCCTTACAAAATTCCAAAATAAGCTTTCCAGCTTCATTTACTCTCTTATCCCCGTACTTTTCTAGCACGCTTTCGTAACCACTTCGCGCGGTTCCAACGCATCCATTAACATCCCCACATACTATTAACATTTTATTACTTCTGACACTACTTAGAACATCTCTGACACTCTCCCAAAACTCCTCGAGTTCGCTCACTGGAGCTGAGGATACTGGTGCGTAAACGGCTAACAAGTATACTCTTGTTATCCCCAGCTTAAAGCGAACCCAAAGAAGCCTTGGGTTGATAGCCTTGTATTCTACCATTGCATTAACCATTCGAGAGGACAACAACCCGCCTACACCTTGGCAACCTCGCTCACCCTTTGGAACCCCAGCCCAGAAGGCGACGCGGTTGCCAGGCAAATCGGTCGTATCATTGCCTTTTCGCTTGTTCTCAGACACACAAATAACATCCAGATCTTTGTCATCCATCACATCTAATAATTCATTCATCTTCTATTCCATTCCTCCTCTTACATTCAACGTAGCTATTTGTAGCTCCGTCCTCCACCTCCCGCCTTTCGGAACATGGCGTGTTGGTTAGCGGTGCCCAATGCCTCATTCGTTCAAATCAAAATCATTTAAAACTGTTTCTCAATGCATGAAACCTTCTTTTCCAGATTCCTGCCTCCCGGAAGTTACCTGGACGGGTTAAAGTTGGGTCCAAAGGCATTGGCGGCCAAAATGAATGAAATAATCAATAACAAAACCATGTTCTATGACTACTTCCGTTGGACGAACCACTACACGTACAGAGAGACTTCATCCAAGGAGGATATCTGTAAACTGTGCGAGATGATGAACAATGTGGAGAAAGTGGCTGAAACAAGCGAGTGGCCCGACTTTAGGATTTGGTGGAACGGAGAGAGATATGATGAAAATTGTAAAAATAATGAATGAAATAGTATTAATAATTATTGAATTTATTGTGAAAGTATTTAATTTATTGTAAGAGTATTGAATTTATTGTAATAGTTACATAATTTATTGAAAAAGTATAAAATTTATCGTAATAGTTACTTAATTTTTTGAAATAGTATTGAATTTATTGTAATAGTTACTTAATTTATTTAAGAAGTATTAAATTTATTGTAATAGTTACCTAATTTATTGAAAAAGTATAAAAATTATCGTAATAGTTACTTAATTTATTGAAAAAGTATTGAATTTATTGTAATAGTTACTTAATTTATTGAAAAAGTATTAAATTTATTGTAATAGTTACTAAATTCATTGAAAAAGTATTAAATTTATTGTAATAATTACCTAATTTATTCAAAAATATTTAATTTATTGTAATAGTTATTAAATTTATTGTAAAAGTATTTATTTTTTGTAATAGTTACTTAATGTATTGAAAAAGTATTAAATTTATTGTAATAGTTACTTAATTTATTCAAAAAGTATTTAATTTATTGTAATAGTTATTAAATTTATTGAAAAAGTATTTATTTTTTGTAATAGTTACTTAATTTATTGAAAAGTTATTTTTTTTTGTAATATTTACTTAATTTATTGTAAGAGTATTAAATTTATTGTAATAATTTTTTAAATTATTGTAATAATAATTTTGTCGAATTTTGTGTGTTATAAAAACAATTATTAATATGACAATTCTTTAAGGTAACGGTTTACAAATTATCAATAATTGTAACAATATTTTTTTTTATTGTCATGTATAGTTTTAAAATGAATATTAAAAATTGACTCGCCACAGACTAGGTAGTACATCCATAGACTATTTAGTCTCAATATTATTGTGAACCCATTTCAATATCCAATCTACCGAGTGCTAGCTCAATTAGCACGCTAACATCGCTTACTGAGAAGGCTGTTAGTGAATTGTCAGCGGGCTTGTGTTTCAATGATACGCGCTGTTTTTGGGAAATGGGAACTACGATTCTCGAAAACTAGAACTAGGTGTAAAGAAATATTTCATATTATGAGTAAGAAAGCCTAGAAAGAGTAATGTTTTGTCTCTTTCTAATTCAGTCTGGGAAACAAGGATTGGTGTGAAACTAGAAATCTGCTGATGTTATGTTAAAAGGTGGCTAACTAGTATGATTGCTATAAAATATATTTTTTAAATACTTTTTTTATATATACGAGTTTTATATTATAAAAAACTTACTGGACTTAACTTATACTAACTTTTTTACATATAAATTTAAATTAAATTTATAAGATTTTTATTGTCTTTATATTAGTAATTGTAGCAGTCGCTAGACCACATTTCTCAAAACATTACTTCAGAAATATTAATAAAAAATTGTATTAAATATAAAATGATAAATTAATAGACACGGGCAGGAATGTAACCTACGACCTGTCGGAAACCGTCGCTCGGCTGTTTGAGCTATCGCGTCGCTACCTAGCAAGCAAAAGAGCTACGTTTTCAAACATCTTCTTCTATTATATAAAAATGAATCGCAAAATGTGTTGGTAAGCGCATAACTCAACAACGCATGGACCAATCTTAACAATTCTTTTTTTTAAATGTTCCTTGAAGTCCAAGGATGGCTCTAACGGCGAGAAAAATTTGAATAATTTCCAGGGAAACCCTAAAAAAGCCCTTTTCTTTTTCCTATACAAATATTTTAAATGTAGAATAAATAACTAAATGTAGAGTCAATTTGAACTGTATTGCTATTCAATAAAGTTGATATTAAATTACAAGCACTCATTGTTGTCTAAACAATGTAGGTGTGTTGCTAACGTCAAAGAGTCAATTCGTGCTTTATTGTCGCTGCACAACGTTCAAATTTAATCAAATGAATGTGTACACCCGACCAAATTGAAAAGTCAAAAAAAGTAAATGTAAGATTTGATTGGCCTTGGAATATTCTTTCTTTTGTTTTAGTTTCGGAATGCGACATAAATTGTCATCAGTTTTCACGTCATTGCATCTGTCAAACAAACTGCGTTAAAAAGCGTTTATAATATTTAATAATTAATTTTGATTGTATAAATACCTGTGATTAATAATTATTTCATGTGAATAAATTTAGGTAATTATATACGATATGCCTCCTATAAGACGAAGTAATTTAAGTAGAAGAACCCGAAATGCTACAAACCAAATGAATTACCGATCTTATCATACTGCACATGAACGTGACGACCGAAATGAACGCGAAAGAATTCGTATATCACGAACGCGGGAAGCGAGAGCGAGAGATTCAACTAATAATCGCGAAAGTTTGAATCGAGCTGCTTTCAATTACGATTTGTCAATTGACTACAGTAACCACCAATGTGTTGCTATTGGATCTATGAACTTGGTTTGCTCTTATTGTAACGCATTGAAATACAAAAATGAAGCAAATGGATTGTGTTGCGCAAATGGGAAAGTGAAATTGATACCATTGGATCCACCACCAGAGCCATTGTACTCATTGGTTTCAGGAATAGAACCAGATTCCATACACTTTTTGTCAAATATTCAACAATATAACAATTGCTTTCAAATGACATCATTTGGGGCAACAAACGTAGTTCGGGAAAATTTCATGCCAACTTTTAAGGTATGTATTATAGCAGTTAATCATTATTATTTTAATGAACAAAATTTCCTGTTAACTAAGTAAATATGTGTCATTAACCTTCAGTTTCCTAAACCCCAAAACATATATTACTTAGTCATTATATTATTTGGTGATTCAGTATTAGCAACACTTTTATTATTTTGAAACACAATATAATTATTTGACGATGGATATTAGTTACAACTAATTATTACATATTGACATACCTAAGCATATCAATTATTATTTGGTGATTCAAATTAAGAGACAGATATACTTTTTAGGAACAAATATTATTTCTATTTGGCAAAAATCATTTTTTTTAATTTACAGATACAAGGCCAAATATATCATAGAGCAGGTTCACTGTTACCAGTGTCAGATAGCAATTACAAATTTCTGCAAATTTATTTCATGGGCAATTCACCACGAGAAATTGATATGCGTTGTTCACATAACAATTCACTAAAGAGGTCTATTGTAGAACAATTACAAACTTTATTTCATGAGTACAATCAATTGGTTATGTTGTTTAAAACTGCACTGGATCGGATGCCATCTGATAATCACAAAATTGTAATCAGAGCTGATAAAACACCTGTTGGCCAACATGCAAGACGTTTTAATGCACCAACTATTGATGAAGTTGCCGTCGTTGTAGTTGGAGAAAACTTGGAATCCCGTGATATTGTTTTACATCGTCGGAATGATCATTTACAACGTATAAAGGAAACACACCGCTCATATGACGCACTGCAATATCCCATTATATTTTGGCAAGGTGAAGATGGCTATGATTTTTCAAACAAGATGATAAATCCCATTACAGGTAATAAAAAATATTAGTTTAGCTATGGAGCTATATTATCAGTCACTATATTATTATTTTTTTAATTTTCAATATTATGAAAACAAAAATCTATTTTCAGGTTCCGAAACCAACAAAAAAGTCAGTTCAATGAACTATTATTCCTACCGCCTAATGATTCGTGAAAATGAAGACAATCACATACTCAAATGTCGGCGATTATATCACAAGTATGTTGTAGACATGTATGTTAAAATTGAAACGGAGAGATTAACATTCATCAGGTTGAATCAGACCAAACTCAGATCTGAAGAGTATATTCACCTTCGAGATGCGATTAATACTGATGGAAATGCACAGAATGTTGGTCGGATGACTATTCTTCCAGCAACATACATCGGAAGCCCTCGACATATGCATGAATATGCTCAAGATGCCATGTCATATGTTCGTCATTATGGTACAGCAGATTTGTTCATCACATTTACATGCAATCCACACTGGATAGAAATCAAGCAGGAGTTATTCCCTGGGCAATCACCTATTGATCGTCATGATATTACAGCCAGAGTCTTTAGACAAAAGTTGAAATCTTTGATGGATTTCATTGTGAAACATTATGTGTTTGGAGAGACACGCTGCTGGATGTATTCTGTGGAGTGGCAGAAACGGGGATTGCCACATGCACACATTTTGATTTGGTTAGTTGAAAAGATAAGGCCAAATGAAGTTGATGCAGTAATATCAGCTGAAATTCCTAATGTAGAAGTAGATCCTGGATTGCATGAGGTAGTTATTAAAAACATGATACATGGTCCCTGTGGAACTCTTAATCAAAATTCACCGTGTATGGTGGATGGTAAATGTTCAAAGCGATATCCACGGACATTAATATCTGAAACAATCACTGGTAATGACGGTTATCCTTTGTATCGTCGCCGATCGACAGCAGACAATGGAAGATCAACAATTGTCAAATTAAATCAACAAGATATTGAAATAGATAATCGCTGGATTGTTCCATATTCACCCATTTTATCAAAGACCTTCAAAGCGCACATCAACGTTGAATCTTGCCATTCAGTAAAATCTATTAAATACATTTGCAAATATGTAACCAAAGGGAGTGATATGGCTGTGATTGGTATTAATGCAGAGAATTCCAATGATGAAGTTACCCAATACCAAATGGGTCGCTATGTTAGTAGTAATGAAGCAGTTTGGCGAATATTTTCTTTTCCTATTCATGAAAGACACCCTACTGTTGTTCATTTAGCTGTGCATTTAGAAAATGGACAAAGAGTATATTTTACAGCACAGAACGCAGTAGAAAGAGCTTTACAGCCACCATCTACTACATTAACCAGATTTTTTGAGATATGTCAAAACGATGATTTTGCTCAAACATTGTTATATTCTGAAATGCCAAAATATTATACTTGGAATCAATCCTCAAGAAGATTTATACGACGGAAACAAGGAAAACCAGTTACAGGATACCCAGATATATTTTCTACCGATGCGATTGGTCGAATTTATTCAGTACATCCAAGCAATAATGAATGTTTTTATTTACGACTGCTATTAGTCAATGTACGTGGCCCAACATCGTTCCAACATGTACGAACTGTTAATAGTGATTTGTGTGGATCATACAGAGAAGCTTGCCAACGTTTGCGATTGCTAGACAATGATGCTCATTGGGATCAAACTCTCAATGATGCTGTAATATCATCACAAGCTCATCAAATACGAACATTGTTTCTATAATCATATCTACATGCTTCCCATCAAACCCAAAGGATTTGTGGATCAAGTACAAAGATAATATGTGTGATGATATTTTGTATCAAATACGGATTAGAAGGGGAAATCCAAATATACAAATAAGCGAAGAAATTTCCAATGAAGTATTGATTTCAATTGAGGACATGTGCTTGATGATGTCAAACAAACTATTATTTCAATTAGGTCTGGCCGCGCCTGATCGTCCAATACATAATGCTTTTAACCAAGAGTTGCACCGAGAAAAACTATATGATCTCAACACTTTGAAAGAATTAATTCAAACAAACCTTCCACTGTTCAATGAACAACAGGGTATGTATTTGATACACTTATGAAAGTAATAAATGATAAAAGAGGAGGGATTTACTTCTTAGATGCACCTGGTGGTACAGGAAAAACTTTTTTGATTTCATTGATATTAGCAACAATTCGCTCACAAAATAAAATTGCACTTGCACTCGCTTCGTCGGGAATCGCAGCAACTTTGCTTGAAGGTGGTAGAACAGCTCATTCAGCACTAAAATTACCATTAAACATGCAAAGCAACGAAACTCCAACCTGCAACATTTCGAAGAACTCTGCAATGGCAAAGGTTTTGCAGCAATGTGGATTGATTGTTTGGGATGAATGCACGATGGCACATAAAAAATCTTTGGAGGCTTTAGATAGAACCTTACAAGATCTCCGGAGCAATAATAACCCATTTGGTGGTGCAATGATTTTATTAGCAGGAGATTTTCGTCAAACATTGCCAGTGATTCCACGATCAACGCCAGCTGATGAACTTAATGCCTGTTTAAAGTCCTCCAATTTGTGGAAACATGTGAAGGTATTACACTTAAGCAAGAATATGCGTATCAAGTTGCAAAATGACAAATCTGGAGACATATTCTCTAAACAACTCATTGACATTGGTAATGGTAAATTTCCTATAGACACCTTGACTGGTTGCATTAACTTTCCTCAAGGTTTTTGTCAGTTAACTAGATCAAAAGATGAACTTATTCAAAAGGTGTTTCCAGATGTTGCTCAAAATTATAGAAACCATGATTGGTTGAGCGAACGGGCTATATTGGCTGCAAAAAACATAGATGTAAGTGAATTAAATTTCAAAATTCAAGAACAAATTACAGGCGAATTGAGGATATATAAATCAGTTGATTCGGCTACTAACCAAGATGATGTCGTTAACTATCCGCCTGAATTTTTAAACTCGCTGGATTTACCAGGATTGCCACCTCACAATCTTTAATTAAAGGTTGGTTCGGTAGTAATAATGTTGAGAAATATCAACCAACCGCGTCTTTGCAACGGCACACGGTTAGCGATAAAAAAATTATTGAACAACGTGATAGAAGCAACTATACTGAAAGGAAAGTATAAAGGAGAAGACGTTTTGATACCACGCATCCCAATGATTCCGACTGATGTACCATTTGAATTTAAACGACTACAATTTCCAGTGCGGCTTGCTTTTGCTATGACCATAAATAAGTCCCAGGGGCAATCATTAGGTGTTTGTGGTATTAATCTAGAAAACCCATGTTTCTCACATGGTCAATTGTATGTTGCTTGTTCCCGTGTTGGAAAACCATCAGATTTATTTATATATTCACCAGGTAATCAAACAAAAAACATTGTGTATCATAAAGCACTAAAATAAAAATAAAACAGATTTTTGTTAATAATTATGATTCACTGGATTTACAATAACGCGATTACTGAAAATACTTATGTACGTTTTATTTCATTATTGTTTATTTCATCGGTTATGAACCCTATGTTAATAATAATAGTAATAAATAATTAATTATCTCTATACTTTGTAATTGAAGCAACCACTTTATAAGTGTTTGTCACCTTTAGGTTCCCACTATCCCTTTAGATTATTTTTCAATCAGGTTTGAACCTTAAGTTCCCCTCTTGGTTTGAAGCCCTCTGGCAGACATCCCAATCGGGGTTTTTAGTGGGTCTCAAAAGGGTGACCAAAGTTCGTGGAAGCTAAGATACTTAAGTCACCCGAGCTGACCTTTTTCTTTAATTCTCCTGAACAGAATCGTCACCATGATGATAGGGCGATGTGTGAGGATCAGCAGAGTAAAAACGTCTAAAGGTCGAAATATAAACTGCCACATTCCAAATCTATTTGACAGAACGAATTCTGCCGAGTTGTATAAAAATTGTATTTATTTAAAAAAAAAAATCTTTTAAAATTTAAATGTTTTGAGTTTAACTTTCATTGTATGTATTAGTAAAAACCACCAAATACTTTTAATTATGAACGTCTTAATAAAATGATGAAGTAACATATTAAAAAAAAGGAAAATTTTACGATTTATTTATTATAATATTAAATGATAAAAAAAATCCACCAGAATTCTTAATATATATAAATCACGTGTCGCGTTATTTGTCCGCGATGGACTCCTAAACTACTTAACTGATTTAAATAAATTTACACATCACGTACAGTTTGACCTAACTTAAAAGATATAATAATTTTCAACTCAATTCATAGTCGCAGTATTATTTTATTGCAAATTATTAGTTTATCATTTTGCAGTTAGCTCTTAACAATTCTAAAAGATGGCGGTATCTATTGACTGGATTGAGTAATTACGAATGAGATATCTACCCTACCTACCTCATTCGTAAGTTTAGTGTTCCAAGTTATTTACTAAAAACTTTGTAATATACAAATAGTGTTATAAACTTGGATAAAATTAAAAAAATAATTATAATTATTTTGTTTTGATTTTTGCTTAATATCGACTATAAGAAAACATTATGGTTTTCATGACAGATGTACTCTGAACGTTACCCCTTAAATAGTTTAGTACAATGTAATATATCAAAAATAATAGTCACAGCAACGCGTGACCGGGTCTGCTAGTTACCTAATATATCTAACTACCTAATATATATATGTATATTGAAAACGTGCTGCAAACAAAAATAGAGTTACTTTATAGTTAATTTTAATCATATTGATCCAATTCTTAAACACTAATGTCCGATTCTAGGGTTTTTGTTCCTAGTTTTTTACATTTCTTTTTAGTCTTATTATTAATTCTATAGATATCAAATAAAACTGCAATTTTTTTCTACCTGTCTATACGTATATAAATATACATTTTAAGATTTGATACAAATTAAACTTTTTTTTCACAAATTCTATTTATTTTGTAATATTAGTTTTAGCTATGAAATATTGACCCAAATTGAATATTTTTACATTTAGTTTCTTTTTGTCTTCATGTTTCCATAACTCACAGATGGCTGGACAGATCTTAATAAAAAATTTTATATAGTAAAAACATATCACTGCAAAAATTATGATCAAGAAGATGGTAATGATGATGAGATGATGGTTGTAATTAATATTAACAAATCCTATAGCGGGAGAAGTCGCTGTCAAAACTACTATTATTATAAAGTTCTAAATGAAGAATATATTAAAGAAGTGTCGGAAGCTATACAAACCATTTAAAATAAAGGATCTGTCTTAGAAATACATTCATGTTTCATACCAACAGATGGCGTTGAATGAAGATCTATACTTCTATACTCAAAAAGAGTATTAGAATTTCAAATAAAATGTTTACTTAATGATAGGCGCTGGCTCCAATCTTCCAGCCGGCCTTTGGGTTTTATTTGGGTGTGCTTAGAGATAAGAGTCCACGTTTTGGCAATTCGTCATACCCAAGCATTTGTTAGGATCAAGGCGTAATCTCGATACATACAATGAAATAGTTATGAAGGATTTGTTAAATATTAAAAATAAACATATAATCCGTGTTGGAATCAGAAGTATTTGTTTGTCTATTTCTATTAATTTGTTTTTTCGTTTTCACCATTTCATTTTTCACTTTCCATTTCCATTTCATCACTCATCGATAATAAAATCCGATTCGTAAAATCAATACATACACACATTATCCCCAATTATAATATACATATATTAATTATATAAAATATAATTTAATTATAACACGAATATGTATTGGTATTACAATATGAAAGTCGACTCGACTGATCCATACCAAATCCATTACTAAAGAAAATTATCAGAAATATTTTATCATAAAAATTCTCTGATAATAAAAATATCAAGTTATAACCAATTGGGGCTCGAACACTCTACAAAATAGATAATGATAGATAATTCTTAGTTACATTAGTTAGTTTCTTAGTTTCTTAGTGTGCGTGTGCGTTCAGTCGTTGATTTAGACATTTAAGTGATGTTAAGATTACATAGAGTGTTACCTGTTATTAGCTTCGCTAAAATTATAATTATTCTCTCAATAATATACGCGACAATTCTCATACACACATACAATTCAAAGCTACGTGAATTAAGGGCAACCTCACATTATATATCGTATGTGAACAATAAAAATATAAAGTACATTCTGCAATGGACTCGACGTTTCAGTGCTCCATTTGATTTCATGGGTGAAGGTAACTCTGCGTTTATAAATAACAAATGTTCGTACAACAACTGTTTTGTTACTGATGATAGCAATTACTTCCTGAGTCACTCTGAGTTTGATGCGATCGCGTTTAACGGACGGGACGTGGAGTCTCTGTGGTTATTGCCGACAGATCGTTCCCCGAAACAGAAATACATTTTTGGTGCAATGGAATCTCCAGATAATTTTCCGGTTTGCAATCCAATTTACGATGGATTTTTCAATTGGACCTGGACGTATAAACTGGATTCAGATTTTCGTTTTGGTTACATCACTATATTTGATCTCAATGGTACGGTGGTGGGTCCAGCTGTGAATATGAAATGGCCTGATCGATTGGATCCTATTGGTGGTGAATTAAAGGAGATGCTGTCAACCAAAAAGAAAGCGGGTGCGTGGTTTGTGTCGCATTGCAACTCGAAGGGTAGAAGAGATATTTTTATAAACTCAGTTCAAGAGCATCTTAAACGTTATGGATTATCAGTGGACGTATATGGCTCGTGTGGTTCATTTAGTTGTCCGAGAACGGACGCGGACGCGTGCTTTGAGTTGGTTAAAAAGGATTACTATTTTTACTTTTCTTTCGAGAATTCTTTCTCTGAAGATTACGTGACGGAGAAGTTGTTAACGGCGTTAAATAATTTTGCAATACCTGTTGTGTTTGGAGCAGCTGACTACACGAGGTGAATATATTGTTTAAAATAATTATATATGTGATTGTTTTAAGGTTTCTTAACAATATATATATATATATACCTAAACTAGCTGATTCCGGCCCGTTTCTCTGGGCAAACTATTAATTTGGATGTGAACTTAGATTGCCATGGTAACCGTGTTAAGTATATAGCTCCAACAGGTTTAAAACTTGGCGAAATGCCAAAAATTGCAATCCATTGGGATAGAAATTCCGTAAAATCCGTTCTTAGTGGACGTCTCACAAACACACATCACAAAATTCACAAAAGAATTTTTTTATTTATTTATTTATTTCATCCACATACAATTATAACATCTTAACAGTTACTACTAATGCGATGTTACAAGTAAATAACAATGTTTTTACCATTCCTTAAGCAGAATCTTCCATTATCTTTTGGACCACTTCCGTGATTTTCGACATACTGTCCGAAAATATATCTATGTGCATTGATATTTCATTCATCAGCCGCAAAGCTTGTGACATAGGGGAATTCTTGAGCAAATTAGACCTGGCTGATGGTAAACAGAATACGTCAGTTCGACGCCGCGCGCTTAGTTTAGGTATGTTAAACTGTACCAGGTCTAATATATCTGGGTGATGTATCTCGCCGCGTAATACACTAACTATATACTTAACCAGTGCAACGTTTCTCCGCACCTCCAATCTGTTGTACCCGACCATACCCATTACAAACAAACTCGGATACATCAGCGGAAAATACGGATATACACCAAACTCTTTCAAATATAAATATCTCGTAAATTTGTTTTGAATTTTTTCTAACATTTGTATATATTTACACTCCTGCGGACTCCAGATAATGGCATTCGTTTCTAGATGGCTTCTTACAAGGGCGTTATATAAAATTTTTATTAAATATGTGTTTTGGAAATCGTTACATTGCCTTAAAATTAAACCTAGTTTTCTAAAAGAATGCTTACAGATCCCAACAATGTGCTTACGAAACAATAACTCTGGCATCATTTCGACTCCTAAATCACGTATTTTATCCACTCGCGGTATGATTTTGTCATCCATCGTATACGTACATTCTAGTGGAATCTTAGCACGAGTGAAGGTCATTACGCAGCATTTTTCCACATTAAAAAATAATTTATTTTTTTTACTCCACGATAAAACACTATTAATATCTTGCTGCAATAGCTCACAATGGGAAGAATCAGTTACGGACATGTACATCTTTAGATCGTCCGCATACAACAGACACCTCGCACTGCTCACCACCGCCGGAAGATCATTAATCATGAGAAGAAATTCCAAAGGCCCGAGATTACTGCCTTGACTTACTCCAGAAAAAGTAAAATATGGTTTGGACTTATATCCTGCGTACTCTACATACTGTTTGCGATCACGAAGATAATTAGCAAAGAAGTTTAACATATGAGGTGTGAAACCCATCGCTGCGAATTTAGTGAGTAAGATGTCATTATCCACAGTATCAAATGCCTTTTGGAAATCGAAGTACGTTACATCCACTTGTCCTCCGGCATCAAGGACTGGCGCCAGGTGGGACACAAACGACAACAAGTTACTTCTTGTACTTCGACCCTGTCTGAAACCATGCTGTGCCTCTGTCAGCTGAGACTTAACTTGATTATAAATACACTGTTGAAGCACTGATTCAAACACCTTGGCGAAAGCAGACAGTACTGCCACTGGTCGGTAACCACTCACCTCAGTAGCTGTATTACTCTTCGGTACTGGAGTTACTTTCGTAATCTTCCATTCTTCAGGGTAATAATTATTTTTTAAAAACATATTAAATAAATATATTAACGGACCTTCAAACGCTGCGCGACAGTCTTTCACGACATAGGGTGGGATGCCGTCAGGACCAGGTGAGCGCTTTGGCTTGAGCCGTCGTAAGGCCAAATGAAGTTCTGGCATGCTTATCTGGTCCACATGGACTCGCGCCGCGCCTTTCGTGCAAGCCTCACTTTCCGCTTTGAGCGGGTCCAATGTTGGTCTCACAGTGTTATATACTGACTGAAAATACAACCCAAAATATTCCGCACATTCACTTTCCTTCAAACTACGACCATTGTTGTTAATTTGTACCTTATTCCGCTTAGACTGCTTGTACTTAATGTCATTCCAAAATGATTTAGGATCATTAGAGAAATTTAACTGCAATTTATATTGATATGCGTCGTATGCTAATGTAATTTTACGTTTGACTAATGACCGCCATCCAGAATATGCCTCGTAATCACTTTGCCGGCCTGTTTTTTTAAATAATTTTAAACATTTCCATTTCCTTTTTATCATATTAATTAACTCAGAGTTGTACCACTCGGGATAAACATATTTAGACTTACTTTTATTTAAATTTGAATTTTTCCTTGGAACCGATGTATTAATTGTTTCGTTTACTTTACTATAAAAATAACTAAATGCCATATCTGGGTTCCTAATCGTATATAGGGTACTCCAATCAATTAATTGAATACTATGAAACAACTTTAAGAAATCAGCTTTGTAAAAATTCCACTTGTTTTGTTCACAGTTCTCATCGATAGACATAGACCCAATATAACGATTAACACGACGTCTTAGATTCGCGTATATCACAAGCGGCGGATGTTGAATGTCTACATCAACTAACGGTTCATCAGACATACATACCTTCAATTCATCTGCCGAAAACGTTGTCAACATCAGATCCAACAAACGATTATTGTTACTCGTATGTAAAATTTCAAGTTAATCGGACAGATAGTTTCGGAGATTTTGTGATGAGTCAGTAAGTGGAAAATCGCTTATATATACATAGATTTAAGTGGCTGTACGTTCATTAGTTATCGGAATATTGTATGACTAGTTTCGAACCTATTCAGTGTTAGTCATAACCTCAGAGCTCAGTTAAACATATATAATAAAATATTATTAATAGGCATAGCTAGATATTAGTCTCTAAAATTTTTCCAGAAAGCTTGAATGGTTGGAATTTTAACAAAAAGTTGTGACAGTAAGGTTTAGAATGGAATTTACGGATCAAAAATTAGCGATGAGAAAATGAGAATTTTAGGAAGTGGGATGCTGAGGAGCTTCATCGAACCTTTGAGAGTTATAGTATTGCAGATGAGTAACAGATGTACATGTACTATGCCGCTGAAGTGTCTATAATAATATAGTACGTTTATTTTTTGTTATTTTTACTAAAATATTACAATTTTTAAAGAAGGTAATATTACTATTACTATTAAAGGGATCGCTTGTAAAAAATCTCGTCCCCAGTGAACTTAACTGGTGAACTCTGCTGGTTTACTCGCATAAGCTGAGTAAACCAGCAGATATACACTAAAGTAATGTACTAGAGAATTGTAGATCTATTAAAATGCTACAAAAAAATCTATAATATCATGTCTCTATCTCTTGTGATTAACTCACAATAACTAATTTTATGTTCAAAACTTCAATTAAACCTATATTTTCTAGGCTATTTTCTTATATACAGAATTAATCCTTATCCAAATAAAGTTAGTTGTGCCATTTAGTACGGATCAAGATTGTCTTTATATGAATCAAATACATTAGACGATATTTTATATTTAAAATTTTACGCCACTAACAAGATTTTAGCTTTGTTATCCTTCGCTCCACAGACTGGTAGGGATTTTATATGCTTATATATAAAGATTGAAAAAATTGTGACACTCGGAATGAAATAGGAAGTAAAAAAAGTCCCGGGGTAATAGAAAGAAATTTAGACAACGAGAGCGAAGCTGCGGGTAAAAACTAGTATAGCTAGCTGTTCCCACGACTCCGTTCGCAATTAAATTGCTTTTTTAGCAATTACAAAAAAATATTTCAATAATATTTATATCGAACATAAAACTTTTAAATAACACAACTTTATTACAATCAGATGTAAATAAAACAAACACTAAAACTTAGATGAAGCCTACCACAATACGTAAAAATCGGATTCAATTCGGATATGTCCTTCCAGAGATTAGCGGGAACAAACATATATACATTGTAATAATCATTGTTTAGGATTCTATTCCTTACTAAACCCCTGTAACTTCTTCCAAATATCGTTTACTCACAGGCAGCGACATTACATAGTATATGTATGTGGTAAATGACGTAAAAGAATAAGCTGGTAGAACTAGTTATATATAAAGCACTAGCACGTAGGACTTATTGGAATCTAAGACTAATGCTAACGATTGGATGAAAAGCAATCAGAAAATCTTATAATTGGATAAAACCGATGTTGATACTACAAAAGATATCCATATCATATCTTATTACAAATGGGAAATGACTCAAATATCTTTATAGTTCTTTTTGAAAATTCTTTAAAAGCTGCCGAAATTTTCTATGTGATATTGCTGCAAAGAAATTGATTAAAATTATTATTACTGTATTAAATATTTCAGTTTACACATTCACTATCAAACAAAACTCACTCGCAAATTCTCTCACTGTACTGACTTCTTTAATGAACGCGGCTCCGAGTGAGAGGCACTGCTATATCCTACTATTTACTCGGATCCGAGTTATGAGCAGTGAATTTTAAATAAAATACTTCTTATTATGCTAAACCCCAACAGATTGTCTTTGAGAAAGATATTAAGAAATATTTATTAACATCTTCTATTTAATATATAATAAATTAATTAAATAACAGAAAAGAAAACCGCAAAATTTCATAATGAATTGTGAGGTTTTCAATTTAAATAATTAATATATTTCAACTGGAACCTTCAAAGGCTTTGAATTAGAAAGTCTACAGACTTTAATACTTAAAACATTTCTTTGTTAAAATTAAATTATATTGAAAAGTTTTTATTGATATATGATTATCAATTACAAGCAATGCCCCGCGGTTTTACATATATACCGATCTTGTGGTAGTGGACTTTTGAATTGAATGTCCAATTTTAATAATTTAAAAGTATTTTATAGATGTTAAAACCTCTTTAATAAAATATAACTTAATAGGATAAGGATTTGTGCAGATATGAATAGTATGGTTTGATTATAGTCACTTTTATCAACTTTAACATGTAAATAAGTTGTTGTAATGTCATAATTATAGTAGTTGGATATATGGTGTCCCAGAGTTTATTGTAGAGATTAATACGTTCTATAATACTGTAGGACATTTTTTTGTTCTATCATCAATACTTTTCGCAGCGCACGCCAAGACAGATTTTTTATAACCAATTTTCAGACACCTTGGGTCACATTATTGCATTTTTATTAGAAATTCCTATTTTTTTTAATATAATATAATCTGTCACAGTTTTCTAAAGGTTAAAGAATTTTTTAAATTGGTCCAGTAGTTTTTATGTGAAAACATTACAAACATAGATACAAAAACACAAATGCCCCCTCTTTATTGAGCTGAGCGTAAGCGAAGCCCTTAACCGTTTGGGAATCAATTTTATGTCGCCACATCACATAAAAACTACTCAGTCGATCTTCATCAAAATTGGCATTGCTGTAGCTCTTGTTGACGGGTTTCTACAGAAAAAAAACTGATTAATAAAAATCTTGATTTGATCAAAAGTTATGGTCGAAAAACTGAACCCCATAGACTTAAGCTTAACTGTTCTCGCGCGCGCTTGTTGATCGTCTTCCTCAAAATGAGCTGAGTCGCTTCATTACATGAAAGCTACTTGAGCGATTTTAGTCAAATTTGGCACGAATGTAGAACTAATAAATAAGCAACTATAGAAAAAAACAGAATGAAAATAGCTTGATTAAGTCAAAAGTTATAAAGAAAAAACCAAGAGACTCGTGATTGTGTCGCTCGTAGTCTAACTTTCATGGCGACAAACTTATTCAATGAATTGTTTATTATTGTTATTAAATGTTTATTTCCTTTTATTCTTTTCTAATGAATTTCCCTGCGCTCAGCTCAATTCCCGCCACGCACGATGCGCGGATCCTAGTAATATTAGTATGATAATAATATAATCAGTTTATTATAATTATTTTATTATAATAATATAATTTACTATTTATAATAACTAAGTTAATATCCAACTCAATGAGGTGTTTTCTTTCAAAGGTCTTACTTTCAGAAAACATCACAACAGTTTACGATTTCAAAGTAAGTTTCATCTTGAGTCCGAGGAACTTTATACGTATTCTTGAATTAAAGTACTTGAAGCAAAAAGTTTTACACATTTATTATGAGATACATTATACCTATACTAGCTGTGCACTCGACTTCGGTGGGCGGTTTTTTAAATAAAAGTAACCCTAGTTACTCCTTACAACATCATTATCAGTCAGTAAAAGTCCTATTAAAATCGGTCGAGTCAAAGAGACAGAGATATTTTTTATGTATATAATTTTAGATTTTCATATTAATTTTGTGAATAGCTGTTTATTTGGAATTACAGACAGACACTTTATTTATATGTATAAATATACTTACAGCCCTAATACATTTCTCAGATCTTTGAATCAGGCTATAGCCTAGCTTAAGCTAAGCAGCCATGCAACTCGACTCTTATTAATAGGAGCATTGTCGTGCAAGAGCAGGATATATAGTTAATTTTCCTCTCTTTCTCCCTGGTAGCATCTTTCTTGCTCTGAATTGGTAGCGTAATGCTGTCCAGTTATAGAAATACCCTTCACCTTATAATTAATTAACAACATTTCTTCTGTGTCCCAGAAAACTGCCATGACCTTACCCGCCGACTTAACCTCGAATTTCTTCGATGTGCCGTTTTATGCCAGAATCATGAAGGTCCAGAGGTTCATGATCATAAACCCAAGTTTTGTCCTCAGTAAGAATTCGGTATAACACTTTCTTGTCTTTGTTAGTGCTTTAGAATTGCTCGCGAATACTCTATATGATAATTTATGGTTTTTTGTCGTGCCGAGATGATTATAAAGCAACCTTAAAAATTATTGTTTCTTGGAATTCTTTCTTTTAAATATACCTTATGTAAAATATTTAACTTTTATTACAATTTCATAAAGTAATCTTTCTGTTTTTTCTTCGTATCAATATTCCTATTCTATATATACTAGTCGTGTATATTATGTAGTGAGATATGTTTATTTGCTATATAAATAAACTAGCTTATTCCCTCCCGCTTCGCTGGGCACACTATTAATTTGGATGTGAACTTAGGTTAATGGTAACCTTTGTCATATTATCCGTTGTTATCGTAGCCGTTGCTATGGTAACCGTTACTATAGTAACTCATACCCCCGCGTTAAGTGTATAGCTCCTACAGGTTTAAAACTTGGGGAAATGCAAAAAGTTGAAATCCGTTGGGATAGGAATTCCGTAGAATCCGTTTTTAATGGACGTCTACGTCACAAAAGAAGTAACTATGTAAAATATTAAGTTAATCGGACAAATAGTTTCGAAGATTTCGTGATGAGTCAGTAAGTGGTAAATCGCTTATATATATATACAATAGATAATGATTAAACATAAATACGACGTCAAGCGCCATCTTTGCAAGCGTTATTTATATGTGTTTTCATTTAATTTTTTCTGTTGTTAGTTTTTATATGACTTTTCAACATTTTTTAAATTTTTTTTTATTTACAATAAATTTTTATAATACATTAAGTGTTTTACATATTTTGTGGATAAAAATATGGTATAATAATTTACATAATTTGAATTAGAAATCTTATTTCAGTGAAGAATATATCATAATGCTAGACGTAATTTTGTGTTATTTATAATTCAGATAAGAATTACAGAATACAATATTATCAATTAAGTATCGCTTATCATCAATACATTTGAGTGAATGATCCAAAGAGGACGTATAATAAAATGAGTACTGCTTGTGAAGATATGAAGACGGAACACAGGCTTGAAATAATAGGCATGAAATTATAGAAATACATAGGAGAATAATACAATAAAATATAATATACTAGAAAATACAATTTATTAAATATAGTTTTAAACATAAATACAACAGATAATTTATAGATATTTATTTGGAATTATTTAGAATTTCGATTTAATATAATTTGGCGGCCATGTTTTTTATTTTCCCGCTCACAAATATACTGAAGTAAAGAGGTCCTTTGATCTGATCTTATTTATTGTCTTAAAATTATCATAATTTTCAATTAAATTAGGAAGTCTTATCTTATATAAACTTTAATTTGTTTGAGTATACGCATATATAAAGATATCTTAGACCTTCCTTTTCTTGGTTTTAAATCTAAAACCAGAAGTTCATCATTAAATAAATCTTATTATAACGTTCAAAAGTTTTAAGTGGATCGAAATATGTGGAACTTAAGCTGTTGAATCATTTGCTTGATTTATATTATAATGTACATCATCTAAAATTGTTATATTTCTTTTGAAAAGAACAACTGTTGAGTTTCTGACCGGCTCTTCTCAACAGAGCAGCATTCCTAACCATTAGTAGTTTACTTACGGACGAGTGACTACACTGACCTTTTTATGTATTGTAATAATTGAAGATTCAAAAGTGCGTGTAAATGCCTATTTGAATAAAGATATTTTAAATTTGTATTTGAATTTGAATGAAGTGTGTGTATCTGCACATAAATAATAAATATAAAACACACTTCAATGTACGTTTAATGAATAATTCACTTGTTTCCAGGTTCCTGCCTCCCGGAAGTTACCTGGACGGGTTACAGTTGGGTCCGAAGGCATTAGCGGCCAAAATGAACGAAATAATAAATAACAAAACCATGTTCTATGACTACTTCCGTTGGACGAACCACTACACGTACAGAGAGACTTCATCCAAGGAGGATATCTGTAAACTGTGCGAAATGATGAACAATGTGGAGAAAGTGGTGGAAACGAGCGAGTGGCTCGACTTTAGGACTTGGTGGAACGGAGAGAGATATTTAGACAATTGTATGAATTAATTTAATTAGTTAATTAATTAATTGATAGTAATTTTTAATAGCTTTAATAACTCACGTTGAGTGAGTAAGCTAGAGTTAAGAACCCATTTAGGAACTAATGACAATTATTTTATAAATATTATTTGTTTTTATTGAGAAGGTAGGGTCCTAACCCGTCGCAATATACAAATGATTTATAATAACTATTCAATAAGACAAAATAGTTTTTAAAACATTAAATAGAAATAGGTTTGTTTATACCAGATTTTTTTTTAAGGTAAAACCACACCCATTTTATATATTATGAATATATCACAAATCAATAAAAATAAATTTACAGGTCAACGAACTTTGTAAAACTTCTTTATTTATTTTATCTTTTCCGTGATATTGATCCCTATTTTTAAAACATTAAACCGCTTTGAATAAACCTTTTTGCAACTTCTCAGAATATATCAAATTAATAAAAAGGTGGAGACCATTTATTGCTATCGATAAAGTGGTATGTCTTTATAAATAAATACATACAAGTTTTTGTCTATCCGTTCGGAATTAGTTATACATATGTATATGTCATAGATAAAGGTCAAAATAACACTATTTTCCCTTTTTAACAATAAATTCAAATCGAATTAATCAAATGCTTTAACTAACACTTCAGTTACCAAATCACAAGCTCAACTTCATTCAAAATGGCGGCCGTAACAAAAAATGTCGAAGCACTTAAAAGTTTAAATTGGTGCCGAAAATAACTTCAAAGATGGAGTCGTGAATCAAGTTAGTTATTTTCCTTTTAAATTATATCTGTAAATAGTTACAGTAGCGAAAAATCATTGAAAGACTATAAGTGTGGAATCTTTGTTTGTGAGAAACGCTACGATTTGTTTATTTTGTTTTCTTTTGTTGGTTTGTTATCTTTGGTGATTAAAAATTGTTCCTATATATAATATATTATCCGCCATTTTGGTAATAAAAGGAGCTGTCAAGGTACACCTGTACATATAAGGAGATGTCGAAAATTTATTGAGCGAAGCGAACGGAGCGCTCTCCTGGAGACTTTTTCACATTCTTTGTCACGAATAGGGTCGAAAAATACTTGACGGAAAATTATGAAACATTGCTATTAAAAAGACAAACATTAAGTTTAAAAAAAATTGTATTTCGTTGAGGAATAATCGTCAAAAAACTGATATCCCATATATATATATATATCGTGTTAGGTTAGGTCTAATTTGATGGCTTGATGGTGATCGTAGTGCGACTGTCAGCCTAATCTAAAATCTCCCACATTACCGACATTGTCCAACGATGAGTCATTATACCGGGCTCGCTTCGCTCAATATGCAAACGGCACTCGAGATTTCGCAAGCGCAGCGAGTCGAAATTGAGGGTCTGTTGGCGTCCCTAGTCACCCATAACTTTTACATATGTATTTTCCAAGATATATTTAAAATAATATGTATTAAATTATAAGCTTGAATATGAAATATTATATTTACTTATTTTCTTAAGAATAAATTGGAACTCGACTAATTATTTTTAATTAAAATAACTGACGCTGAAAATAACAACAAGACATCCTTTTACAGGATGTTTGATTGAAATTAATTTTACAAATTAAATTAATCTATTAAAGAATTCTGTTAATATTTTTTTTATTTAATTCCAATGTATTGTTGTTTTGAAAAAGACTAATGGGTTGAATTTGACAGATAAAAAATTAGAAGGAGAGGAATAGTATTTCTATCTCTCTTTGATATGTAAAGACAATGGACATAATGTATACGGCTTAAAATTATTATAATTTAATAATACTAATATTACTTATGTTTTAAATGTATAATATATAAACCTTAATGTAATAAATCTCAACAGGATTTTTTTGGTTTATTAATTTTTTTTTTAATCTCCAAAAACTCCTCGCAGGAATACATACAAGATATTCCTTTACACTACGAATAATTGTCAAAAATATTTTTATACCCATATTTTAATTGCAATTGTTAACAAATACTCCTATTGACCCTCAATTAACGAATTTTGATTAATTATAAATCATATATATATAATCTATAGGTTTAAACTTATTGAGTGACAGAAAACTGTATTAAGTATTTTTTTTAATACAATATTTGATAAAAATGTATTTATTATTTGTGAAGTGAGTAGTATTACGTAAAGTTGAAATTAATAAAATTAATATATATATATATATATATATATATATATATATATATATATATGTATATATATATTTATATATATTATCTTTTAACCTGTTAACAAGGGAATAAACTTTTGTTTGGGGACTTTTTTCATTGTTATAAGTAATATCATAACACCTCACATAATAAAATAATATCGTTTTTAACACTAAACCTACCAAGTACCGGTCAAATTGACCATTCTTAAACTTTTGTAAAATTTACACATTTTTAAACGTTATAATATCGTTATCAAACTACATGACAATTCTTAGAATATGCATATAATATTTTCTACACTCTTTACTCTTAGTTATATCCATTATTACCTGCGTTATATAATAAAATAACTTTTAATTACCGGTCAATTTGACGGCGTGCGGTAGGAACAGGTATACAAAAATTGTCGGTAGTGTTAATATTTTTTTTTTTTTTTTATGTTAGAGGAGGGCAAACGAGCTTGCGGGTCACCGTTGGTATGTGATCACCGCCGCCCATGAACTCTTGCAACATCCGAGGATACACAAGAGCGTTGCTGGCCTTGGAGAAAGGAATATATGCCTTTTTTGAAGGTACCCATGTCGTATCGATCTGGAAATACCGCCGAAGGAAGTTCGTTCCACATTTGAGTGGTACGTGGGAAAAAAGTCCTTGAAAACCGCACAGTTGAAGATCGCCACGCGTCCAGGTGGTATGGATGATAAAGGAGGCGATGGCGAGCTGTGCGGTAGTGAAATTCGGCGGTAGGCATCAGATCGAATAGTTCTTCGGAACACTCCCCGTTGTAAATGCGGTAGAAGACGCACAAAGAAGCCACGTCTCTACGCAATGCCAAAGAGTCCAGCCGTTTACAGAGCACTGGGTTCCCGACAATCCGAACGGCTCTCCGTTGTACGCGGTCAAATGGTAGAAGCTGATATTGGGGTGATCCGGACCAGAGATGAGAACAGTACTCCATGTGAGGCCGGACCTGCGCCTTATAGAGCGCAAGTCTTTGGCCAGGTTTGAAATACTGCCTCGCTCTATTGATCATTCCCAATTTCATCGAGGCCAACTTGGCCTTGCTCTCCAGATGACCACGAAACTGACAATCGCTCGAAATGTCGAGACCCAGTATTCTGATACTTGGCGAGGCAATAAGAGGAGTGCTCTCGAAGAGCGGTGATACGACAAATGGGGTTTTCTTAGTGGTAAACGCGCAAACCTGTGTCTTCTGGGGATTGAACTAAACGTGGTTCAGTTCCCACCACTCAGAAACCACCCCTAAGGAAGTCTCTATAGAAGACACAAGTTTCTTTCGGCACTCGTCGACGTTTTCCCGAGAGAGACCTGCACGGCCGGAATATACCGCATCCCCAGTGCTGTCATCCGCATAACAATGTATGTTGGAAATATCCAACATATCATTGATATGCAGGAGGAACAGAGTTGGGGATAGCACGCAGCCTTGGGGTACACCAGCATTCACGGGCTTGGGGTCCGAGCAAAAACCGTCGAGAACGACCTGTATGCTCCGCCCAGTGAGAAAACTGGTGATCCACTTGCATAAACCCTCGGGAAGCCCATAGGAAGGTAGCTTCGAAAGAAGCCCCTTGTGCCATACACGATCAAAGGCTTTTGCCATATCCAGACTAACTGCCAGACCTTCTCCCTTGCTTTCAATAACCGCTGCCCAACGGTGCGTAAGGTATAACAGAAGATCACCAGCTGATCGACCATGGCGAAAGCCATACTGCCGGTCTTTGATCAACTGGTGATCCAGCTTCCATGAGACCGGGACTACGCCTCTAAGGTAGGAGTATCGAAATAGACGCGTTAGCACTGGAGTCAACTCAGGGGCACACGTTCGTAGCACTAATGGAGAAATGCCATCCGGCCCACTCGACTTATGAACGTCCAAGGAAAATAGAGACTGCCTGATAGTTTTTTGGCGAAAAACTATTTCCGGCATTGAACTCTGACACCGCGGGATGGTAGGCGGTGTCTTCCCTTGGTCGTCCAAAGTCGAGTTGGAGGCGAAAAGAGTGCCCAAGAGATCGGCTTTCTCTTTTGCCGTGTGGGCCAGAGAGTCATTCCCCATGTGCAACAGCGGTAGGGAAGGCTGGCTAAAGTTGCCCAGAGTGGCCTTGGAAAGCGCCCAGAATTTGCGCGTGCCAGGCGGGTACTTTGCCAGCTGATCCCCAATTTTGACGACATGCTTAAACTTTGCTCTAGCGATTTGCCGTTTGAAGAATCTGGAGGCGCGATTGTATTTCCTCTTCAGAACTCTAGAGTTCGGATCCTTAGTGACTAACGCATTAGCCCAAGCTTGATAAGCCTGCCGTTTGCCAGCTGCTGCTGCCCTGACAGACGCATCAAACCAAGGCCGCGATCTGCCGCCAAGCGGTACCACAGAGCTTGGTACAAATAGTTCCATGCCCTGAAGTATCACATCAGCTACAGCCACAGCGCAGTCACTAGGATCATTGGAAGGGAAACAAATCGGCCCCCATGGGTAGGATGCAAAAAAGGACCGCATTCCATCCCAATCCGCTGACTTGTAGTGCCAAACGCGTCGAGTCGCAGGTCTTGTGCGATCAGGACGTCGAATGGGCACTACACTCCGTACCAGACAGTGATCAGAGGAACCTAAGGGAGCCTCGACAGTGATCTGGTACTTTTCTGGACGTGTAGTCAGCAGAAGATCCAACAAAGAGGGCGTGTGGCTGTCCACGTCCGGTAGACGAGTGTGCGTCTTTACCAGTTGGGACAGACCATTTGCCAGAGCAAAGTCAAACACAGATCTCCCCGCGTAGTCGTTTGCACGTGACCCTAGCCAATCGGCATGGTGCGCATTAAAGTCCCCGAGGACTACGACTTCGGCGGAGGGAGTCTGTGAAAGCAGATCGTCAATCTTCGCCTGAACATGGCCCAAGAGTTGATCCGTTTCTGCATTACCACTATGGGACCTGTAGAGGCACGCGTAGACTCTGACATGGTCGTCCATGTCCACGCGTAGCCAGAGTACAGACAGGTCCCGACCTTCAAAAACCTGAAGGCGACGGTAGCAGATATCCTCCCTTACGAACACAGATACCCCGGCGTGTGGTATAAAATGATGTTCTAGTTTATACCCGGGGTATGACAGGTACGCTGTGTCGCTAGGTTGAGATATCTGCGTCTCCGTCAAAAACAATAAGGCCGGCTGCGCCGTCTCAAGGTGGTAGTGGACGGCGATTAGGTTCGAGTGGAACCCCCGAATGTTGCAAAAGTCCACATCTAGAGTGGAGCGGGGTGCCGCTGTTTGCCGTCGTTTGCCCTCAGAAAACACAAAAGGCGCTACTTTGCCCGCCCCAGATACGACGGGCAGCCCGAACAAAATCCGAGGATCATTCCCCGATTTTGCTCGGGGAGGGGGTCCCCGGCTTCATCAAAGCCGGTACCCTCCTGGGGTATACTTTTTGGAGGCATCGCTATCATGTTTGGCAGGGGGGGGGGGGAGTTGGGCTTCCGGATTCTCTCACTCACCGACGGAATATAACCAAATGAATTTGGTTACTACATGTCGGTCTTCTGTGAGAGGGTGGTCCTTCCCCGGTCGAGCCAGCCCAATACGAGCTGCAGTCGGAAAACTACAGCTAGGCTCTACCACCTACAAAATAAAAACCACCTAATAGATAATAACAACGAAGAACGTAATGCCTTCGATGTATTACGATTAATTTACATGACGAAAAATGTTATGCCCATTACAGTAGGCTTTTATGTATAAAATATTTCATCATAACCCGTTAACAGGTTAAAACGAATCGTGGACCAACTTAACCTCAACAAATTATTTGATATATAGAATATTTTGTAATTCCCTTCAGTATCGTTATAACGAAATTACACTAGGATTACATCTAGGATCCGCCGTCGTGAGTTAAGCTGAGCCCCCTCCCCTTTTTAAATGCTCTTTTAAATATATATATTTGATTTTTATTCGCTTATAAGCGTATTTTTAGGTTGACGATTGGCAAGCGCGCCGAGGTACTGATAACGTTAAGTCTATGGGAGAAACAGTTTTTTGACCATCATTTCTGAACGGAATGAGATATTTTAATTCATTTTTTTTTAAACATGCCCATTCCCAAGCTATATAGCTCTGGTAATTTTCATTCAAATCGGTTCTGTAGTTTTTATGTGATGTTGCTTCAAATAAGTTTCCAGAACGGTTAAGAGCTTCGCTTACGCTCAGCTCAATTATCAAATTTTAAGACTTATTATATATGAAATGAAAATTATTTTAGCATTGTTATAAACTTCAGTGGCTATAACTAATATAATTTATATAACTGTTGAAACTCAAAGAAACTTTGAAGATATTATTAAAGTTGCCAAAGCAATAGTACTTGTGAAGAACTTCTAACTTTTGCTCATTTTGAAGTATTTAACTTAGAATTTTTATTTTTAATATCGTAATATAAAAGTTTTTAGAGATGCTTTGTAATATATTATTAACATTTAAAATCAATATCTACAAGTGCACATTGCATTCAACACTTTATATACATTGTAATAAAGTCTAATATTATGTAGTAATGATTTAAATAATTTGTAGTACTTGAACCTGCTACCTCTAGTCCGTTCCGGTTGCTTTACTTAATGAGCTGCCGTGTCTTACAAATTTTTTGTTTTATGCTATAGTTTATCTAAAAGTAAGCGACATCTATTAGATTTGTTAAAAAATTAAAATAAATTAAATATAAATAACAATAATTGATTGTTGGATTATTATTTCGTTATTAAATATATTATTTATTACCACATTCAGCTCTAGCTTCAGTTTGTGGAACGAAATCTTCACGTAATGAAATAGTGTATGCTAAGTGTGTGTGTGTGTATCTGTCTCTCTCTCTCCCTCTCTCTCTCTTACTCGGTCCTTGTCTCTTTTTATCATATAACATTAACAAAGGGTTGTAGACACGTGTAAATTTTCACAACCCTTGAATTTGTGTTTTTATGTTTGATGATACATGAATATTGTTTCATTATTGCAAATAAGTTTTGAAAAATGAAAACTGCAGTAAATGTATGTAAAAAAGTAATTTGATAAAATTGTATAAGTTGATACAAGTAATTAATTGTAATAGTAATTGTTTACAGTCGTTTATTGTACGTGTGGTTTGAGGTTTTACTATTTATTTTACTATTTACATTATATGAAGACAATAGTGTAATAGTTATCATAATAATTTATATGGTAGAATAATGATGAATTTCAAAAATATCTTTTTATGTAGTATATTCATATAATATATAATTTAATATTTTTGCATATATGAAAAAATAATATAAAATATAAATTGAAAAATACAGATTTCATTTCGAATTACATACATATTGTAGAAAAAACGTAAAGAACTTCTACGACGCGGATTCTTTCAATTTTTCTTTATATATTTCAAGATAAAAGATAAACTAGGTAATTTAAAAGTGTCTGCTTCAATTCTCTTTAAATATAAAAATTTGCAGTTACAATCTCAAAATATAACATATATTTCATTTAATTAAAAAAAATTGACGTTTTTTAGCTCAATAATTGTTATATATAAAAATAAGTTTTTTACTCTTCTCTGTAAACTTGACAATTTATTTTTCTACTGTCATAAAAAAAATACTTAATCTTTTTGAAGTCAATTAAAAATTATACAATAGTTCTTAAAAGGAGTAAAAAAATTAATATTGATATTTGTGTTAATCTTGTTACGAATGCTTAAATTTTAATAACAGCAAACGAGCATGGATTTTTATATTTGCATATTAATGCGGCTGTAGATTTCAGGCTTTTTTTAAAATATTACTAATAAAGATTTTTAGTTTTACTTTTTATACACATAATATTACACTGTGGTCTTACCTAGATACAAATTCCGAATGTATAGTAGGTATTCTGTACGTAACGTAGGTATGCTGTTCGCTGCCAGTTGTCAATTATCAAATGTCATCAATATATGTGATAGTAATCGTTCATTAAAATAATTATTATGTATAGAGAAGTCTAGAAACATTGTACGCTTAAAACAATATAGTTTAATAAAGTTTCAACTAGTACAAACACCACTCACGAAGGTTCAAAATAAATAATGGTTATTCCAAGCCCGTTCGTTTATTGGGCGCAGACAGACAAAAATATATCATTAAAAATTGATTTAAAGAATGTTTCCAAGCCTGATATAAATATTGTTGATAGTAATATAAAATTTAGGACTAGGGGAATTGGTGCTCACGGTGAAAGTCAATATGAATTCAGTTTGGATTTGTTTTCGTCAGTCAAACCTGTAAGTATTAACTTAAATCATTTTACATACGAATAATCCAAATTAAAATTAGTTTTTATATTGTATATATAGAACGAAATTTGTCTACAATTCATTTCGTTAGCCCTCAATACAATTACAAATAATAAATAATTAACAATGTTAAGCAAATAATTCCAATTCAACAGAACAATGTTGAAGCGACAACAGTACGCATTTTCGACAACAGAGTTGAAGTTATCATACAGAAGGAGAACCCAGTGTGGTGGCCACGCCTCACCGCTCAGCCCCAGAAGCCAGCCTGGCTCAAGGTAATACATAATTATTTAATATTTTTCTTGAGACTGCCAAAACAGCTCACATGCCTATGGCAGCTATATTAGTTAGTTTTATTAGTGTAAAAAGGACTCCTTAAAAGTGCTTTAATGTTTTTCTTTATATTATTTCAGCATTTGATTTATGGACAAATAATAAATATTCATGTTTTTAATTTAAAAACACTTATTACATCCTGTTTTCAATTCGCCTTAGGATTTCAAAAACATCTTTGAACTAATAATATGAAAATAATTTTAAAAATCTTGTAATAATTAATTGCAGATAAACTTTGACCTTTGGAAGTCAGAAGACGGACAGGAAAGTGAAGAAGAAAGAGATGTAATGCAGGACTACCCTGGACTGTATGATGCATTGCAGAAGGAAGAAATTGGGTATCGGAAAGGTAGTTAACATTTAAGTGTGGTGCATACAGTATGAAATACAAGTTAAAACATTCCCACCAAATTATTAGATCTTTAAGAAAGTGAAAATCATTTTCATTTTGCTTAAAAATTATACATATATAAGAAGAGCTTTAACTGTAGCCAGCTATGAGAAAGAAACGACAAATATGGCGCCGTCGTGAATGTGTTGAATAAGATTTTACTTATTTAATCACATATTTTTATCCAAAACACAATATCTTATTGCCTAAAACAGATAAGATTAAATATTTCCATTAAAAGAGAATTATATATCAGTTTTAAATTAATTATATATCAAAATGTTTGTTCCAGAAGACTTCAAGAAAGTATACCTCATAATATACAATCTATTTCAATTCATTGGATATACTTACATACTATGTGTGATGGGTGTGAGGTACGCTAAGTTGGAGTATGAGTCGGTGGCCGATACATACGAGCATGTGGGACCGGCTATGAAGTTTCTGCAATTGATGATGTACTTGGAGGTTATGCATCCATTGTTTGGATATACAAAGGTCAGGAAATAATTATATGTGTATAATTCAAATGATATTCAGTAATCTATAACAATAGATATACCCGGCTGAGATTGTTGTGTGGTTTGTCTCATACTAGAGAGTGTCTTTACAGAATGTCTTAGTTTAATATGTTAATAACTACACTCCCTATTATTGTATTATTGAAAAGTTTTAATTATTTTTTTCTATGATAACATATATCTGTTCCAGGGCGGAGCACTAGTTCCATTTCTGCAAGTGAGTGGTCGTTCGTTCATCCTATTTGCGATGATCGAGGCCGAGCCCCGCATGCAGACCAAACCTGTTGTCTTCTACCTCTTCATACTGTGGAGTACTATTGAGGTTGTCAGGTAATACACATTTTTTTATAACTATCATTGTTCTTAACACTGCCGAAAACACATCCACAGAGTGAATTAAGTGTAACATTGCCGATCAAAGTTTATAAAGTGTATGAAAAGTTATATGTAGAAGCAAGATGTATGATATTTTAATATTTAACACATATGTCCCCAGGTACCCGTTCTACATAGCCCAGTTGTACAAGAAGGAGATCTACATCCTGACCTGGCTGCGCTACACGATGTGGATCCCGCTGTACCCCTTGGGGATACTGTGTGAAGCCATCGTTATCTTGAGGAATATACCATACTTTGAAGAAACCCAACGTTTCACTGTATCAATGCCAAACGAGTGGAACTTTGCCTTCCATATGCCGACCTTCCTGAGGGTGTACTTGTTTATTCTAGCGGTCCCCGGGATGTATTTTGTGATGAGACACATGAACATTCTCAGAAAGATTAAGCTGAAACCAAAGATTGTTATAAAGAAATGCAAATAAATACATACATATATAATTTTATTCACAGACATTTGCTATAAAAAGCTATACACTTGTCATAAATAATTCACAAATAAATTATTAGAACAATTTATTTCTGTTAAAGTTAAATTATCTAATAATAGAAAGGTTTTTTCAGTTTGAGTTTGCATTGAGTTGTCGGTAACAAAATTTTTTGATTACCGATATTGGGGTTTGTAATTTTAATATATTGGTTGTGGCTATAATTCAGATTCTTAAGTAATTAGTTATTTGAAATAAGTTATCGACATGACAATCAAGATGTGCATACAAAATACTAGAGGCGCCAACAAACCCGAGATTTCGACTCGTTGCGCTCGCGAAATCTCGGGTGCCGTTTGCTTATTGAGCGAAATGAGCTCAGTGTATGGACTCATCGTTTCCCATTGACTTCAATGGGACATCAGATTTCCAACAATTTTTTTTTTTTTTGAGAATTTTTTTTCTATTTTGTTTTTTTTAAACCATCACCTAATGTGTGTCTTTTTGATTGCAAAGTTTCATAATTTAACGTCAAGTAGTTTTCGAGCCAATTCGTGACGAAGAATGTAAAAAGTCTCCAGTAAAACGCTCCGCTCACTTCGTTCGCTTCGCTCAATTATATATATATATATATATATATATATATAAATAAAATTGTTCTGTCCGTTTATAATTCCAAATTAACTTTTAACTAAATGCCTATGGAAGTATATATAGTACTTACGTTAAAAAAATATATATATAATTTTTTTTCTGCCTGTCTCTGTTACGGTCAATCTGAAACTGCTGGACCGATTTCAATAGGACTTACTTATAACTGATGTTATAAAGAGTAACTTTGCTAACTAACTACGGACAAAGTCGGGGGCACAGCTAGTTGTATGTTAAAATACAAAAATGATATTTATTTTTGTATTCCAAATAATTTGTTATGGAATGGGTTATTCTCAAATAAATTTACATCTGTTATTTTTATTTCTGTCATGGGATGTGTTAATAAATTTTATTATTGAATGAATAATTGTTTTACTTTCATCAAATCAAACTTTAACATTAATACAACTGACTTATATATTATATTAATACAAATTCCGAAGTTAGTGTCTTACTTGTTAGTGTTACTAGTACAACTAAATTGCTGATTAGCTTAGTTAATATTGTGGATAATTTTTAAATTGGAACATTCGATCTGAAGTCATTCTTCATTCATTTGTTCATTTAAGAAATTCTTCATATAATGGTGAAACAAAATTAACCCTCAATTAAGTAGAAATATGTAATACTAGCTGATTCCCGCCCGCTTCGCTAGGCACACTATTAATTTGGATGTGAACTTAGGTTGCTATGGTACCCTTTGTCATATTATCCTTTGTCATCGTAGCGTTGCTAAGGTAACCGTTGCTATAGTAGCTCTTACCCCCGCGTTAAGTGTACAGGTTTAAAACTTGGTGAAATGCAAAAAGTTAAAATCCGTTGGGATAGGAATTCCGTAAATTCGTTCTTAGTAAACGTCTACGTCACAAAAGAAGTAATTATGTAAAATTTTAAGTTAATCGGACAGATAGTTTCTTAGATTTCGTGATGAGTTAGTGAGTGGTAAATCACTTATATACGAGGGCCAAACTGAAAGTTTTTAGAACTGGCCACTTAAAAGCATTATATTAAAAAAAATAGTTTAAATTTTGAAAATAGAACTCTTTACCAATATTATTGAGTGTACATTTCATTCATTTGTCATTTGTTTTACGATTTGGCGGCAAATTGAAAATTGTCTGTGCACGTCAGAATGAATTTAAGCCGAGAAAATTTTCGTGCAATGATTTTTTATGACTTTCGATGCCATTTAAGTCAACAAGAAAGTTATGATAGACTTCGATTGGCTTTTCACGATGAAGCCCCATCTCGTGCCACAGTTTACAACTGGTTTAATGAATTCAAACGTGGTCGAACTAATCTCACCGATGATTTACGTGAGGGACGGCCTTCTACAGCGACGACTGAAGATAACATCAGTGTTGTGCGGCGTATGATAGAGACTGACAAAAGAGTGACCTATCAGCAGATTCGGACAAGTCTAGGCATAGGTATGAGTCAAGTGCACAAAATCCTCCATGAACATTTAGCGGTCAGGAAGCTTTGTGCCCGCTGGATACCGCATAATTTGACCGAGGCTCAAAAACTCCGCCGTGTTGATTGGTGCCGAGAAATGATCCAAAAATTTTACGGAGGTGACTCAAATGCTGTGTTCGACATACTAAAGGGTGACGAAAGCTGGATTTACTGTTATGATCCGGAAACCAAAAGACAGTCTGCTCAGTGGGTGTTTCCTTCCGAAAAGTTGCCAACTAAAGTGAAGAGAGGTCGAAGTGTTGGAAAAAATATGGTGGCCTCGTTCTTCGGAAAGACAGGTCATTACGCGACAGTAGTCTTAGAGGATCAGAAAACGGTTAATGCAGAGTGGTATACTAACAATTGTTTGCCACTTGTCTTGGAAAAAGTTCGAGAGAAACGACCTCGCAGCAGGATCCTCCTTCATCACGACAATGCCTCGTCGCACACCGCCAGGCAAACGATCGACTATTTGGTGACCTCAGACGTGGAATTACTGGGTCACCCGCTGTATAGCCCCGACCTCGAACCCTGCGATTTTTATTTATTTCCGAAAATAAAAGAAAAACTTCGAGGAAAACGTTTTATAGACGCCGAAGAAGCAGTGGCTGCGTTTCAAAACGCCGTCGAAGAGACCCCTAAGGCCGAGTGGGCAAGGTGCTTTTCTCAATGGTTCCATCGAATGCAGCGATGTATTGATGTAAATGGACGCTATTTTGAAAAGTTACAATAAAACTAATAACTTGCTAGAATGCTTAGTTTTTGATTTTCTAAGAACTTTCAGTTTGACCCTCGTATATATATTGTAAACCTGGCCAGGTTAATAAAACAAAACAATTAATTAACATAATTATTTTATTCGGACCAACTACAACTTATTCAGCACTTGTTTAATTTTAACTATATGATCTGTTTTGCGGAATTTGTCAGCAGGTTTTAATTAAAAAGTACTTTAAATACTTATCTTGTATCACAGTATTGTTTTGTGAATTATTTAACTATTGCAAGATAAGTCAAATTATTACTGACTGAATTCCTATTAAAGTATTTAGGAGCGTAGTTTGATGTATGCTCTCTGGAACCAGTCAGTGGGGTTGCTGTGTGCGTAGTACTCGTGGAAGATGGGCTCCACTAGAGTGTCTGGGGGCACCATTTTGTAAACACGCTCACCATAGTAGGTGCCAACCTGAAATATTATATTATACTACATTAGTTTATTATTCATTGAATGTTTTTATATATCTATAATGATAATTAGGTTTAGCAATCTGTTTGTCTATTTAAGTACCATGAAAACTAAAATGAACAATGCCAGCTCATGCCACTGGTGGCCCGCACTAGAATATCTCGTCTGCTATTATTACGCATATATATACGCATTATAATAAAGTTCCACAAGATATCTTAAACCTTCCATTTCTTAGTTTTAAATCTAAAATCAAAAGTTTATTATTAACTAAATCTTATTATAACGTTCAAGAGTTTTTAGTGGATCGAAATATGTGGAACTTAAGTTGTTGAATCATTAGCAGGATTTATATTATAATGTACATCACCTATTGTTATATTTTTTTTGAAAAAAGCAACTGTTGAGTTTCTGGCCGCCTCTGCTCAAGAGAGCAGCATTCCGAGCCTGTGGTAGCTCACTTACGGACTGACTACACTGACTTTTTATGTATTGTAATAATTGACGATTCAAAAGTGCGTGTAAATACCTACTTGAAAAAAGGTATTTTGAAATTGAATTTGAATTATCACATTGTTATTAGACAGTATGTAACACCAAATATTTTGATCTTTAATTAAGTAGAAATAATTTCTATATTACTGAAAATTTTACATATAAGAGTTTTAAGTGTAGCCATCTATGGGTAAGAAACAAGACATACGACACTAAAGTGAACTTGAGTCAAAAATTACCTCCCATCCAGGAACATCACGCATCAGCTCAGCTTCTGCATCACGATTCCTGCGGAGCTGTTTTAAATATTCACGATCTCTCTCAGCCAGCAACATAGGATATATCGCCATTTTGGCTGAGCGCATCTCGATTTCTTGTTTGTTTATTCTTTTGTTAGTCAAATAGTAAAGGTAGGCGCTGAATGCAGTCACTCCCACAAAACCAGCGAACATAGTATATCCTAGGGACAATAAAAAGACTAAATAATTTAGGATATTAGAATTAGTATTCATAAATTTATATTCCTAATTCTGTTACTTAGCAAGATACTTAATTGAATGTTTAGTACTTTAATAATATTAAAGTGAGAAGATTCTATAATATAATTATTGGATTCTAATGGCATTATCTTGAGTTTAAAGACGATTTAGGACTGGCCCAGAGTCCTACCTTCTAACCTAAACATAGTTACATAATAAGTTATATTGCATACATATCCAAAATTTTGGATTTATACTTACCACTGAAGTACTGCTTTGCTGGCAGCCTTTTAAATGGTATTGGTTTGTAGCCTCCCGGAGGAGGCAAATCTTGTTTTCGGGCTATCTGACACCCTTCAGCCATATTTACTGACTACAAAATATACTATAAATGACGAAGATCTAAGACTGACACTTGACAATAGTAATTAGTAATAACAATTCAATTCGTTTAGCATTTGACATCATAATTTGACAATTCTGACAAACAGACAGATAAAAATACACATTAGTAGAATAAAATATTAAACATAAATCGAAATGCAATATTAAATTTAATCGTTGATATATTATTGTAAATCTTATCAAGCAATATAAAGTATACATAAAATTCATTTATTTAAAATAAATAAAATAGTACTACATACGTATTATCGGAAATAAGTACCGTTTCAATTTACATTTTATTAAAGGGTTTCAAAACCATAGCAACAGTTAAACAATATTATAGTAGTCAGTTCCATTCTTCTGTTTGTACTTTATTCTGTTAAAATGGATGAAGAGGTGCAAGCTGATTTTCCTGAACAACTAGAAGAAGAAACGGAATTAAAGATCAGACCATTAGAACGCATTAAACTTCATCCTAAAGCTCCAATAGAACCATCTGCTTATGGAAAGGGCAAAAACTTCAGCCGCCCTTGGATCCTTCAAGATGGTCGTGAAGTTCCTGGAAAAGGAAGTGAAATGCGTGACTGTTATAGAATACCAAAAAAACCACAGGAGTCTGAAGGTATGAAGAATCTACTGTAATTAAATATGTTGCTTTGGAATTGAATATGATAATAATGTTTTTTTTTGTAAAAGGGATACGTAAGCGGATGCTTACTGATTTCTTTTGGGAGCAAATGCTGGATGAAGTGATCGAGGAACTCGCAACATCCCAACCTATAGCTGAATATTGCTCTGAATACGATGCTAATTTTATAAAAGATCAATTTGAACCACGCAATCTAGAAGTTACTGCCGACAAAAATGTAACATTATTGTTTGAATTATCAAATATATTAGAAATAATAACAAATATTATTTTATAAACGTATAAATTAAAATTTCAGATGCATTTAAAATATCCTCTCTATGGCACTGGTTCTAGTGCTATCACATATTACAGTGAGAATATTAAAAAGACTGGTCCTGTAAGTATTTATTGTATTAATTGAGCGAAGCGAATGAAGTGAGCGGAGCGTTTTACTGGAGACTTTACATTCTTTGTCACGATTTGGCTCGAAAACTACTTGACGGAAAATTATGAAACCTTACAATCAAAAAGACACACACTAGGTGATGGTTTTTAAAGAAAAATTTTGAAAAATGTCCTCAGAAATTTTTTTTTTTTTAGTGTTTTGTCAATAAACTGATATCCCATTAAAGTAAATAAGAAACGAACAATGAGTCAATACACTGGGCTCGCTTCGCTCAATATGCAAACGGCACCCGAGATTTCGCGAGCGCATTGAGTCGAAATTGAGGGTTTGTTGGCGCCCCTAGTATTTTTTTATATAAAAACTTTATAATTTTTTTTCGTATTTGAAGGGAGAAATTCTAGAAAAGTTCAGACGATGCCAGTACTTCACCAAACCAATGGAAGAGCGGTTGGATAATGGCTGGGTTCTATAATATTTCGGACGTTTTAACGGCGTTTATAACATTTATTTTGCATGTTATTTTGTATGTCAATAAAAAACTGAATGCCAAACAATTTACTTTATTGTTTACACATTTTAATATTAAAACAGCAGATCCTCATCATCCCAGTTATGAGGGTAGCACATTGGTTGGAAATCTCCAGCAGACACGGTCGTTGAGGAGTGAGTTAGACAAGGATAGATATCCGCTAGGCTCTCCAAGGACGTATTAACGGACTCCGTGGATTTCGATTTATCTAAAACACAGTTAACTATAAAACGCATATACATTACGTAAATAGTTTTATCGGCTAATTCGACCGTCTGCCCCTCCTCCCTTCCTCCTATTATCTTTTAGATTTTCTTTAATACTAAACATTTGTTACCTCTTATAAAACTAACTTCATCAACTTGCAACTCATCACAGTTTTGATCAGAATCAGTTTAGTATTCTAAGGCATTAAAAAAAAGACCATATATATTATAGATAGTATTAAATTCAAAAGTTACTCATTATTCGCAACCCTCCTGTAGGAAGAACTGATAATTTCTAATCTACACCCCCTTCCCGAAACCTCTTACGTAATTTATTACCAACCCCTTATACTTAGTTCAGCTTACATGGTTTTTAAATATATTGACTTTACCATTATCACCAAAAGGACTTTTCCTGTTTGACTTCGTTCTGAGCAACGGATGAATGAGATTTTTCTTTGCCTTCACCATTTTTAATCGATGAAATTCTTCCCTTTCCTTTTTAAAAGTATTAATAGAACATAAACATTTAATTAATAGAAAATTACAAAACTTACCCTTTCATCCATTTCCATTAAAATATAAGTTTCAGTGTTTCGTAATTTAGGCAGAATAACTTTTTCTATGCCATTTACTTTTCTGAAATTTTGACAATTAAAAAAGAAACTTATCGCCAAATTTTTATTTACTTTCTCTTTGATGTATATTATTAGAAAATTATATTACCTTAAAGTGGATTTTATAGCTTCATCCAGAAGGACGCAATTATTCCTGAGAGAAGCAAATTTAATCAATATTTTAATAGCTTCTCGAAAAGCTTTTTTAGTTTCAGTAGTACGATGTCCTCCAGCACCAAGACCGGCATAGCGCAAGGAATCGGTCGCTGTACTATCCTCTATTACTTGAAGTGACACGGTAGATACTCCCGAAATGTTCTCTGGTACTCGTTGTACACGAATTTGGGCCTATGGAATGATTTCACATTTTACGAGATCTTAATTTATGTAACATTATAACTGAAGTAAGAACGTATATATAACGTACTTCGCCTACATTCTCTAATACCAAAGCATTTGATTCACCGTTCGTGAATTTAACAGCCGCTAAAGATATATACGCTTCTCTTAAGGTATGACCCAAAATAGCTTGTGTGGTGGCCAATTCAGCAGCTGCCTGGCGACCTCTCATACGTAATGCTTCGGCTTTCTTTTTAAGAAGTTGATGACCTCTATTAACTTTTTCTTGGCGATTTTTTATTTCTCGTAACATAAATAAAGACGCTGTTACAGGATAACGATTTTCCGAATTCATTTTCTAAAATTGATTTTTTTGCCTTTTTATTTCAACAAAATCTTTGATGGATTCCTATTATTTTTAAATTTGATTTTTACTTGTCCCGGTTGACATGATAAATACAATAAAATCTTTATTCATGTAATATATAACACAGAGGTTTAATAATAATTATTAAGGTCATTAAAAGATTAGGAAACGATTTCATATCACATTTTAAATATTAAGTAACTGTATGCGCTTGCTACGCCTCTAGCGATTAAGTATATAATTCTAAAGTTTCATCGTTTATCAAATTTCAGAACTGTAGTTCCTAATGTCAAAACTCAAAACACTCAACACGGTTCCTGTGCTTGTAGAAAAGATGCATTCATCAAGAATTACCTAAATATATTTGAGACTAGATTATTCTATATATAAATAATGTCTGGAGGTCTCATAGATAAAGTTTTTATAGGTTTGGATAATGCACCGGCCGCATTTGATATAAAATCACGGATACTTGGACCAGTAAGTATTGCAACCTTTAAAAGGATTCGTATTCTATTTTACGCACTTAAAGTTAAATTGTTTGTTTTTATTTTCAGAATGGAACCAACTTGGAGTATATAAGATCTGAGACGGGTGTAGTTGCTGTGTTAAAAAGTGATAAATTTGAGCCATTACACCTTGCATTGCACCACACGCGATCAGAAGCTTTGGCGGCAGCTAGGTCTTTAGCACAAAATCTAATAGAGACAATACGGGCTGAATTGGCTCAGTGGAGCGCCGCGCAGGCGGGAGGGCCGCCGCCTGCGCTTAATGTCCCCCCTCCCGCTCTCACGACCACCGCGGCGCCACCTCCTGTGCCTCCGCCTGTAGTATCTGTCGCTTTGACCAACCCGTCAACACTAACCACGTCCACCCACCACACAGTGGTACCCCCTGTAGTGAGTGTGGCACAAGCATCAGCTCCTCTAATGACAGTCCGTCAGCCCACAGTGCTCCAGCTATTACCACAACAACAATATGTATTGAATCAAGAAAGTGGACAGCTTATACCCATTGTCCAACCAGGAATGCAAGTTTCTAACACAAACTTCACATCACTACCTATAGCTCAACAACTCAGTGCAATACAACAGCCTAACTTTGGGACCCAGATAGTTGATATATCTAACATGCAACCAGTGAATGTTACTCAATTAAGGCTAAGCGGGGTCCCCTCGTCCATGTCCATGATATTACCAAATGGTTTGTCATTCCCGCAAGCAAGTCTGACAGGCGCTGACACAACAACTGTCAGCTCGGCGACCTCAACTCCCGTAGTTTGTGCAGCACAGAGTACTAATTCATCTCAAAAGATCTTATACAGTACTGACAAAGGTGATAAAGAGGTTAAATATCATATTCAAGGAGCTGATACAATGCAATGGACGGTTCCAGGATCACAAACAATGTTAATACCATATCAACAATTGCAAGATTTGACATCTAATCAATCTGGGTTGACAAACCTGCAACCACAGCAATTTGTATCTGTGAGTGCTTCTATTAAAATATTAATATTATATTCTCAAACTAATGGTTTGTTAAAACCGTTTAAATATGTAATGTGTAAATAATTTTCACAGTTGTCCCGTCACAGGGATCTATTTACAAGAACTTTAATAACTGAATACCATTATATATAATTCCTAAATATATTTAATGAAAAATAAGCAAATAAAACATAAAAGTCAACATAAATTGATATTAATAATTAATAAATTCAAATTATCTTTATCCAAGTACGCATTTACACGCACTTTTGAATCGTCAGTTACTACAATACAAAAAAAGGTCAGTGTAGTCAGTCCGTAAGTAAGCTACCACCGGCTCGGAATGCTCGGAATAAGTAAAATAAATGATGTAGTTTGTTGGTATCTCATCTATTTTTACTATTAACTAACTTGTTATAATATTTAAATATTTATCCCCAGATATATATTTCATTATTTAAAATATTATTTTCAGATTGCTCCGGCGAATAGTTTCCAACAAACGTCCCTCCCGCTCTCAGCGTTACAGCTTCAGCAGCTGCAGACAACGGGCACCATTATGCAATTCAATCAAAAGGTACAATCTGCACTTTTGTTAGAGATATTAATTAAACATTTAATTGATATTTCAATTAACTGGTATACCATAGACAAAGGGGTACCTCAAGGTACTGTCTTAGCGCCTTTGTATTATAGTACATACATCAATGGTAAAATACCTCTAAAACGAATTTTAAAAAGCGAATATCATTACAAAGTATATATTATTGCATAAAATACATAATAAAAAGCAAATCATGTACTGGAACAATAATTTGTAAAATTTTTTAACAGCCAATAGTAAGCAGTGCCTCCTTAATAAATATAATATCAACGGGCCAAGCGTCCTCTCCGCAAATTATATCAGTGAGCAAACGATACATACTAGAACTACACCATACTAATATAATTTATTTTCACCCCATTCATTATTTGCTTTAAATAATTTTTAATTTTTCCGCAATTTTTATTTATAGGTAAAATAGGCTTTGCAACAACTGTAATACTTTCAAACAACTCTCGAGGAACTCTTCAAGCTTAATCTTACTTATTTGCGATCACCCCCCCTCTTTCACCCCCTCATTCTGTTTTGGTTGTTGGGCTTGTTTATAACAAATGGTGATGATGATGAAACGAATGATGATGAAAAATATTACAGAGCTCAACCCCAACTAAAAATTCGACTCAAGAATCGAGGGGTCAGAAAAGGTTATCGGACGGTACCCCGAGCCAGCTGCAGCTGCGTCCCATCGCACCCGCGGGGTGAGTCGATCACTGTAGTCAGGGTAACACTTATCTATTTCAGGGTACTCTGGAATAATATATTGAATTGATAAAAAAATTTGCATACAATAGAAAAAAATTGGAAATTGGTCTTCGGAAGAGTTTTAAAATTAACAAATTAATTGTTTTTTTTTCCTTATAGATTTTTTTAACGATGTATTTAAACAACAGGTCCCACGTAACCCAAGACAAGAGTGCGTCGAGAGACGCGCGCTCGTGGACCGCAGGTACTTAGAAGATAGTTTATAACAAAAATCCATTAAAGTTCACAAAAATCGGAGTTATATTTGATGTGAATTGAAATGGATTTTGGTTATAATTTGTTATTAATGTTCTGTTATAATTAATGGCGAAGTGCGTACCGTAGTTTTTTTAATTTATTACAGAAGCAGTGTATTTTAATCTTTAATTATTTTTACCACTTTATATTTCTATCTTTCTTTCGTCAGTGGCGGATTTTTGAAAGGTTATCGACTGTGGTGAAGAGAAATTTATATAAATGTTTTGCGAAGCGGCAATTTTTTATAGACATATAATATTGGCAGCGGAATATCTTTAATTATTTTACCACTTCATATTCTATATTTCTTTCATGAATGGTGGATTTTTAAAGGCTATCGCCTGTGGTGATATTTTTTTTTGCAAAGCGGCATTCTTTTTATAGGAATATATATGGGCGGCAAATTTTAGTATTCAGATTCTAGAGAACTTCTCTTCTGCAGATGGTCGCTTCAGAAAATGTTGCATGTGTCTTATCTTCATTGTTACAGGAACAGAAGATTATAAAATTTCTTATTAATCAATCATCAAGTATCGGAATTTTGTCTTAAGTTATTCATTGAAGCTTATGCGTTGCAATTATTGTGTTTTACGTTTTTGTTATTATGGCGTAGTTTTTTTGTCAAAAAAACAAGTATTTTTTAAAAGATTTACTTGGTTAATTTATGCGAGATTTGGCGTAAAATATCTCAAATGCGTAATAAGTCAACGTTTGTAACTTGGTAGTCCATTTACAGGGTAACAGGGTAAACAGCTGGTGAATGTAGCCGATGTGACGATAATTCAAAGTGGAATTTTCGGGAAAAATTAATAATCGATCTACAATCTGGGATAGATTCTATTTTATTGCCCTTGATTGACTTTACACTGCTAGCACAAAAAACGAAATTGTAATTTCAATCTGTGAAATCAGTGTCTGGATCAGGATCCATTATTAATTTCAGGCCGTAGTGGTTGTGGGAGGATTTTATTATTTTTTTACAGTTGACAGTTAACAGTTGTAAGTGATACGCTAGTTTCCGGTCAAAAAGTGAGAACAGCACCAAGATAAAAATCCACTCGAATATGCATGTCTTTTAAAAATAACAATTTCAGTTTTCCTCATGACAACACTACTTTTAGCTAATGCGAAGATTTCTAGCGTAGTTGAATCGTATGCCGGTGGCGACAAACCTGTTGAAAGACAGCTCTTTTGGGGAATCAGCTCTGCGCGTAATATATTACCAAGATTTGCATAATTTTTGTACGAGCGTTCTTATCGAGCTGATCACTGTCTAATAAAACGCAGCTCTTAAATATGGCACCTATTTCAGATTGAGGTGCAAGGTGAAACAGGTGCAAAGCAAGAAACAAGTGAGGGGATAACTACAATTCAGAAGCATAGCATCGAAGCAAAACAAACTGTACAGATCTTTAAACTTATATGTAGCGAAGCGAAGCGTAACTTTCTGCGAAGCGTCCTAATAACAAAATTAAATGTTTCATAATATCTATCGTTCCCGCAGCTAGAGACAACACCATGGTCAGTATGGGGATGAAGATAAACCCAGCGCACGGCACCATCATCCACGTCTCCTCGGGACAACAGACCAAGTGAGTCGATACTTGGATTGTTAACACATTTTGCGTACAATATTAGTTTAAAATGTCTTTCCGTTTAGTGTTTCAGCGTCGTCGGTGGCGCAGGACGGCACGGGAATGTATATAAAACAGATCGATCGCAACGCCATCCAGATACAGACGAGTAAAGATGGACAAAAACAAGATTTGACGACCAACAAGATACAGAATACGGCACAGAACGTGCAAATGATAACCGTACCCCAGGGTATGACCGTTTTACAGAATCCATTAAATATAAGTCAGATGCCCACCGTCATCGGACAACCCAACAGCCAAGTCTACATGATACCGACGAACCATCCGAACCTCGTCCAGGGCGGGCTACCCCCGGGGCTGCTCGGGCAGCAGATGCTACAGCCCGGACAGAACGTCACGGTGATGCCGAATCAGCTCGGCGTGCCGGGCGGCGTGCAGTACAACATGCCGCTAATGCCAATGAACATGCAGACCAACTCGCAGTACATGCAGGGCATAAATCTCAACGCCCAGCTCTCGGCCCAGCAGCTGACCGCGGCGCTGGGCGGTCAGCAGCTCGCTAACACCAACTTGGCGGTGTCCGGGACCATCCCGATAGTGCAGGCGGCACCTCCCTCCTCACCCATGACCAACGCTCCGACGATACCGGTGTCGCAGCCTCCCCCCGTGCATCAGATAGTTCCCCAAAACTCAAACTTTATTACTCCAACCTCCCAGTACGCGGGGATGCCACCCCAGTACGTGATGCAGGCTAATTCTGGAACCATAACGATGCCGGCGTCTAACCAGAGTGTTCAATACACGATGCCGGCTAATCAAGCTTCAACACCCGCTCCTCCCAACGGGAACGGTCAAGCAGCCGCAGCGGAGACCGACTCCTCAAATGGAACCAGTAATCAAACTAACTACATTTCTTCCTCATCCCAAGAAAATAATTATGCAATATCGGGAACCACCCCCGTTCAGAACACAGGACAGCAAAATTTCGCCTCAGATGGAAACACGACACAACCCGCGACCTATACCGCCTCCAACCAGACTGTCAACCAGCAGACTTACGCCCCAAATGGGAGCAACGCACAAACTTCGTATAACAACCAGGCGACCGCTCCGCCGCCGAGCTACCCGACCAACGGATCGAATCAGACGCCAAACCAGTCTTACCCTTCCCAGTTGTCCAACACGTCGCAGGCTAACTTTTCCCCGTCATCGACGCCAGCTCCGAACCAGACGTACCCCAACATGCCGAGTTTAGGGTACCCCGGTCAGAACGGTCAAAACCCATACCCGAACGCCACGGGACAGAACTTGGCGGCGTACGCGAGCAACCAGTACCAGTACACGAGCAGGCCGTGGTTCAGGCCACGGTACGGCTCCCCCCAGGGCTCACCGTACGGGGCGGGATCGGTACCCGCGGGCCCCCCCTTGCCCGTTCCCCCTCCGACCAACTACAACTACTGGCAGGACAGTTGAGACTTGGAGATGATTGAACCGGAAATACCGGACTCCTGACAGTTAGAGCTGGATCAATTCTATGGTTAGTCTCCGTTTACATTGTAGATATGTACCGACGGGGGCGCAATGGACTGTACTTCGCAAGTGTCAGTTAAGTGTAAAGTTAAATCACAACTCCCTAAAACATTCCCTCACCCGGGTGTTGAGGAGTCTCTGTAGCCTCGTAAGACTGCTTTAATATTAAATACATTTATGAAATGTATAATTAAATACCTGTCTGTACATTGTTAATATCATTGGTGTAAATAAAACTCCTTAATATCAACCATTTATATTTCTACAAAACATGATATGCTTATAATTAATAACAGTTCTGACATTTTCATAATTTTAGTCAAACATATAGATGTATGTCATGTGTTCTGTTACCACAGATCTTTAAGTCTAAAAACATGATGGAGACGTGAAGGATGAGAGTTAATAACAATACCAAAAAAAAAACTTATGTTAATAATAACCTAAATATTAATGGGACTAGAAGATTGTTTTGAAATTAGGACGGAGACTTCACTCCAAGCTCACGGCTAAATATATCAATTACAATTCAATAACCATTTACCCTGAGTCCAAAACGCATTTTTATAACAATAAGTATGTCTGTACGCTTTGCAGTAATTATTATCTCATTCTTATAATATATAGATATTCCTTCAATCTAAATAAATTCTCTTCCTAATATTAAAAACACTAAGTTTTAAGGCCTTAATACTTTCGCACGTTTGTAGTCCTTGGCACATCGACGCAGGACTTCACACATATTTGGCTTCAATATAACAAGTTACAACACACTGTGGAAGATATTATGATTCCTTTGGAATATAGATATATCACATTTACTGCACGAACTATGGCGCTTTACTATTACAAAACTACCGAATTGCACGCTCGGATCCGAGAGATAAGCAGTGAATGTGATATACAATATAAAAAGATAACAAAATCCTGTACACAATACTAATCCGTTGAGCACAAATAATACCTCTGGGGAACGGTAACGTTAACGGAAGGTTTGGTACAAAAATAGTTCTTATATTTTCTATTACATAGGACATTGTACTGTAAGTTATATTATATTAGTAATACCTTAAAATATCTCGGAAAATAGTCCAGGTTTAAAACATTTTTAATGTTAATCTGCACTGATACAGCTTCAACCAGGATAGAGTAACTGTTATAAAAATATTTCAAAAAGTATAAACAGATATACTGCAGGTGTTGGTACAGTCCAGTCTAATATACTAAACTACTACCAGTAGCTCTACTCTGATTTGTTAACTATGTATATAAAAACAATAAACTAAAAATTAGTCGGTGTAAAACTATTTATAAAAACTTTTATATCTCTGAAGCGAGTGCATACAATAAGTGATCGTTATACAATATATATTAATAGGTAAGACTATATCGGGACCGATCAAACTTTGCTCACTGCAGCTTGCTACAGCGGGAGCAGTAGTCATTGTTTTCCGGACTTCCGTAGTACAAACACAGGGGGGCCCTGCAGGGCTTGGGGGAGGGGGGGCGGTCGTCATAGAAGGTGGATTTCGAGAGATACAGGGTCCGATCCTGTGCCGGTTTGGCCGACTTGGTGGTGAGTGTTCTGGCGGTCTCGTGCGCCGCCCTGTCCGCCTCCGCGTAGAATTGAGACCGCCCCGTTCCGTACCGCGGCTGGGGGGGAGATTGACACTCCTCTTTTCTGTTCTTCTCTGCAGTATATCTGTTATTAAAAGACAAAATGTTTTTTGTACCATTTGTTTAATAAAACATAATTTGACAAGAAAATATATTGATTATATATATATATATATATATATATATATATATATATATATATATATATATTTATTCATATTCCTATTTAAACATATAATATTTGGTTATAAATAAATAAATAATAGTTGCTGAGACTTTTAAGATTTTTCAAACGGCAAATTGCTAGAGCAAAATTGACAAAAATTGGGGATCAGCTGGCAAGGTACCCGCTTGTCACGTGCAATTTCTAGGTGCTTTCCAAAGCTACTCTGGGAAACTTGCCAGCCGGGAACGATTCTCAGGCCCACACAGCAAAAGAGAAAGCCGATCCCTTGGGCACTCTTTTTGCCTCAAACTCGACTTTGGACGACCAGGGGAAGACACCGCCGACCATCCCGTCGTGTCAGAGCTTAATGCCGAAAATAGGTTATCGGCTATAAACCATCTAAAAGTCTCTCTTTTCCTTGGACGTTAAGTCGAGTAGGTCCGATGGCATTTCTCTATTGCTGCTACGAATGCCTTCCGTATCACCTAGATGCGTGGCAATCCTCCACTGTGCGGTTTTACGGACTTTTATTATATCTATGTGATGATTCGAAGGATGTTGCAATAGTTCATGGCCGGCGGTGAACACCTGTCATCGGTGATCCGCAAGTTCGTTGTCCTCGTCTTACATATAAAAAAAGTGAGTAATTGCAAGAAATAATAAACGGACCCAATCCACGCCTCGTTGAGGTAGTTCTGCACCATCTCGTCCTGCACGGGCGGGCGAGCAGCACGCGCCCGACAGCACAGCACCGCGCAGGAGTACTGCCGCCGCAGCAGGCTATCTTCAGGGCTGGAGTGACTCCCGGCCTTGCTCAACTTGGCCAAGGAGCCGAAGCTCCTCAACTTGCTGCTCATGGAGCGCCCGATGCTCCCGAATTGTTTCGCCACAGACGTCATCTGCTTGGAACTCCTGGTAGATAAGGCGTCCAGGGAACGACGCAGCTCCTCCGGGGGCTGGCCCGGGGACACGCATTCCACCCTCTCCAAGTCCAGGTAGGCAGCTAGCATCGCCGATCTCTGGTACTCATCGGGGAGGAGGCTGTTTATAGTCTTCTGCTCGGGCTCGACGTCCCACCGGAAGTCCTCTCCTGGATCCACGCTGAATCTGGATTGTAACATCATAATATTAATTCGTTTTTAACCAGTGACTCAATGCTCACTAAAATAAATTTTTTTTAAGGTCTACTTTCAAAATTCACGTGCTAATATTTTTTAAATCGATTAAAATTTAATATGGCGGCTAAAGTGAGAAGTGGTGATTTAAAAAAATTACTAATCATTTGAGTATTTAGGTTGATTTTCGAGGTTTCTGATCACACAAATCTAGAATTATTGTTTTTTGAACTAGGTTCTAGAATCTAGAATTATTGTTTTTCAAAATGGCGCATCCAATATTCCAGATTCAATAATAAAAATAAGTTTTTCTTACGAAAAACCACAATTATATTAGTTATAATCATTAAATATTGCTAGTCGTATTGGATCCGCCATCTTAAGTAATATAAATCCAACTTCTTGGTTTTTTGCCGCCATATTAAATTTTAAACGATTTAAAAAATATATAATATTGGTTTCAATAGACCTTTGCTAGAAAAAATTACAACAAGTAATACATATAAACAACGCAGTACTACCGTATTGGCATGGGGTTCCCCATTCTGTCCTCCAGGGGTACTCGGGCTCCGTCGGCGGGCACGGGCTCGCAGGGCACCAGCGCAGAGAAGTGTCCCGCGTCGTACGCGAGCAGGATGGGTGTCCTGCTACACGCAGCCGGCGGTAGCTCCAGCGGCAGGTAAATGCCGCCGAACGGGATTGGAGCTATGGGGTCTCCCTGGAAGTCCTGGAATAGTTGATGAGATAGGGTTCTTAAAAAAATGCAATGAAACAATCAAAATGCTTTTAGCATTTATGTGATAAAAATTTTAAAGCGCTCAATATCAAACACTGAAAGAACAAGTTACGCTACTTAACTTTTTACGTCTTGCTACTACAGCTACTACTACTGCCGCTGCTACCACTACTGCTATTACTAGTTCTACTACTATTACTGCCACTGCTACTACTACTACTACCACTGCTACTACTACTACTGCTACTACTACTGCCACTGCTACCACTACTGCTATTACTAGTTCTACTACTATTACTGCCACTGCTACTACTACTACTGCTACTACTACTGCCACTGCTACCACTACTGCTACTACTACTACTGCTACTACTACCACTGCTGCTACTACTGTTACTACTACTGTTGCTACTACTACCGCTGCTACTACTGTTACTACTACTACTGCTGCTACTACTACTACTGCTGCTACTACTACAATTGCTGCTACTACTACTACTGCTACTACTACTACTACTACTGCTGCTACTACTACTACTGCTGCTACTACTACTACTGCTGCTACTAATACTTCTGCTGCTACTACTACTACTGCTGCTGCTAATAATTTCGTATATGAGCAAATAACACTTCTAGTCCATTGACTTTCATATCATATGATATCCTCGAAAAATTAAGGAAGACTGATAAGCATACCCTCAGGGCGACATCCGCGAAGACTATGACGGGTCTCTTCATGGCGTGGCTGAGCGCGAACACGTGCAGCTGCTCGAGCGCAGCGTAGTGGGGGGCGGCGGCTGGAGGTGCGGGGCGCGGGGCGGCGGACGCGGCGCTCACGGCCTCGCCCCACTCGCGCTCCCACTGCGCCTCTGACGGACGGAGCCCCGCCGACCGGAGCGACGCGCCCTCCGACCATCGCCACCGACGTTTTATCGCTTCTGGAGTGAGAAGAATGTTTTATATCTGCTAACCTTAGCACTAGAGGAAGGTTTTATGTTATTTGCCAGCCCTACCACTGGAGGAAAAAGGGTGTTTTATGTCCTTTGCTAACCCTAACACTGGATGAATTGGGATGTTCTATATCCTTTGCCAAAACTACCACTGGAGGAAGAGGGATGGTTTATGTACATTGCCAGCCCTAATAGTAATTTAGAAAATATGCTGATTATTAATTTTAAACAGAATTTCTGGAAATTATATCCTGGAGAGGTTTAAATGGATGACGAGACATCGATTAAATATTATATGTACAAAATCAACAACACCAATTTTATTGCTTTAAAGATTAATATATTACTTTTACTATTAAAATTATTAAATAAAAACTCACCGGTGAGCAGGTCCCCCCCCTCCCCGGAGAGAAGGGCCTGTACTTTGGTCCTCAGGGCGAGTAGTCTGTCGTGGAAGCCGTATGCGGCGAGCGAGGCCGCGTGCGGGAGGCAGTTCCCGTCCCCCGACGTGGCCAGGGGCAGCAGGCGGGGCGCGCCCGGAACCCGCCCCTGCCGCCACCAGTTTAGCACGTCGGCCGACTCCAAGGTCACCAGGGTCGCGGTCTCGAGGAGATCTTTTTCGATGAATATCCTGGATATTTTATTTTATTCAGTACCTGGTGGCACCGACATCGTCTGTTTGGACTGCACGATAAACATTGGTTCAGAACTACTGGCACACCCAGGAAATATAATACTATCAACATATTAACTGTTTCTGAATGCTAGTCATGATCCATAGTCAAGTCCAGAGATTAAGACATTCAAACAAAAAACTCTTAAATTTCCGTTCTAAACACAACATTAAGGAATTGGTAGCAAATAACAATAAAAATTGTCTGACTTTAGAAACAAAATACTGGAATAAAATAATTTAAAACCCCTAATTAAATAATTTATTAAAAAATATATATATTAAATTAATTCATCCTTAAGGTCAAAGTCCAGTGATTACATGACCACCTGAACGTATGTGACCTTTGTAAATAAAAAAGGTTAAATCGCGTGACCTTTCAACAATATCATAAATAACCCGAATAACATTTTAGGGGTAAAGGGGGTTCATTAGACGTAATGGGGGTTGGGAACGTTTAAAGCGATATCGCGGTTACATGTCCTGCTATAGTCTAAAATATCTGAAAGTTCATTGACTTTCTTTTAAACGAAATCTTCAAGACACGTCTCTAAAATAAGACCGTGGACAATTTAACGTGGACGTGGTTAATACGTGGACAATTTAACGTGGACGTGGTTAATACGTGGACAATTTAACGTGGACGTGGTTAATACGTGGACAATTTAACGTGGACGTGGTTAATACGTGGACAATTTAACGTGGACGTGGACAATTTTATTTAGTAGAATTACGAACACCGACACGTACATACGGTACACTTATGAAATGTATAATTAAAGTTACACAATGGTCTGTTCGCGAGCGCGTCCCTTGAGAGGAGAAGTATACAATTTAAATACTTTCACCCACAATGAATCTAGGGAAGGGGCTTATATAGGGGAGGGGGGGGGGTTTGGGTTGTGTACGGACAAGTCATTTCTTATATAACTTACAAGTGTCTCTTTGTAATTCCAAATTAACAGCTGATCACTAAATGCGTATCAAAATAAAAAAACAATTGTTTATTTTTGTATGTCTGTGTTTTATTCCGGCTAATGTGTGAAATGACTAGACCGATTTTGACAGGACTTCCACTCCTATCTGATGTTATAAAGATTAACTTACTTTTTATTTACTACTTAACATTTATTTTAAAAAACATATTCTGCGCACGACAAAGTCGTGGGCACAGCTAGTATGGAATAATAACGATATTGATGACTAGATATGTAATTCTAAATTCAAAAATATACATACGTCCCGATGGCTTAGTTAGCAGAGCGATAGTATATTTTTCTATAGGTTGCAGGTTCAAAAATAGTTGATTTAAACATTCCATTTTTAAATAATAACTTACCTAAAGTCTGGAGGGTAGACTGATATATCGGGTAGTAGTAGTATGTGGTCCGAGGAGAGTGTGTTCTGATCCGGGTCCGTGTTGCTCCGGAGCGCCCAGACCAGGCCTTCGTTGTCCGTGGCCCTCGATATGCCCCTGGAGAGTTTGCGACCTAGAGTGGACACTTTTGGTCCATTACAATAAAAACTCAGTTACTGGTCATAAAAAGTTATAATCAAAATAAATACGGCAATATTTTTTATGATATAGGGCGTTTGGAAGGTACCCATGTCGTATCGATCCGGAAATACCATACTGCCGAGGGGGGTTCAAACCACAGCTTAGTATATGTTTAGTACATTCCGACGTGGTAGTTTACTTAACACTAAACCTACCGACAATTCTTGTACACCTGTTCCTACCGCACGCCGTCAAATTGACCGGTAATTAAAAGTTATTTTATTATATAACGCAGGCAATAATGGAAATAACTAAAAGTAAAGAGTGAAGAAAATATTATACGCATATTCTAAGAATTGTCATGTAGTTTGATAACGTTTAAAAATGTGTAAGTTTTACAAAAGTTTAAGAACGGTCAATTTGACCGGTACTTGGTAGGTTTAGTGTTAAAGCTGTTATACTCACACTCAGGAGCGGGGGTGAGTACGAGGTTCGAGGATGCAGTGTACGACATATCGAGGTCCAAGGTACCAACAGATCGCTCCGGTATCACGTCGCCCCCGGCCCGGGGTCGTAACGCGTGGACCCGCTCTGTAATGGTGATGCCCCATTTAATGTTTGCGGTTAAAGGTAAAAGGTATAAGGTCTTTTCATTATCCAATTTACCGAGCACTAGGTCAAGTAGCGTACTAAAATCGCATTGTAAAAAACCTATTAGACGGCACTTTTAATTCGCTTGTTTGGTGTCAAATAGTGTAATAACGACTGGACAATGAAATGGACCTATTACGATATAGATATAGATAGATATATATATATATGATCTACAAATGTAGATATAGCTCAATTTGCGCCCACGCATCTATTTACGTGTACAGAGTCATGTTTATATACTAAGCGTTCTCTTAAAGTATTTTGTGAGTCATTTCTATGTATATATATTTTTACGAACATGACTCTCGATGCTGATAGAACGAACATGATTCCAAAATATTATTAAAATCGATTTCGTGCCAAGACTTATTATTTACTAAACGAACCGATGTCCGATTATGGGGCATACAAGTGGGTCAGTACGGGAGGACTTTACATAGACACACGCACACACACATACACACACACACACACACACAAACACACACACACACAGATACGTATGTATACACACCATTCCGTAATCTAAAATTAAAACGAGAATTAATTGCGGAAATTTGTTTTCTTGAAACAATAGTACAAAATTTAATCTCTTTTATATTTTGGTACTCGCAAGTAGGTTACTTCAACAGACTTTTTGTATTTGATTTATTGAAATACATACACAAAAGCGATCATATATTTTTATATATACATATTAGTCTTTACATGTTGTAAATAAAATATGTGTATGTGTGTTATGTAGTATGATTATTATTTTTTCGTTTACGGCCGAATCCATGCCGATAGTAATTTAAAGACATTATTTGCATGATTTTTAACCATTGTTTTTACATTTATAATGATAAAACAAAGCGGAGACGCGATATACAGTTAGTATGTTGTATATATTCGATAATATCGTAAACAATAGGAGCAATGGACCAGGATGCGTTACCTATGCGGAGTTATCCAAACCAGGGGTTACCAATATTTTAATAATCTCAGAGAGGATATGATATTAATTTAACGATCTCAACACATTCGCGACCGCTGACGTGAATTCACGTCATCTCAAATTCTATTCCTGGTTGTCGACGACTGAATTCACGTCATTTGAAATTCTATTACCGGTTGCCGCTGACGTGAATTCACGTCATCTCAAATTCTATTCCTGGTTGTCGCTGACGTGAATTCACGTCATTTAGAATTGCCTGGTTGCCGTATGCAAAATTTTATACCTTATATCCTCCCCTTGAGGATACAAGTTTGCGGCAACCAGCTTCAGAATTTCATTATATTAGACGGTACTCGGAATAAGAAACGTAGAAAATTAGCCGCAGTCGAATGTGTTAATAGACCAGGGGTTCACAATCCAGGGGATCCCAATCATTCTATTATTTGAGCGCTCTACTGGAGACTTTTTCACATTCTTTATCACGAATAGGCTCGAAAACTATTTGATGGAACTATGAAATCTTGCAATCAAAAAGACACACATCAGGTGATTGATGGTTTAAGAAAAAAAAAATTGAAAAATGTCATGTCGTTGAGGAATAATCGTCAAAAAACTGATATCCCATTGAAGTCAATGGGAAACGATAAATAATTACACTGGGCTCGCTTCGCTCAATATGAAAACTGAACCCGAGATTTCGGGAGCGCAGCGAGTCGAAATTGAGAGTCTGTTGGCGCCCCTAGTTTATTTTATTACCAACATTGTGAGGCGTTGTGCGTGCATGGGTTGTATATGTCTTATTATGTTTTAAAACATTCATGATATTTCACTAAACGAAATTCGGGTTTCGTTGAACTTAACATAGAATAGTTTTCATTATAATCAAAATATTTTAACTCTCTAAGGTCAATGACCTACATGGTCATAATTCTGATACTATTTTTTATTTCAAAACACAGCAACCGATTAAAATTTTATAGTTTCAGTATCTTTTAACGTCGCTTGATATAAAACAGAGCATGAAATATATATTTAGAATTGTGTTTATAGTTGGGACAGTCTGCTGGGAGCGGTTGGAAGCCATCTTGTTATTTTCCTATATGAAAATATTCATTCCTTCACTCACATATTTGTTCATTCATTCGTTCCTTCCATTATTATTTGAATTATTTTCTATAGTAACCAAAATATAGTGAATGATTTGTGACAAGGTCAAAGGTCGGTACTGAAGCACGACCACTCAAGGTCGACCAACAAAAAAGTCGACCTCCAAATTCCTATCCATGTAGGTCAATCTTTCACACCATTAAATTTGTATTAACAATAATTGTCGTCCGTTTTCTGAATGATTCATTGTTTTATTATGAAATAATTTGAGGTTCCTTCGTTTAAATAATAGATGAGAGAGAGAGAGAGAGATAGCAAGAGAGAGATATCATCATATGATAGTTCTATTTTTAAAATATTAATAAATAAAACATGTGAATGAGATGAGATGTTTAATAAATTTAAATGTGTGTGTGTGTGTGTGTTTGTGTGCGTGTGTGTTTGACATAATACTTACCATCTGTTCGTTTGCCAGCTATGGGATTTGCTTCCATCACCATGTTGACAACCCTGGAGCAAAAAAAACAATGAAAATAAACCAAATCAAAAAAATATACAGTGAAACGCTAAATAAAGTTTAAAATTATTTATAAACACACAATCATCTTACTTAATATAATAATTACAATTTAGAATATATATACAATGATTAACGCACACACACGGCAGGTCTAGAAAGAACCTGCTATCTGCGCGAAACCTTCCCGACGCTCTGTAAATTGAGCAGCGAGCCACAGTGTCGCTTTCACCTGGGACGCAGGTTCGAATCCCGTCCGCGTCGATTAACATTAAATATAGTTATATTTTTTACTGAATATAAAAATTTTAATTTAAAAAATAACAAGAGAGATATGTACATTCTAGAATAGAATTAGGTACTTATTTATCTTTATACTTGGTACAGAAATATTAATGAGAGCGTGCCAAGACGAGAGGTGACGAGTGACAAACAAACACACAACCCACGCGCTGTTCAAAATAGGAGTCATTTTATCAATGCACGGACGAGCGTTACAAACAAAACTATACATATATTCAATATATATATATATAGTTCATTAGGATTGTTGCGACGCCAGAGTTTAAATAAACCCTTATTCTGAAATAGAATATTTAAATTTACTCAAACAATATTCTCATTATGACTATAAGTGAGCGGAGCGCTGTATGTTAGACTTTTTGCATCCCATGTCCGGGGTTGGCATGAAAACGGCTTTACCGATCTTCATAAAATTTTACACATTTATAGCGATGATTATAAAAAAACACAATATATGTTATATATTTGTAATATAACTAGCAGACCTCATTACGTGATAAGGCACACAATTATCTCTCAAATACTAATGAGTTACCTTTACTTGCAGTTTTGTAATGAGTTTAGATCTAACAAGTCTCTAATTAACATGTAATTTGCAAGCCTTCATTGTATTACATTAATGAGGGTATGTAAATATTTTGAGGGCATCGTATTATATTTTTTAGAAAAGACGATTTTTTAGACAAGAGTCCTTAAGGAAAGAGATAAGGGAGGAAAGAGATAGCATGAGTTTTCAGATCTCTCACTCATCGTACGAAATATAATATGTAGTTACTTTAGACAAATTGTGTGAGGGTGGTGCTGTCCAGGTTGAGGCAGCCCTTATGAGGCAGACATTTTTTTTATCTAGGAGGAGAACAAACGATCACCGCCCACGACCTCCTACAACATCCGGGGACTCGGAAATGTTTTCCGACCTTGGAGGTGGGAGTATAGAAAGCACCGTATCGACCCGGAAATACCTCCGAAGGTAGATAAGGAGAAAGAATTACAGCAGAACCTTGAATTTATTTAATTGATTATTATAATTAGAGAGCATGCATATGATATGTAATGACCTTATAAGGTAAGGTCTGTGAAAACATTAAACGTGGGCCGAGGTACTAGTCAACTGTTAATATGGACAGACTGTGGTTGCATATTGTAACAACTAATTAATATTACCTTCTAGGTTTCTGCCCTTAATGGTTATAACGTCTGTCTGTGTGTGTGTGTGTGTGTGTGTGTGTGTGTGTGTGTGTGTGTGTGTGTGTGTGTGTGTGTGTGTGTGTGCGCGTGTGTGTCTGTGCGCGTGTGTATGCGCGTGTGTGTCTGTGCGTGTGTGTCTGTGCATGTGTGTCTGTGTGTGTGTGTGTGTGTGTATGTGTGCGTGCGCGTGTGTGTCTGTGCGCGTGTGTGTCTGTGCGCGTGTCTGTATGCGCGTGTATGTCTGTGCGTGTGTGCCTGTGCGTGTGTGCCTGTGCGTGTGTGTCTGTGCGTGTGTGTCTGTGCGAGTGTTTGTTTGTGTGTGTGTGTGTGTGTGTGCGCGCGCGTGCGCGTGTGTGTCTGTGCGTCTGTGTCTATGCGAGTGTTTGTTTGTGTGTGTGTGTGTGTGTGTGTGTGTGTGTGTGTGTGTGTGTGCGCGTGCGCGTGTGTGTCTGTGCGTGTGTGTCTGTGCGAGTGTTTGTTTGTGTGTGTGTGTGTCTTAACTAATCAAATGATCATCATGATATTTTGATTAAATTCCTAGAAGTACAAAAATTGTTATAGACTACTTAACATCCCGCAAAAAAATAAATGTTCTCTAGAAATAAAAAATAATGTTAGTCCGAACTAATGTTACTATAAAAAAGATTTTTTAATTTCAACAGCGCGGGCGAAACCGCGGACAGGAGTTAGTATTTTATATATTCACAATGACAGATGAAAATTATTGTACGTAAAACCTTGTCAATTTGATTAATACTACCGAAGGTCGAAACGCCTTCAATTTACGAATATTGAGGCCAAGGACTGTGTCCTTTGAATGTTTAAGATCGCTCTTAAATACCAATTTTATTGGTTTTACTTATTACAATTTAATGATTACATTATTTAATAATTTATATACTTTTCTTTTCATTTTATTAACCGACTTCAACCGATAAAAAGAGGTAATGTTCTTTCCAGGAGAACGTGTTGGGAAAATTATTACATCAGCTATTTAGCTATATTATTTCTAATTCGAATTAAATGATCACTGAACAAGATTTAACAAACGCCGGAACAACGTCCGACACTAATGGAACCTGAGGTCACACCGACTGCAGGAAGGAAATACAATACAAATTATTTCAATGCTATATTTATAATTAAAATTTAAAATAAATTAAAGTAAACGAGAAAACAATATTCTTTATAACATCGTTTTAGTGGGGGGGGGGGGGTAAAGAAAAAGTCCTGTGTGTTAAATGAAATTCTCAACAAAAATGTTAAGAGAAGATAAGAGGAGAGGAGAGGAGATTTTTAATATAGTCTGGAAGAGAAGAACCAAATCAGTCCTATTCCATTAAACCCTACATGTCATTAACGCGACAGACACACACACACACACGCTTGCACACACACACGTAAACACAACTATCAACCATATGGCACGACAGGTATAAAATATTTCGATTGTAACTGAATAAAAACGCCTCCCCCCCCCACATCTCACATACCATCAGATATGAACAGTGCAGTACGTACGTACTCTATATACAAAATATGTAAGTGTTATTGAAGAATTGATCCCTATATATTTATAAATAGACAAATAAATAATTTCATAAATAAATCTTAAAGTTATTCCTGTGATAATGTAATTAAATAAATATATATAATTCAAATTGTTTTGAACTGGCACTATGTGTCGTTATTTACAATTTCTATTGTTGCTTCTTTAATATATGTATCTTTTATATATATAGTGTATAAATCACTTGTAGCAATATACGTTTGCTCCAATCTTTCAAACCACTGAACGTATTTTAAAGAAATATATATTATCTTTATACATAGAGGGTTTAATTCACAAAGTTCTATAACTTTTTAAATTGTGTTACTACTGTAGTATTTTATTTGAATTAAAATAGTTTATGTAGCAGACAAAGTCGCATGCAAAAGCTAGTGTACAATAAACATCTGAAACATTGTTTATTTACATTCAACTTCAATACAACACAAATAGTACTGATAAAGCATGCTTAAGTAATGATTCATGGACTCTTGTGTACATACATATATATATAAAATAAATATATAAATATGTCTGGAACAATTTATATTATTAATATTACAGAAAAAATATTTAGTAATTAAAAATTATAACGGAATTAATTAATAACATATATAAAAAAAAATATGTTGTCACAAAATTTACACCACCCTGCCTTGAGGTTATATAATAAAAAGAGAAAGGGACAGAGACAGACAGAGAGAGAGAGAGAGAGAGAGAGAGAGAGAGAGAGAAAAGAAACATAGGATATGGTATTTTGTTACATGACCGTTAAAGGACTCCATTCCAAAAATATTAATAAAACTGTAAAGTGAGCCATAAAATAATATTATGTAATAACACACAAATGTAGACAAAATATGAAGTAATATTTGTATAACCAATTTTAACAATTGTATCATTATTACAATATATATATATATATAGTTATATATGTAAAAGTAAGTACAACAAACAAACATACTGATATTCATAATACTTGTATTGAATTAATTAAAATACAATTACCAAAGACCCCCCATTTCAACTAACTGTATTGAATATAATAAAAAATGGCAAATATATTAAATACTTGATGCAGAAGTAGCAGTTTATTTGGCTTAAATATTCTTTACCTTTATATCTATTAGGTATCAATCTTGTAAAGGTATTTGAACTACAAATTTGTTAAAAAATTATAGTCCTGCTTTAAAAAACAGATAACTATCACTCAGTCATTATGAAACTAATATTTTTATACATTTCAATATCATTTTATAGTTCTTCAAACTATATAACAGTATAGAAAAATTATTTGAAAGTTATAAAGTAATTCTTTCTGGTATATCTGTAACAATCTGAAACATTTGAACTGAATGACTTTGACAAGCTGAACTGAACAAATAACAATGAACAAACGAAATTAGGTGATGCAACATTTAATATACGAGTGACACCGGACCCAACGTCTCCACAAATATGGTTAGATTAAACTTGCTTCTAGATTCTTAGTTAGTGTTATCTATTTATCATTGTCTATCCGTCTACCTCCTCCCAGATAACAATTGTTATGTATTATTTTGATAGCCATTGTGACTAATTTCTAATGATATATCAGATAGTAATATTGGTTCAACGAGTGTTTTGATAATAAATACAATAGTTTCGAGATATCTATATACACAATAGATTAAGTTATTATGTTATATATATATATATATATATGTATATATATACATGTTATAATGTTAGATAATTTATCAATTCTCAGACTGAATCATCCCTAACAGATTATAATGAAGAGAGTATAGTTATGTGGTTACACAAATTACTAATATTCATTAAATATATTAATGTTTTTTTAATGAATAGTAAATATCTACAAAGTAGTTTTGTTTGTTATAAACATAATTACTTATTTCATATTAATTATAACTCTTACATTGTATTATAGATATTTATATTTAAACAATTCTTTTATATTATGTACGGAAGTGTTTTAATTTATATCAAGGCTGGTAATAAAGTAGACAATACATTACACCATTGCCTATTTTAAAAAGACACTCCTTATTACCCTCAAGGTTACACGGAACTACGACGATTTTAGTGTAGACAATATTTTTTCAACAAAGCGCCAACAACTGTGACAAAAATCACGATTTGTCCTTCCATATTTGTATACTGCCAAAATAGGCTAGCAGACGGTAAAAATAGTTCGTAATATAAATTATTTTTACCTTTAAGGGCTTAAACTGCTCAAGCAAGGCGATCTGTATCCATAAAACACTCTCACTTATAATGAAAACATATAACTTGCATAAAATTACAATACGTGTTCCGTATTTACAATTTAACAATATTTACAAATAGATCGCTTTCTATTAAGCGATGTGCGAACAAGCTCTTGTTAAAACCATAGACTAAATAGATTATTCAAAATGACTTATGTCAGCTGTCACTAGGAAGGTGAAATCACAATTTTTGCACAGAATGTCATGTCAGATGGCGATTAATCTTGATTATATTAAATTAATATTCATTTATGCAAATACCTAGTATTTATAATTAATTCACTAATAATTTAAATTGTATTTAAAATAACTAATCTAAAGATTTTTGTATTGTTCCATAATTAATGTTTTATATTAACAAAACACCAACCACATTTCTCTTTTTCCTTGAAAGGTTATTAATATACTAGGATATTTCTGAATTTATAAAATTAAATAAACTTAAAGTTGAAATTTCTAATAACAATAATTACTATTGACTACAGTAATAGGTGACACCACTTAAGATTAGGATTTGAATATAATTTTAAACTGATTTTCTTAAAAATATAACTTGAATAATATTAATAAAAGTATATTATCTTTCAAAACAATGCCTTAGGCACATTTTAAGTATTTTTGGTTAGCAATTTTTCATATCGATACCAATTGCAAAGTACATCCCTTGAAGAACGATGTCAGTCTATGGATATAATATTACCAGAATTCAATATATTACCCAAGTATTGAGTAAATATAGAAAAAGTAAAAAAATCACATAAATAATTTCTAACAATGCAATTGGGATCTACAGAGAGGTGATTGAATACTTAGTTTTATTAAAATATTTAAGAATATATAGATTTAAGCTGAATAACCTATTTAATGTTTGAACATTTTGCCACATACCTAACTGAAACGAATTTGTTTAATATAATTTACTTATTTTTAAATATTTATTATATTCCTTTATACAGTCATGTAGTATTTGGCATATAATATCAATATTTAAATTTATTCATATCAAAATTATGTTTAAAATATATTAACGTAGTACAAATATATTTAGTATGTTGATTTCATTTAAAAATAAATTATTATTATGTTTTAGCGTATAATTTATTAATGTTTCATAATATGTGGAGATATATTTTATAGATCTGGCAACATTAACCTCACCATATTTCCGATTCCGGCCGGGCGGTTACTTTTAGCTCAGAGTACTAGCGATCAGTGTACGGAGAGCGAGACTCAAGTAAAAGTCAAATTGTGTCGTTATTTAATATAAAAGCTACTGACCTACGTGGGCGGAATCAAAACATTGTATTACAACCCATGTTTAAACTCACAATTCATTAAAATCTTATAAAAAAGTAGTGAATTAATTAAGTGTTTTGTGAATTTTTTGTTATAATTTAAGTGTATTAATTAATAATGACAGCATCCACTATGATTGAACTTGAGTCTTGGATAATCTACCAGTGTGTTCTGAATGAGTGTCATGTCTCCAGTTCATGTACGTAAAAATATTATTATATTAATGACAAAAAATTAAGACCATATGATTTATTTGCTACATAAGTTATATATATTAACCACAACCCTCATTAACATATGACAAGTCCTAATTATAGTTAATTATTTGTATTTTGAACTAACAACAGCAGATGTTATTAATTAATCCCTGCAATGAATCATGACGAACGAAATATTAAGATGATCAACACAGTTCATTTATACTGAATACTCAGACAGTTTAATTACAAATATTAATATATATATTTATGTAGATCAAATGTAGAAATGTACAAATTATTTCCTAATAATAATTAATTTATTGATTTTTAAACGTTTCCGTAATTAGAAATAATGTCGGGTTTTTACGATTTAATGAAATTAATGCATGTATTATGTATGAAATGTGTTATTTATATATTAATATAAATTTTGTTTAAAAATACTATTTATTTATTTATTTTTCATCATAATAGTTGTTTCAAGTATTTCTCTTAATTAATAAAGACTTAGCATTAATTTTAATTTTAAATAAGTTAGTTTATTGATTTTATACATATACATTACTTAAAATATTTTGAAATACAAAGACAATATAAAGAAAGAAAACAGACACAGAAATAGATTTCAGTCTAAAACTTACAAATCTTTAGAAGGCAGGCTAAGTATGTACAAAACAATATATATATATATATATATATATATATATATGTATATACCACATTGTATTTTGTGTCAATCGATTCCACGTTTCGTTACTCCAAGGACGCGACCTTGAAACTTCGAGCCCTAAAATAAGATATACAATAAAATACATTCTCGCATTTAATATTAATAATAGTTAATATTATAATTAGATGTGAATTAGTGTTAGTATTAAAAATACGAATGATATTGAGAACGTGTGGTATAAAAGGAATGAGTAATTAAGAAATTAGAAGTTTGAAATTTAAAAAAAGGTAATTTTAAAAGGTAATTAGCGTTTATGACCCCATTACACTATCCAATTTTTAGGACACTATTTGGGCACAAATAGCGAGTAACACTAACTATTTCAGTATGCGATGTTTGTGCTAGGTGACCCAGCGCATTGTAATACTGAAATGGCTGCATTATGAAAATGTCAGAGCGAGAGCTAAGGGAGAAAGAGAGATGGATGGATTGAGTGATGTCAAGAGAATGACAAATTGATAAACGCTGATGTATGAGAGGAGTGAGCGGAAGACAGGAGAAAGGAAACAACTCCAGCTAGAGTACATACATATATACAAGGATCCGAGCGCTGCGGGAGTTGAGCTGAGCCCCCTTCCCTTTTGAATAAAATATATATATATTTAGTAGTTTTTATGTGAAGTTGTTTATAAGCGTATTTCTAAGTTGACTATTGCCAAGCGCGCGGAGGTTCTGATAACGTTAAGTCAGTCAGTTTTTTGACCATCATTTTGGAACGGAATGAGATATTTTAATTCTGTTTTTTTAAAACGTGCCCATTCCCAAGCTCTACAGCTCTGGTAATTTTCATTAAAATCGGTTCAGTAGTTATTACGTGATGTTGCTTCAAAAAGTTTCCCAAACGGTTAAGAGCTTCGATTACTGAGCACAATAAATATAACGTGCGCCGAAGCCTTACTTATCTTAAGATGTAGAGTGTAAGGCAACGTGGTGTTATATAAACAATAATATATAGTTATGTTATTTTTATATAATATATTAATATTATAACAGCGGTAGAGGTTATAATTTTAGGCTTTTAAATAATTATATAAGTTGTTAATATTTGGTTTAAATTCAGTGTGTTTGGTAAATTTTGTTATGTATTAATTTATAGTTAGGTACACATTTATATAAGATAATGTTTTTATACGTCAATGTGTTCATGTTTTATTAAATTTACAACGGCACAACGGATAAAATAATATAAATATTTTCGTATGAAATTAAATTATTGATTATTATTTCATTAATATTTTAAAATATGGCGACAAATATTTTTGATCATTAATAAAGTTATTAAAAGTACATATTAAAGGAAGCCTAGCTTACAACAGCAAAATCCTGCTAATATTATAAATACGAAAGTTTATGAGGAGAAAAAAATAATTAAATTTTACAGTAATAACTTATACATAGGCTACAAAAGAATTTAGCGAGCGAGGCCGCGTGCTAGAGCTAGTTTAATATAAAATAGATTCTCTAAGTAAGAATGAGTATAAATGAATGGATTCCGAAGGTGAAGGTCGCACGTCCTCAGCATTCTGAAGCGTATATCCTTCGAAGTAACCCTCATAAAAAAGTTAATATCATATATACTAGGTATATAAAATGCGTAAAGAAAAATATCATTTACTTCTTTGCACTTTTGTAATACAAGCTGTGCCCACGTCTTTGTGCGAATAAATGTTTTTAAAATAATAGTAGCTAGGTTACTCCTTATAACATTAGCTACCTGGTGAAAAACCTGTTAATATCGGTAAATCCGTTTCAAAAACTGACAGACAGAGATAAGTTATATATATATATATATATATTAAAAGTACCGTATATACTTTTAAATGCATTTACTGAAAATTAATTTCGTATTACAAACAGACACTTTTATTTTATTTATATACATATATAGATAAAATATATTTCTGATTTAAAAAATATAATAATAAAGAGTATTTTATAATAATGTTATTGTTTTAAATAAAATATGTATGTTTATATCCAAAATAAAAACGTACAAAGTTAAAATGGCGTATTTAAAGACGCAGCCGGCGGCAGGTGCGAGAACAGCTGTTCGGTAACGGCCATCTTGTAGCAACTGTTTGCATATTAAGACAACAATAATTTTGTCTTTAAAATCTATAAATATCTATTTATTACATATGTGGGAGTAATATATATATGTATATTAAATACTACATTTTGTAATAATTAAAATATTTTGTATCTTTCACAGAATATAAACCCAATATCGTAGTTTTATTTCATCATGAAAGCACTTCCGTATATTGGATTTCATTTTTAATATGGCGGCATTTCAGATTTTGATTAAATTTATGATAGCGGTTTATATTGCTCGGGGATTATTATCTTTCTTTAAAGATTGCTTTAATATTAAGATATAGTCATTCTAAGATATTATAATTAAAATTATGACGATATTTTTTTATAAACATGTCTGTAGATTGTCTGCAATTATATTCTTTATAAGTTATTAGTTTTTCTTAATGTATATTTTGTTTTAGTTTTCCTACAACTTCTGTTATTTCCTGAATGTCAATCACGGTTGACATCCATTTTTTTTTATATTAAAAAAAAGTATTGTCAGACTACGGAGCTTACAAAGAATTTGAGTTCTGTGAATACGAAATTACAAAATAAAGTCAAAATAATGTCAATAATTCAATCAACTTAATATTTGAATAACATCAGCTGATAATTCCTTTCGTTATTAATATTTATAAAGGCGTCCTGTATTCGGATAATTAATTCGTTGGCACTCGGCGATGCGCTTTACGAAATATATTAATTAGAAACTATATAATAATATATGTAAATAGTATTATATAATGTCAGAGTAGATTTATATAATAACATATTAAAAAGGTTTTATTCTTGAGATCTACTTTTAGCTAATACTTAAAAAAAAAACTAAACTTAGTTTGTTACAATATGCCATACTTACTTGACATTACTTTTTACATGTTATAAAATATATAGGACAATTGGTTTTGACATTACTTTGTATATTAGATTGTATTTAGAAAAATCTTTGGGTAAGATTACTAAAGCTTAAAATTAAATTGAAATACAAATAAATGATCAATTATCGACATTATTGTTCAGAAGGCAGAACAATGAGAACCTTGCGAATTGGAGTCATATTATTTTTTATCTATATTTATTAAAACAATATTGCTGTCATATGCAAAAAGAACGATATTTTTTTTATATATATTTTTTTATTATAGATATTTTTAACGTTTTTTGACTTTTTTTATAAATAGTCTTTTATTATTATTGCAAAGGAATAGAAAGTTGACGTTTATTTTTTTAAGATACAAGCATTGAATATACGAAGGAGTTATTTTTTGACGTTTATATTTTTTTTAATATAGTCATTTAATATTATAACAAAGGTGTCATTTTTTGACGTTCATTTTTTTTATATCAAAGCATACAATATAATAGCTAAGGTGTGAAATATACGGCTCGTTACAAGGAAACCGGTAAATGATTCAAGTTTATGAATCACTATTAACAATCAGTGTACGGTTTTGACGCAAATATTGACGTATGTCTATATATAAACAATGATTTGTATTTTATTAATATTTATCTCTATATTGTGTTGTGAAAATATAATTATTGTATTAATAGTTTAGCTGTAGATCTGTTAAAATAAACAGACAACGCTAATAAATAGTAAGCGAATGGTTTTATAATTTTTTATATATATAAATCAAAATATTTTCTGTATGGGTACAAACTTGTGTTCTTATTTATTCTGCTTTCATAACCTAAGTTTTTCCATAAGAAAGACAATAGTATTGTACACATAAATTTAATGTTTTTTATAACCAAATTTTAAATAAACCATATATATATTACATGAAGAGATAATAATTGAACCAGAGCTTTGTGAATCGTTTAGTACCAAAATAACGTGATGGTAGTCAGAACATATCTAATTCGAGCATATTAGAGAACGACAATACTCTGAAACCAACATGTATGTTTGTGACGTCACGTTCAGATACGAAGTTTCAAAAGTATTGAATGCTCTCCCTTTGGACTAATTAGATCCCTCACAATTATCGGTAGTTAGTTTATTATATTTGTATTTATTGTAAGTATATATTAAGTATATATTCTGAGATGAATAGAATTTTTGTTTTACAAAATTATTTATATAAAGGCTATTTACGGCTTAAGTTCTTAACATATCTTAGTATATATATTAAAAATCTTAATAGATACTAATATTGGAAAATGTATTTGGAGGAAAAGAGACAAGCTCAAGATGAATACTACTTTTCAGTTAGAAATTCTTTTATGGAGCAATATTTTATTTTATTTCATTACTTTTCTGTAATTAATTTTGACATAACAATAATATATAAAGAACTTATTAGATTATATATATATATAAGAAGAATTATTTGGTTTCTACCGATTCAGAATATTTTGATTATTATTATCTGCGGGAGAAGTCGCGCGGCAGCAATAGTTCATGACCTTGGTAGATGTCAAACATTTTGACTATTTTTTTTTAACTATAATGTTACAAATAAATTAATATATTTTTCTTTACAATATCAAATAACAGATTTTTATAATATCTAAAGAACCTTCAGACAATGTCAAGTAAAGAAGGGATTGTCAAAATGGCGTCTTATCTCGTTTAGAAATTATATGTTTTTTGTCTATTATATTATATTTTTAAAGGCTCATTTAAATTTTGAAACATTAAAAACAAAGATATATGAACAGACATATTTATAAAATTTATTAAGCGCAGCGAACGAAGTGAGCGGAGCGTTCTACTGGAGACTTTTTCACATTCTTTGTCACGAATCGGCTTGAGAACTACTTGACGGAAAACTATGAAATTTTGCAATCAAAAAGACACACATTAGGTGAAGGTCTAAAAAACAAACATTTTTGAAAAACGTCATCAAAAAAAATTTTTGAAATATTCATGTCAAAAAACTGATATCCCATTGAAGTCACTGGAAAACGATGAATCATTACACTGGGCTCGCTTCGCTCACTATGCAAACGGCACCTGAGACTTCGCGAGCGCAGCGAGTCGAAATTGAGGATATATTGGGGCCCCTAGTATATATATAACGACGTAAAGACACGCAAACCAATTATTCCAAACGGTATCAGATTTTATACGGCTATAGATATGCCTACGTCAGATTATACAATTTTTAGCGCACTATTTAATCACGCGATATCATAATGAAGAGAAAAAGTGTTGCTATCTAGTGATGGAACAGACACTACTTTACTAATCTAAATAGTGCGACAGATTGCATCGCTAACAAGGTATTGAGGAGGATTTTCTTGTTGCACTAGTTAGCTTAAGGGACACTATTTAACTCGCTATGTTAGAGTTCAAATGTTACCATAAACAGTGCGATGTTAGTGTGCTAGGTGACCTAGCGTGCGATAAGTTGGATGATGGAATGGCTGTTTAACGATTAGTTACGCATCACTAAATCGATACGCCATTAATTTTATTAAATAACAAGGCTGTGTCCATGACTTTGTTCGTTACAAATACTAAGTACTAAGGGGTATCTGAAACATCAGGTATACGTCCAGCTATAGTTCGAGATCGGTACAACATGGGTACCTTCAAAAGGCGTTTTCCTACCTACAAGGCAACACTCTTGTAAATCCTCGGATGTTGCTAGAGTTCATGGGCGGCATGATCACATCCATCTGTCACCCGCCAGCTCGTTTGCCTTCCTCTTACATAAAAAAAAAAAAGAAAAAAGTCCTGTTAAAGTAGGTCCAGTCGTTTCAAAGTTTCAGAACAAACAGACAGTCAGAGAAAACTAAAATATATTTTATATGTATCGTATATACTTTGATATGCATTTAGTGATTTTAATTTGTATACAAACAGACACTTCAATTATATTTATATATATTCCTGTTACTGGTTTTGTTAAACATTTTGAGGTCTAAATTATTTTTGTAATAATATATATTTGAGGTTGAGTTGTACGTTTGTTACAACTGTGATTAATCTGTAATGACTTGCAGTTTTTATTGTATTGATTTAACACTAAACCTACCGACAATTCTTGTACACCTGTTCCTACCACACGCCGTCAAATTGACCGTTAATTAAAAGTTATTTTATTATATAACGCAGGTAATAATGGAAATAACTAAAAGTAAAGAGTGTAGAAAATATTATATGCATATTCTAAGAATTGTCATGTAGTTTGATAACGATATTAAAATGTTTAAAAATGTGTAAGTTTTACAAAAGTTTAAGAACGGTCAATTTGACCGGTACTTGGTAGGTTTAGTGTTAAATTAATTATTATTTTAAGTGTGTTATCCTTACTTTACCAATACTTTTAGTCATCGTTTTAAATTGGACATATTATTTTAATTATAAAATATATTTAATAATAATAAATTTATTATTATATTAGGACGTAAAAATAATATTTTTATATTAAAGAAAATCCTAGAGACTTTTTATAGTATGAAAAAATCTGTCGAATGCGTTTCTTATGTATTCAAAGCGGAGGAAGTCGCGGGAATAGCTAGTATTAATATATAACAATAAAAAACTAACATACATACATCATTAACACTAAACCTACCGACAATTCTTGTATACCTGTTCCTACCGCACGCGGTCCAATTGACCGGTAATTAAAAGTTATTTTATTATATAACGCAGGTAATAATGGAAATAACTAAAAGTAAAGAGTGAAGAAAATATTATATGCATATGCTAAGAATTGTCATGTAGTTTGATAACGATATTATCACATTTAAAAATGTATATGTTTTACAAAAGTTTAATAACGGTCATTTTGACCGGTACTTGGTAGGTTTAGTGTTAATAGATAGAATTAGGTTAAGTTAGTATTGGAACAAAGTCTTTTATATAAATATCAGAAATCAGTTTTTCAAACAAATCTTTATTCAATACTGGTGGATTGGCTCGACTTGGCTCGGGTTGGCTCGACTTGGCCTGTAACTTGGCTCGAACGTTCCTCAACAACTTAAAGTTTACTCGTCTAACTTAAATTGAATTACTTGTATCACTTTAATATAAATTGTTTTTGTTTTCGTTTACTTTTTTTTAATATTCATTTTTCACTAAATTAGGTTTATGAAACTTGTGTAATATAAATAATTAATAGAAAATCTATACACATTTTACTGGTTATTCTTTATACAATTTATCTCAATAATAATTATTTATATTTATATATTTATTTATATATCTTCACGCCATATCCCTTGCCGGGTAGCCAGAGACAGAGCGCCAAACGCTACGGTCCCTGCATACCTCTTTCGCCTCGGCCACAGACATCAACCTCATACATGCCCTCCGGAATAAATAATAATTAATTAAATTTTAATAAAAATATTATAATAATAATTGATAGTTAATATTTTAAACCTAATAAAATTTTGATAAAGACAATCAAGGTCAAATATATATGAAAATAAAAAACCACGTCAAAGCAGCACAAAAGTCGCGGGAAACAAGTAGTATATATATATAACAAGTAATGCGATCTGTCTAACAAGGACCCTCGGTTACAGTGCCTCATCGGATTACAGGAAGCACAGCACTACTAGTGCTTTATTAACTATTTACATTTTAATAATAACGCCATCTATTGGTGAGTTATTGAACTTTGTGAATTAAAACTATGTATAGAAAATATCAAATTTGAAAAAAGAAAACATTTTTTTAAGTTGGACCAAAGGATAGATATTAACAAATCATTGAAATAGGTTCAGTTGTTACAAATTAGCACAAACTAACATCTTGACACGGGATTTATTGAGCTGAGCGTAAACAACGCTCTTAACCGTTTGGGAGACCTTTTTTTGTGTTTAGTTGTCTCCAGAATGTTACGAGATAATTAGCTAACAATTTTCTCGCGTATGTTTGAGCCGAACGCGGATGTTATAGCGAAAACTGATTGAAAAAATGTTTAGCCATTCAAAAGTTATCAAGAAAAGAAGAATGGAGAGGGGCTCAGCTCAACACCCGCCGCGCACGGTTGGCGGATCCTAGAATATATATATATATGTATTATCTGAGGGAGGGAGCAAAGTCCCAGGCTAGTGATAGTATGATAATGTTTTAACATTAATTATAAATTTTCGATCGAATTTAAATATATATTTTGGATAAAAGATCCTGTTGGGATACTTCCCAAGGAGGTGATGGATGGCATATGAGAGTCTGGTGGTATAAATCCCATGAACGCTACCAATGGGTGTCACCACCTTAGTGGTAAAAGCCAAACATTGTACTTATTGCAAAATAATAGTAATAATAATAATAATAAATTTCCCCCCCTTTTCGTTAATTTCAACGTGTTTGAAAATTGAGTCAGCCAAGTCGAGACGTGACTAAGTATTTGGGTTCCGGTTGCCATGGAAACGGGAAAACCTTTTTAACTTATTTTCTTTGAAAAGTTCTTACGTTATTACGTTTAAAATGTATGTAAGGGAATTAAAATATTCATTCATTCAATAAAACTTCGTTCATTCATTAACCGTTCATTATTGTAAGTTTCGAGATTCTGGCCGAGTGTATATATATATATATATATATGTATAATAATATATATACTTAGATAAAAAAAATCTCTCTCTGTCTTTCTGTCTGTTTCGGCTATTATATTCACGGGATAGATGTTGTGAGTAATTTTAAGTACATTTATTAAAAAAATCACGCAAACGAAGTCACAGGCACAGCTAGTATGTATATAAGAAATGGTTCTTTATTGCATACAATGTTTTTGAAGAAACATAACATAATATAAACATTATTTTAACATGTAGTCTGTGTGTAACCAAACTAGGGGCGCCACACACCCTCAATTTGTACTCGCTACGCTCGCGAAATCTCGGGTGCCGTTTGCATATTGAGCGAAGCGAGCCCAGTGTAATGACTCATCGTTTCTCATTGACTTCAATGGGATATCAGTTTTTAGACGATTATTCCGCAACGACAACACATTTTTTAATTTTTTTTTAAACCATCCTCAATGTGTGTCTTTTTGATTACAAAATTTCATAATTTACCATCAAGTAGTTATCGAGCCTATTCGTGAAAAAGAATGTGAAAAACTCCAGTAGAACGCTCCGCTCGCTTCGCTCAATAATAAATACCAAACAACTAAATTATTTATATCTCTGTCACTTACAAAAAGTAATCCATTGAAGACAGTTCCCACAGTTTTACTCGAAAGTTGCGGAGTGTCTCCGCCTGAGGCCCCGTTAGATAATGTGTACTATTGTTTATAAAAGTGATAGTAATTTCGCTTTATAAGTGGAAAATAAATGTAAAGCTACGTACACACTTGTAGATTACATATATTTTTGTGTACTAAATGTTTCAGTACCAACATTGGTAAAGCTTATTAAACACTAAACCTACCGACAATTCTTGTACACCTGTTCCTACCGCACGCGGTCAAATTGACCGGTAATTAAAAGTTATTGTATTATATAACGCAGGTAATAATGGAAATAAGTAACTGTAAAGAGTGTAGAAAATATTATATGCATATTCTAAGAATTGTCATGTAGTTTGATAACGATATTGTAACGTTTAAAAATGTGTAAGTTTTACAAAAGTTTAAGAACGGTCAATTTGACCGGTACTTGGTAAGTTTAGTGTTAATTATTGCTGTTACTTTTAAAATTATTTGATTGATTTTGATCAATTTGAAAATCGATTGATAACGTCTATTGTTTTATTGTCAATATTCGTATTTTCCTTACACACTTACCTCATATACCTAGCTTTTATACCTAGCGTATATACTCGCCTTATATATTTCCCTTTTATACATATCTTATATACTTTCCTTATGTACTAGCTTATATACTTGCCTTGTGTAGTTGCCTTATATACTTCGCTTATATATATATGCCTTATATACTTCGCTTATATACTTGAAGTTATTTGTATTTATTTAGTTAGAACCCGCTCTATCCGTATGTATCCCTAAAAATAAATGCATGTTATTATTTTCTCATAGTTATGTATGTATGTATAAATCCTCATTACTCTATAGCATTCTTTATATTATATATTTTTTTATATAGAACTGCGTCAACTCTAGCACGATGTAATATCTTTTTAGTGTGTGTGCGTGTGTGTGTGTGTGTGTGTGTGTGTGTGTGTGTGTGTGTGTGTGTGAGTGCGTGCGTGCGTGTGTGTGTGTGTGTGTGTGTGTGTGTGTGTAAATAGAGTCTTAACTGTGCATGAAAATATAATACAAAACATTGGGTATAAACAATAAAGAAGAGTGTGAAAAGTCTGTTTATATTCAAATTAACAGCTTTTCACTAAATGTATATAAAGTATATACGGTAATTATAAAAATATATATATCTCTCTCTGTCTGTTTTGTTCAGCTTATATCTGAAACGGCGATATATTTATATCTCTCTCTCTCTGTTTTTTTTACTAATCTCTGAAACGGCGTGACCGATTTTACAGGACTCACTGGATAGCTGATGTTATAGGTAACTTAGTAGTGGACACAGCTAATTTAGCATAAGTCTTAAAGATTTATAAAGAGCACATTCAACACAAAACTAATAACCTTAGAACACGGTTATCCACTCAGCGGGGGCCCAATTAAACTCATTAACATAACAAGGTTTAGTTTTAAAACAAACAGAAATACTTACATTATATATACACTCACAGGCACAATTGACCGCCCACCTTGTATTTCCTTCAATTTACAGAAATCGACAAATTTAGACCACATTTTATGACAGGTACATTGAAAGCTACCTTTAAGGTCTTGAAAAAATACAAAATTCTTCAAAGAAGGGGTTTTATTAAAGGGTAAATTCCAAAAATCGATTTAAGGACAATTTTCTATAAAAATGTAACAATTTCAATTTTGAAAAAAGTGGTCTAATTAAAAATAAAATTTAAAATTAATAATGGATGTTGCTGCTTTGGGATCCAATGACTTCTTGGAGCTGGTTTGCCATTCGATCCATGAAATCTTGGATATCTGATTGGGGGATATTGTGCCACTCCTCTACCACAGCCGTCTTGAGCTCTCCTAGTGTTGTAGGTGCTGGTACTCTTGCTCGGATACGTCTTTTGAGGTTGTCCCAAATGTGTTCAATTGGGTTAAGATCGGGACTGCGTGCCGGCCATGATAAAACTTGAATACCGACCTCATTAAGGTACTCTATGACGGAACTTGGGGTATGGCAACGTGCATTATCATGCATTAATCTAAAGTTGTCACCAGTAAATGGTCCAAAAGGTATGACATGGTCTTTTAGGACATTTTCCACGTATCTTTGAGCATTTGCTCTGCCTATATCGAACACAACAAGGACAGTACGAGCCTCATAAGAGATACCTCCTCAAACCATTACTTATCCTCTCTGGTAACCCACTGTTTCAGTTATAGCGCATGGAACAAACCTTTAATTTTGGCACCTGTAGACAGGCTGACGTCCATCTGGACCTCTTAGGGCTATTCTGCTCTTATCTGAAAACAGTACGTCCTTCCATTCCCAAACAGACCAGTTAGCATATTCTTGAGCAAAAGCAAGTCTAGCTCTACAGTGTTGTGGGAGCAGTTGTGTAACAAGAGCTGAAAGAAAAGCCCTCAGATTCCTTTTTGCCAGTCTTCTCCTAATTGTTCGTTCACTCACACTGACATTTCTCACCTCGAAAAGACGCGTATGAACTTCAGTAGCCGTACAAAAGCGATTTCTCAACACGTTGCTGATAACGAAGCGGTCATCTCGGGATGAAGTGCATTGATATCGCCCTTGACCTGGCCTGCGCGTGTATGAGCCTGTCGCCCGAAATCATCTGACGGCATCCCGTACCGTAGTTCGAGGTACACCACGTGTACGAACGGTGCGACGTTGGCTCTACCTGGCGTCAGACAAAGCCACTGTCCTAGCTGCACCAGTTGCATCGAGTGGCATTTTTTACAGTTACAAACAATAAGCGAACACTAGAAACTTAAATTAATTAATTCACACTCTATGGTAGAAAATAACTGGAAATGTTAACACGGGAATACAACGGCAACAATGTCAAATAACGACTAAATTCCAAAAACCTGTTGGTGACACAAAATTAGGAAACAAATTATGAGTATAAGTGTTTAATTTATTGCTAGAGTAGCCACTTGACAAAAAACAAAACAGTTGATAAACCATAATAAACGTAAACAAACAGGGCGACGAATGATAAAGGTGGGCGGATAAATGTGCCGGTGAGTGTATATATACTACAGACTCACAATTTCGACTCGCTGTGCTGCGAAATCTCGTGCCGTTTGCATATTGAGCGAAGCGAGCCCAGTGTAATGACTCGTTTCCCATTGACTTCAATGGGATATTAGTTTTTTGACGATTATTCCTCAAAACATGACATTTTTTTATTTTTTTTTAAACAATCGCCTAATGTGTGTCTTTTTGATTGGAAAATTTTATATATTTCCGTCAAGTAGTTTTCGACAAAGAATGTGAAATATCTCCAGTAGAGCGCGCCGCTCGCTTCGCTCAATAACATACGTAAAGCATTTTTCATTACCTTACGTAGCTATCTACGTATACGTGTTATGACGTGGATGTTTGTATCCAATTATAAATAAACAGAATCCTCTGTTATAAATCAAATGAATTAATCTAATTAAACTTTATTTTTAACCATTGCTTTGCATTACAAAATAATCATTTAATATATGTAAAATAGATTTTAAAAGGTTTTTGGAATAGGGCCCCGCGGATTGGGGGGCCTTTGGTGTATTTTGTTATGTGTAATTAAATTAAAAGAAGACAAGAACTAGCAAATAAGTGGTTTTAATAATAAAACTAGTTGTGCCCACGACTTCGTCTGTAATTTGTTTTAAAAAATAAAAGTAGCCTAAGTTACTCCTCCAGCATCAGCTATCCACCAGTGGCCAGTGAAAGTACCGTAAATTTAATATGTAATGAAAAGCGGTTACAAACGGACACTTCAATTTTATTTATATATATTAATTTAAGGTGCCTTTGAAAGTAACAATAAATTAACGACTCCGACCCACATTTGAAATATTTATAACATTAATATAATAAAAGAGCTATTAAAAGACTTATTAACACTAAACCTACCGAGTACCGGTCAAATTGACCGTTCTTAAACTTTTGATAAACTTACATATTTTTAAACGTTATAATATCGTTATCAAACTACATGACAATTCTTACAATATGCATATAATATTATCTTCACTCTTTACGTTATTTCCATTATTACCTGCGTTATATAATAAAATAACTTTTAATTACCGGTCAATTTGGCGGCGTGCGGTAGGAACAGGTATACAAGAATTGTCGGTAGTTTTAGTGTTAAAAACACGGTCTTGAAGATTTTTTAGTTTTTGTAGCCGCAAAATGAGTGATAAATAAAAAATAAAGTGTTTACCTATTTAAGAGATACAACCATGTAACATACCGATAGACAGACAGCACTGCCTAACAAGAAAACCATAGAAGGGCCCTTTGGATACAGAACCCTAAAAGCTACAGAACTGATATATCTTTTGCTCTACGTAATATTTTACGAAAACTATGAGGTGTTAGATTAGTTTAGTTAGTTAGTTTATATTAGATTAGTTAGTTTAAAGGTAAGAGAACGAAATTAACACTCACTTCATTCCATATTACCTTTTGTTTATAATCATCCATTTGTATTTCTTTATGGCAAAACTTCATAAAAATTGGGGCCCCTCTTAGTTTAGGGGCCCGGGGCCTGAATAATTTAACAAAAACGCATGATTTTATTGAAATGTTTATAAAAAATGCTCGTTCCTAACTGTATACATTTGATATACTAATGAGATTCAATAACAAATATACATACATGTTTCCAATAGTACTTACACAGCGGAACGCCTTACTCACACCATCCGATCCGATTCCGATATCCTTCCGATAAAAATGTCGTTGAGAATCCTTTGGATGTGAAAGAGATTATTATGATTTGTAATTTTTTTTTTCATATACTCTTAATATGGAATTCCTATATGGAAATGTATAATTCGGATTATAAGTCCGATTTCCGTTTCGTGTCGGAAGCGGTGTTAAACACCTAACAGTATCTGAAATACTCTCACGCGATTAATTCGTGCCATAAACTAAAATACATTGGTAGAATTGCGAATAAAATGTCGATTTCACACATAAATCTATTATATAGTTGTTTAAAATTATTTAAATTTAGAATTCAAAATATATTTAAATTACGCAATAACATACTTTCATTTAAGACATTTAATGTTCATGTTCTAGAATAAGAATGTTTTGAAATTCGAATTCCATTTTCGAAATTGACCGTCTTAACAGCCAGTTTTAAAATTTAGCTAATGTATCTTCATTTGAGTCACGGGGTTAATATACTCGTATTTATTTATAACCGGTAAAATTCCATCATTAATGTGCTTTAAAAGTTATATTATTGTCGGGGTCAATGACCTTTAATAAGTTTCGTATGACCCTCTTACTATAAAGTAATGTGTACAAGAATTAAAATTATTTATAAATTCTTCTGTATTAATATTTTGTATTGATTTTTATCGCGTTGTCTACACTTGCCTTTATTGTATGTATTCTTATTTTTACTCAAATCTATTAATATGTAAACTAGGGGCGCCAACAAACCCTCAATTTCTACTGACTGCGCTCGCGAAATCTCGTGTGCCGTTTGCATTTGTTTGCTTTTTGATTGCAAAATTTCATAATTTTCTGTCAAGTAGTTTCCGTCAAAGAATGTGAAAAAATCTTCAGTAGAACGCTCCGCTCGCTTCGCTCAAAAAGGCTTACCTTATATATTATATATTTGGTATAGGTACAATAGGTCAATACCTTCCATCGATATATTCTGCTCTTCTTATCAACATTCATACTTAAGAATCTTCTCGATACATATTCTTATGTAAATGTAAAAAAGGAGAATTCTTTTAACAAAAATAACCCTTGTCTCTTTTACTTTCACTAAAAAGGTTAACATCGCAACCCTTATAGTAAATTATGTGGAAAATAGCGTCTTCAGATACCTTGTAGATTTAGACAAGGTATTTTATACCTTAATTATTATGAAATAGATGCGAAAGTTCTATATCAATATTTTATTTAAGTCTAACACGTAAGTTCCACTCACACAAATATCTGTACTATGTATTTGTAAGTTACACACACACATACACGTATCCGTACCGACGGCTTGTAAGTTCCACGCACACAAGCGTATGTCTATTTCAGACAGTTTTCATTCATGTTAAAAAATAAAAAAAAAGTAAGTTCTTTTTATTGGACAATCAGAAGTATTCGAAAATTAAATTTGTTACACACACACACACACACACGTACACGTATCCGTACCAACGCCTTGTAAGTTCCACGCACACAAACGTATGTGTATTTCAGACAGCTATTTTATTTATTATGCTAGAAAAAAAAATAAATTCTTATTGGACAATCAGAAGTATTCGAAAATTAAATTTGATGTTTTATCTTTATGTATTTGTTACACACACACACACGTACACGTATCCGTACCAACGGCTTGTAAGTTGCACGCACACAAGCGTATGTCTATTTCAGACAGTTATTTCATTCATATGTTAGAAAATAAAAAAAAAGTAAATTCTTATTGGACAATCAGAAGTGTTCGAAAATTAAATTTGATGTTTTATCTTCATATGTTAAATAAGCAGTTGGCTAACGCCTTCCGTACAAGGACGATGTGTCCCGTAATATATTGAATATTCCTTTGTATGTCTGTACGTTGGATTTGAATGTGGAACGGATGTTTTTGTCCTTATAAAATTGGTACTGAAATAGCAGACGCCATTGCATATAATTTTTATTTTTATCTTTGTATTGACGTATTTTTTTCGTTTTATTTATTATTTTTTTATTTTCATTTATTTTTTTTTGTTTTGTTTTTTTATATGTTTTTTTGTTTCTCTTTTCCAGGAGCTGATGATTTAAGGATTTTGCATCGCCATTATTTAAATTTTCTTCATGGTAGCCGCTTGTAAGTTTTTTTTTCTTTTTTTTTTATATTTTGTTTATATAAATATATTTTAACATAAAGTGTAAACCAATTAACAAAATAACTACTTTATTTAATATCATAATAAACCTGGTTTTCCTTGTTTATTACAGGGATTTTAACTTATTTTCCTGTATTATTTTACCTTATATACGATTAAGTGTCTGTCCTTGACTACAGACACGTAATATGTGTATAGAACTTTAAACCTCTATTTTGTTATTGAGGTATTTGAAAATTTCAAATAATTTCATGTTGAGAAATGAAGAGCGCTCTTGAAAATGTATTTAATTTGAAAAAAAAATGTATATTTCTAGAAAATTTTCTTAAATGTAGTGTTAAAGTTTTTCTTTTATTTAAATAAAAAGTTTCAATAACTATCATTTTTAAATGTGTGATCTTAATTTAGTAATTTCATAGTGTTTGCATTCATACATTTCATACAATTGTTACTATATAAACTAGGATCCGCCAACCGTGCGCCAACCGGTGTTGAGCCGAGCCCCTCTCCTTTCTTCTTTTCTTGATAACTTTTGAATGGCTAAACATTGTTCAATCTGTTTTCGCTATAACATCCGCGTTCGGCTCAAACATACATGAGAAAATTTTTAGCTAATTATCTCGTCGCATTCTGGAGACAACTAAACACAAAAGAGGGTCTTCCAAACGGTTAAGAGCTTCGTTTACGCTCAGCTTAATAAAATTAGATTCAATGTGGTCTAATTTTCCGCTCTGGTCCTCATTCTAGTTATATTTGTCCCAAAATTGGATGAATCTGAGTATAATGAAATGTATGAAACTTGACAGCAATATTACCAACTTTTGGACTTTTATCTTCAAAGCGAAAAAGCTTTTTGTATGAAGTTAGATGAAAGATTTTTTTTTTAAATCTTAAATGTTGTTACAAAGATAGTTTTTAAAGAAAATATATGTTACAGATGTTTCTAGAATATTTTTAGTATAATAAATATTGTTATATACACACATACACGCACACACACGCAGTCCCGTTCCCGGTCAAGGTGTGGGTGCGGTCGTCCTTGTGTTGACATGATTTATACGAATTACACAAAGCTCTATATGTTCATTGAATACTGGATCTAATGCATTTTATATCTCACCTATAAATTGGTCGCATTTACATATTCAATAAGGGTCAATATCGCTTGTTATTGTTTAATGAATTATTGCTTATTTAGAGTTATGTTATAAGACAATTTGTCATTGGCTCTCAGAAATTTGAATTAGTTCGGATATATTCTATTTTCAAAATTTTGTTAGTGTGTGCGTGTGTATGTGCGTGTGCATGTGTGTGTATTGTTAATTAGAATCCTTATTACGGAATATTGTGCATTCGCTGAAAAAACATATATTTAAATAAATACTAAAGCATCAAATAAGCTTCGATGAAATGTTCAGAATATACCTCTCACGGTTGCCATAGCAACGTAGGAAACTCGACCTCTAGTGCTCTTAAATGATCTCTTCACACAAAGATGCCGTTTATCCTATCTGATTTGTTACAAAGAAATAGAATTACTAAGAATTTGTAATCTTAAGTTGGATATACTAGCTGCCGTCAGTGACTTTGTCTGCCGCTTCATAACTATTTAACATCAATTTAAATTGTACGATTAATGCCATTTATGGAAACACATATAGAAGTTAATTAAAATTTTAAAAAATATATATATTCATGGAGATAAAAACTATCCTATCCTTGGACCAAACAATATATATTAAAAGTTTCATCGAAATAGATTCAGTGTTTCAAAGATTAGAACAAACCGACATCTTGACACGAGATTTATATATATAAACATAAATCAATCTTCAAACGAAATTTCTCGTGAAAGTTCATTGACCGAGCTCATTAATTATTCAACAACCCCTATATTATTCATATCCTTAAGGTAAAGAACCCCTACCCTCTTCATATAACCGACGTGGAACATAATAAGAATGAATCCGGATTTCATTGTAATTCTAGTTTAAAACCGGATGCTATAAGAATGGGTTAATCTTCTACGAATCTTTTAAACGGATGTCTTTTTGAATATTTCTATTAGTGAGGTAAGTTAACCTATTATCGACCTTTAGATATATCTATACATATAAATAAAATTGATAGGCGATTTAGTCGGTTAGCCTATATATTTATTTATTCATTCATTTATTCGTTCATCAATTTACTCTTTCATTCGTTCATGCACTCATTCGTTCTTCCATTCACACATTCGTTCATCCATTCACTCATTCGCTCATTCGTTCATCCATTCACTCATTCGTTCATCGATTCGCTCATTCGTTCATCCATTCGCTCATTCGTTCATCCATTCACTCGTTCGTTTATCCATTCACTCATTTTAATTCATTGTATATCTTGCTATTTTCTTGTTATCATTACCATTATCAATACTTAGTCATTTTTGGTAGGCTAAAACTATGTTAATTGCAGTCAGGGACTTATATAAAGACATACATACATACACCTGGTTTAGGAGTTAGAGAATCATGTATGTATAATTATCTTAATCTTCATACAATAATTCATTGATTATATAAATTACAAGATTTTTCTCAAATAAATAATATATATATATATATATATATATATATATATATATATATATATATAATTTGTACTTAGTTTTGTTAGTTAACAATCTGTCCTTATCCCAAATATTTGGGATAGATCTGTCCAATGTTTTTAAAACCTACCAGCATGACGTCATCACTCCTGTGGAATAATTGCGTGATTACCGCCATTTTTTGGATAAGTGGTATAGTGGTATCCTCTTTATTCCTATCCCATACAACACTAGGGATATGAGCTATCCTTATCCTATAACAGTTATATCATAGATACAGAACGCGGATATTACTTGTAATGTTCGCGTTGACATTTATTTTATTTCTCACGACATAATTAACATTAAACCTACCAAGTACCGGTCAAACTGACCGTTCTTAAACTTTTGTAAAACTTACATATTCTTAAACGTTATAATATCGTTATCAAACTACATGACAATTCTTAGAATATGCATATAATATTTTCTTCACTCTTTACTTTTAGTTATTTCCATTATAACCTGCGTTATATAATAAAATAACTTTTAATTACCGGTCAATTGGACGGCGTGCGGTAGGAACAAGTGTACAAGAATTGTCGGTAGGTTTAGTGTTAATATTTATAACACGTCACCGTTCTAACATGTACATACTAGGATCCGCCGCCGTGCCCCCCCCCCCCCTCCTCTTTTAAATAAAATATAATCTTTTTTTTTTTATTTTAGCAGTTTTTATGTGATGTTGTTTATAATCGTATTTCTAGGTTGACGGTCGGTTTTTTTTTAACCTATTATATTATCAATACTCAACTATATATATATATATATGACATTATGTCTGTCTAACTATATATATATATATATATATATATATATATATATATATCTCGTTAAATTTATGACATTATGTCTAGGTAAATCTGTTTTCTTTATATACTAACGAGGCGACCCGTCAACAACAGTCGCGTTTACCTCACTTAGATGATATCATAAAAATACATCGTATTTATAAATAACATAATAAATTCTATTGTTTATTATAACAGAATGGCAAATATTTTATCAAAACAAATAACTTACAGCGCTGCAGCGAGGAAAATAAAATTCTTAGATTAGATTGGCTTCTTGTTAAATCCCTAGATTGCTTAATTTTAATAAAATTATATAATTTTTATATTAAACAAGCACTTTTAAAATGAAGTAGTAGAATAATTAGTAAATCCAAAATGGCGGATTAGTTCGCACTCTAGAGAGGGCTCTATATATATAATTTATTATTAGTAACATTTTTTTTTATTGTCTTATACAGTATAAGGTTAATAACTAAATGTAAATCATCTTGAAGCTGGCTTTTCCTTTATCTTATAGTCTAAGAACTAATAATAATAACGGTATCGTAATGTAGACTGCGCGGCGCCATCTTTGATCTCTGTGATGTGTGTTTTATATGTGTGCGTGTTGTGTAATTACGTTATTTTAATGTTCGAAGCTTTCTTCGGTATAGGTATCAAATCATTGTTTTGAAGGAGAGGAAGTTTTTGTAATAATAAAAATTAAGAGACAGGATCAGGACACACATAGAAAGAGAGAGAGAGAGAGAGGCAGATAGTCAGACAGACAGGCACGCAGGCACACACACGCACGCACGCACGTATACGCACATACACACGCACACGCACGCACGCACGCATATAATTTTTACTCGCTTCTTATGTCTTGCTTGTTCTATATGTATGTCTGTCTGTGTCAGTCGTAGTTATATTAGACATACAGTTCTTCTATATATATATATATATATATATATATATATATCTACATCTATATCTATAACTATATGTATTATTAGGTTATTATTAACAGAACAAACATGTTACAAGTTGAGTACCTTCTTTACGATACATCCACACTACTAAATGTAATCTATAAAATCTTATTAAAAGCCGAATCGTGGTATTTACGAGATTAATAATCTATCCCGATCTAATGTTAGTTTAGCTCCGTGATCTGTTTTAGATGCTTTTATTTAGGACTAGCTGTGCCCATGACTTTGTTCTTTAAAATAGAAGTAGCTTACTTCTTATAACATCAGCTATAAGTTATATTAATATCGGTGTAACTGTTTCAGTGATTAGCCGGAACAAACAGACCGACAGACAGATTTTTTTTTAATGTTTTTTGTATGTAAGTTCCGTATTTAATTTTGTATGCATTTAGTAAAAAGCTGTTAATTTGGAATCACAAACAGACACTTCAATTTTATTTATAGGTATGTGTGTACATAATAGCGTTTAGATTATTGTACAAATATAACACTATTAATTTGGATGTGAACTTAGGTTGCTATGGTAACCGTTGTCATCGTAACCGTTGCTATGGTAACCGCGTTAACACTTTCGCTGCCACCAGATTTTCAGAAATTGAGCCCTGTGTGCTGTTTCAATTTTTCATATAAACGTTTGCATAAACGCATTTAAATAAACGGATAAATAGTAAAAAAAATGTTGAGCCAATTAAATACTATAAAAAATTGACTTTTAATTGCTCCGTACATGCTATTGCCCTGGGGTGAAACTTGCGTCTCCTTACACGCTACGGAGCTGGCAGTGAAAGTGTTAAGTGTGTTATTAAAGGTTTAAAACTTGACGAAATGCAAAAACTTGAAATCTGTTGGGATAGGAATACCGTAAAATCCGTTCTTAGTGGACGTCTACATCAGAATTTTCTTTTCATTTCATTTCTACTTCCATTTTACTGGCGTCCTTTACAATATTTGGATTCATTTATTGATTTATACCTTTTCCACTTTGAATCAATACCATCACTTGTGTATTAGATTGGAGTGTTAGGAATATGCTCTTAAAATTAAGGTCACGAGGGTTCCAAAAGCGCATTTCTCTAAGAATTTTGTGATTACTCACCACAAATAAAAAATGTGTGTGTGTGTGTGTGTTTGTATATGTATGTATGCGTATGTGTGTGTGTATACCCAGTACATAAATTGCGTATTTTATGACCAGGGGCATGTTTGGTTTGATTCATTTATTTATACATCGATCCATTACTTCTATTTTTACTTTTTTGTTTTTTTTTGTTATCAATATTTTTTATCGTATTATTATTTAACCTTATTACTATATATATATATAAAATTTATGTGTCCGTTTGAAATTTGAAATTATTTTACTTATTAAACTGATATGAAACTTTTAAATAAAAGTGACTTACCAAAGTGTAAAGTGATTTAAATATAGCAAGTCATTGTTTCTGACCACGATCAAGTCATTTCAATAACTCAGTTGAGTCGATGCATCTTTACTTGCATAATACATATTTAGCTTCACGCCATATCCCTTACGGGGTAGCCAGAGACGACGGAGCGCCAAACGCTACGGTCTCTGCATACCTCTTTCGCCTCGGCCACAGACATCAACCTCTTCATACATGCCCTCCGGGGGGTCCTCATGCTTTTTATGTGACCTTCCTCCAGTATCATAGATACAGTGTTTTCGAAGGTCACTACATCATTGGTTTAGAGTTTAGTGTTTTATTTCCCATAATAAAGTCATTATGTGTGTTTGTTTGTCATTAACAATGCACAGGACAGTTTTGCAGTTACGTTTAAGGTTACACTTATAAAGGATGATTTAACTATTAATATGGTAAAGTACTGAAGTGGGTCACGCGTGACGCGATTAAGACCTAATTAACTGTTATAAATTTAGAACTTAAGTAAAAACTGACTCCTTCATTTAAGAATGTACTGTTAACATATCTTTAATTAATATTTAACTCTTAAATAAAGTAAATAAACTGAGCTCAAAGTATACACATATCACCTTTGAAACCAACATTGATTTTGTGTTCAGATTTTGTGACGTCACAGTTCAAGTAAAAAGGACGAAATGCCCGTATAGGTTTTTTAATTTTTTTATGTTAGAATAGGGCAAGCGAGCTTGCGGGTCACGGTTGATATGTGATCACTGCCGCCCATGAACTCTTGGAACATCCGAGGATTCACAAGAGCGTTGCCGGCCTTGGAAATAGGAATGTATGCCCTTTTTTGAAGGTACCCATGTCGATTCGATCTGGAAATACCGCCGAAGGAAGTTCGTTCCACATTCGAGTGGAACGTGGGAAAAAAGTCCTTGAAAACCGCAGTGAAAAATCGCCACGCATCCATGGGTAACATGCTAAATTGACTGCTTTGCAGTCAAGGAAATTGCTTTATTTACAATAATAGCAGTTTATTCTATTCAAGTTCCACAAATTAATTAATTAACACGGAATTACACAATAATTTTCTCCTGAATGTGACGTCACAGACGTAATGTTTGTTGGTTTCAACGTATTATCGTGCCGTCTCCAGTATGAGAATGGTAGAAGGTACGTAGATAGAGAGGGATGGTCAAAATAGTTCCAACACAACATAAATATGAAATAATAAAAAAAATAATTATTATTATTACTTTATATATAATATATTTGTATTAATTAAAAAGGTAAATAACTTAGACTGAGAGGTGCGTTTTTCAAATCCAATTATTTATTAAATAATAGTTTTCCAATAAAAAAAAGTACCAAAAAGACTAATAATTATTAATCTATACTTGAGGCGCCAACAAATCCTTAATTTCGACTCGCTGCGCTCGCGAAATCTCGGGTGCCGTTTGCATATTGAGCGAAACGAGCCCAGTGTATTAACTCGTTTCCCATTGACTTCAATGGGATATCAGTTTTTTTAAATATAAAAAAAAAAAATTTTTTGAGGACATTTTTCAATTCTTTTTAAAACCATCATCATCTAATGTGTGTCTTTTTAATTGCAAAGTTTCATAATTTTCCGTCAAGTAGTTTTCGAGCCAATTCGTGACAAAGAATGTAAAAAGTCTCCAGTAAAACGCTCTCCGCTCACTTCGTTCATTTCGCTCAATTAATAACTTCGTCACAATTCCATTGAAACCTTACCTGTATAATAAAAGATAAAAAAAAATATTATTTCGAGTCGACAACACATATTTGAATATTGATTGTCCTGTATTTTGTTAAATTCTAATGATGACAAACGAAACGCAGCCGCCATGTCACTGACACGACGCCATCTTGAGTTCGTTAAGGACAATTAATAATATTAATATTGTATTATGTAAATAATAATATAAACACTAAACCTACCGACAATTTTTATATACCTGTTCCTAGCGCACGCCGTCAAATTGACCGGTAATTAAAAGTTATTTTATTATATAATGCAGGTAATAATGGAAATAACTAAAAGTAGAGAGTGTAGAAAATATTATATGCATATTCTAAGAATTGTCATGTAGTTTGATAACGATATTATAACGTTTAAAAATGTGTAAGTTTTACAAAAGTTTAAGAACGGTCAATTCGACCGGTACTTGGTAGGTTTAGTGTTAATATGTTAAAAGAGTATTCACGGAATTACTGTTATTTTCTATGGAACGTTTGGTAAATGCAACGAATGTTGCCATTTCATAAGTGGATTGTATGAATAATTAAAACAGAAAACTGCATTTAAATCGCTAACTTAATTGTTATACTGAGCATTACCTAATAATTGAGCGAAAGGAGCGGAGCGAGCGGAGCAAGCGGAGCGCTCTATGTGAGACTTTTTACATCTCATGTCCGAGGTTGGCATGAAAACGGCTTTACCGATTTTCATGAAATTTTGCACATTTATAGCAATGGTTGATAAAAAAAAAGTGAAAAAAAATCATGTCGTTGAGGAATAATCACCAAAAAATAACAGTACCATAGAATTCAATATAAAAAAAAATTGCGTGAAAAATTTTGGTTTACAATGTTTGCGCGTGTCGTTTTTTATATTGATTTGTACTGTCCCCCTGCTTAATTTTTTTCCGGCGCGCAAATTTTTTAACCCGATTTCAGGTCATATTGATTTGATTATTCTATATTTTTTGCCTGTCTGTTTCAGCTTTGAACGCTGAATTGAAGATGCGTTACTCGTTTCGATCAATGCGCTGAACTCTAGCGAGATTTTGCGAGCGCAGCGAGTCAAAATCGAGGTCCGGTTCACGCCCCTAGTTTATTTATATCTTATCCTTTGAATAGATACCAGTGATCGCTTGTGTATCAAATGGGAGTGTGAGGACTATGATACTTATCAAAGTCACTCTCCAAATTAAATAAAGTCTGCGAGTGTTACAAACGCACTGCTCTGAGAAGAAACACATAACACTCATTTATTTCTTTACTATGTTCACTGTTTCACAAACGTCAATATTGAGTGAGCATTGTACGAACAGTTATTAGCAATCAATTCGATTGTAATAAACTTCTAAGAGGCATTTTATATAAATATATATATATATATATAAAGATGGCCTACATTTATCCCGATATTTTCGCGGGATCGGGACGAATTAAAAACAATACTGTCCACAAAAACTTTATATCAAAACAAAAGAACACACGGGAAACAACTAGTCTTTATATTATAAAGGAATAGAGTATTTTATTTATTAATATATTTTAATAAGTACATATATATATGTATACATATATATAATGTATAATATATGTCTATTACAGTATGAAAAAACAAACCCTTTTATTTTTGAATTACTTGTCTGTCTTTTTATGCTTTTATAATTCAAAAACCTTAACCGATCTTGATGTTTTCATCTTTAAAATTATTACAGGAATAGTTAACACGTATAGAAACACCTGATTGTGTCAATACAGCACGCAAAATCACGGACGGTGGCTAGTATTATAATAATATAAATAATATAATAATTTATTTATTAATCTATATAATATTTTAACATTGAATCACTTATTATGTAAACGAAATGTAATATTTAAAAACATTTTAACATCATGTCGTGACTGTGCTGTGACTCATATATGACTTTGTCTAAATGTACCAAGTTTATTATGAATACTCACCATTACATCGGAAAATAACTACTTATGTTTTATATGGACTTAAATATATAATGATTTGCAAATTTTCATGTCTCCAAAGTTACATCTAAATATGTTTAGTATTACTAAAATAACTAATTCGAATCCGGATATTTTTTTCTTATTCTGAGTACCGGCTAATATAATTAAATTCTGAAGCTGGTTGCCGCAAACTTGTATCGTCAACGGGAGGATACAAAGTATAAAATTTGTTTGCGGCAACTAAGTATAGAAATTGAAATGACGTGAATTCACGTCAGCGGCAACCGGGAATAAAATTTGGAATGACGTGAATTCACGTCAGCGGCAACCAGGAGTAAAATTTGAAATGACGTCAATTTACGTCAGAGACCGGGCAATTTTCTACGTTTCTAATTCTGAGTACCGGCTAATATAATGAAATTCTAAAGCTGGTTGCCCCAAATTTGTATCGTGAAGGGGAGGATAAAAAGTGTAAAATTTGGTCACGGCAACCAGGAATAAAATTTGAAATGACGTGAATTTACGTCAGCACGTTTATATATGTTGGTGCCACTTTAAAACGAAAGTTACTGTGATGTTACAGACGGACACCGACAATCTATTTCAATTATGATATCTTTACTTTAATCTTTATGAAGTATTCTTAATTATTTTCGCCTTGACAAGGGTACACGGGGCCCGTTGTCAAGGCCCCCCACTTTACGGGGGCCCGAACGGTTAGTGCTAAATATATTACATATATACATATATACATAAAATTGGATTAACAATCCTATATCATATTTACGTCATAAGGGGCCCGCCATCCCAACACAGGGCCTCAAAAACTTCAAAGATGTTATAGAACTAAACCTATTCTTTTAAGACTGAAAAGATGGGCCCGAACGGTTAATATATTACATATATACATAAAATTGGTTTAACAATCCTATATCATATTTCATCATAAGGGGCCCGCCGTCCCAATATAGGGCCTCAAAAACTTCAAAGATGTTATAGAACTAAACCTATTCTTTTAATTAATACAAAGACTTTTAAGATGGTTACAAATATACTTATTTGAAGGCACATTCACATCACGGGGCGTTTAACTTGACATTGTTGGATTATATCAAACACGCCAGACCAAGGACGAGCGAACATGCGATATGCTAATACCACCGGTTCCGCCCAAAACCCCTACTGACACTACAATCTAATTTACAACTTATCCGTTAATAAATAAGGTTCATTTTAATAATAATTTTGGTTTCAATATCAGTAATGATTACATGTTAAGAAAATTGGACGCTTGACTCATCACTTACTTCAAAGGTAGTTTATCAAAAGTGTCTAGAAATTTCTAACACTGCATTAAATAATAATCAAATTTGAAATTGATTGATCGTTATTTTGTAGTATATATATATACAATATATATGTACTAGGATCCGTCGCCGTACGCTGCGGGATTGAGCTGAGCCCCCCTCAGTTTTGAGACCATCATTGCTGAACGGAATGAGATATTTTAATTCTGTTTTTATAAAAACATGTCCATTCCCAAGCTCTAGAGCTCTGAAAATTTTAATTCAAATCGGTTCAGTAGTTATGTGATGTTGCTTTAAAAAAAAGTTTCCCAAACGGTTAAGAGCTTCGCTTACGTTCAGCTCAACTAGCTGTTGCTAGCGACTTCACCTGCTAATAAACTGTTTTACATCAATTATAAAACTTAGAATAGAATTTTTATTTTTAACGATTTATGTATAAAAAACCTCAAATTTTAATAAAAAAATTGAATATTATTAATGGAGATTAAAAAAAATCCTATCTTGTAAGTTAGACTAAACAATAGATATTAACAAAATGTAATCGAAATCGGTTCAGTGCTTCTAAAGATTAGCAAACTAACACCGTGACACGGGATTTATATTATATATATATATATATATATATATATATATATATATATATATATATATGTGTGTGTGTGTGTATATCTGTCTATATTATCTGTTCTCATAAGTTGCTACGTTCCCAATTTACCCATTTCATCTCAACCCCAACGGAGGTCCGGTTACAAAAGGTTATCATAAATCCTATAAGGTGCTTTCAGTTCAAATCTCGCTGTGCAACCTCTCTGTGCCACAATGATAACATTCTGTGCAAATCTCTATCTATTTGTATTATACGTTACGTATTTGAAGTCATCCATTTTGAAAACTAACAAATCCACATCTGTTAGGTAGAGTGCACTTATAATATTTTAAATTAATTGGATTGATTTTTAATTCAATTAATATTTTTATATAGATTTATTGCTTTTCTAACCGTTTATAAAAATATTTTCGTTAATATTATTTTTTTGTGTACATATATTTTTAATTTGGTTTGATGACAAAAATCATATACTGCTGATAGAAATATCATATTTCTTAGTTACGAACAAAGATATCACATATTTTAATACTTAAAGGACTTAAGGGCTGGTCCATGATAATGATGACACCTATACCGGTTACCCATCAGGAATTAAACCCGGGCCACTGTCGCTTTGTACGATTGAGTTGGATTTGGCATAATAATTTTAACCTATAATTTATATAAACAGTCTTAATTTTTTATGAATTTATATTATAGGTCTATTTGTTACTATTTGACCCCTTCACCTATCCGGGGGTCAGAATTTTGTTTATTTGTTACGAGTACTAGCTGACCCCTTGGTTGGGTGTCAGAAATCTTGTATTTATTTTTGCTAGTATTGCGGGTTTAGAATTAAATTTTATTTATTTCTGGATCCCCTTTTTTTGATTTATTCCTCTTTATCGGTACTGACCTCTTTAGAGATAAAAAGGACTCGGTAGAATGTAAGAATTCTTATAATCGATTCAGTATTCAGCGTAATCGTAAACTACCAAGCTATAATATTATTACTATGTGATTACAAATTCTACTTACTATTAGTCAGTGCTCGGATCGTCATTATTTAATCTGAATGAATGTAGTTTGATAAGAGACCGGAAACGCGGACATCTTTATTTTTGAATAGTAGTACCGGTAATGTAGTTGTAGTAACTCGTGCTTTATCTAATATGTAAGTGTTGCAGAAACGAGACATATATATATATATATATGTGTGTGTGTAAATTTTTGTGTGTGTGTGTATTTATTTTATGTGTTTTTAGTATGTGGATGGCACATAAATTTCTCCTGATGGTTTGTAGTGTTGTCGTCCATAAATATCTGTGAATATAAATGTATTGCGATTTGAAAAAGGGGAGGGATAAAAGACTAGGAAAGGGAGGGGATAGAAATACTGATGATATGATGATCTGTTGTGATAAAGAAAAGTACTCCGGTGGTACCATCATACAAGTAGTTACTGGGGTCCGGGCTCTACTACATTCAAATTCTAAGTAAAACAATCTCTACATACTCGACCGTCTCCACCCTTATGTTAAAAAAATAATTAGGTATTACAATCACTAAAGTGTTTTAACAATGGTTGTATATAACTTAAATTGATTTTTTTTAAATAAAATAGTCATTTTTTTTAAGTGATGAGCCCAAATATTTAAATAATTATTTGATCTTTAATTGTTCAGATAACGCGGGTCACAAAACAATTATTTTTATTGTATGTCTGTCTGTGACATATGTATCTGACCATTGTAACAATTAAAAATGTTTGTATGATCCAAAGAAGTCAATAGAAATTGTAACATCAACTTATTTGACCCATCTAACAATTTTATTGACCTCACATTAAGACTAAACCTACCGACAATTATTGTATACATTTTCCTACCGCACGCGGTCGAATTGACCGGTAATTAAAAGTTATTTTATTATATAACGCAGATAATAATGGAAATAACTAATAGTAAAGAGTGATGAAAATATTATATGCATATTCTAAGAATTGCCATGTAGTTTGATAACGATATTATAACGTTTAAAAATGTGTAAGTTTTACAAAAGTTTAAGAACGGTCAATTTGACCGGTACTTGGTAGGTTTAGTGTTAATTATGTATAATATATTCAATCGATACAGAGCTAATGATAGCCAGTTACACGTTACTTTCAACATGTATAATAAAAATGAGGCTTTAAACGCCCACAAGTATATGTAAAACACGTGTTTGTTGTTATATGTCATGTTGGGTGGGTCAGAAATCAATTTGCCGCATGTATGAAAATCACTTCAATACAGTTTGTTCTACCGATTTGATAATTTTTGTCGTGTTTGTAATTTATACAAAGAAGATTATTAGAAAGTTTGGTATTTTATTTAATTTTAATTGAGCGAAGCGAACGAACTGAGTGGAGTGTTCTAATTGAGACTTTTTCACGTTCTCTGTCACGAATAGGCTCAAAAACTACTTGACGGAAAATTATCAAATTTTGCAATCAAAAAGATACACATTTGACGTTGGTTTTAAAAAAAAAAATTGAAAAATGTCATGTCGTTGAGGAATAATCGTCAAAAACCGATATCCCATGGAAGTCAATGGGAAAAAAAATTCGCGCGAAAAATTTGCTTTACAACGAAATCTCCTACATTACCCACATTGTCCACAACGATGAGTCATTACACTATTACACTGGGCCCACTTCGCTCAATATGCAAACGGCTCCCGAGATTTCGTGAGCGCAGCGAGTCGAAATTGAAGGTCTGTTGGCACCCCTAGTTATAAATGAATTACACCACTTTGAAGTCAAATCGGCGACTAATTAGTAAGTAATGTTAATTGTAACAAATAATCAAATATAAAGTGCCAAAATATGTTAATAGCAATATGTTATTCGCTACGTTATAATAGAATTATGAAAATTTAAATTTCAATGTCGTTAACCTTTCCTGTGTATAAATCACATGTAACAGGGATGTGACTGAGCTTAAAATACCTCGACGAGGTCATTGACCCTATATATTTAATGGAAGGGTTAAGGGTTTGTGTATTACATCTTTATTATAATATACCTTAATATATCCTATATTTTTACTTTGATTTTCTTGTAGATAAATTGATATTGTAACAAAAACAATTTGTTATTAAATTTCTTTAAGTTTATCTCTAAAAGTATGTAAACGATTTTTTTTTTTGGCTATTTTTACTTTATTTTAATGATCATATAAAGTTATTTCGGTAAAAAAAATTGGAATTTTGTAGATACATTGGAATTGTAACAAAAATAATTTGTTATTTAGTTTTTTTAAGTTTATCTCCACAAGTAAGTAAACGATTTTTTTTTGGCTATTTTTACTTTATTTTGACGATCATATAAAGTTATTTAGGTAAAAAAAATTGAAAAAATAAAACTGTTCCTTAATGGGTTAATATGCCTAACATTATTACTCAATATATATATATGAACATAAAAAACCCTATTTCTTGTTAAATATAACATTAAAGATAAAAGATGATTATCTATTTATAATAAAGGAGAAGTATCCGGCGTATTGCCCTGGGAACGACTACATCACTTTTATTGTTATTTCTTAAAAGATAACGTATAAAGGGCTGATACCTTTTTTATTGTGGAGTGTTTAGAAAATTAACATTGTTAGGCTGAAAAAGATAAATATAAAAGTTAAATTTTATATGTTTTTATGGAATAAGTGTAAAACATTATAGATTAAAAGACGCGATGGTTCAGATTAAAAAATATATTTTATTTTTTAGATTTTGATATTACTGTTTGATATTAATTATAAAACCAGTTAAGATGCAAATACCCAGGGTATTTTCCGAACGAACTTTGACTAAATTATAAATGTTAATAAAAAAACAATTGATTTTAAAGTAAAATGATTATTATTTATTGAAGAAAAGATAATTTTAAATACATGTTTATTTATGATAACTAAAAAATTAAAAAAAAAGTGTGATTAATAATAATACAAAATAGTAATATAATTAAATATGAAAATAAACTAAATCAGTAAATTATAAACAGCGCCATCTCTCGACAGTAATGAAATTTTTTCCTGTCCACATACATCCATACATCCATCCGAGAAAAGTGAAAATAATACAGAACAAACATAGTTCGTGAAAAATAAAATGAAGGTCCCAAATAATATATATCATATGTCTAAAGAATTGACGATGTTGGAGCACACACCACAAATCTCAAACATTAATACTCCTACGTTCAATTGAGATTAAATTGACCATTGTAGAGTTGAGTGACGAACTCTACATACTTTGTCAGTTACAACTTTTATCTTAAATTCTAATAATAAAATTATGAATGGTAGTTTGTTTGTTTGAATATTTTTATGTGTAAAGCGTGAGTCGCTATCTTTGTATGACTAATCTGTTATACACGTTACAAACTCTACAAATGATTGTAGAGTCAAATAATTGTTGCGAGTAAATAATGTGTTGTATATCTCAATCGAGATATATCACAGGATATCTTAAGATTACATAGAACTTTATTGACTTTGTACTTATAAATTACAACTATTCATTCATTCATTCATGTAGAGTAGTTTTGGTTACTTATATAAAAGTGTTACTTTATATACTTCAGTATATGTATATACATCATAAGTTCTCTCTCTGTTTCCAGCGATGGAGGGGGGCGCGTGGTGCGCAAGGGACATATCCCTGAGGGCTCAGAAGAAGTTCCTCTCGAAAGTCGGGGGCGCTGCCAGCGCGCGTGCCCTAGTATTGGATGAACACGCCGCCAAATTACTTGATCAGGTCTGAAATTCTTTGAATAAGTTTCTAATACTCATTGTCTATAGTTTCTCCCCATCCTCCCATCCTCCATTTGTGATATAATTATATTATACGAGGGTACTTCAGGGAGGGAATGGTCAGGTGTCACGTATGAAGTTGGCACCCACTCTATTTTGTAGCCTAATTCAATAGCTCTTTTTTGATGTATTACACATTATTGTGTGATTTGTGGGTGATAAGTGATGCGCGTGCATACAGAGTCAATTAGCTCGTTATTATATAGTAAGGATTAATTCATTAAAACGTTTAGCATTTCGATTGTTACATTATGTTGGATTGGAAGAAAAAAACACAAATTACTATGATAGTAAGATAATCGTTACTAAATAAAATGTGTATGATACTATGATAACTAATCCTTGTCATATAAGAATAATTTGTTGAGCGAAGCGAACGAAGTGAGCGGAGCGTTTTACTGGAGACTTTTTACATTCTTTGTCAAGAATTGACTCGAAAACTACTTGACGGAAAATTATGAAACTTTGCAATCAAAAAGAAACACATTACATGATGGTTTTTTAAAAAAAATATTTGAAAAATGATTTCCAAAAAAATTTTTTTTTTATATCATGTAAAAAACTGATATCCCATTGAAGTCAATGAGAAACGATGAGTCTATACACTAGGCTCGCTTCGCTCAATATGCAAACGGCACCCGAGATTTCGCGAGCGCAGCGAGACGAAATTGAGGGTTTGTTGGCGCCCCTAGTTTATTAAATATTGACTCATTCATAAAATAACTGAACTGTAATATAAAAATAACACAACAATCTATTAGTACTCTTCCTCTTTTGTGTACTTCTCCGTTCGGTTCTTTCTGTTTGTATATTTTTAAATAAATAATATGTTATAATATTTCCCCAACTTTCTGCTCCTTCCAGTTTCTATCAGTGCTTCGGCAGCGGGTGGAGAAGCGCGAAGCAGAAAAGGTAGTGAAGCACGTGATCAAAGCGGCAGTGAAGCTGGGCGTGCTGCGGCGACACGGACAGCTGTCGGCGGCCGACGACCGCGCGCTCGACGCCTTCCGAGCCAAGTTCTATGTGAGTATAAGAGTCACGGATTCGAATCTTGCTCTAATAACACAAAATAAACAATATTATAATGTTCAATTTATTATTCACAGACGGTGTTGATGGCAGTGATATCATTCTGCGAGGTGGACTTCTCTTACGATCGCGGATTCCTCCAAGATGCATTACGCGATTCTCACCAGTCACTTAAGTAAACCAAATCAAATATAATTACATATGTTAAGATATCCATTTGGGTCATAATTACATATGACCCATATAACATAGTAATTGAAGATAACCTAAATACGTTTTATTTCAGATCGGTAGTAGAAAGACATTTATCAGACAAGTCGGTCTCCCGCCTGGGCGGTGTGTTCGCTCTCGCGTCCCGAGGTGAACTCCTTGACTCGTTGTTCGCAGGACAAATAGACGACGACGTCATAAAACTAACAAAAATGATCCGGAAAGGACTAGATAGGGGACTGCTGTAATACCACCAGATAAGAACACATGTGCCGTCCTGAAGCTGTGCGTACACCATCTCTAAGTCGGTAGGACTTGATGGGTTTGTTATCGCCATAAATGGGGATTTTGGTGGTGTTTTCATGCACATAGTACCGCTTCCACGTACACCTTGCACTACGATGCATTTAAATCGAAGCTCTCTCAAACGAACGGCTCATGAGCTGTTTGTTTTTCTTATTTTTATCTTTTATAAAAGATTGAGTCATGTAACAAGCACTGTCTATCGGCCGTTATATGTAGTGTATATTAAAATAGTTTAAGATTTTTAAAATGTATTTAATATTGAAAGTTATAAAAGATGGCGATGAAATGATTTATGAAACGTGAATCTCGGAACAAATATTGTTTTAATAATGTTATAGGTGTTTGAGTGTTTTCAATCAAATATTACAGACTTGCCTTTTTCTTTGCCAGTGTTAATTAAATTGCCTGTAATATTAAATAATTTTTAATTGTGCTGTTTTGATAATAGAAAAATAATATAAACTCACACTAAATAATATAATATGAAGAGACAGTTTTTAATTATTAAAAAGACAGTAATGTGAATTTTCTAACGAAAATTGACCCAAGTATATATTTGAAGTGTATAAAAGTGACCCCAACAACAATTATATCAAACTTGCCGCTTTAAGACTTGTTTTTTAGAATTAATGTTATGTTTTTGTAAATACGTGTGTGTGTGTGTGTGTGTGTGTGTGTGATATTTAACGTTTAGGTTAAAGGGCAATACCTACCGTTACCAATACATCGTAATGTACCAATAAGCAATAGCTACAATATTGTCTTGTATCGTAAGGCGGAGCGCGTGTTGGCAATATTATTTCCATTAATTCGCTTATATTTAGTTCTTTAAAGTGATTAATTAAGAAGAAACGATAACTAAGTATCTTAAAATTCTAATCTTTAGGGATGTGTTCACACTCGTGCTTGTCAAACAGTTTTAGTACTGTTACAAGTTGGAAAATTGTTTGTTAATGACAACATAGGCTGCAAGTGTGCACACCTCCTTATGATTATTTCGTAAAATTTATCAATACAAGTAAGACTTGAGAATAATGTTTACAAATTTACAAATAATCTTCAAAAATTTTTACATTACAAACCTCAAATATTATTTTAGAAATAATGTTAAACAAAGACATGACAAGTCGGACCAAAACGTTTAGTATAGTTCGAACATATCTGAACTAATACCATATCTCTCTTAATTAGCAATAAAATAAATAAAACTTAGTTTTAATTTATTGTTTATAATACTAGCATAATCTTTACACTCTGCACAAACTTGCCTGTAGTTGGATGGTCAAGAGATATCATGCTCCAAAATCTATAAAACTCTCAATTTACACTTATCTGTAACAAATGCAATAAATCAATAAGTTTTAAAATATTGTTTAAGTTATTTGAAGCTCGAAATCAAAATGGCGTTAAAAGACAATATAATTGTTTTAAATAATTTCTCGATGTTTCTAAAACGTGATTTATATTAATATATATGACTATGTGTGTGTCATATCATTTTTTATTAGTTGCCATGTTGTTAGAATTAATTGGCTTTGTAGTTGTGAAGATTTTGAGAATTTTGTCAAGATATTTACTTTTTAAGTAATAAACAATGGTTTTTTATTAATACAGAACGTGGCACTAAACTCTTAAGATTATCAATTTGCTAATGGTATTATTCACTTCTATCCATTGAATGCAATTTATTTATGGAAATATCTCTTATTATATATATATATAGATCTCAATCGTACTGTCTGTGCGTGTTCTCGATGCTTAATGTACATTCAGATTCGTTTATCTGTGTTATATGTATTAAGGTTTGATACCAAAATATACAATGATGAAATAAATGTTCATTTTATTTTATAACCTTTCCTATAACAGCTTGTGGTCCTGAGGTCCTGAGACCTGAGACCTGAGGTCGAGTTTGAATATTAATTTGAAAATTAAATAGAGGTTTTGGTGGAAACAGAAAAATACACAAATTGTTTTGTTCTAAAATGAAACACTATAGCTTAAAAAAGATTTTGATATAGTTTGATGAAAATGTCTCAAAATTTTAGTTTTTTTAGTTCTTTAGTATTTCATTTTAAATGTTTATAATTTTCTCTTCCTGCATTAAAAAAAAAATTCTTAAATTTTGTACACTTTATTTTCGTATGAAAATAAATATTTAGAAATTTATTCATTAATCATTAATATAACTTTCTTCGACCGCTTCCAGGCCTTACTTCATCAGAAAAAACGGTATTATTCTATTTTTAGTAAATGTTTTTGTTAAGTTTGTACAAAGTCTGTGGATCAACAAATCTTTAAACAATCATTATGAGAACTTTTCAAATAAAATTCACGGTATCTCGACGTCAAAATAACTTTTTAATATTTCTTAAAAGTTCATTCATGATTTGAAATTTTATCTATTGGTAAAAAATAGGAATCAAAGAATCCTATAACGGCTTAACATTATAATAACAGTGGCATTAAAATGGCATTGTAGTTAATAGATATTAATTGCAAAGAGCACAGTTTGATTGGTTTTTATAGACATCGTAATACGTTTCACGAAAACCGGCGGACATTACAAGAACACTGACATTTCATGAAACAGATTTATTGAATTTGTCTTAATATTTTATTAACACTAGACCAACCTGGCAATTCTTGTATACCTGTTCCTACCGCACGCCGTCAAATTGACCGGTAATTAAAAGTTATTTTATTATATAACGCAGGTAATAATGGAAATAACTAAAAGTAAAGAGTGTAGAAAATATTATATGCATATTCTAAGAATTGTCATGTATTTTGATAACGATATTATAACGTTTAAAAATGTGTAAGTTTTACAAAAGTTTAAGAACGGTCAATTTGACCGGTACTTGATAGGTTAGTGTTAATTGGATATTATTAAAGTGATTTTGATATAATAATAATCTTAACATGTTTTGATTCGACTTTTCTACTAAATGTTACATGGGTCAGAATTACAAATTTTAGGAGGAGGAATTCGTGTTGGGGAGTGGATAAATAAAAGAGACGGTTATTGTGAAAGCACCAGTCAATAATTTATTCACTAAAATCCTTAGTTTACAAATCTGTCTGTGAATAATGTACTGTGCTGTGCCTGATGCAACTTCATTATCATCTTATCAAAATAATATAAAACAAATTATATTATTAATAATATATTAATAAGACAATAATCAAAGTTATTTGTCGCATGCCAAGAGATTTTTGATAATATTATTTAGTATGATTTTTTGAGCTCGAGCAATACACAAAGCAATCGTATCTCCTGGTACATGGTACGTGGTACGTGGTACGTGGTAATGGTGCATCAGAACATTGAGTTATCCAGTGAGGCTGCTACTCACAATGATATAATGAAAACAAACACTTAATATTACTTATAGAAGATTTCGTTATATTTCGACTATTTACAACTTTGGAATGTAAGAGTATGGCTTCGTATGTTATAGACATGTTAAGCTTATTTTCGGAGCCAAGTCCATGCTTTATATATAGATTATAAATAAATCAGAAGTTTTTATTACTAAGTTATATAAAAAAAATGTAAATATTTGTTGTTTTATTAAATACCCATATATCCGAACTTAAAATAAGTCTTAAAAATAACAAAATTGATGTTGCTTCACCAAGTTTTATTGCACAATGGTAACTTCTGTTTTTAGTAAAATCTAATTTTGGTAACTTCTGTTTTCTGGTGAATTCCAATTTTGGTAACTTCTGTTTTCTGGTAATTTTCAATTTTGGTAACTTCTGTTTTGTGGTAATATCCGTTTTGCGTAACTTCTCGGCTAGGGTACATTTATATTTACTTTTAAACATCAAATGGTTATCTATACCTTATAATAACACGTATCTTATTGTCGCTACATAAGAGTAACATCAATAAGTTAACTAATACAGAATTTACTTGAAATACTAATACATATAATGTTTTTAAAAGTCTAGCAGATGAGGACTTACTCGTGTTAATATTAAGTGAATGCTGTGTTTTAAGCATATATCTATATGTTCTGCTAGACAGACATTGTCAATGGTCGTATGAAGCTCTATGGATAGCGACTACCGGGTACAAAGACTAGTTCGTAACCTCGTCTAATGAGGTGTTATACATTTTTTTTATTCTTACCTTTAATACTACAGTATAAAATAGATTTTTTTTTTCTAAACTTATCTGTAGGTATAATTTGTTTATAATCTTGAGTATTACTAATTTCATTCATTATTACGAATGTCATTCGTTTTATGAATCATTCATTCAAATGAATGACTTTCGTGTTAGTGAATTTTACAAACAAATAAAATAAAACAAACTGCAATACAATAAAACAATGCAGTTATAAATATTGAATATTTAAAAAATATATTGTAAACATTAGCTTTATCACTACAACTCAATTTTTATCAAAATATAATAATAATAATAATAATAATTTTATACATGTGTTTTTTTTCTTACAAACTATTTTTGTTGCGAACTATCTACTACATGGCTTAATATATATTTATAGTACAGAAAACAAATATATAAAAAAATATGACATCAAATCCTATAGTAGATGTGAAGATAAGTGGTAATTTCTTATGATTAGATATGTTAATATTGGAATAAAGATGGCAATATCATTAATAAAAGATAACTTAATATTCGGTAATGTTTACCTTTACGAGACTCAGAAATTTAGAACCTCGTTTAATTTAAGTTAATGAACTGACAATTGTTAAGCTTTTGACAATTAGAGTTTGACAGTTGACAGCTTCTTGATAGTTGAAAGCTTCTTGACAGTTGACAACTTTTCTGACAGTTGACAAATGTTTTTTTTTTTATTTTAAATGAAACTACGGTAAACATTGCTTTTATGATGACAATTTTTTTTTATAACAAAATTTAAAGTTTTTTATTTTTTTTTATTTTATGCGAGATGAGTATTAAATTGAAGTATAGTCGAAATATTATCTATCTAATAAAAATATCGCTACATCGAATCTTCAATTAAGTCTAAAGAAAAAAATTACCTGTTTCTGGTTTTTGGCTAATTTTTCCACTTACCCGACACATGTGTTTAATATTGAGATATATTCTTAATTATTCGTTATGAGTAAATATTCGTTACACTGATTGAGAAACAAACATTTTAATATATAAAATATTGTTTTTAGTAAACTAATGGATATTATAAAACGTATTAAGTATATAATTGAGAAATTCCATTCTTATAGATGCAAATAAATAAATTTGTGCAGAAAAACGGGGTCACAATATTTTCTAGAACTCAAATCGGTTTTTGGGACAATTAGGAAAAACCAAAGGTCAATTAAAGGTAATAATTATCTGCAGTTATAAAAAAAAATGCGTGACATTTCTTTTTGGTATAGGATTGTCAGATAGTGTTTCAGAGAAAACAAAATAGGTTCTGAATTCAAATCAGCACAGAGGGTGAGGGCGGGGGCGGGTGCGTGGATTGAGAGGGGGGTACAATGTAGGGTTCACTCCTTGAGCTTGTGCCAGTCGGCAATCTGTCGCCGCGGTGCTGCCTGCACCTCGCGCCAGTGGTGTCGCGCGCTGCCAGCGCCCTCCGACCCCAGCTCGAGCCGACCAATCACCTGATAATCAAAGAGTGAGGATTGTGTCATACAATTTGGTAGACTATTTATATTCTGGGGTTTTAGTGTATATACAAGCAAAATACCAGTCTGTATCTGCTAAGGCCAGCTCTTGCATTAAGAAGTTAAAAATTTTTTTACAACACATTCTTAATTTTATTGAAATTATAATTTACAACTGCTTGGCTTAACGCAACCTTTTATAGATTTTTATTACACAACTGTTGTGGGTGAACCGCACAAGTGTTGTACTAGTAATAACACAAATGTCGTGGGGTCGCAGTGAAAATGTTAATATGTATGTTCTTTTAAGTTCGTTTGATCGTTCAGAGTGCTCCTAACTACCTCATTCTTAGTGACTCTGTCCCAATCCAGCACGAGGAGTTCCAGAGACACGTGGTCGAGCGTGGCGTTGGGAGCAGCCGGGACCTCGAACACGAAGGACTCGTTGAAAACCGGGTTCAGAGTGCGCTTCTTGACGTGGGTCTTCTTCTTGGCGATGCGCTGGCCGTTGTACAGAAGATACATCTTGACGTATCTGGTTTCAGAGCTTTTTGTTAAAACTTATACTCTATTTATATTTAGTTATCCGTTTTTAATTTCGTCTTCTATAACCATAATCAGTAATTGTATCTTATATCACTTGAATCACATATCAGATAAATCCATAATTATCCAACCTAAGAAGCACTAGTATAGTAATCGCTGTAACAAAAAGCTGTTAGGAAGCTGTTGAATTTGTGAATGGCGAACATTAACGTTATTTTTTAGGATTAAACAGCGCGTGAGTTGAATAATAACTTGGATAATACTGTCCATTATAAAAGCAACTCACGGGTCAGCAAGTCCAGTCACGTCCATCTTGGGTAAGTTGCGAGCCTTCAGCAACACGACAGTGAGACGAGCGGCAGCCGGCTGCCAGCACAGAGACACCAACACCTCCCCGCGCCCCACGGAACGAATCTAATACAGAACATTTTGTTTATTTTATTGTTTGTTTTATTTATTGTGTAAAAATAATAATAAAGTACATAGTTTATAATTTAACAACAGAATATTATGAACAAGTTTATCCCATAAAAGGATATCTTCCAGTAATTAACAGAAACAAAATTAAGTCTAATTGCAGCTAATAACCACAATTCTCAACCTTTTATTAATAAAACATGAGAATAATTTTGTTGTAGATCTATTTAGATAAACTAGATTTTAATCTAATTAGATGACTAGATTAATGGAACTAACCTTGAGGCTCCTGGGCTGTATCTCCCGGCACAGCGCCATGGCCTCTCCGGAGTGGAGCTGCAGAGAGGACAACGGAGCCACCACCTCACCGATTATCTCATCGCGGGAGTATCTGTTCTCAAGCAAAGTAAGCGCAATTTCAAACTTGATCTGCACTTCAGTTACAGACGATTAAACATCCTAAAAACACTAAAATACGGAGATGTAAATGGCGATCTTATAATAGCGAATTATTCAGAAAATTACTTGAAATACAATAACTTCTTTAATTAATTGGAAGCAAAATATATTTTTACTCTTATATTGTGCGTATATATTTTGGGTAGAACGCCATCTTTACTTCATTTTCATTGTCTTAGTCTTACCTGTCGAAGCTCAGCACAACGAAATGGAGAGTAATCGAAGCCAGCTCATGAGGAGCGATGCCATAAAACGTGAAGTCTTCATCATAAACCGGACAGCGGGTCTTGCGGACAACTCTAAAATAAAGTTACTTGTCAACAAAGAAATCAATTACTTCCGAAATCAGTAACCGAACTACAATCCTAGATTAAAATCAAACTTCGATAGAAAAACAACTTATTTTCAGGTTAGCTAATGGATTGATAGCTCAAGAACCGATTTGCAATGGAATATTAATTTGACTCCACGGAGTAAAGGTTTCAGATAACATTTACCAAGTTAGATGAAAAATTTTATTTTATTAATTTTTTAATATCTTTTCCACTTTGAAAAAATAGCATCACTTGTGTATCAAATTGAAGTGTCAAAACTATTTTGATACTTATCAAAATAAGTCCTGTAAAAACACTCTTCATCTTAAATTAAGTGCACGAGTATTCTAAACGCTTGCTCTGTGAATCACAACAACAAACTCAGCCGGGTATTTCTTTATTGTGTCTTTCAAAGTACTACATTTTTACTTAAATTATTTTAATATATATATAAATTTTTAATCATATTACTAACCTGGTCTTAACTTTGTGTTGTTTGTCCGGGAGGAGCTGCAGCTTGACGTATGGGTCTGGTCCAGCTGGCTCACGACCCGGCAGACCCTGGCAGGACACCACGGACACCACCAGCGCGCTCTTCTCATTATCATGTCTGATTAAATATTAAAACTTAATTATCATTACTACATTCCGCCATTTTATTATACATGAAACAACTAAGAAAAGTATCTGAGATTTTGGAATCAAACTAGTTTTAACTAGTTTGAACTAGATTTAGTGATTACAACAATTTAATAATCCAATCTATTATACCATCTAGCATACTAACATTGCACAGTGAAATCCTGTAGCGCCTTTAACCAGCTGTTGTCAAAGATTGTGTTTAAAATTGGATAATAAATATGCTCTTATGATCATTAATTAATTACAGCGTCAATAGAAATGATTTTATAGAATCGTATATTGAAAAATACGTTCAAATTGACCTTTAACATTTCATTCACTCGCTGTATAAGGCTTCATACTAAACGTTTAAGCGAGGCTTTTATTAAAATTATTATATAAACGTGTTGAAAATCATCTAGGGTTAACCACTCATAATAAAAAAATCACAATTTCCAAACGTTGAAGTGATTTGTAATCATAATATATTATGTTAAACATGACATGTCAAAATATAGTAAAAACAATGTTTGACAATCTTGTTTAATGAGAATGGTAGAAATTGTTTTGATTAAAATTTATTTACACACACGTACACACCCATACACGCACACACACATGCACGCACGTACGCACGCAGGCACACACACAAACACACACACACATACACACGTACACACACCCATACAAGCACACACACATGCACGCACGTACGCACGCAGGCACACACACACACACACGCACATGTATTATAAATTGAATATCCAGTTACCTATAAATAATAAACCATAAAAATGATTTTTCTCAGTAATTCATTTTCTCGGTAATTGTATTTCTGTAAAAGATACGTGGGTGATAGCTTCGGGTAAAGTCATTTACCTCCGAGTTATTATTTATCTTTTCATTTCCAATTATTTCCTATTTCATTGCTATTTGTGTTAAGATATCGGTATTATTATGTTATCAACTTCATAAAGATATTATTGACTTTGGATATATAATAATATAATGACAGACCAACAAATTTTAGAGTTGTTTAATTATATTGTGTAGAACCCTAATCAATACGTTAGTAGAAATAAAGGTCCATTATTTGTTAACAGAACAGAAACAAAATATATTCGTAAATTAAATAATACACTATTTCTTCATATTTATAAAAACCACTTGAGTGGTATTGTCTTCTATGAATTAAAACACTTATTATTTCTTTATTTTAACCTATTGTGTTCTATTTTACTTAAAATATCATCATGTACCATATGTCAATTCTTTCTATTACATTTCATATTTATCACGCACCCCCTCCATGTAATCCCTCATCACTTCTCCCATATACCCTAAAACTCTAAATATATCATAAATACTAAATTAATGTAATATAAAATGTACATTTAAAGCCTGTAGTAAACTGTCCATCTGTTTATAGTACCATGATGTCGCTCGTAAACCGACACGTTCACAACGCGACCTTTGGAAAGGTTATCGTCTAACTAAAGCCACTTTTATGTCCTCTAAGCTGACCGTAACCAGTGATTACAGAAAAGAACATTGTTTAAAATGTATTTGATAAATATGATAATTTCGTGATCAGATTTCATTTAAAATGTATTTGATAAATATGATAATTATCATGATCACATTTCATTTAAAATGTACTTGATAAATATGATAATATCACGATCAAATTTCATTTAAAATGTACTTGATAAATATGATAATATCGTGATCACATTTCATTTAAAATGTATTTCATAAATATGATAATATCATGATCACATTTCATTTAAAATGTACTTTATAAATTAATATATAATGTTACCTTTCTTAAATACTTACCTACTGATAAAAAGGAAAAGTATTTATTTTTCTTGTTAATAAAATAACTTCTCAGCAGTAATGAAGGACTAATTGGATGAGGTCTCGCTGCAATGTCTGGGTCAATACGCTAAGTCTAGGTCAGAGGTAGCCTGTGTTTACCTGTGTAGCCTTGTTTACACATTTATATATAATAACGAATATACTTAGTCACAGTATATATATATATATATATATATATATATATATATATATATATATATATGTATATATATATGTGTGTATATATATCTAATAAAAAAACAAAGCTAGAGTGTCCATTTTGTCGATCGAACCTGGCTCATTATTAATCAAATTATACATTTATTTATTTATTTATTGACTGTAATGTATAATTATATAAAAATACGTATAATTTAATGTAATCTTAACAGATTTCTCGTTCTTCCATCGCTTTTCCCGGAATTTTATTCAATATATTGAAATAGCTGTAAATTTTTCTAAAACAACATGTCTTTTAAATTCATTTTTGTAACGTATTTTGATGATTCTTCGAAATTATTACATTACAATAATTAATTAATATATTGATCTACAATTTCTGTTTTATATAAATTGATTACAAATACAATTTGATATATTTAAATGTATGAACTATTAATGTTATCTTCTTATTACAAAATGGGTCTTTTGAACATGTAATATATGTGGATGATGTGGATCAAATAACTCCCGGAGATTGGATGTGAAAGGTAATTGCTTGTGGTGAGGTAAAGGCCCATTCGTGTATTGATTTTGTGGTCAAAAGCGAAACCTTATTTTCATTGTGGGATATATGTACCGAAATCTGTTATATAAAAGTATCTTTCTTTACCGAAAATTTATGTATTTGTTTATTGAGCGAAGCGTACCTACGAAGTGAGCGGAGCGTTTTACTGGAGACTTTTTACATTCTTCGTCACGAATTGGCTCGAAAACTACTTGATGGAAAATTATGAAACTTTGCAATCAAAAAGACACACATTAGGATATGGTTTTAAAAAAAAATTGAAAAATGTCCTCAAAAATTTTTTTTTTTTAATATAATGCCTACAAACTGATATCCCATTGATGTCAATGGGAAACGACGAGTCTATACACTGGGCTTGCTTCGCTCAATATGCTAACGGCACCCGAGATTTCGCGAGCGCAGCGAGTCAAAATTCAGGGTTTGTTGGCGCCCCTAGTAAGTATCTTTCTTTACCGAAGATTTATGTATTTGTTTATTGAGCGAAGCGAACGAAGTGAGCGGAACGTTTTACTTGAGACTTTTTACATTCTTCGTCACGAATTGGCTCGAAAACTACTTGATGGAAAATTATGAAACTTTGCAATCAAAAAGACACACGTTAGGTGATGGTTTTAAAAAAAAAATTGAAAAAAGTCCTAAAGAAAAAAATTTTTTTTTTCTAATGTCATGTAAAAAAACTGATATCCCATTGAAGCCAATGGGAAACGATGAGTCAATACACTGGGCTCGCTTCGCTCAATATGCAAACGGCACCCGAGATTTCGCGAGCACAACGAGACAAAATTGAGGGTTTGTTAGCGCCCCTAGTTATTTTATATAATGTATTGATATCACTTACAGATTAATGCAATACAAATTTAATTATACTGAAATGTTATATGTTATTTTATTTCTTATTTCTTAGGGAAATAGAAAATCTATTTCTAGTTGCAGTTTAAAATGCAGACCAACTTTAACCGTGCTCTAGGTGTTCATGAATCCTTCATGACCTACAGTTGGCTGGAGGACTCGTTAAATATTTCACTGAATAAACCTCACTGAAAGTTTAATGTACAGTTATATTTTTATTCAATATTGATTATAAAGTGCATGTTTCATTAAACGTTATTAATGGATGTCTATTTTTGTTTCAACTCCCACACAATGACACCAAACACATTTATTCACAAGAAATACCCAATTCACTTGTCCTTTTCATTTATTCCTATGTACATAGTTATTTAAGAAAATAACCTTTTAATAATCATATTTCGACGTAAATATAAATATTTTTCATCTTCAGCAACAGCAGCAATTCTATGACTCAATTTATTTGTTCTTAAGTCAGTTGTTAAAATACACTTTTTGCACTTTTTCAATAAATATTGTATTTCCGATAAAATTTCTGCCGTGGTCAGGTTTTTGAAAACCATACAGATTTTACCTGCACTGTGGTATTCTATAGTAATATTTCCTGAGCTATAATATATATATATAGTATATGTTACTATACCTCAATTTGAAATGCAAGTCGCCGAGGCTGCTGTTGTTAGTCTCGGGCTCCAAGGGCTTCGGTTTCTCGGTGGCGTTAGCGTCAGCCAACTCCTTGCTCAGGGGTGCCGGCTCCGGAGCAGTTGGTGTGTGAGGGCTGTTCCCACCCGACGGCTGTCATAATAAAAAATATTAAACTACAAACTAAAATACATTTTAAAACTAAAGCTGACTTTATAAAATTATATTATTTTCTTTCAGCGTCTGATTACATAAAGATGGTAAAGTAATATCTAATATTGAGAATATATAATATATTTTTGATGAAGACGAAAAAAACTGTCCAATAGTTCATAAAATATAAATAAAAATGAATAGGTTTCAAGTAACATTATAAAAGAATATTAAAATAAAAAAACTGTAACAAAAATAAATAATTTTATGGTGACTCAAAAATGTACAATGTACAAAATATAATTATTATGTTTAAAAAAAAACTGTAAAGTATATTACTGATTGGACCAACGCGTCGTTCTGTTTATAATAGTTTGCCCTACACACACACACACACACACACACATATTACATTAAGTGTTACTTCTAATAATACTTTTATATAAACACTAACATTTTGAATAAAACAATACAAATTACTAAGTGAAATGGAAGTGTGCCGCCAAGTATTGAAAATTATACCAGAATATTATTTATTCATAAAATGTATTAGAATTTTCCATAATTATTATCTACATAGAATGTTGATAAATCTGATAATTGATTTATACATTTAAAATTAATTACGAACTTAAACACACAGTATTTAATTTCTTAATGTTTAAATTAACACATTTTAATTCTTAATGTATAAATTAACACATTAATCTGTTAAACAGTAAAATATACTTAAGACTGAAGAAAAGGGATATAAATATATGTGGTCTTACAAGCACAATGGGTGGGAGTGGTTGTGTGGGGGTGGTGGCCGCCGGCGCGGTGGGTGAGGGAGACTTCCGAAGGTAGTGTGTGGCGGAGCCCGGGGACCGCACCGCCGTCGCCCGCCGCGGGGGCTGGAACACCAGAGCCTTGTCTGGACCGCGCTTGCCACCTGGCAACACATTATTTTATTATATTTGAATATTAATATATATATATAATATAAATTAACCTTCTAGTTATATGGAACTGAACCCCACACTAATGGTTTGACTCCTGATTTGATATTTTTTTATTTATATTATTAAATTTAAATATCATAGCATATTTTATGTTTAAGAGTAACTTAAGTTTGGTTACAATTAACATACCAAGCTTGTGAGCCAGCGAGGCTCGCCTGCGGGCAGCCCAGCACGCGAACGCCGCGATGACCACCCCCCCCAAACCCGCCGCACCCACCACCAGCACCCAGAAAGTGGGGCTGTGCCATTCACCCGCTGCAACAAGAACAATCATTCAATCATTATAACTACGAATTATTAATATATATAATATAATTTTAACAAATATTGTTGCTATAATATATATATATATGTGTGTTACGACATATTCTTATAATTACAACAATTTATTTCCAATAGTTATTTATTTATTTATATTGTAATATAAATATATATATAACATAATATTAAAGTTGATAAGTCATAAAAGATAAAGTTTCCTTTGTCCTTATTATCGCAGTCTTAAGTAAGTACTGGAGGAAGGTCACGTAAAAAGCACGAGGACCCCCCCGAAGGCATTTATGAATAGGTTGATCTCTGTGGCCGAGGCGAAAGAGGTATGCAGGGACCGTAGTGTTTGGCGCTCCTTCGTCTCTGGCTACCCCGCAAGGGATATGGCGTGAAGATAAATAAATAAATAAGACAATAATTTGATGTAGAAAATAATTTATAAGAAATGATTAATATTTTCTAAAATTGATTATCATAAAATTTATAATAATGTATATAAAATATTCTGTAGAAAGCAAACAACATTATGCTAAAAAGACCTTTCTGTAATACCAATGTCAAATTAAATGAATTTGCGTATCACTCTATTTTACGGTACCAAATGTTACACAAGGACAGACAAGTCGTATTATGTTAATATTATATATATACTAGCTGTTGCGAACGACTTCGTCTGCTTAAGCTATTTTACATCAATTTTATTTTATTATTAAGAACATCTTTTGAAACTTTAATGTATAAAAAATAACTAATAAGCAATAAACAATTCAAATTATCGAGATAAAAACTATCCTATCTTTTAAGTTGGTTCAAAGAATATATATATATCTACAAAATTTCATCGAAATCGTTTCAGTGTTTTCAAAGATTAACACCAACGAACATTGTGACACGGGTTTTATATATATATATATATATATATATGAAATTAAATATGTATATATATATATATACATATATATATATATATATATATATATATATATATATATATATATATATATATATATATATATTAACTTTAATACCTTTCAATTCATCAATTACAAGAACAATGTCGTTAGGAAATACGAGTACAACAATTATACGAAATAACGAACTTTAATATTGTGAATAATATTTATAAGTAATTTTAATTGTTCTAGCACTCCATATGTTAATAATAAGAAAATTATCGCAAGAGAAATATTTCATCCGTAATATGAACAAGAAACTAAGTTCGTAAAGTCTGTACAGTTAAGACCTTTCAAATACAATACAGTAATACCCCGCTTTACGCGAGGGATACGTTCCAAAAAAAAATCGCGTTAACTGAAATTCGCGTATAACGAGATTTATGATTAAACATAGTCAAAAATTATTACAAAAAAATACAGATCATTTTAATCAATCACTTTAATTCTAGGAACACTTTATGCAATACATACTCTTATTTTTTACGGAAAAATACATCTATTGTTGATGACTACATTACATTTATACACACTCTTTCGCGTAATTCGAGGCATTTGAGCGCGAAATTTGCATCCGCGTTATAGTGAAACTGCGTATAACGGGGTCGCGTAAAGCGGGGTATTATTGTATTGAAGTCAAGCCCCGTGCTATTGAGACTGCTATACAAGATTAGCAACAAATGAAATTGAATTCATAACATACTCCACATTAAGGTTATGTTTAATGAATAAATGAATATGAAAACGGCGGTAATATTTTCTAAACGCCGTTTAACAGTTTAATACGATTATCGATTAAGCCATTCTATTAATACCGTGATATTTGAGTCTAATTGGATGTATCACGTCCGCCATTTTGATTACGTAAATATGGCTAAATGGAATGAGTTTTAAAAATAAATTTTAATTTACTGTAAGCATGTTTTTGCTTAATAAGCGTATTTATAATGCAAAGAGGTTGTAAGCACCCGTAAGTGGTTGTAATAAAATGAAGTATCGTGCCATGGAGGTCTATATAGTGTATAAGTGTGTGTGTGTGTGTATGTGTGTGTGTGTGTGCGTGTGTGTAGCAGCATGTTTACAGGCATATGCATAAAATTAACTAGTTTTTACCCACAGTTTTGCTTATATATATCATCCCTTATGTATATTATTTGACGCAATATATTAATCCTCCCACGGTCTTCCATCACACTTGGTCACTATAATTTTCCACTCACTCCATCCTTGTCTTCTCTCTTCTCCACAGTCACACATACATACATACATGTACTTTACAAAAAGAAATTAATCCTATTTTATACAAAATTCATTATCTTAAACCGTGGCTTAAAATCAAAAGCAATACAAAACTCAGCAATCTTCAACTTCTGAGGGACTACAATTAATAAAAAATATTTTTCTTATCTACTTTCTAGGATCTTTGAACTCATCCTTTTCTTAATTACTTACTTACTTTATTTAATATTTAGATTCTGATTTGATAAATGAATTAAGGGCTCTCTGTTTGTTTAATAGTTATTTTGTGATAATAAAACATTTTTCTCAGACGGTCTCAAACGGTCATACTATGGAGGCCGGAGACATAAATATTATAATGTCAAAGAACGTGTTAGCATTTCACTTACAAAATATATGTTTAAAACTAAACCTACCGACAATTTTTGTATACCTGTTCCTACCGCACGCCGACAAATTGATCGGTAATTAAAGGTTATTTTATTATATAACGCAGGTAATAATAGAAATAACTAAAAGTAAAGAGTGTAGAAAATATTATATGCATATTCTAAGAATTGTCATGTAGTTTGATAACGATATTATAACGTTTAAAAATGTGTAAGTTTTACAAAAGTTTAAGAACGGTCAATTTGACCGGTACTTGGTAGGTTTAGTGTTAAAAACACAAATATAATTTTCATTACATGAAATAAATATTATATATAAACATCTCTTCATACTTTTATGAGAATTAAAACCCACTCACAAAATCATTTTTCAACCCTAAAACAACTAATTTAATATTCAGTTAACATAAATTTTTCTTTTCAATTCCGACCGTAACCTTCACGAAAACAGATTGTCATCTGACCTTCGACCTCATCGAGGACGAAACATGTCTTATCAATTAAGTTTATTAATCATTTCATTTGATAAAGTTGTTTTGAGACAACTAAGTTTGGTTTGAGTTATTAAGTTTGAAAACTCGAAATGAAAAGGATAATTACGGTAAGAGTTTGTTTTCAAACTATTGATTGCTTGATTAACCAACACAATTTTAAAGATTTTTTTTTTACGTAAAAATTCTAATTCAAAATATCTTTATTCAAGTAGGCATTTACATGCACTTTTGAATCAATTATTACATTAAAAAGGTCAGTGTATTCAGTCCGTGAGTAAGCTACCACCTGCTCTGAATGCTGTTAAGAAGAGCCGGCCAGAAACTCAACACTTGCTCTTTTTAAAAGAAATATAACAATCTTAGATGATGTACATTATAATATAAATCCTGAAAATGATTCAACAACTTAAGTTCCACATATTTTGATCCACTAAAAACTTTTGAACGTTATAATAAGATTTATTTAATAATAAACTTTTGATTTTAGGTTTAAAACTAAGGAAAATGAAGTCTATGATATCTTGTGGAACTTTATTATATACATGTATGCTTAAACCCATGAAGGATATGTTAACTTTTTGAAGACGAAATTTTGGGGTTACGAGTTTGTTTTTATTTCTCGTATTTGTCGCGTATCTGTCTTTTATGGAACTATTTAAATTTTGGCGTATATATAATGTATGTATGTATGTATATGTAAAACTTAAATATCAAAAGCAACTGTTACCTTTCTTATATAATTTACTAACAGGTTCATTTATATATTTATTTGAATTATCGAAGTTGAAATTTTGAATTATAAATATATTTTGTTTTAGTTTAGATTAGATTACTTTAACGTTAGGTCCATAATTTAATGAACAGTGTAATAAAAATTATTTTATAACCAATAAAATCAATACTAAGTTTCCCCCCTTTGGGGGTGACACGTGTTGACTAACTAGGGGTTAATATTAATAGTTTTGAAACCCTCAAAGTTAACTGCATCGCTGAAATGTTACTAATATTAATGTTATTTCAGAAGAGTTTGAATAAGTCGTCTCTTTTAGTGTTTGGATATATTTTAAACAACTCTTCGGAAATTTTTTATCTATAATATTCTACAACTGTTTTGAAAATAAAAAAAAAATTCTTTTGTTTCATCGCGTTTGAATATGAAATGTGAAACGAAAATAGTTTTTTTGTAGACGATTTTTCCGATATTTGTAGATTGAAATATTTCTTTGATATTATTTCTGAATAAGGTTGATACGAAAGAGGTTTTTCTATGAAGATATTCGGCGTATGTCATGTGTAAATATATTTTCCCGGGCTCAAGTCCCGGATAAGACTGAAGTAGGCGGTAAGAAGCTAACAAGATGGCGGTGTTAAATCCTGTAGGGTTGTCACTTTTAATTTAGTTAGATTGAACTATTTTTTGATGGTATTAAATAATGCAGGGTTATAACTTCAATTTAGTTGGACTAGTAAATTTTTTGGTGGTATTAAGTCCTGAAGGGTTGCCACTTTCAATTCAATTGGATTGCTATATTTTTTGGGTTAATAAATCCTACAGGGTTGTCACTTTTAATTAAATTGGATTACTATATTTTTGGGTTAATAAATCCTACAGGGTTTTCACTTTTCATTCAGCTGAACTGAACCATTTTTTGGTGGTATTAAATCCTACAGGGTTGTCACTTGTAATTCAGCTGGGCTGAACCATTTTTTGGTGGTATAAAATCCTACAGGGTTGTCACTTTTAATTAAATGGGATTGAAATAATTTTTTCATCTATATAATATATTGTCCCAAAAAAGTTAGTCTAAAATCTCTCGGGAGTTGCAGACAGACAATAAGCTCACGAACCCAATCTAAGTTTGAATACTATTATTTGGTTGAATATTAGATTGAAAATGTTAATTATAAGATCGAATATCAATCCCTGTTTTTGTGGGATCTTATCCAAGACTCTAAAAACGTATTCAAATCACACTAGGGAATATTTTCACATTATAGAATAAGTTATTAAACAAAAAATATATATTAGACCATTTTTATTTAAACTCACAGAAAAAGTTTCGAAATAGCGGAATCTTAAAACGTTAATTGCTTTTCCAGTTATATTTATATAAATAAGTATATTTATTATTATATTATAGTAATTTACATAATTATATATAAACACCAATATTAAATAAATAAAAACACATATAAAAGAAATATGAAAAATACGGTACTTCCATGAAAATATTTTTTTTTCTATTTGGTCCGACCAAACTCTGAAACGGCTAAACCGATTGTAACAGGATTTTCACTGTCCGATGGCTGGTATAAGGGAGTATAAGGGGCAAGAGAGTGAGATTAAAACACTCTTAAGTTTGATTAAATATCATGTTTTATATCCACAATGTCGTTTCTAATTAATTCCGATAACCTAAATTGTAATAAAAACTAGAATCCGCCAACCGTGCGCGGCGGGTGTTGAGCTGAGTCCCTCTTCTTTATTCTTTTCTTGATAACTTTTGAATGGCTAAACAGTTTTTCAACCTTTTTTCGCTATAACATTCGCGTTCAGCTCAAACATACATGAGAAAATTTTTAACTAATTATCTCGTCGCATTTTGGAGACAACTAAACACAAAAAAAGGTCTCCCAAACGGTTAACAGCTTCGCTTACGCTTTCCTCAAAAATGTATTCTTAAAAGTGTTACAGTGAACAAAAATAAGAATAGGAACATAAATTTAAAAAAAAAATGCAAAATTACTACTTTTTTCAGGTTTAACTAATTTTAGTTTTAAAGTATTAAAGACTATTCACTTGATAAAAGAGTTAAGACATTTCCCGACTCTACGTAACGGTGCTCGAGTGTGGAGGCACTATCTTAATTATAGGGTCATTAGTAGTCATTATCATTCCATGAAATTGTGAAATAAAAATTACAATATTTAGTACATTTTTAACAAAAATTACAAAAATATTTGGTATAACTCGTAACTGAGAAGGTTTTTAAGATTTTTTCTTATTCCATTTATTTAAATCTTAAAAGTCCCAAAAGTAAAATACTTTATGAAATATTAACACTTTTATGTCTTATTTACCTTTTACACTCCCACAAGGTTACCTTTTCATTTACCTTTTTATAAATTCAAATTATCTTTATTCAAATATTCATTCACACATTTTTTTAAATCGCCTATTATAAAGGTCAGTGTATTCAGTAAGTGGGCTACCACCGGAATGCTGCTCTGCTGAGAAGAGCCGGTCAGAAACACAACAGTAGCTCTTTTTAATAGAAATTTAACAATATTCAACAACCTACCACACATTTCTATCAATTATAAAATCTTTAATTTAAACCAAACTCTTATAACGCGTTTTCCTATAACGCGATTTCAGTCCCTCGTATAACACGTCTTTTCCCCATATAACGCGGGGAATATTTCTATTAATATTTAAATATTTAATATTTCTATACTATGAAAATTTATAACTATTTTTTTCAAATTAACAATTAACAACGCGTTTCTTATAACGCGAAACGAATCTACCGTGTTATAGGGGGGATGTTTTCAATATATCCATTACTGATAGTCACAACTCAAGGGAACCTTAATCCTCTTACGAATCAAATAAATTAATGGCGTTTCAAATTACGTAATGTGTTATTCGATGATTTAATTAAATATACATACATATACAAATACTGCGGCGTCACACACCTTGTTAATAATTGTTCTAATATATCTATTTCTTATATATCATGATCATGGAGAGAAACATGTGTTATTTCTCACTATATATATATATTATATACATAGTCAGATTCTAGAGTATTTTTGGTAATTATATACAAAACTTATATAAAATAAAACATTAAATTCTTAAAGCGCCCTTAAGTCAAAGAACAATATTAGTATAAAAACCATCACACTTAAAGTCATTCACTCGGTTGAATTGAATGATTTTCGGTTCATTCACAAAACAGAAAAGATACATTCACTTTATACAAAGAACGAGCAACAAACAATATTTTAAAGCACAGATACGAGGGTCAAACTGAAAGTTCTTAGAAAATCAAAAACTAAGCATTCTAGCAAGTTATTAGTTTTATTGTAACTTTTCAAAATAGCGTCCATTTACATCAATACATCGCTGCATTCGATGGAACCATTGAGAAAAGCACCTTGCCCACTCGGCCTTAGGGGTCTCTTCGACGGCGTTTTGAAACGCAGCCACTGCTTCTTCGGCGTCTATAAAACGTTTTCCTCGAAGTTTTTCTTTTATTTTCGAAAATAAATAAAAATCGCAGGGTGCGAGGTCGGGGCTATACGGCGTGTGACCCAGTAATTCCACGTCTGAGGTCACCAAATAATCGATCGTTTGCCTGGCGGTGTGCGACGAGGCATTGTCGTGATGAAGGAGGATCCTGCTGCGAGGTCGTTTCTCTCGAACTTTTTCCAAGACAAGTGGCAAACAATTGTTAGTATACCACTCTGCATTAACCGTTTTCTGATCCTCTAAGACTACTGTCGCGTAATGACCTGTCTTTCCGAAGAACGAGGCCACCATCTTTTTTCCAACACTTCGACCTCTCTTCACTTTAGTTGGCAACTCTTCGGAAGGAAACACCCACTGAGCAGACTGTCTTTTGGTTTCCGGATCATAACAGTAAATCCAGCTTTCGTCACCCATTAGTATATAGAACACAGCATTTGAGTCACCTCCGTTAAATTTTTGGATCATTTCTCGGCACCAATCAACACGGCGGAGTTTTTGAGCCTCGGTCAAATTATGCGGTATCCAGCGGGCACAAAGCTTCCTGACCGCTAAATGTTCATGGAGGATTTTGTGCACTTGACTCATACCTATACCTAGACTTGTCCGAATCTGCTGATAGGTCACTCTTTTGTCAGTCTCTATCATACGCCGCACAACACTGATGTTATCTTCAGTCGTCGCTGTAGAAGGCCGTCCCTCACGCAAATCATCGGTGAGATTAGTTCGACCACGTTTGAATTCATTAAACCAGTTGTAAACTGTGGCACGAGATGGGGCTTCATCGTGAAAAGCCAATCGAAGTCTATCATAACTTTCTTGTTGACTTAAATGACATCGAAAGTCATAAAAAATCATTGCACGCAAATTTTCTCGGCTTAAATTCATTCTGACGTGCACAGACAATTTTCAATTTGCCGCCAAATCGTAAAACAAATGACAAATAAATGAAATGTACACTCAATAATATTGGTAAAGAGTTCTATTTTCAAAATTTAAATTATTTTTTTTAATATAATGCTTTTAAGTGGCCAGTTCTAAAAACTTTCAGTTTGGCCCTCGTACATAAATCATTCAATTCGTTAAAAGAACGAACAAATTAAGATTGAAGATGGCTCCATTGTTGAATCAAAGTATAAAATTGTGACGTTAATATGTTTCAGATATTGATTAAATATTCTGAGCGACCTCATATCCCAAAACTGTCTTCAAAACAACTACTTAGTATTATAGTTTCAAAGAATTAATTAGTGATATTACATTAGTTTACCATCTGCCAGAACTTTGTGTGCTGCTAAACGATTTTAATCATTTACGATTTTTATCAACAACGCCATCTATTGGTAACTTATAACTTTGACGTCAATTTATTAATCAAGCTATAAACAATCCTATCTTTTGATTTGAATCAAACCAAATATATATATTAAATGCTTTAATTAAATGCTGTTATAAGAAATTATCAAAATTTAATTTTAGGGTTTTACAAAATATAACTAAATATAAATAAATTTGAGCGATTCAATAATTTGTATTATATAATTTCACAGCAATAAATGTGTTTGGTTTAAATTAAATGGATTGTTTGACGTCTGCTATTGTTATGAGGGTTGATTTATCTCATGTAACTAGTCTAATGGCCAGTTCTACAAAACGGGCAAGATCTAGAAACGTTTCAGAGCTTCGCCAATGGTAGTTGTATTTATAATTAAACACAGAAAAATTCCAAAAGATGTTATTGTTACTACATTGTATTTACTAAAGTAATGTTTGTATAAAAATGTATATAATGTATTTACCATTCCTGTTTGATCCTACTGTAGCGATAGGAGCGTACCCATATAACCGTAGAGATGTATTATAGTGTAGATAGATTACAGCTTCTCGTATTAACAAATAATGATCTAAGCAACTTTATATATATATATATATATATATATATATATATATATATATATATATATATCCTGTATCAAGATGTTCGTTTGCGCTAATCTTTGACACCATTAAAACAATTTCAATTATATTTTGTATATATTGTTTGTTTTTAGCTTTTTTATACACAAAGGGTTTAATTCACTAGATTCTATAAGTTTCCAATAGATGGCGGTATAAATGAAAGTAACTTATGAAGAAGCAGACGAAGTCGCTTTCGACAATAGGTAGTAAATTTATTATAAATAAAATCATTTGTTATATTTAATGTATAAATTTTATAAAAACATAGATATTTTACTATATTTCAATAATCCGATATAAGATTGATCCAATAAGAGACGAGAAATATCCAGAGATAAGACGCGCGTCCACTTCAAGTAAAGTCAATATTACCATTAGAATATTCTCGAAGCAAATAGAAAATAAATCAAAATGGCGGTGTCTTCGGTATTTCCTAATTTCATTTGTTACTTATAATGACGACTTTATAAAGTTTGGTTACGTATATCACTAATATTATATAACTGGAAATTAACGTCTATAATAGAAAAATAAATAATAATTATGTTTTATGTTAAATCTCTCAATATTGACATGATCATGATGCCGATAACATTGCGTCAGACTTTGATTTTGCAAACAGACAATACAAACAGTGCCATTTTAAATATATATATATAATATACTTGTTTGTTTGCCATTTTATTAAACTAGCAACGTAATCCAGTGTTCCTTGGTTTGAATAAAGGAAGGAGGTTAATTGGTTTCTTCTTATTTTAAGTTTTTCGTATCTTATTTAATTACTTCTAGACCTTGATATTATTTAATCTACATGAAAACAATATTTTTCTATAATTATAGTGGAAAAGGATTTGACATTTGACAGTACTATTGATGAATATGATTGGCTGGTTAATTAGTTCAGCATATCATATCATGGTCTGTGATTGGCTGATTAGTTATTTCATCACATCGTATCAAAGGCTGTGATTGGTTGTCTATCACACATCAACCAATCAGATCAGAAATATGATGTTCATTTTTATATTAATAATAAAACAAACCAACTTAAAAATTCAATTACTTACTTTAGACAAAGTCTTGTTTATTTAGCAATGAAGTTATTACAATTAATAATAGTTTATTTAAAAGTGATTAATACGTTAAGTTATTTTCCATTTTTATTATTAACACGATGAAGTGGTAAAACCTGCATGTGGTCGGCGACATGTGGCGGAGTGTGGTTGAAAATATTATTATTAAAGATAAGCTGATACTTGTTTCATTATTTTGTTAAAATGTATAATAATACACATTCACTAGAATAAGAGATGAAGGATGCTTTGTATATAATATATTTATTATATATACATTATAGCAGCTAATAATTTTTGTATAGATATTACCTATGTCTGTCTGTCGTCACATTTTGAAACAATTAAAAAAATCCTCATTTTAATTTTAACTCTACACATATCAAAAGAACATTTACCGCAATATAACATTATTTAAAGAAAAAGCTAAGAAAAAATCTTGAAAGCTCTCAACAAAAAGAAAATAAACTTCACGTTTAACCTCTTACAGGCTGTAGTTACAGGTGAATTATTTTGTACTGCTCTGTAATTAGGTTTGCATACGTATATATATATATATGTATTGTGTAGAAATTTAAAGGAATATGGCGTATACAAAATATGTTACAATTATTGAATACATTAAGTTACTATTTAATACATTTTAACGCTTTGAAAGTAATCAAACATGGCGTATGTAATTGGAATTGCAACAAATTTGTTATTCGAATTGCAACAAATTTCATATCTAAATTGCAACGAATTTTATATTTAAATTGCAACAAATTCTATGTTTAATTTGTAACATATTTCATATTTGAATTGCAACATATTCTATATTTAAATTGCAACAAATTTTATATATTTAATTTGTAACATATTTCATTTTAATTGCAACAATTTCTATATTTAAATTGCAAAAAAATCTATGTTTAATTTGTAACATATTTCATACCTATTTGAATTGCAACATATTCTATATTTAAATTGCAAAAAATTCAATATTCGAATTAGAACACAATCGATATTTGAATTGCAACAAATTTCATATGTAAATTGCAACAAATTCGATAATAAATTTTAAGAAATTCGATATTGTATCATCATAAATATAATATTGAGCAAATATCATAGATTGAACAAAAATATGTTTTTTAATAACGCAATATGAAACAGAGGTTTATATCTTGATATAATAATGATATAGAATTTGTTGCAATTTGATTTATGGACATGTACTCTATAATTTTCATTGTATTGTATATACTATAATATATATTAATATGATTTTGAAAAATATTTTTCTTAATAGTCGTTAATATTAGGCTAGTTATGTAAGTAAATAATCATATATATATATATATATATATATATATATATATCATTAGATTTGAATTATTAAAAATCAATAGAATTTCCATATTTCATAGTTAAAATAATTTCAACAATACTCTTTGTGTGAAAATCCCGAAAGGCTTAAAATATCTATGAATATTAAATTTCTGTTCGCAGTCATATTGCGTGGTATTACCCCATTACTCAATACTACTTGCTATCGATTGCAATCAATCGTAATTAATAAAAATTATGACTAATCTGTATTCTTATCTGTACCATTAACGATTTCTAACAAACTCACCAGATTCCACCGGAGATATATCAGGGCCATCGTGATTCAGCATCTTCATTGTGATGGCACCGGGGAGAACGCTACTTGATACCGACACCTTGATGGTTTTTAACCGAAACGTTGGGGAAATGTGTGTTATTAATGTTAAAACGCAATAATATGTTTCACCCAACAGCCTGTTGTCAGTACTGCACTATCGATTATACCTGAGGGTAGCGCAGGCGTGGTGAGCCCCACACAACGCATGCGTCCTCCGTCTCCAGGAGGAAAGACGTCATCTGACAAGTGACAGGGTTTATGTTTGTATTGTTACATATCTATAATTATAGACAACTTCATTGAGATTAATATAAGCTAGATCTATTCATAACTATATCTATATCTATTCATAATTGATTATTTCTTTTTATAACTTTATTTTGTACGAACTTGCTAAGTCTAATGTTGAGTTGAGTTCGGTTTTAGTTAGTTTTTACGTCATAACTACATATTTCGTTAGGAATTCCTTTATTGATTGATTGATTGATTCCTCTATTAGAAGTAAATAAAACAATAACAATATATAAATAAATTTGTTGTTATAAATTATATTTTTATTGAAAATCGTAAATACATTTACATATTATAATATTAATAAATATAACATCACGAGTACAATGTTTAAGCGTCGTTGGAAGCGCGTTATCTAATTTAAAGGTTTAGTATCCGGCCAGTTCAGCGAAGGTGGAGTCCATCTCGTCAGCCAAGCTCTTGTATCTGTCCTTGTTGATGCCCAGCTCGTCTGCAAAACACAAATCATTAGTACTTAGTAATCATCATATCCTAATCTATTCTAATCTATAGACATTAGGAAGGACTACCACCAGATACTAATATCATTTTGATAGTGCTAATCTATAAAAACTGCTGATGCGGCAATGATGTTCCTATTTGAAAAGATTATTAAATCATGTTAAAATTGTATTTTTAATAATATAATTAAAGCAGAAGCACGATAGCTTTATAATATATTTTATATAGATGATATTACAGCGTATAGAATAAAAAGTACCTTGGAAGCATTCACCCACGTTGTAGCAGAAAGCATAAGACATTAATAACAACATATAAAGCGAGGGTAAATGTAATCTGGAATCTCTGGATCTCTAAATATCGATAAGGGTTAGGGTTAATAAGATAAAGATATTAAAGCGTAAAGAAATGGAGTCAGGTAAACTCTAATAGCCTGTACTGTTTAGAATGATGTGTGTTGATATGTAGTATGTGGTATTTTTGGTGTTTTTGGTGTCTTAAACTAAGTGCAAGCGTGTTAGTATCCTGTGAGTTCAGCGAATGTGCCATCCAAGTCATCACAAATCGCCTTGTATTTCTCCTTCTCGTTGAACAATGCGTCTGTAAAATTATGTTGTTAGATAAGTTATGAAGAAACGATCTTCTGAAAACTGAAACCTTTAGTTTATTAAACGAAATTTTGATTAAAAAGCATAATATTCTGTAATAGCACTCTTCGAAAATGTTAGGATTATTGTTTATCTTGATATTTAAATTAAGAAATTTTGAAAAAATATTCTTAATGTATATTTTTAACGACAAATCTTGACAGTCATTGTCATCATTATATCAATGATAAGTCAGTCAAGAACAGTCGTTCATTTAATATTTATTTTAAATATTAATAATTAGTATTATTTTAAAGCCTTAAAAAGTTCCCACCTTCCAGCCTGTCGACTTCCTTTTGCAGTTTCTTGACGGTCTTCTCGGCGTACTCAGCGCGGGCCTCAGCCTCCTTCAGTTTGGAGGTCAGAGTCTTCAGTTGCTTTTTGAATTCTTCTACACGTTGGTTGGCCTTCTCTTCTGATACTTCCAGTGATTTAAGGGAGTTACCTACAACCTGGGTTTAAAAATATATTAAAGATATGTTCACAGCAGCTGTCGTATCCATATTTTCCACGTTAATTTAATTGTATACAGGCTAAATTATATAACATAATTTTAGATAAAAAATACCTTTAACTCTTCCTCAAGTTCTGAGATTTTAGCATCACCAGACTTGACACGGTCTTCAGCGACCTCAAGCTCGTCTTCAACGAAGGCCAGCTTGCGGGAAACCTGGTACACAACAAGCATTTTTCCTTTATTAGCCGAATAAATTTTAAGAAACTCAATTTATTAAAGATTTTAATAACTTCATTATTTGTGATCTATGAAGGGACTAAGATGAACAAAAATAATTTTAAATAGTAACGTCTTTGTTACAAACCTCATCAGATTTACCATCAGCATCCTCAGCGAGCAAACGCGCTTCCTTCAGCTGATTGGTGAGCTGGTCCATGCGCTCTTCGTCTTGTTGTGCCCTGTTCTCCAATACTTTGCACATACTACGAACAAAGAACGAAAAACATTTAGATCGTTAAGTAATTGTGATTTCTGAACGTCAGTTATAATCACATTAACTATACTCACCGGTTGTTCTCATCAGCAGACTGTTGAGCTTCGAGCAGCTTCTGTTGGGCTGTGCCAGACCTCTCCTCAGACTTCTCGAGGTCCTCTTCAATCTGCTGCACCTTCCTGTTGAGGGCGGCCACCTCCGCCTCAGTGGCGGTCAACTGCTTCTCCTTCTCTTCTAGGTCTTTGTTGGCTTGTTCAAGTTTGTTCTTGTTTACGACAAGGTCTTCTTCAACCTGGGCGAGCTTCTTCTGGAGCTCACGGACTTCCTCGTTAACCTGGAATGGAAATGGTTATAATATAGTCATTTATAATATATATCAGTAAGTAGTTATAAATCTGTAAGGTGCATTCCCTTTAATTGAATTGAATTGAATTCAAACATTTCAACACGATACGTGTTTTGAGTTTGTATTCTACGTTATTTCCATGTATTTGTCATTAATACCTTCTCGGCGCGGAGGTTGGCATCCCTGGCCTGCTGTTCGCAGGTATCTGCCTTGTCCATGGCATTGTCCTTCTCCAGCTTCATCGCCTGCATCTTCTTCTTAATCGCGTCCATGGTGGCGGTTTTTTGTTTTCACGGTCCGGTCAAAATAATACGCCAACTGGCCTGGAAATATTAAGATTTACCTTTAAAATATACACATTTTGAAGCTTTATTTTAAACAATTAATAATAGTCGTGAAGCTGCTAGTGAATTGTGTAATATATATAATAATATGTGTGTTATCCTCAAGTCTATTTATTATTTACACGTCAAAATTGATTTATTATTAAGAAATGATTACCGAAATTTTAATATAACTCTGCCTTAATGTAAAGACGTATTAATACTGAGAGAACATTTTTTTATTTTCTATTTTTAACCGTTTCATTTGGCAACCTCTAAAAGTTGAGATCTGTACGATAGTAAGCTATTTTGTTTAAAACGTTCGCTCATACTTGGCGTCATGCCAATACATCACGGGCGGGATAACTGATTGTAATGTTCCTAAAACGATCTTCAATTAATGAAATTCATTAAATTATATCTAATATTTCATTTATAATTAGGTCATAGCTTTATCAATGATTGAAATAACATTCCGGACGTCGTAACGCTAAAAAAGTAACATTTTACACGTCATTTTCGAAAATAAACACGCCGAAGACGTTTTTATATTTTTGGCAACGTGTCAAGATATTGGTAACTGAAATATGTCCATGAACAGCTGGATGTCAGGAAATATCTTAGTTTTGTGTATTTTAAGTTAACTATGAATTTCGAGCACTAAATATGAAGAACTAAATATGATTCCAGAATTAGATATTTCATATTCCAGATTCCTTGTTTGTAGGAAAAATTTGTTAATATGTAAAATTAACGATCTATTAAAATATATATTTTTTTCTTAATTGAACTATATTTATATGTAAGTATATGTTAGTGTAAAATAAATAAAAAATTAAGAATAAGAAATTTGACTTTAGTATGATTGTTTGCGATAACCGGTGACATTTAAAAATTTAACAAATTAATATGACATTTTCAATTTCATAATCTATAGATTTATTACTAATAAAAGTTATATAAAAAAATTAATAAGCTCTTAATTGTTATAGAAATTGGTTAATATGCAAATAATCTATATTACTTGAGTTTTGTATATTATATTAAATTTAGTTTTTCATAAAGTGTCCATGATTATATTACAGCAGTGTACAAAATACCGTATATGGAAAATAAAACCGTAAAATTTAATATTTAACCATTTTTTATGCGGTTTGTGCGTTAATCTGTACGTGTATTTAAGAAATTGTGTTACATGAAAGTATTCATCATAAACCTATATTTGTACCGCGACTATGTATGCGTGGGTGAACACAGTGTCAGAGACACTGTGTTCAAATCCAAAAACAGACCGTGTAATTAGACACCTGACGAATATCATTTATAGGCGTCCCAAATAAACGAGCGAACGATATATAAATAAAAGTTCGGTTTCCTCATATCGCTAAATAAATACTGATCTCGAGCGCCGCAAATAGTCGCCGAGGCGAGCACTATTTTCAGTAACGGATGAAACCCGAGTCACTGGGCGCGAGATCGAGACACAAATACCACAGAAAAGAAGTTAAAATCACAAACATCCAGAAGGATACACTGCACTTGTGCTGGATGGGGCCCGGGACCGGGTCCAGGTCCAGCTGCTCACTCACCTAGCGGGCTGTTCGTCCGGCGGAGCGACACGCACTGCGCGCGCGCCGCCCAGCCTCACGCCGCCCGCACTATTTTCGGTGCCAAAAATTCAGAATTCCGATCGCCCTCCGACGGTGTAAACTTACCAGTAGTTTTGATTCAATATTCGTTTAACTTTAACTATTAAGACTTATTACATTATATACTGGGTATATTCAATCTAAAAGATGATGTCTTCTTATGCTTTTTGAGTTCTTGAAGCTCTCGCATATTTGTAACTAATTGTTATATTATCTTAATTAAGTTATACCAAATTATCTTTATAACAGTTAAAGGATTAATATATATTTGCATAATATCATAAACAGCTGATTATACTATAGTCATAATTCTTATAATTTCATCAACTAATACTGTAGTTATGCAGTTATTTATTGTATAAGTTATATTTAAATTTGATTTATTTTGATATAAAAATATTTTTGGAAGGTGTTTAATCAATAAATTCTACTTAACACTAATGTGATACTGTTTGATAAATATAATTAAATTTCATTCATCATATAATTATTTATATAAAGATAAATTACTAGATATTATATTTATTATATCATATATATATTATTCTGGATTTAATTCACATAATTAATTAGTATTTAATTGATAATGTGCTCGTATATTACATGTATAGCGAACCTTGAAGTCAGTCGTCTCTATATTTAGTAAGAGAAACCAACTAAACTAAATTCATCTTTCAATAAGCTTAGTGAATTTATAACTGCTGCTTTTTATTATATACTAGTGCATACGTCGGCTTTATCTTAGATATAGGTTAATATTATATCAAATACGTGTAATGTATTAAATTACTTCGGTATAAACAGAAGACATTAAACTCCTGAAAACATAAAAGATATTTTTGTAACGTGTTGAAATTTCATAAACACTAGGTCTGTTAAGTTTAGATTTTTTATAGACTAATATTGAGGACTTTTTTGGACAGTAATTATAATGTTAGATGATAGCCTAGTTAGTAATTACAGCTATTATTCTGGTGGATATTTCTTTCTCTTACAGAAGGCAGATGGGTGTATACCTCCTCTTACAGAAGAAATAAAGTAGCTTGTAGATATTTATACTTTTATTTATGTAAACGATGAAAGAGTCTATAACTCAATATGAGCCGTTTTCTTTTTACAAAAATCAGTTTACTATCAAGTTTTATTTATAAACATTTACCAAAAAAATGTGTAAAAATGTTCATTATTTTTATCATTTCAAATTTTGATATTCAATGAAGTTACATATATCGTTCCCGACCGTGGTCAACGCCATGGCCAAGTAGCATGAAGTGCGGTGCACTCCTACTGCGAGGATGTAATGTCACAGAAGGAAGCGGCGGAGCGGCTCAGGGAGGAGGACGGAACTCTTCCAATGCGCCTAAAAAGGGTAAGGCGTTGGCGTTTCGCTTAAGAGCGCCGCCTGCCGCTATAGCCCTTGGTCCGGGTCGTGAACTGCGAAGTCTGCCACTCGCCACGGTCCCGTTTAGGGATCTGGGCTCAAGTGGCAATGAGTCGGATCGGGCCTCCTTGATTCTGAGTGCGACGGCTTGCTGTCGGCTCGTTGAAGAAGGTTGTTCAGAAAGATCCGGCTCGGTCGGCGACAAAACAAGCCAACCATCGCGGTGTGGCCCACTCCTGTCAATAGTTTGCGCCACTCCATTGGGGGGGTGTTGGCCGCTCACGTTGCATAGCCTGCCTTTGGAGCAAAGCATATGTATGCGCAAGCGTTGAGAAAATTTACATATATGATTGGCTTATTACAAAAGATCCCTCCAATACATTATTACTATTTTCGAAAACTTGATCATAATGAAAAAGTTAAAATATATTAATAGTAATAGTTTTATACTATGTTGGTAACTCGATAATGTTGGTTCAATGGTAAATAAAAAAAGGCATTTTTATATTGTATTTTTTTATTGTTGAAGTATATAATAAAAATATCATAAAAATAGATTGGTTTGTTTGTAAAATGTAAGATTTTAACTTTTTGCTGACTTTTGAAAGTGGTGTAAGTCCTTTTGACTTCAAAATTAAACATTTTTGTTAAACACACGTAAAAAATTATAAATTTTAATTTTTAAAAAACAAAATCAACGCTTTAACATATTTAAATATTTTTCAAAACATTGAAATGCAAACCCATAAATATCTCCATATAATAAAAAATGGACTCACACGACTTACAAAGAAAACGTCTCTTATCGTGAGTGTACTTTGTCCAGGCCATGCCTTTATTTTTCCCCTCTTTTCCTTCTTCCTCCCTTACTTTAAAAAAAAATACAAATTTCGATCTAGGAAACGGTAATATAGGATAATACTTGTAGTCCTTAAATGTAAATAATATACATAATTTGGGTATTGAGCTTTCTGGTTAAGAAACATGAAACGGATCTTACGTTTTTTTGGAAATTAAATCATAAAACAATATGTTGTGCGCATCTGTATAAGATCTATCTATTTATCTATAAGATAAATCTATTCTAGTCAGTTCAGTCATCTAGATTTTATGTACAAATCGCAGTCGGAGCACAGATGGTAAACTTATATGTGCTCTAATAAATTACTGGTTTAAATAATAAAATTACTCCATTATATATTGAAAAATAAATATATATTAATTAACGAAGTAAATCATGTTCTGTATAAGAGATCTCATATGTTCAATATACTTTTTTACGGAAAAATACAAAAAAAGTAGTGGAAGGAGTTATGTATTGGCAGACAACGAAGTTATTAAAAAATATTTATTTATAAAATATTCATTAATAAAAATACATGTTTACTTGATTAAATCTACTACAAGACTAACTTAAAATATTATTAAAATATTATAATTAAATCTTATTACAAACAATGATAAATGTCGAGTCAGGAGATTGATGCTTTCCTCGTAAGCGGGAATCACTGCTTATGCTGTGATAATTAAGGTTTTAATCTAATTTGATGTGGTGGTTAATTACTAAAAAAAAAAGTAAAAAATTAAAAAAAATTAAATCGAATTTGAAGTGACCAGAAATGGATAATAATTTCAGTCAAGAGTGCAGACATAGTCGCTAACCGCAGCTAGTTTATTGAAGGCTTATTAAGGCTGACATTTCACTAAAATTAATGGATAAATCAGGAACAGATGAATGTCCCTCAAGGGAAGCCAAAGATTACTGTTACCCTTCCGTCTCAAGGACATGATTTGATCAATATATATACGTTATAATACCTATATCTGTGTATATATATATATACATAGATATAGGTATTATTAATATATATATATATATATATATATATATATATATATATTCGTATCAAAGGTGTTATATGGATATTTAATACATCTACTGTTATTTTCGCATTCATCTTTTTTGAGTGTATAAAAAAATATCATCTATACATTAAACAACTTATCAAAACATTCCCTTCCACATAAACCAAATTTACCCCTCTCTAGCCCAGATCCTTGATTGAGCTATATAATATCGAAAGCATCAGACGTGCAAAAATATAACATTTATTTATTTATTTATCTTCACGCCATATCCCTTGCGGGGTAGCCAGAGACGACGGAGCGCCAAACACTGCGGTCCCCGCATACCTCTTTCGCCTCAACCACAGACGTCAACCTCTTCTACATACCCTCCGGGGTGTCCTCATGCCTTTTACGTGACCTTCCTACAGTATCATAGACACTATTTTCGAAGGTCACTCGAGGCCTCCCCCTGTCTCTCTTACCGCTCACTTTTCCTTTATAAATCTTTTTTAAAATTCTTTCATCACTCATTTGTTCGACGTGCCCAAACCACCTGAGCAAGTTCTTCTTCATTCTCACCGTGACATCTTCGCTAGCACCTGCCATTCTGTGGATCTCTTCATTGCGGATTCGATCAGCTAGACTGACTCCGCATATTCTGCGAAGAGATCGCATCTCCACAGCATTCATCTTTCTTACATTCTTCTTCTGTGTTACCCGTTTGTCTGCCGTATAACATTATCACAATGTAATTAAGGATGAATAAAAATGGACATATTTTTACAAAACGTATAATTGTCTGAATGAAACAGTAAACAAAGCTTTGACACACTTCATATATACGATAAGCTAAATATGAAATAAGCTGATGCTGACATGGTTTAAGACCGGATATAGGTGATATACAAAATATGTTCTTCTTACTAACAAGACAGTATTCCTTAGCTGGATGACAGTTATTTTTTTTTAAACTGCTTCACTAACACAAGGATTTCTATTCAGTTAAACATTTTTAATTGTCTTATTTATTTAAAAGAATTGTATAAAAATCTAGATGCACTTCGCATTCAAGTCGTTACAAAATATAACCTTATATACGAGTCATACAAAATATATATCAAATTATTATTTTTTTGTAAGTAAATGTCAAAATTAAATAATCTCTCAAACACAATGACATTTACAATATCTTGCCAATTTTTTTTTTTAATTTATTACGGCAGTGTTTTAAACTAAACAGTTTTTTATTTTACACAAAAATTATAAGCTAATATATCTTTAGATATATGCATATTACGAATTTCACTCACTTTTAAATTAATATACAGTTATAGACAAACAAAACAAATACAAGTTTGTTTTTTATTGCTACTTATAAGTCTTAGAAGCTTAAGAATGCAGAAACTAACTTTTTTTTTAAGTAAAAGTTTTTTTTTAAGTGTAAAAAGCGGTAATGTTTACATCTTGCCAGTAATATTTATAATCAAATAGTTTTTAACACGGCTCTTATATTTAAAGGCACGCAAGTGTTAATTCATTGTCATTACAATAAAATAAACTAATTTAAATTATAATGAAATAAATGTGTATTTTTTTTTATTATTAAGTTAAAACGAAGACTTAAATTCATTCATCTTCACGTGCACTTTGCAAATTATAGAAAAGCATTATTTCTGCCAAGTTTTTTATTATTATAACAAGACTTTCCCTAGATTAATATCCTGACAGATCAGCAAACGTCTGGTCCACCTCTTCAGCGATCGCTTTGTATTTACTTCTCTCTTCAATGACTTCATCTGTTGAAATGTTAGTACGAAATTAGTACAACACAAATAACCTAATTAGTTATATTAGTTAATTTATTTATCGAATATATTAAATATTAGTACATTAATTATTGAGTTTAACGAAAGAGCGTATAAGCATTAAAATAAATAAAACATTTGACAGTTACTTATATTACTACTTTCTTAAATTTCTATATAGCATTGGATACAAGGCGACTAAATCTAATACAGCTTAATATCTAAACGAGCAGGCAGTAATATTTACATGCATGTGCTTTTTATAAAAAAAAAAAAAGAAAAGAAAAATATATACTTACGTTCCGGATTTCATATTTAAAAGTTAACTCGGAACAATACAAAGTTGCCAATTAATTTAATGGATGATATTAATTTTTTTTTTAGTTTTATTTCTTATAATTTGCCAATACTGAACTTAATTTTACAGAAAAAAACCAATTCATTTATGTTTCACATTTGACAGATTTACTCATTTTTATTCAAAATTTTCATTAATCAATTACAACCTAATTAAATAAACTTAATACTGTTTCTATTTAAGCAATACACTAGACTAAAGCTTCGCTAGTAATAAAAAATGGAGGACGAAAAAAAAAAAAAAACAAAAACATTAAAATAATAAATAATTTATTTTTAAATTGAAAAATAAATACCGATGTTAAAATAGATGTATTAAATTAGGAGTGTGATATATTACTATACATATATAACGCGTTAGCACCGACTTATCGAGAGCGTTATTCGCACAGTGCCTTATTCCTTGAGGATAAGCTCCACGAAGGCAGTGTCCAGGTCGTCTCCAATGTCCTTGTACTTCTCCTTTTCGGCGACAAGTTCGTCTGTGCATTATATACTTTATTAACATATATATCTATATATATATCACTTACGTAATAGGTACAAAACTTTAACCTTTATAATATCCTCAAGTCAAGTTAAGCGTTAACTGCGTTGTGATATTGTAATATATAAAAATTATGCTTACATGTTGCTATCCTTGTTATTCCGAAGCCATGCGTCGTGAACAAGTTAACGCAGATAACATGCGAAACTTTTTGGGAGTAATGATAATGCACACGTAAAGCGTATATAAAGCGTCAATTGCAGGTACACTCGTTTATTGATATCCCGAGCTCCTCAGGCGCCATCTTTATATGACTCCACTCAGTAGACTCCTCGCTCGCGATCAGTCCGTCCGCGGCCCCCGCGCGGGCCGGTCGCGTATTAGTGTCACACGCATGCATTCAATCAAACACGTCCACCAGCTACGATAACGATATTTTATTTACAATTCTATACATGAATTTATTTGATATTTACTGATATTAAACCTATATATAAGAATTGTAAAGATTTATGTTTTTCTAGACTATTCGGCCGGGGTTTCGGCTGGTGCTTCGGCCGGCGCTTCAGCAGGAGCTTCGGCTGGAGGAGCGGCCGGGGCTTCGGCCGGAGCGCCCTCAGTGGTCGGTTCCGCAGCCGGGGCGGATTCCGCCGGAGGAGGAGGAGGAGGAGTTGGCTCTTTAGGTGGTGGGGGAGTGGGTTCTTTTGGTGGGGGGGGAGTGGGTTCCTTGGGTGGAGGTGGGGGCGGGGTCGGTTCCTTGGGCGGGGGAGGCGGGGTCGGTTCCTTGGGAGGCGGCGGAGGGGGAGCGTTCATCTTCTTCTCCAGCGCTCTCCGGGCCGCGTCCACCTGCCGCGAGGTCATGTCCACTCCCGGGATCAGTTCCACGACCGTGTCGTCGATGTCGTCCCCGATGTTGTTGAGTCTCTCCTTCTCGTTGATCAGGTCATCTGCACAGGCGGGCCCGTCAGCTCGTACTAGTACATACATGTACATGCACGCATGCCTCCCCGGGGGACCGTCCATTTCATGCTCGGTTGGAAAAGGTATCCGGTTATCACATGGGTTGGAGTGTCTTCTTCCCAAATCACTAGGGAGCATGCATATGCCTCACGGGATCTCGGGCTCCCAGTTTTAATGGTATTTACAACGTGTCCGGTTGAATCGTGTTGTCTGTTTTATATTGTGTAGCGTAGTGTAGCTGGTGGTACCACGCGGGATGGGAATTAGTAAAAACAACAACGGGTCAAAAATAATATAATAATATATTTATAAACACTTGTGTTAGAATACTCTTAAAATTATTAATTTATTTCTCACCAACTTATCTATCAATTCATTAAGAGATAACATTAAAAAAAGTATTACCCTCGGTCTATTTTAATTACAATCTGAATCACCAACCTCACGGCTGACTGACGCCATGTCCGACGGCTTATTCAATATCATTTTTAATTCATTAATAAATATAATGCCAAATGACACGAGAAAAACACTCAGAATATCATATCATTTTAGTGTTACCATCTTAAATAAAAATAATACAATCTCTAGTAAGGTAAATAATAAAAAAATCATAATAAACCGCAAACAGTGCACTCCGTATTGAAAAAATATTACTTCGATATCGTTTTATTAATAATAATAATGTCTTTAATTTTGTCTTTTATAACAAGTATTAACTACTATGTATGTATATTGGTCCCGATACTGGAATGTCGAATACCTTAATAAATAATATATTGCAAGCCGTTCATAGATAAAGACGAATGGAGAATACAAAATAATGGCAAAAAAAATATTAAAAAAAAAAAAATCTATATAGTAAACTGTGTACGAAGTAATAAAAAAAAATTGCACATGGCAGTGTTGTCGAAGCGAACAATCGGATCTTCGCGTTACATTTAAAAAGCGGCTGGCAATTAATTTACATAAAAACCCCGTCCGCCTCGCTCGATACCCGGTCACGTTGTAAAAAAAAAAAGTATCAAAAAATCATTCAATAAATAGTTAGCCCCCGCCGAACAATCGACAAGTTGACAAATGTCACATTGACAAACGTCAAGGTGACGTTTGTCAAGGTGACAGCTGTCAAGGTGACGGTCGGCTGGGGCGCGCATTTCATGGATATCGATACGAGTCGGAGGGCAGAGGGCGCGTTCACATGTTCTGGATGTCGTGGAGCGTGGCCTCCATCTCCTCCTGTAGGATTTTGCTCTTTTCGCGCTCGGCCACCAGGTCGTCTGCAAGCGACGCGCCCACGTCAGTCACACGACACATATTACACAAACGCCCTTGATATTATCGTCAGTTAAACATCGAGAGCGTTTGCGGCAGGCAATTAAAAAAAAAAAAAACAACATTTATTCAAAAACCATGCAACTGTTGGTGGCAATTAAAAAAAAAACTACGACTCTAGCGGGACAGTAACTCCATGCCAATAATATATACAATTGTAAATATCACCACAGACAAAAAATATACATTTTTTTTTTCAATGATATTGACAACTGTATAGAAAAAAAAAATTAAACATCTATGGCATAAGAAAAAAAAAATAAAGCTAAGTATAGCGCGCAATGAGATTAAAAAAATTAAAGCTTCAAAAATCTATAGTACAGCTCTGATAGTAAGAAGACAGGTCGCTATGCCGCGATGGTATCAGTGGTAAAAGTGCGTTATGTTGAAGCTCTTGTTATTAAAAAAACTTGACTTCAGAGATCATTATTTAAAATAGAAAAACAAAATATATATATATAACTCAACCACCGCTGTACTGGAAGTAAATATCTGTGGAACCTTCAAAACTTTTACAACATTTTTTTATACTATTTTTTTGGCTAGATTTAATTTTAATACCTATATATACCTATATATATATTTATATATTGTTATTTTACCTTCAAGCCTGTCGACCTCCTTCTGTAGTTTCTGGACAGAGCGCTCGGCGAACTCAGCGCGAGCTTCAGCCTGCGAACGTTTATAAACATTTCTTAATATACAATCAACGAGAGAGCAGTCCTTTCTCTATGTCATCGCAACGTCATTACAATGTCAATTCATGATATATTTTTTTTTTAATAGATGAATACAGAAAAAAGACTGCTTCATACAACCAACTCGCATGCAACATTATTATTATATTTTTTTAATTAGTTTTAGTTCAGTTTTAAATTAATATTTTTTTTTATTTTAATTATTTTCAAAAAACAGTTCAAATCGGTAAAAGGCTCTTTTCAAATAGTGTAAGTAAAAAAAAACTTTTTTTTTTAATAAAAAAAACTTTTTTAAGCAGAAAAAATCACAAAACAAAAAACAAATTTAACATATTTACAAGCTACACACTAACCCATGCATTTTACCTTCACCAAAGCTGTGCTGAACTGATCTATCTACTGAACCATAACCCCCTTAATATAAAAAGATATAAAAGATAATTAAAGATATATTATAAGAAGGGAGAAGTGGGCTTTGGTCACCGGGGGGGTAAAAAAATATATATATTTAAGTTTTTTTTTTAATGTATTTTGTGAAGTTCTTCTTTTCAAGCTATACTGATCCAATTACTACAATAATAAAAATCTGTAGGTATGAAAAAAAAAGCGAAAATCATCAGAGTGGAATTTAAAAAAATGAATTGTCAAAGTTAATTAACGCTAATTTCTTTTACATATTTCATGGAATAATTTAAGAAACTATAAAAAAAAATGCATCGAAAAACTTTATTTGGTGGCATAAAAAAATGTCATAGTACCTACAGTGTAGATGTAAAACAAAATGTGTTGCCTTGTAGAAAATAAAAAAAAAAACTTAAAAAAAAAAAAATAAACATATATCAGTCGGTGACCAGAGCCAGGGGGCACTTACTTGCGTGAGTTTCTGTGAGAGGCTGTGTATCTTATCCTCCACGTGATCGCGGGACGCCATCGCCTGGCACACACACTCAATGTACACTCCACAAGGATACTGGTGAATGTACGCCAATTGGATTTTGGATTTTGGGAAGTGGGAATTATATTTGTAGAAAACAACACCGTTTTTGGATTTTGGGAATTTGGAATTTTATTTCCTCGAAACCAAATTCTTTTTGGATTTTGTTTTCTTTTTTTTTCTCGAAATAACTGTGCTCGTTCAAGTCAAGCACGAAGATAATATAGAAAAAAATAATACAATTTTAAAAAGGATTTAACTTAATTAGGATGTAAAGAGAGAGAAAAATTTAAATAAAAAAGGGGGAAAGGGGGGGGGGCGGGGACGTGAAAAAAAAAAAAGCTAAACTACTCCAAGTAAGCCAGCTCAATATCAAAACTACGAGACGTAATCCCAAAAAGCGTACAGTCACAAAACATAGGCAAGTATTATAATAATAATAAATACGATATAAATAAAAAAAGAAATGTACATAAGAATAATTCCGCTACAGACATAGATGAAGCACCAACCGCCGGGACCTTCCACTATTAGCACACTGTATAATAGCTAAGGAACAAAACTAAAACGCAATACAGCTCAGCTCTTTCATCATCATCATCATCATCATCATCTACGGCCCCTTTACCTCCTTGAGCTGTGCGTCGAGCAGCTTCACCTGACCCTCGTACGTCTCTTCCCTTTGCGTCGCCTGTGATTATTTTGTGTTAACGTTTATATTTTAAAAAAAAACTCCATGCTGTATGTATAACGGACGGTTAACATTAAATTAAAAAAAAAACATCGAAACACCAACATAACTCTGTTAATAATAATAATAACAACAATAACAATAAACTTTATCGCTATATTACAATACGGCAACGTTTCACTCCCTATTTACAACAAAGCAACAACCATAGACCAAGTAAATTCGAAATTTAAAATATTTAAAAATTTAAATTTAGAATCCAGTATTATAGACCATTTCATTCAGTAAAGGATTAATATTCGAATTTAGAATCCAGATACTGGCTGTTATGGGAAAATTTAAATTAAGAATACGAATGGGTCGCTTTATAGTAAATAGGGTGCGAGAAACACGGCAGTGTTAGCGTCACGACACTCGCAAAACAACTGATGTGTTCTGACGTCACACCTCCTTTAGGCGGGTAGTGAGGGTTTTGATCTGGTTTTTGTACTCCTCCTCGCGTTGGTTGGCCTGTTAACGTTCACATTATATTATTTACCACATCACTATCCAATCTATCGCGCGCTAACTCGACTAGCGCACTGACGCCGCAGTCAGCTCGTAGACTTTTACTCTATTTATCGAGTAAGATAGTGCACTAAAAATTGGATAGTGTAATGGGACCATAACTTAAATTAATATATCGTCACAATTCGAGATGACACGTGGTTGGTGCATCATAATTCGTTGTATATTATCATTTTAACTAGCTTAAGTCTTGCTTACATCTAACTGATGGTTCAGGACGTACCTTCTCCTCAGAGACCTCGAGGGACTTCAGATTGTTACCGACAACGCGGAGCTCCTCCTCAAGCTCCACGATTTTGCTGAAATTTATAAATGTATAATGAAATTCATCTGTTTTTTTTTCTTACAGAACATTTTTATCAATTCAATAGTATAAGTGAATTTAATTCAATTCTACATCTTTTTTTTCAATTAACACTAAACCTACCGACAATTCTTGTACACCTGTTCCTACATACAATTAAAAGTTATTTTATTATATAACGCAGGTAATAATGGAAATAACTAAAAGTAAAGAGTGAAAAGTTTAAAAACGGTCAATTTGACCGGTACTTGCTAGGTTTAGTGTTAAAGTCGATCAAGTACTGTATAAGAATTCAAAATGGATACCGCGAATAGTATTTTAATAGATTCGTCATTTAAAAATCAACAAATCAATAAGTACATACTTGTCAATTAAATTATTAAATTATGTGCACATATTAATTATTGTGTATGAGCAGGCATGCAATAACAAAATTCTTTATAGATATTATTGTAAAAAAAAAAAAAAAAAATAACCAATTAGTGATGCAACTTATCTAATGCATGCAAAAAATACGACGATATTTTTGTTGAGCGAAGCAAACGAAGTGAGCGGAGCGTTTTACTGGAGACTTTTTACATTCTTTGTCACGAATTGGCTCGAAAACTACTTGACGGAAAATTATGAAACTTTGCTATCAAAAAGACACACATCAGGTGATGGTTTTAAAATAAAAAAAAATTGATTTTTTTTTTATTATCCTTTCAAAAAACTGATATCTCATTGAAATCAATGGGAAACGATGAGTCAATACACTCGGCTCGCTTCGCTCAATATGCAAACGGCACCCGAGATTTCGCGAGCGCAGCAAGTCGAAATTGAGGGTTTTGTTGGCGACTCTAGTTACTACTAGTGATGTACTAACTTTGTAAAAGAAATTATCGATAAAAAAAAATCGTCGTATTTGTCGATAGATAATTTTTTTCACCCCACATCACTACAATTATACCACTGAATAAATACAGCCAACTTTCATATTAAATTCCACAATTTCATCGTGAATGGCGTAGTTACTTTTTATTGACGATTGCGTGAGCATTGATACGATAAAATTCATATTTTTTCATCACTTCATTACGACTTGTTTGAACCATAAGTTCCATCTCTTTTTTTTTATTAATCACCATAGAGAATAGAGATATCAAAAATAGGTTAGCTTTCAGTAGACCTTAAAAAATGATTGGTCGTCTTTGGAAAGTTGGATGTTATGACATTATTTTAAAAAGTTAGCTGTCATTTGAAGTTTAATAACAGTATGACTCTAATTTGACTTTTTAAAAACATAAGGTTGACAGTCATTTGACGATTTAAACAAGAGTTACCTATCATATGCCATTAAAAAACAGTTTTCTGTCATTGACATTATTAAAGGATTGCCTGTTATTTGACGTTATAAAAAAAAGTGAGCTGAAATTTGAAATTTAAATAAAGTTGGCTGTCATTAGATGTTTAAAAAAAAGTTTGTCCGTCATTTGATACGTAAACCAATGATATAGCTGTGGTGGGGGCCGCGGTACTCACCACTCGCTCTGGTCGGCGCGCTCCTCGGCCCGCTCCAGGTCGGTCTCCATCAGCACGAGCTTGCGCGCCACCTACCGACCGCGTTAGTACACGCGCACACAACACGCCGCTCTCGGCTCCACGCAACTGTGCGCTTTGTCACACCGACATACGGCTCATGATGGAGTGCACGGGGGAGTGGGGGTGGTGGTGGGGGGGGGGGGTGTCATTGCAATGTGCGACTTGTATTGGAGTGCACGGATTACGGAACGTGGATATATCATCGACGGGGATCACACAAAGCGACAAGTCGAGAGCGGTAGTAAACGAGGGTTGTCCCAAAACATTTTAACTATGTATTAGTTAGTATTTAATAATTTATAATAATATCTATGTGCTATCTATATATTATATGTAATATTATATTTATGTGATGTGTGCGCTTGTATATGTGCGGCACGCATACGGCCAGTAATTCTGGTGTAATGCCGTGCATATCTGAAAAATTGAAAATCTTCCCTATACCACACATATTTAATGGCACATACTACTACCCTACGGCCGCGCGGATGGTACACACACTAGGGACAGAAATTTTATCAACAGGACATGATAGTTAACATAAGAAGTATCCATGAGATGGGGCAACCCTTGTTTCTATTTATACGATAGGAAAACGACCCTGGCATTAAATGACATAGTGCTAGAGTCACTTTCACACTGGGACATAATACTAAGTTATGCAGAACTAATTAATTATAAAAAAAAACAACACCATGAATTATAATTGTAGACTAATGCCAAAAAAAAAAAAAAACTCCTCAGCAGCTTCCGGCGGAACCTAGAATGACATGCAACAACGAGACGAGGTTAACCGACAAAAAACGACTTACGGTGCAGCAATGTTAATGATAAAAAAAAACATGCAAAACTGTGTCAAACGCAAACCAAAGCCTCGAATCCACAGCGCAAAATCACTTCACATACCAGATTAAAAAAAATAATAAAAAAAAAAAAAAACTGGTATGTGCTGGTAACATTGAACGCTGGTGATCAGAGACTGATAACAATGGAAACCTACGATTCACCGGTCTCAGCGCGTTCCTCGGCACGCTCCAGGTCCGCCTCGACCATGGCCAGCTTACGAGCCACCTGGAGACATCACACCGATTGAGATAATTGACAGCGACCATATGTTAAACATTACCGCCATCTTGAGCAACGAAACGCATATATGGCGGTTACATAACGACGTATCACGGACACGACCGGCCCATTTACGGTAAAGAAACGTACGATCCATATTGGGGTGTACTTTTAAGGCCATCATATATAAATACCATCTGTTAATACACATAATCTTATCTTACAGACCACGTCACAGATTCTGGTGAATTTTATCGATAACATAATTGAATCATGCTTATTTATCATCAGGAAATATGTTAAATTAGTAACTAAAATTAGTAAATCAAAACACTCAAATATCGATATTGATATTATTAGTAAGACATTTATTTCTTCCATGATGGAGTATAGACACACAACAAACCATCAGCAGAATGAGGGTAGACGGAAATTATCAAATGTTATCAAAATATGAATATTCAGTTGGAGTAAAACTTTGCGAGAAAGCAGGACACAGGCAAAACCAAACGACAATCATATAACACCTCATCGTATTTCTTGTCGGCCTCCTCAGCAAGGAACCTGGCCTCCTTCAGCTGGTTCTCCAAAGCGTCCATGCGCTCCTCATCGGCCAGGGACCTGTTCTCCAATACCTTGCGGGCGCTGACCGTAACAGATAAATAATTTATAACGATAGTAATATCAAGGGTGACCCGAGTTAGAAGACATGCAAGGACAGCACAGACATGTCAAGGAACGATTAAAGCGACAAACAACCAGTCGAACCTGCTCCGGAGTGAATATCTTCAAACAGCACTTCGTCCGTTTTACGACTCCTATACTAAATCCTGTTTTTTTTTAAATTAAATTATACTATAGAGGATGTATGCTGCCACCATTTTCTGATGAAATCTAATACAATTATACTGCAATTAGACAGAAATCAATAAAAATATCATATTTTTTTATAATATTCCATTAGAAAATGGTGTCATTTTTGGCGGGAAATTATTTGACATTGATGGAACGTTATTGATGCTATATGCAAAAATCGTTTGACATTTCCAAATGTAGAGAAAGTTCAAATATTTTGGGTAAAAAACTCGAAGTAATGACTGGTATGTAATCGTTTCTTGAATATAGCAACACTGACAGTGATCATGAACAGTTCTTCACCTCTTCGTATTTCTTGTCTGACTCCTCGGCGATTAGCTTGGCCTGTGAGAGTTGAGCTTCCAAGATGGCGACGCGGTCGTCCTCCATGTTGGTTCGGTTCTCCAACGCCTTGCGTATTCTGATTAGTGCGGGGCAAACACATGCATGTTACACATCGATAACTTTTTTTTATATATTATAATTAATGTTTTTTTATAACTAGTGATGACAATTTAGTTAGGATAAAAGAAAATAAAAAATATATATTAATGACAAGAGAGTATAATAGATCACACGTGAAAAAAGTGGGGTCTAGAACACAAAAACACTCATTCATGCACACCATAAAATATTAAAATATGAGTTAAAACTTAAATTTGATATAAAAAAAATGTCAAATATTCACTTAAAAATAACAGTTAACTATTATTTGTCGCAATATTCTACTTGTAATTAAATTTCAATCTAATCTCAGATAAAAATCATTATATAAATATTTGACAACTATTACGAAAATTTATTCATATTATATACACTGTGTGTAATAAATGACCTACCGTTCGGACTCATCGGCGGCCTGGCTGGCCTCAGCCAGCTTGGCGGTGGCGGTGGCGAGGCGCTCCTCGGACCTCTCCAGGTCCTCCTCCAGGAGTTGGATGCGTCTGTTGAGAGCAGCCACTTCGGATTCGGCCTGCAAATATGCGCTTATCACTCACTCTTCACGCACGGCTCGCTCCAACACGTGGTATACCTACTTTCTTCATACGATTTACTCGATTGAACGAATAAAAAATGAAGACTTATGACAACAATTCATAATTATCATAATTCAACAAATCGATTTTTCTAAACTATCCAAAATTCTTCATACATGTAATGTGACGAACATAAAAAAAAAAAAAAAACATTACCGAATAAGCGTTAAAGTATGTACATACTGTTTTACATTTACAATACACGATGATTATGCCTGTTGTCCACTCTGCCTTATACGGCATAATTATATTCAATATGAGCTTACATGTAATTTAAAAATTAAAAAAAAAACGGTAAGAATCACGTGACATTCGAATATTAGTGATGTGCGCCATGCTATTCACCGTTAACGTATACCGTAATGTCCTAAAAGAGTGTATGTACCTTTTATTTAATCCTATTTAATTTCATTGATTTATTTCACTTGTACAACGCATTTTTAAACGTGGTTTATACGTGGTCTGAATTAATAATAGTTTAGAATATTTCGCAACTAAAAATTGTATTCCGTATTCAGACTACACATGTTGGTACAACTCGTCCTCAAACGAGTCCCAGTTTCTCATTATAATCTGTTGCTATCATGAAGTAAATTCTATTTATAGATAGACAGACGAGATGTTATTGTAATATCAGATTTGCTATAATGCAATATTAAAACTATTCTATATTCTACCTTGAACTCCAACGTATCCAAATGCCTCGGGGCATAAGTGGCTTTACACTATTAGTAAGTGGATATTTTGGCTCAGACACACTTAGTGTCAACAACCTCAATTCGGTAGCAAAGAACGTACATACATACACTGTAAGGACAGTTAATTTTCCTTTGTTAAGTGATCCGTGTTGCATTGATAAGGTTTCATTATATGTTACACTTCACTAACTTAAGTAATGGGTCGGCATAGGGCCGGACATATTGTTCAAAAGTTTTTGTTGGTTCACAACTATAACTTCCAACAATAGCAATCCTAAACCATCCCAAATAGTAAAACTAAGGTATGAAAGGACCGCTTTTGTGGTTATAACAATTCTACCACGATATCAACGTTTTTACCAATCCTAGCGATTTAGTAACGTCCAGTGGTAATCTTTTAAGTATAATTTTTTGGTTTATCAAATTAACGAGGTCTTTGGAATAAAGCCATGAAAGACATGTTTTGTCATGTCTTTGGAACCTTATACCAGACTAAATATTTTACAGTAGGTTGGAAAGTCACGCCTACATCATATAATGTTTCCGTCCAAAAACAGGATTATGGGATTAACGTGCTTCAGTTAACTAAAATAAATGATCATAAATCATTTAAGGTTATATACGACATTGAAATCCAAACTGATTTTCAACGATTCCTTATCTTTTCTGCTAATCAAGACCTGATAACGGATTCTATTCTTTGAAAATATTAAATAACCTACAACAAATATATAAGAGTATTAATTTGATTTTATGGAGAAAACGTTGTGTGTTACAATTTTATATATCTATATTAAAATTTTAGCATGGGTAATGTTTTTAAGCCTTAAATATTACGTCATAAGACGATAATGACAAGGAGTCGGACACGCCTTTTTGGCGCCGGCGCGAACCTTCGGGGTCGTCCGAACTTCACCGAATAAGAGAAATGCATTAAATGGTGCACCAAACCGACCGGCTCCGTCCACATCATGTGGCACAAGCCAACCGACCGACCATCCAACACACCAACACACCAAACCTGTTACTCATAACAGAAACTGGCACACGGTGTACCGCTAAATTATGTAAAGACCATCAATACTTTATACATATGGGCCCGTAATAATCCTTTTTAATATAACTTATCTCTCTCGACGAACGGAACATGGTAGCAATATGAAAAAATAAGCATTCGCCGTCTCACTCTAACGATTTAACGACGGATGATGTGAAAAGAGAGGTGAATATGCGTACGTCGCCGGCACACCTAACTATGGTCGGACATTACTCACTATTATAGGTAGATAGTAATATAACTTTTACGGTGCTACTGATAAGTGCTAGGATCACTATACCCTATTGAACACAATTATAACACATTTAAAGTAAATTAACACAATACACGACACGGAATAATTGCACATAATATCTTACTTCTTCTCTTCGCATTATTTCCACTTGTAAACGTTTGTGATATTCCTCACATTCGTCCTTATATTTCTCCATTTCCTCTTTAGTTTGACGCATTTTCTTCTTAAGAACATCCAAAATGGTACCTTGTTGCATATTTGTCGTCATTTTGATCACTTTTTGTTATACAAAATGTTTAAAAGCTAAAAACTATAGACACCTCTTCGCTCTACTCGCGAAAATACCAACTGACTGGCCCGTTCGTTACTGGCTCGTATGGCAGTGATACCTAGGCACGAATGAACACAGCCGCCGAATAAAATGGCCGCCACTATCTTTATGCTGCAACTTTATCGATAACTCGCTAACGACTCGCCCTTTTGTGCATTTAATTCAATAGATAATGATTATTAACGATAATGATTATTGTTAAAATGTAATATTATAATTAATTTGCAACAAAACTACACATTATTTAACAAGTAACCACCACTGACAGCTAGCGTAATAAGAACAGTAAACGTCACACGCAATCAACCTCGCGGCACACACTGGCTCCACCTGTTAAAATTTCGTGAAAACAACATCCTGTGGGGTCAAAGGAAAATTCAAAAATATTGGATGGGTGTACCGCTTCAACGGTTACGCACAATAAAATTACGGATGTTACGTTATGCAATAATAGTTTCATTGAATAACAATGGTGGGAACGTTTTAATATGGATCTATTATATTTATTACATAAAAGAGTTTGACATAACGCGAAGATAAAAACGACAAAATATCTAGGTGACAGGTACAAAATTGTTCTAAATAGTGAGAAACGCCAAGAGTTTTAAAATAGCGCCATCTAGCGAAAATTCTGTGAACCGTGTAGGTACATAGTATAACAAGTTTCGAGTTGTTAATAATAATGAAAACAAGCCTGCAGCCCCAAATTCAATTGTATGACGCAATTTAGAAAGTATGCGTCTGCTTAAAATTCTGTAAAGTAATTATTTCGAAACGACATACAATAGTGACTATTAATGTTAAAAGTAAACAGAAAAGTTGTCTTAAAAGAAACAGAATAGTATAGGAGATATTCTGATGAGGTTTAACAAAAAAATGATCTCATTTTATATTTGAGCGTGACCTGATTCATATGGTACGGAGGATATATTAATTAACCTTGATAACGTTGATAACTACACAGACAATATGTCAAAAGTATTGCGAGTATTATGCAACTATAACCTTTCCTTATAAAGTATCAAAAAACGCAATGCAATTACCGAAATGACAAATTTAAATATGAAAAATAACAAGAAAAAAATAAATACAGTAATACCCCGCTTTACGCGAGGGATACGTTCCAAAAAAAATCAATATACAAATCATTATAATCAATCACTTTAATTCTAGGACCACTTTATGCAATACATACTCTTATTTTTTACGGAAAAATACATCTTTTGTTGATGACTACATTATATTTATACACACTCTTTCGCGTAATTCGAGGCATTTGAGCGCGAAATTTGCATCCGCGTTATAGTGAAACCGCGTATAATGCGATCGCGTAAAGCGGGGTATTACAGTACATACAAGATTTTTACTAACTAGGATCAACCCATCGTGCGTGGCGGGAATTGAGCTGAGCGCAGGAAAATCCATTAAAAAATAATAAAAGGAAATAAATATTTAAATAACAATAATAAACAATTAATTGAAAAAGTTTGTCGCCATGAAAGTTAGACTACGAGCGACACAATCACGAGTCTCTTGGTTTATTCTTTATAACTTTTGAATTAATCAAGCTATTTTCATTCTGTTTTTTTCTGTAGATGCTTATTTATTAGTTCTACATTCGTGACAAATTTGACTAAAATCGCTCCAGTAGTTTTCATGTGATGAAGCGACTCAGCTCATTTTGAGGAAGACGATCGGCAAGCGCACGCGAGAACAGTTAAGCTTAAGTCTATGGGGTTCAGTTTTTCGACCATAACTTTTGATCAAATCAAGATTTTAATAATATTTTTTTTTCTGTCGAAGCCCGTCAACAAGAGCTACATCAATGCCAATTTTGATGAAGATCGACTGAGTAGTTTTTATGTGATGTGGCGCCATAAAATTAATTCCCAAACGGATAAGAGCTTCGCTTACGCTCAGCTCAATAAATTGGTATAAATAACGGCAAGACCACAAGAAATCAGCATATTATTTAATTATAAAAAAAGACATTGTTATGTATAATGTAACAATAATCATCTTTTGTTACATACTTAGCTGGCTTCAGCACGAGTCTCAAGTAAAGGTCGGCTCTAAGATATTACCTGACGTTATGTTAGAGACATTTTACTGTCTCATAAACATTTAGTTCATACAAATAATGTATAACACGCCATATTACTAACACTAAACCTACCGACAATTCTTATACACCTGTTCCTACCGCACGCCGTCAAATTGACCGGTAATTAAAAGTTATTTTATTATATAACGCAGGTAATAATGGAAATAATTAAAAGTAAAGAGTGTAGACAATATTATATGCATATTCTAAGAATTGACATGTAGTTTGATAACGATATTATAACGTTTAAAAATGTGTAAGTTTTACAAAAGTTTAAGAACGGTCAATTTGACCGTTACTTGGTAGGTTTAGTGTTAAATTATAGATGTGAACACTAATTGTTGTATAGATAATTATATTATATAGATAATTCTGACTTCCCGCCATGTACTGAAACGTCACTAAAAATAATCAGAATCGGTTCAAAAATTTGAGCATCTCTTAAATTCGAACTCGAATTTGAGTACTCAAACGAATTTTAATAAAAGTCGTTCCATATTTAAAAAATCGCAAACAATATAGTATCTTCTAGAACGTTCCAATTCGACTTATCAATTCAAATATGTTCTCGGTTGGAGTAATTATATTAACAACCTTGTGTTAAATACCTAACTTGTTATATTTACCGCTGTGTCTAATTTGAATTGATGTAGTTAGAAAGTACATTTCACGTTATACAAGTTAGCTTCAAAAATATTTTTATTTCTAATTTGAAAAAAGAACCTAAAATTATAAGAACCTAAAAAATATTTAACATTTAGTAGGTATATCATTATTAAAGCACAAAATAATTTAACTTTTTTTTTTTTATTTAAGAAAAACTATTTAATATATAATATAAAATAAGGGTTCTGTAGGGACTTGTAAGGGCTGAGTCCAAATAGATTTGTTTACACTACTATTTTTCTTATTCATGATCTTATTATATAAGAAAAAAATTTAAGAGTGTTTAGTAACATAACATAAACTCTTAAAGGAAGATAAGATAGATGACGAGTAATACACGATCAGTGTAAAACATTTTTTATCTGATTAGTTAAGTGGGACGCGGAAGATTTTAATAAGAAACTTTTTCCTGTATAAAGACTGGTTTTTAAGATACTTGAAAATGTATTGAAACGTAATAACGTATTTAGAATTGTTTGATATGAATTATATTATTTATTTTGTAAAGGGCCCTAAGGGCATATTCTGTTGTAGCTGGCGACATCTAGTGGCAAAGATTGCAAACGTCAGCGTAAACAAGGCAAACGAAATGTCAATGGCTCAGCTGATCGCCACGCGCGGGCTATGGATGTTCAATAGAGCAGTCTCAAGACATTTTCTACGGAACGCAGTTAAAAATAGTTCTATGGCGCATTTGGCGCACGCCTGTTACACACACATACGAATAGAAATCTAATAAATGTAGGTCGTTACCCTTTTTAATGCCGTATTTTTTATATTCTGCAACTCATTCTTGATGATAGAAAATTTCATCATAGTGTCGGAGGAGAATATGGAACTGCCGAACGCGAGGCCGGGGTAATCCGCACATCTTCGTCTCCGGCGGTTTTCTCTGGCCGCCAACACCTCGGTACACTCGCTGGTGCATCTCAGCTTCGCGAGCTCCACCGTCTCGGGATCGTCATCAGATATGTCAGAGGGCAATGTCGTCACCTCTGCCCCGTCGCCGGCGGAGCGTTCCTCTCGGAAGGAGAACTCCTCGTCCGAACTGAAGTTCGGGTCCGCACCCGTGACGTTAACAACAAATTCCATCTCATCATCGATATTCGAGTCCTCGACCGTGTTTCGATTCGAAAGTGCATCGTCACTATTCGTCCTTGTCAATTGAGATTCACTAACACTGACACAAGGCACAACATTGTCTAAGGTCACCGTGGACGGAGGGTCGGGGGGTGCGGGCGTCCGGTCGCCCCTGAGGCGCGGGTGGTGCTGGTGCCCCCTGCGCCGCCCGGGGGCGCGCCCGTGGGCGTGGGGCGCGGACGCGGACATCACTGCACTCCGCGCGCTCTGGCCGCCCGCGCAGCCGCCATCTTTACTAGCTGTCACTTGCAATAACAATAACGTGGCGCTACCGTCGCACAACTCACGCCATCTCTGGGCTCGTTTGTTAAGCATACCGACATTTCGCATTGTTTTACTTATACGCGGGAAACTTTAATAACCATGCCAAGAACAATTTATGAATACAACAACATAATCTACTACCATAATGATCTGAATTTAAATTATTATTATTATAAAGTAAATGCAATAGTTATTGCATTAATTAATTCATTACTATGAAATGAAAACCGAAATTTAACGTTAAACGTTATTATCGACATATAATTACGAAAAGATATACAAAACGCTACTGAAAGCAGTGACTCGTCTAATTTTACCGAAAGACCGCGCACCGAGGCCATATTAGGTGTCGTACTCTAAGAATAACCGACGCACGCCGGGATCGTAACGTAACCCCCAAAGCAAATATAAACATGTAAACGCGCTGTATACGTTTATTTCCACCGTTTATACGAACATTTAATGTTTCTAGATATTTCGTCATTTATAAAAATAGTTACATATATTGTTTATAGAATGGAATTCATTAAGAATGAGTCAATTGTTATTTCTTCCAGTACTTATCTATTGCTTTAAAATGTGGCAGAAGTCCAATAATATTATTAATCACGTCAATTATTGGCACCGTGTTACTAATAGTATTTATTGTTAAAGATTTATAATAATTATATTAATAATTGTTTATCATAATAACAAATTAAAATGTAACTTACGTTTTGAAGAGCCTTCTCCTTCTCTTCCAGCTTGGCGTTGACCTGCATGAGACCTTCCTGTGTCTGGTCGAGGTCATTCTCAATGGTCTGGATCTTCTTCTGGAGCTGTCTCGCTTCTTCTTCGGCCTATTTTCATAATAACAATATATAGTATAATCTATTACTTAAAATAATAAATTCATAATAGCTCAATGTTGAATTAGTGTGAAATTTATTGTTAGTAGTTCAATAACTTAGTAGTTGAATTCTTTTGAGATGGACTATTTTGAAATGTATCAAATAAATTCTTGGGTAAAATTTAAGATAAAATTATCTGGTATAATAATTTTTAAGCCTAACTACCAATGATAAACATTATAGGGAAATAACTTCATACAAATGAGCATTTGAAAACCTCAACACTCAAACAATAAAATCCATACAAGAGTATTTATTTATCTATCGTATTAAATAATAATGTCACTACGTCAAATAAGATATTTATATATTATATATATATATATATATATATATATATATATATATATATATATATATAACCTACTAGGATATCATAAAGAAACAGAAAGTTTCATTTAACGATACACTATGAAGTACCAGGAGCGCATAAACACATAGATCGTATCTTGTATAACCAATAGAAATTATTTAAGGTAAAGCAGGAAATTATTTATATATACTATATAATTAATACAATACATCGTACCAAGATTAAATGAAATATTACCAGAGGAACATAAATTATATATATGTATGTAAAATATTGAATAAAGTACCAAAGGTTAATGAATTATTTAATACCTAGTTCAAGTACTGGGAGAGTAGCATTTAGTAGGAGTAATTAAATTAACCAGGGAAATAAATATTATTATGGTATGTATGTATGTATGTATATACACCAAGTCGATAAATATTTTTGATACATAGTACAAGTACCAGGAGAATAGTATTTAGTAGGAGTCATTTATATTATAGTACCAGGGAAATATAACCATATATATATATATATATATATATGTATATATAAAATAATATGATAGATTATATATTTGGTACATAGTACAAATACCAGGAGAGCAGTAGTCAGTAGGAGTATGAGGTACCTTCTCGGCGCGGAGGTTGGCGTCCTTAGCCTGCTGCTCGCACATGGCGGCGCGGTCCAATGCGTTGTCCTTCTCCAGCTTCATCGCTTGCATCTTCTTCTTGATCGCGTCCATGGTGGCGGCTTTTTGATTCTACTCCCTTTGATGAAATCTAAAGGAAAGGAATCATTTATGAAAGAATTCAAATATCATTGAAAAGTATACAATGTTTACAAAACTCTTAGTTGATTTTGTTTTGGGATAAAGGGGGCGTTTATAATTTACAATAAGGGGGGAGAGGGGTAAACTAATCCCCAAAATACCTTACATAATATATAAACGGCCCCTTACCTTGTTAGTTCTAAACAAGATACTTCTCCAGTGAAATACCATTTGAAAAGTAGTTTAAATTCGTTAATCCTTTTATGCCAAAATTATTTACTTGTGTTAGAAGAAATTGAAACGATTGTTATAGACGTAATAGTGTATATTTTTAATACAAATTTCATTCAATTATTGAGCTGAGAGTAAGCAAACCTCTTAACCGTTTGGGAATCTTCTTTTTGTTAAGTACATTTTAGATTCGGCTCTGAAATGTCTATTTCATTAATAACTTTTATTATTATTTGTAAAAACAAAATATACACTAGAATTAAGATACCAAATAATTGAGCTGAGCGTAAGAGAAGCTCTTAACGGTTTACGAGACCTTTTTTGTGTTTAGTTGTCTCCAGAATTTGACGAGAGATAATGAGAGATGTTTGAGTCGAACGCGGATGTTATAGCGAAAACAGATTAAAAAAATGTTTAGCCATTCAAAAGTTATTAAGAAAAGAAGAAAGGAGAAGGGCTCAGCTCAACACCCGCCGCGCACGGTTGACGGATCCTAGTTAATAAGAAATTAAAATTATATGAAGATCAAAACTAAGCTACGAGTTCTTTCAACGGATAATCTAATAGATTTCTTATACCGCATAAAATAATACACTTAAATAACTTAAAAACAGGAGCTAACATTGGATTTTGTATTCCGTGGTTATAAATATAGACACATTCATTGATAATGTTTAAGGAACATAAATAAAATAAACGTATATTGTAAAGTAATAAATATTTCAATTAATGACTAATAAATAACCAAGTAACTGTCAACAATAAAAATAAATTTAACATTAAATTCAAACAGATTTTGTTTTTATTAACCAAGGTCCTTGATCTCATCGAATTATTTGTTTGAAGATGAAATGAACGGAATCAATTCATTCCATATTGAATTTCTTTAAGAATATAAACTTCGTTATTGGATTGTTTTGCCGCGAAAAAAAATCAAAGCTGTCAAACTAAAAAAAAAAAAGATGTAACCTCCTTGGTTATTTTTTAATACGTACATATCAATTTTATATTTTATATAAATGTTTTTAAATAAAACAAAGAATAAAAGTGTGTATCCATTCTCGGTTCGTGATTCAAAACGAAAGCATTCCTGAGTGAATCATATTTCGCAAAAATGCAGATACTGACCGGTCTTAACTCCGCAGTCCTTACGTTGCATACCGCAGCCATGATATTTTCTTTACTCAATAAAATTGTTACTTAATAACAATATCATGGCTATTATATTATAATAATATTAATGACAATATAATTAAGTAAGTTAATTTTCTTTTATATACAGTTAATAGTAATTGCATGATGTTGATAATTTTATTTATTGCTAAACAGTTGTAGGAGCACGTTTTAAGATGATAATATATAATATAATAATTAATTATTGTGTACTATGTATTTAGATCATGGTGTTTGACGTTGTTTTGCCTGAACGTGACGTCACTGTTGAAACAAGATAAGGCCACGTATACACATTACATAATATAGTTACTTTGTAACTAAGGAAATTGAAATTATTCTTTTAATATATTTTTTTACTTAAATTCGGTAAATAAAAAAAAATATACTGAAATATTGAAACATTTTTTACCGGAATGTACTGTCGATAGGATATTTTTTTTATTTCGTCTGGCATATATTAAGGCAAAGGAAAAAAGGGAGTTACAAAGGAAATAGAGAAAAGAGAATTTAAGCTGGTCTTGCTCCATGTATGAAAGGCATCATAAATAAACTCCTTAGAACTGATCTATGAGATTGATGTAGTGCATTTGAGATATCCTGAACATTACTTATTTTAAGTGTGACCGTCGCCTCCTTATTATGGTATATGCAATATAAAACAGTATAAACTTTAAATCAATTATTTAAGATTTATTTTCCTTTTCTGATCCTTCAAAATGTATACATGGTCGTGACCCACATCTGTCTTGTTTAACCACAATTGAATGGTAAACAATTAATGCTCAACTATAAACTTTTTTATAATTAACGAATGTTTATGGACACTTGCTTATTTTAGATCAAAATTTAAAAAAAAATCTATATAGTTTGAGCGGGTAGGAGACAATATCGTGACGTCACAAAAGTGGAACCCGTGCCAACTTCAGGTCTCTCAGGGTAGTATGGAATATACCAAGACAAATATAGGTGTGGAAAGAATAATTAAACAATATTTATATATTACTAACATATTTATAATAAAATGCAAAATATACTCTCTCTCTCTCTCTCACACACGCACACACAAAAAACCAAGGTGAATGTATAAATGTTAAAAGAATACTTTTTTAAGACGCCAGTTATTGTTAAAATGTTTAAAACTACTTTTTACTAACTATATAATGTATTAATAGAAAAAAATCCACCATTTTCTATTTAACTATATAGTGTTTTGTTAGAAAATTCCAACATTTTACAATCTACATTGAGAAATAAGATAATTACTGCATTCATTAAAGCTTAATCATATATCTTAGAAGTTGGCACCAATTATTTCCTTGATCGTTTATCCTTCTTTTATTACATGTATTTTATCTATTATGTATTAAATACAAGGTTTTTTATGTAAGAAAAAGTATATAAACTTTTTGCTTTTAAATTTCTCATTTTTTTTACATATACAATATCTCTACTTTTCCTAAAGTAACCATTCTCATGTTAACAGTATTTTGGCAAAGTTCCATATTATATTTTTAAATAGTTCAGGATGGAAAGAACCTTCATAAAAACGTCTTTTTTTTTATCTTTTAAATTTCGATTTATTTTTGGCTGAATAAGCTAGTGTATTATAGAAACAACCTTGTTTAAAAGGGGCTTGAGTTTTTTTTTAATAAGATGAATTCTTTTGGCTGAGTAAATTGTCAAATTAAACAGCTGTCAAAATTATTATTTTTTTTAATAACGATTTATTTTTGGCTGAATATTGTCGAATAGTTTCATTAAACAGCTGTCAGATTTTAATTTGTGCCACAAGTAATCAACGATGAGACTATCAACGTCCAGAAATTAGAACATCTTATTCATACAGCAATACTGAAATAGTTGGCACGATTGTAAAGAATGTTACAGATTTTGTGACGAAACTTTTATTTATAGGCGCGAAAATTAGCTGAAGTCCATTTCAACTTAATTATATTTTTTTATCTATTTAAGTGACAAATATATTTAATTTTAATATAAATAAATGAATTTATATGTCCTTTTAAATTTCTTAATTAAAATGTCTTATTTTTAACAAATTATATATATATTTTAAAGTGAATAAATGTAATTTTAAATATTAATATGTTTTTTTAAGAATAATAATTATTTTAAGATCTCAACGTTCTAAAAAAGTTTTAAAAATATTTTCATTAGCGTCTGCGCACACCGCCCCCGCTTCCCGCGTTATCTCGCCATTGGTCAGGAGCTGGCATTTTGCCAAAACGCGGGAAAACATTAACTAGACTGTCTCTCATTGGCTGCTTGCATGTAACCGAGCACCGCGATATTTAAAAATAGAAACAGGGACATAAGAAATAGAATAGTCGGGTAACAGATAAAAAATACTTTCTTAAATATCAAATAAATTTTTACGATTACAATCTTGACAAATCTTATTTAAAAAAATATAAGTGACAATAAAAAAAAAGTCAAGACCCATTTAGCCAAACGTGTCAATAAAAAAAAATATCAAGACGCATTCAGCCAGATATCAATAAAAAAAAGTCAAGACGCATTCAGCCAGAACAAAAATCAAATAAAACCTTCATAATCAAAACTTACCGATACAAAATATAAAAAACACCTTAACATATAAAGCACTCACTACACTACACTATGGTACTTACATGTCGAGTCGGCGCGTGCTGTGGTGCGACTGGCGCGTCTACGAGAGTCTCGGACGTCGCCGCGTAAGGAGTTACCCCGCTCCCAGTATAGCTTACCTACCGCTAGATATAACTTAATAATAAAAAAAAAATAACCGAATCAGATTAAAACAAAAAAATCATTTATTACAACTTGTATATAATTTTTAATGTTAACAGCTGTTGCAGGTTCAAGTCTTATAAATTTCACATGTCCAAACACGTTAGACAATATCAAACATATGTACATTTATTACAATTGTGTCCTATCCTTTACTCCCTATGTATAAGGACACGTAATATGTACTATACCTTATAAGTACATCTTTTAGTTCTTATTGCATTCCCAGCGAGTTTCAAAGCACCCGCGGGCAAAACTAATAAAGGCACATCAAAGACCTTACAACCGGTTACTAAACGGTAGCGAATTAACCCAGTTACGTGTAAGGATCTTTTAATATGTACACGGTTTTACAATTTTTTTTAATTGTATATTGAGGTTTTATTTTAAGGGAATTTACATGATTAAAATTTTCTAAATAATAAAACAAATAATTGCAACATATCATGGAAATCAAGATAACAATGCAATCTTAACATGTTTTATTATATGTACATATACATATAATATATCTGTACCTGATTGTTGTCTGTACATAAACGATATTTGGGAGAAGCACTAGTAGTCCTTAGTAACGAATACAACCCAAAACTATGATTTTTCGAAAATTTTATCTTATCGACTTATCTAAATAAAATTTTCAAATATATATTGTGGTAAGCTTCACATAAAATTCAATATAAAAAACTTGTGTAAATCAGAAATAATGGGTCCTACATTTGTTGTAGTCGATAAAAATATTAAACCTTATTTTAAATATATTTTTGAATTGGCTCAAATTTTAAACTATCAAAACGGAGTCGTAGGCAGAGCTTGTATATTTAAATATATTCTAAAGACAGAGAAAATAACGTATTCAGATCTTTGTATAATGTATGCATTCCTTTTTTATCTATATACCTTTTTGCAATTCCTTACTTACTACCTAACTGTTAATGTAATATTAATACGATCTTACTTCCCAATCCCAATTTGCCACAGTATTAAATACTACTTTAAGAAATTGTTAAAAAAATTGATGACGTCACACAAAATCATTTATTCTTTTACTACCGAAAACATTAACTCGAAATATGAAAGTAATTTTATTATGTCAAAATTTTGTCCTTAAAAAGGAACTTTTCGACGAATTTACTTTACCTTTTTAACAAATGAATCATAACAAAAATGACAGTAAGAACTCTTTTGTGAATCAAATATTAACAATTTATTTAAACAAATTCTAAGTATAGAATAAAATACGTCAATATTTTCTTATAATTAATTAACCGCATTATTAAATAAATATAAAACTATTTGTAGCGAATTACATTAAAATAAAATATTTTCATTGTAATTTAAACAATACGCCATGATAAGAATGAATCATCGCATTCAAGAAATGGCTGACCCACATCACATATGTTAAAGGCCTTCAAGCAGGTAATTAGTTGATTTACCATGAAATATAAGCGATGAGAGATGAAATTAATTAAAAATATTATATAATCATTTTATTTTATTTACGTGAATTGTATTAATGTTTTGTGATATTAAAATATTGTCAGAGAATTTTTAAAATATTTACATAAAATGCACTTCGCCGCCATGTTTTTAAATGACATTTGACATTTTGTTTATCGCCCTTCAATAAAAAATGTATCATACAACTTTTAATATCATATTTTTCATTGACTATTATGATTGCGTGTATAAGAGAAAAAATACAAATTAATATATACATATATATATTAATGTAAATATTATGAAGGAACTTTACAATTTTTAAATTTAAAAGCCATTATAGTCGAGTAATATAGACTTTTGATCCCAATATTCCCATTGGATTGGGCAACCAAAAACATGTCATTTATAAGAGTTATATAGACTAGCTGCGACCATGGCTCCGTTCGCGAGAATTGTTTTTGGTATTTAAAAGTAGCATAAGTTACTCCTTATAACATCAGGTATCCAGTGAAGTCCTGTTAAAATCGGTGATGCCGTTTCAGAGATTAGATGGAACAAACAGAGCAATAGAAAAAAAAATGTCTTACATATAGGTTTAAACAATTTATTCTCAAAAAGACAGATTCACTTAAATGAGAACAATATAATAAAGTAATAATTCAAATGGTCGCCACACAAGTACAAGTACTCAGTTAAAGGAATATAATGTTATTAAGTTGTTTTATATGTTTTAGATACTCTAGAAAGGGGTATTCTCTAGAATATATTTTGAGAGTTGGGTCTTAAATCCATTAGCTGAGTTTACATTTTTTATAGAAGTAGGTAAATTGTTGTAAAGTTGTGCTCCATCGAAATCAATATTTTCTTTTTTACATATTCCAAAGAAAAGCTGCTAATTTGGTATTACAAACAGACACTTCAATTTTATTTATGTATTAATACAACCTGACAAAATATATTGTATAATATATATATTATTTCCACTCTAATGGGCGTGATCAATCCGTGTCGTTATGATTATTATAACCATATCAAACCTTTTATAGAATGATTGATATCCAATTGACAAGTAACAAGTAGGTACGGCATGGCTCAAGGTTTTCAAAGCTTTATACAGCCTATTCAAGTCACTGCTAAACATATGATCCATTAACTAATAAACAAACAACTACCTATAATAATTATTAATGGTGTGTAAATTTATTGGAACTTGTTCATCTCTGCAGATTGTTTTTCTTTTAATTATTTCAATTTATCAAAAGACAACATACATATTCATTTATATCTTATACTTTGAATTAATACCATCACTTGTGTATGGAATGGGATGTGTCAGTGCTATTTTGATACACTATCGAAATAAGCCCTTATGTAAAAACACTCTCTCTTAAGTCAACAAGTGCTCTAAATGCGGTCTGCTCTGAGAGGAACCACACAACAAACTCATCTATTATTAAGCAATGTAAGGACTGGAACCATCGCAATCGGTTCGATAAGCTGGAATATGGAATAGCTATTAATAAAGAAAATAAATATATATATTAACATAAGATATATATATATATATATATATATATATATATAAAAATCAAACCAACAACACAGACGAAGTCAGCTCAAGTCAGATATTATTATGTCAGATTGATTAAATAATTATGCAAATGATAGAAGCAATCCATATACATAACATTTCCACGGCATAAGTAAAACAAAGCCATGGTTTTATAGAATTACGTAAAATCATGTGAAAGAGTCGATTCGATTCGAAAGAGGTTAGTTGACGATTATAATGAGATATTTTTTAATATAACAAATATATAATACATTAGTTATTTTATTATAATATATGTATAATAAATTTAAACTAATCTGAATAAACGGGAGCAATAGAAGTGACAGCTAATATCTATTTATTTCTAAATAAAATCTTTTTGGTATTTTTTAATTGTTTTTTTTCTTTTTAACTTTACAAATTAAACATTTAAAAAAAGTATTGTCACTGAAATGTTCTATCAAATCATAAAATAACAGTAAATGGAAACTTGCAATCGGGACTTCTGATATATTGATACTATTATTATGTTTGAGCCCTCGGACAGCCCCCACCTGCCGTCCCCTGAATTCGGCTCTTCTTTGACGAATGTTATTTATCAATATAGTTTTCATATTATTATTCCATTCAAATGTTTTAAAAAAGATTGCTGCGAAGAATATAGAAAAAGTTATAAGAAATAAGATTTTAAAAGAAAATATAGAAAGTTTATGTTTAGACTTTTCCTTAATTATAAATTTAAAAAAATATTATGTCAGTATCGTAAAAAAAAAGCGCGAAGCATTTGACAATTAAGTATACATACATACATTTATATGAGTGTATGTATGTGTGCGTGTGTGTGTGTGTGTGAAGATTTAACTTCTGTATTACGTATGCCTGAAGATTATGTTTCGCGGTTTTCATAACTGACCTTGACGCTGCGGAGAATAATTACCAATTTGACACATTTGTATTGTAATATTAATTATTATAGTTCGTGGTTATGTTCATATCTTTTTACTTAGTATGCTGTTCGACTTTATTGTTGCTTAAGAGTTTTAAAGATGTAGTGAAAAACATCCTTAAATTGCATGTTAAATTAAATTACCTTATTTGATATAGATATACTTAACAATTTTACAAATTGTCTCGTAATAAAATGGTTTTCATTATGTTGTCTTGTCATTAAATATTTTTAATTAAAATCAATTTAAAGATCTGTATAAATTTAAAGATCTGTAGAAATATAAATGTAAATCAGTTTTGTTCCGAGTTGATTATACCATGACATGGCGACGTCACCTGAAGTGTCAGCAAAAACTTATATTTTTAATTTTGACTGTGTATTATATATACTAACAATTATCGTAAAAAAATTAACTTTCACTTTTGTGACCCAAGACTGACACACCACCGTTCAGTGAAGCGTCTTAATGTGGCTACATCCTTATGTAAAAGTTACTCGGAATGTAACAGGACTTAATATTCTTGGTTTACACACACATACACAGACATGCAGATACATCAATGATTCAGAATTAAGATGAAAGCAATGTGAATCATTGTCTTTTTAACTTATATGGAATGAATTCCTTAAATTTACGTAAAAACAAATTCGTCATTACAATTAATACATAGACGATTATCAAAGGTCATTAACCTCATACACTAAATTCAACCTGATAATAAGAAAACAAGATAATTAACTTTCAATAAAACAATTTATTATATAATATATCTTTATTAGTAATTTCTTTCTATAAAGATGATTATAGACACCCGCCATCCATTATCCGAGTGATAAATAAATTAGCATACTTACTTCATATCATATTCATTTGGTATTTTTTTATTTTTAGTTCAAGTTCTTAAAACGACTAAATTGCCAATCACAGTGTCAAAAATTCACATCACTAGATTTAATGTTAGATAAAATATTATCTAATATTAGTAGTATTGATCTACTAACATGTTAATAACAAATAAAATATATAATTGAATTATAATGTCAAATAAATTAAAATAAATTCTACAAAAATTTAATATGTATGTATCAATATTATTTCAATATTCATAACTATAGTATATTGGTGTTAATATTTGCTTAATTACCTAAAAAATGTTATCATTTTTAATACGGTAATAGTAAGTACAGTGAAAAAGCTGTTAGTAAGCTGTTAGCGAGCTAGTAATTGGACACTTTCTGACTATTTTTGGCATTGATACGCATAAAATTATCTACAATAAAATTTTTATATTTGACAACTGTCAAGACGTAATGGCTATCAACCAATCAGAAAGCTTAACGGGATTTGACAACTAATTACTTTTTTTTTAATATTTAATCAGCAATGGAAGCTTGTAACATTATATGCATGGCTGTGGTAGCCATATCTACGTTGAGAGAAAACAGATGCGCACGATTCGAGTTATTTTTGTACGGTCGTTTATTCCGGACCGCTGTCGTCATAGCGCTGTTACGAAAACTGCTGTGATAATTATTAATTGAATGAAGGAATGTTTTTTTTAACGTGTGCTGCTAATAATATATTAATATAAAGACAAAAATTATTACTTGTTGCACTTACAAGTATATAATTCGATTTTGAAAATATATTACAGAACACAGTTACATTTTCTTGTTTTTATGAGGTAAATACAAATAATACAACAAAAATGTCATAAAGTTAATATAATTTTTAGAAAAACAAAATTTTGTGATGATAGTTGTTATTTTCATGTTAACGAGTTATCGTCAGCGAATTTGTCTGATCACAGACGAGCGTAGATATTAAGGTATTCAATATCACTTTTTGTTATATTATAATTATAGCCTAATACTAAAATTCTTATGCAAAGCATTTGCAGTAAAAGCTTATATGTTGACTCAAATATTAAGTTTCAAGTACCAAATTTTTATTAATATTCATCCAGTAAACTAACTCAAAGTAAGTTTTTTACAAAAATAATGGAATTTTCCACAATAAAAACTGGAGGCAATCACGTAATATTTTTATTTTAATTAATACATTAATCCTGGTGTGACGTAAACAAACTTTTTTAAAACCATTGTTTTAATATGTGTCATGTACGCGTAACAAGTAGCACTGATAAAAAAACGTATTAAAATACCTCTTACAATTTTTTGATATGTACAATTTAAAATAATCCGTTATATTACTGTTTATTTTAAACACGAAATACTTGTAAATATGTCAAATAAGGTGCATTGCAATGACAAATTACTGAACGCTGAGTAATAAAGTAAAAACCAGTTATTATTCTAAGCAGCCTTGCTATACATTTAGGGCCATGTTCAACTTGACACTAGAAACACCGACAGTGACTCATTCTAAATATTCACACGACTCAAAACCTCAATTCATTTATAAACTTTGTTAAAAAAAAAAAAAAGAAAAAATATATAGAATCTCCTTCGTATTCCTTTAAAAAAACAAATTAATATATAACCTCATTTTTATAAAAATCTAAGCACCTTGCCTATACACATGATAACAATACATAAATTATATTCTGATTTAGAAGTAGTAATGTAAAACTTATATCCTGATTTTATACTTTATTTAAATGTTTCTCTTATGCAAAATATATACAATTACATAAATTTTATTTAATATGTGGTTTTAATACATATTCAAAATATTATATAATTTTTATTTAACCTTATAATTTTATAGCTTTAAAATACGAGCGTAACTAAAAAAAAAGTATTTAACCTCATTTAAGACAAATTTAACAACCGGTTCACCATTTTGTAAAAATATTTATATTTAAATATGTAATAAATACATACAAAATAATGAACAACAAAACAGGTTTTAATACAAAAATGTTAAAATATTAATTATGAAATAATTAATTTCATAAATGCAATACTTTTTTGAGTTATAGCAACCCAGTGAGTCCAGATGTTCGTAGTTCGGCCATAAGTGGTAGTGTTGTAATACCGCCGTCCTGCCGGCACCGCAGTGACCTTGTATAACCCTGCCTTTAAAGGTAATCAGACCCTGATAACAATTGCCTCAGAAGTCAGGACACGAACGCTTATTCTTGACATATTGTGATAAAACACGAATGAGAATGATGAAACATTCTGGCGCTTTCTATTACGTGTTTGTGTATAATAAATGACGAGTTAAAACAAAAATAAGTGATAATAAATATTATTAATATACGTTTTATAATTTTATCAAACAATAAGAAATAAAAAATATGTAAGTAAAATGTAATAGACGTATGATTAGGATTATTCAGTAACCATATGGCTGAAAACCTTGAATATCTATTTACAGTACATAAGAAATAGTTTGTTAAAAGTAAATGAACTAGGTCACAGGATAAATTCGACATCTTTACCTGTCTCAACTAACTTTTATTCTTAAAACAACGAGATATTTTCGAAAATGTTAACTTAAAATAAAACTATTTATATTATTATAATTTCAAATATAACGGTTAAAATTGGGGGACACTAGTACTAGATAAATGATGGATGTGTTTTGTACGCGTAAAAATATTTATTTTCATGAAATATCGCCGCCATTTTGTCATATCGCCATATTAATTTATAATATTGAAATTAGATCTTATTTTAAGTTTCATAATTATCTTAACATGTATAACAATTAATATATTGTTTTTATATCATATAAAGTAAATCTAGTATTGATAGAATTATAGCTGAAATAAATAATGTTAATGTTTGTTTTTTTTTTGTGAAAACAAAACCACGGAAAATAATTTTATAGTGACAGAAAACGAAGTGCATTACAATTGCTAGACAAAGTCGCTGACAGCTAATTGTTATTAAAAATTACATGCGTACGGCCGAAATTAATAATCGATCGATAAAATCGTTTCAATTATGGATCTGAATTGAGTTAATATCTATCTATCCTAGCTATCCCAGGTTGATGTCAATCCCGGATTGTACATCAATTATTAAATAGAGAAAAAAAAGATTACCTTCGGAATAACATACACTAACGCCATCTAGTATCATGATTACTAAACACTTTATTAAGCTACAATATAAATGAAAACAGTTATAAAATAAATAAAATATTGTTCTTCTGCGTTTAAGAAACTTATTATTTAGTACTTAGTTATATTTTATTACTGTAAAGTGATACCTTCAACCAAGTATAGTTGTACCGTCTTTTACTACATACATTTTACGAACCCATAACTACTATTTTTAACCGTCGACGTAGAAACGAAATGTGTTATAGGTTTAACGTGTATTTATTTGTGCGTCTGTGTGTTACCTATAGCTCCCAAATGGATAAACTTATAACCAATGTGAATGCGTTTTTTTATTTGAAAGATTACTCTGTTCGGAATAAAATCAATCGTCTAAGAATATTCAACCCTTTGCAGTAGTAACAAGATCACAGGCAACATTAAAGCTAATAATTATACTACTATTTTTAGTATGTTTGAATAAGTTTTATTTCATATTACATATACTAACAAATTGGAAGAACACAATTGCGTCGTTTGTGTTTGTATATCATGGTTTGTTTGTATGCCAGTAATAAAAGAGTTTTAAATTAATTAAAATCACCTACTAACCCCTGAATAAAAACACTACAAAAAAGAAATGTAAATAATACATGTGTAGTCAGCGTTTAGGTCAGGGTTGTACAAATACATGAAAAATGACGGACGGAGTGACATGATGAAACTTTAATGATTCTTAATGGATACGGAACCTTAAAATGGATAAACATGACTAAATATGAAGTGTCCCAATTTAGGCTTGTATACCTGATGTGAGCCTCATCTTTAACATGGTCGATAATTATTATTAGAAACTGAAAGAGAATTGAAAATTTAAGTTGGAGAGTGTCTTTACCGAAGGGCTTATTTCGATATGTACGATATCAAAATAACCCTCCTGTCACTTCCATTTGACGTACACAAGTGATTACTGGTATCGATTGAAAGTGGAAAATATATAAATAAATAAAGTGCCCTAGGTTTCATCTGGTGTATAGAGAATCACTAATTAGTTGATACAAAAATACTTATTATCATATGATATTTTTTATTTTTGGTTTTGATATTTACACATACGAACAGTTTTACAGTTTTTTTTTTTAAATAAATTTTAGTTAAATCTAGTCATGAAGAATTATTTGACATTATTTACATACAAGGGAACTTCCCGGCCCTTCGGGCCAGGAAGGGTCAAAGGTCACGTATGAGGTTGGCACCTACCCTATTTTGTAGCCTGATTCAATAGCTTTTTTTTGATGTATTACACATTATTGTGTGATTTGTGGTTGATAAGTGATGCGCGTGCATACAGAGTCAATTAGGTCATTATTATATAGTAAGGATTTACTTACCAGTCCTCATAGCAAGGAATAGGCAAGTGGCAAGTGGAATGCAGTCGCTAACCCGATCAAACACTTCGATCCTATTATTAACATTAAGTTATTAAAATATTTTTAAATTATTTTAAACGTAAAATCTCAATACATATAATTTTTTCCGAGCTCTTGATAGGTTTTAATTTTATTGTTAACGCCATCTATTGGAAACATATAGAACTAAACTATGAATTAAACTCTTTATAAATATCTCAAACTAGAAATAAAAAAAATGAAGATTACTCAACGGGATAAAAATTATCCTGTCTTTTAAGTTGGACCAAACAATAAATATTGACAAAAAATCATTGAAACCGGTTCAATGATTTTAAAGATTAGCGCAGACGAACATCGTGACACGGGATTGTTATATATATATATATATATTTATTTATTTTAAAATATATTGTTCCTTATTCCAGTGGATATTTGCGTAGATATTTAAATGTAAGTTGACCAATATGAAGTTTCAAGTTCCATAATCTTTATAATAATAATAATAAATACAGCTCATTTCGTGTTACTTGTACAGGTAAATATAAACATGAAAAAAATTACCGTAATCCCCCCTAAACCCCGGTAATCTTAACGCGATATCAGTCCCTCGCGTAACACGTATTTTCCCTCATATAACACGAGGATTAAGTATGTTATATTTCTATGCTATCAAATTTATAATTATTCTTTACAATTCATAATTAATTTCGCTTACCTTTGCACATTGTGTTGTTATAAAATTAAGTAAAATTAAAATTAATTAAGTTCTTTCTTAACATTCCATTTAAAACTAAAACGCCTTTAATGAGAAAAGTTAAACGTAAATTATTTGTACATAACGCGTTATACGGGTCATATGAGGGTGTTATACAAGAATATTCCTATAACGCGGAACGAATCTACCGTGTAATAGGAGGGATTACTGTATATCTTTATTTTAAAGATTTTTTTTTATAATCAGAAACAGATACAAAATAAAAACATAATTTAGTTTTATATAATTTCGATCAATAACCACATGACAAAAAAAATACAGATAAAAAATAAAAGAAAAAACAGTCTGTAAGGTTTTATTATGGATATATATAAGCTATTGTACTTTCCTATGATACTCGGGGGTCGCGTTGCCGTAGTCCTGCAGGTTGAACAGCGTTGACCTGTTGGTCACCATGTACTTGAGGAAGTCCTGTATGTGAGAGAGGACGTGCTGCAGGGACTTCTCGTCCAGGGCCGTGTACGCCAGCATGGGGCCCATCTTGGCGAACAGTCTCAAGAGGTGTATTGATCCGTATATTTGGGACATTGGTGTGTCGGGGTACTCCTGCAGCATCTCGCCGTACTGCGGCCTCTCGAACTTGTAGAGCAGCTGAGAGCCGAGGGTGGCGTTGAAGTACTCCTTGATGCCCTCGGTGATGTCGATCAGAACCGACTCCTTGGCCTGGTTGTGTTGTTTGCTGCACTTCTTGAAGGCCAGGTAGTTGTCCACAATCTGCGCCACGGTCAGCTTGGCCGGGAGGGTGGCGAGCTTCTGCTGTCTGGTGATGACGTCCCAGTCGTCCACGAGCCACACCTTCAGCTCCTCCGGTATTTTTATCTTCACCTCAACCTTTGATAGATACTGCTCCTCGGATTCTATTGAGAGATCCAGACGACCTCGTTTTTTTCTGAAATAGCAATATTAATAATATTAACCAACCTTTCTTAAACATTAAGAATTGATTTTTATTAATTAAATTTACTAATTATTATTATAGTTTTGTTGTTATGAAAGAAAACCAAATTCAATATAATTTTTTTTAGGAAAATTACAGATTGTAAATAGTTTTTCGTGTACAATAAGGTTTATTTAAAAAGAGTTTCGAGAGATAATACAGATTATATATACATACATATAGATTTAATGTAATTAAACTAGACGAAAACCCGGCTTCGCTCGGCTCTTCATAATTATTCTATTACAAAATGTAGGTATATGTTTGCATACTTTTCAAGGAGGCAAGGCATAAATTTGTATGGCACGGATCATTGTGCTTAATAATTAATTAATTATGATACACTAATACGTGTCTCTCGTCCTTAAGGAAACTCAAGATGGCGTCATATCAATGACGTGTTGCTAGAATCCAACATGGCGACTGCAATTTGTCAGCATCATTTTACATTTAACAAAATACTCTACAATCTTAATTTTCCAGATACATGTTGTTGACTTGAAATTAATATTATTTGTGTTATTATACAGTTAAAGTTTTAATTATATTAATATATATCGCAGCACTCACTTGGGTTGGTCGGAGCCCGAGTCGGCGGGGGCGTCCTTGCTGTGTGTCTTGGTGGCCTTGGCCGGGGCGGGCGCTGCCTCTGCCTCCTTACCTACACGTTATATATATATCCAATTAATATATAAATTATTTTGAGAAATTCATTATTTTATTTATATCTTTATTATAAAATTAATATATTATTAATAACATGTATGTATATATATATATATATGTTGATAACAAAAAAAACTATTATCAAATTAATAAACACATGTATATAAAGAATATAATTATTAACATAAGATATATTATTCCGTAGCACTTGAGGTTGTTCAACAACAACTCTTAAGTGTATTTCAGTTAATTTTATACAGTTGTATTCAGAACAAGAAACAAACATCACCAGATAAGAAAATATAAATAGTTAACACCCATCAAATTCCTTTTAGTCAGGCGAGTATCCCCGCCGTGCCATGGACAAAAGCTCATTGTATGTATAATAAACATCACACCTGCAGGTGTTGAAGCTCTGGACTCCTCTCTGGCCGGTGTTGAACTCGATGCAGCCTCCGATCTCCGACCTTTCGCTGGAGCTGGAACAGTTATAGAATGAGTTAGTACTTGCTATAATCATTAAAATAAGGTTTCCATTTATACAGAAGCAAAGTTATACTATAGGCGAAGAAACTGATAGGGATGGAGCCATATCGAGAGAGACAAAGCTTCTTAGCATTCGATGGATTCACCGTGCAGGTGTTGGGCCCAACGCGTTGCAAGGAGAGGAGCGAAAACAATGCCTGGGACTTGCAACCAAGGTGTACGTTTAAGGAGCCCCTTTACTATGCACATACACGCTCCCCTTCACTGTTTACGCTCCTCTCCCTACCTAACCAAATATCGTAAGAACCTACTAAAGCTACATAACACGATAATAGACCCCATTTTTTTACAAAATGTAAGAATTAAGCTACTGCCGGATACTTTTGTACAAATTTATTAACTAATATTATATTTTCATAACAAGATGTTGATGTACACGTATTATTCTTGATTGATAATGCCAACTTCTTTTCAATTTTTCGAAGTTGTTGTAAAATAAGTAGGTATAGGGAGGTACTTGACAAAGAAACGAAATAATTATAACGACAGGTAATCTTTATTTATTTATTTTAATCAAAATCTGATGAATTGTCACTGTAATTAATATATGCTATCAACATCATTACTTATTTGCAACACTACAAGTATCAAATTAGATCTGTCATTGAGAGAAATGGAAATAGTATAATGAATTGTAAATTATGATTGTCTTTTAAGTATCTATTGTCAGAGTCAAAATAAGAAAAACATAATTACACATGTAAATATTATACTTTTAAGGGTTTGTGGGTTTGGAAGTGACAAAAGTTATTTAATCACCTTAAAGATTAATAAACATTAAATTTAATCTCATCGCCTTATTTATTTTTGTCCCTGTTTAACCTATGATAGCGTCACCTGGGCAGGGGCCTAGGGCCGAGACCTACCTTTAAAATTTAAACAACCCTACCTTTAAAATCTAATTGTAATTTATATAGTAAAGTATTAAAATCTTTTAAGACAGTCTCACACTTACCCTTCTTTGTCTTGGCTGGTTGAGCGGAATGTGCTCTTTGCACTTCTTTTTGTCTTTGAACATTTGCTTCATTGTATTTCAGTACTCTGCTCTCAGGGACCCATTCATCCCAGCTGCAAGTTAAACATGTAAATTAATGTAACATGTAACAATCTAGAACATTCTGAATTGAATTTTATATATCGAAAAGTATATTAATTATTTTTATACTTAAATACATTAAAACAAAACAATACATATATGTTTGTATAGTCTCTTAATATTTAGTAATTATGCAAGTAAAATCACTCATTAAACAACACTAGGTTGTTAGATGACTTACTTTTTGTTCCAACCCGCATAATGAATCAAATATCGAACATGCTTGTCTTTTGTAACAGAACTTTTCAAGCATTTTGCTTCATATATAAGAGGACCGTGAAAACACAAAACTTTTTCACCTAAAATAATAAAGAGAACAAGTTGTTAGAGCTAAAGTAGTTTTTAAAATCTAAACACTTTTATGAAAACAACAGAACAATACCTTCAGCAAATTTTAGTTTAGGTGCCATTATAATTTTTTTTATTATTTATTTACAACTCGTAGATTGAATTCATAAAACGAATAAACCTAACAGTGTTGACAAGTGACATTTATTTATGATTTTGACATAAGACTATATACATTCAAATGTCATAGACAGTTTCATTCTGTTCCAGACGTGTGTTTCATATTTTAATTTTATCAGCTAAAACTTTACAAAACATTTAATATTCAAAAATTCTACATATTTCAAGATTCAAATTTGTGATTTAAAGATTTGTTTTGCCATTGGCCATTTGGCCATTGCAGGCCAAAATATTCTAATTAGATACATTTAATGGTTGACGACAAAATTTTAAGACAACTTTTAATCGTTTGCTTTATAGAATTGTTTGATTTTTGTATGCTTATTGACAAAAGGTTATGTCTAGTATAGCATCACTATCACCGTGCAAGATATATTTTTAAAAGGTGGTAATAAAATTGTATGTAATGGATAGGGTGCGCTTAGACAGAAGGGCTAGTTTTGATAGGTATATCAAAATAAGCCTTGCTGAAAATTCTATTTGTCATTCTCAAGTGGTTGAATAAATGTATAAATAATTAATAACTAAATATGTAATGAAATAATATAATTTTTTTTAACACTGACATTGTCGCAACTGTATACGTTTAAGGTTATTGTAACACACTCATAAAACAATTTAATGAATTTCAAATATCAATTAATTTTTCTTGACATAAATACATGCTTATGTCAGAAAAATAAAATTCCGTTTTGATTTTAATTTTTCCAAGTTATTATATTTACAAGTCCTTCACATTTTTTATTTCTATTTCTTCATCTTAAAGGAAGAATAGAAATCACATACGTTATATTAATTTGATGATAACGAATATAGTTTTTTAGTTACGAAACCAATAACTGCCAAAGTACCCTTTAATTGTAATTTTATTAATCTACTAGTGCCGAGGTTTTCATTCGCGCGATTTTTTTTATTTAGCCTAAGTTGCTCCTTATAACATCAGCTATCCGCCTGTACATGTCGTGGTAAAAATTGTTCAAATCAGAGATTATCCGGAACAAACAGACAGATATTAAATTTTTTTATAAGTACTGTATATAATTTCATTTAGTGAAAAGCTGTTAATTTGTAATTACAAACGGACACTTCAATTTTATTTATATGTATAAATATACTAGGGGCGCCAACAAACCCTCAATTTCGACTCGCTGCGCTCGTGAAATCTGGGGTGCCGTTTGCATATTGAGCGAAGCGAGCCCAGAGTATTGACTCATCGTTTCCCATTGATTTGAATGGGATATCAATTTTTTTGACATGATACTAAAAAAAATTTTTTTTTTTTGAGGACATTTTTTAAATTTTTTTTATAAGAACCATCACCTAATGTGTGTCTTTTTGATTGCAAAGTTTCATAATTTTCCGTTTAGTAGTTTTCGAGCCAATTCGTGACAAAGAATGTAAAAAGTCTCCAGTAAAACGCTTCGCTCACTTCGTTCGCTTCGCTCAATTATTGGTAATAATATTATATTGCGTCATAGTCACGCCCATTATTATTTGAAGAAAATACCTTACTATCCACATTTTTTCATATTGTAAAGCAATTAATGATTACACAAGATGACTTCTCACTTTGATAAAAAACTCCAAACCAGATTAATTCATATCATGCAATGATAAGCGACAGTTCTATTTTTCGAGTTGGTAACAAACTAAAGATACGACGCGACCGCCCGTAGCCACTTGGCCAGTGCCGCGCCGTCGCCCGTCAGCTGAACGCGCTCGCTGCCATTTTGTGTTTGTTTATTTTATATAAAAATGTCGCAACAAGGGCCAGCGTTTGATGTCAACGCCATGACCTTGACCCGATGGGTCCTGGCACAACAGCGGACAGCGCCCTCCGCTACCGGGGATTTGACACAACTGTTGAACTCGATACAAACAGCTGTAAAAGCTATTCAATCCGCAGTGAGAAAAGCCGGCATCGCTAAACTGTTAGTTTATCTATATTTCATATAAGATAATATTTATTATGTCTAGATTAAACATTATTGAATTATCATTTAATTGTATACTGTTTAAAATAAGTTACTATATTTTGTTTTGTTAAAATTCAATTCTTAGTATTATATTTATATTTTATTATTGTATTAATATTTTAGTTATTATAGTTTAAATTTTATATAACACTTTTTTTATCTCCACTTTATAGTCATGGAATCTCCGGTAATACAAACGTCCAAGGTGAGGAAGTTAAGAAGTTGGATGTACTTTCTAACGACCTGTTTATCAACATGCTCAAATCATCTTTCACAACGTGCCTTCTTGTCTCCGAAGAAAATACAACAGCTATTCAGGTATTAATAATGATTATTATTATTTATATTATTTTCAAAACTTTCAATTACAAGTTAACCTACAAATGAATAAAAGTTTCCTCTTTTAACTTTCGTAGTTATTTAAATAAAGTTATTAATTTTATTTACAGTATATTTACCGTGTTTATTTTTGAGTCATGTAACAGGTCCGAAATATTGGAAAAATAATATATCGCTTTTATTAATAATTGCATTAATAATTAATTGGTATAAAGTAAGTTTTATAATTAGACTACGAAGAACAAAAGAATCCTGAAATATCTTATAAAATCTTTTTTACATGTTAATGTTTCGTTAATATTTCGATTTTTGTAATCGTAAAAATCGATCGATCGATGATAGAGGTTTTATACGTTTTATTAATTATATATATTTAAAAAAATATATATTAGCTCTGGCAGTGTGTTAAGAATATAATTTAAAACTGTTTTCAGTCTTAACCGCTACAAACAATAGGATTATAGGATTTGAAAAATAACTTCATTAAGTAGATTTTAATTTAGCTATGTGTTTTAATTTAATGTAACGGACATCGAATTATATTAAAATAAAAAAACATTGAACCTGTTATGTAAACGCAAAATAGTACCTCGTTCACCTTGACTTATTAAAATTAACTAGTTTTGAAATATCATAAAATAATAAGTGGGTGTGTCTGTGCCTCTTATATCAGAAAAAAAAAGTTTGTAGACGTGTACGAGTTCAGACTATTATTGACATATTTGGGACTTATGCACGTTACTTAAAATAACATTTTGATAATAAGACATAATATTCAAACCCGTTTATCATTCACACAAGGTCGAGACTTACAACTGTATGATAATGTGGGCATGGTAATAATAAATTATGTTAATGTAAGATTTTGTTGAAATGCAATTTAAGTTCAGGGAGATATTTTATTATATCCTAGGACGCCAAAATTTTTAAAAATATTTTATACGGAAACAAAATGAAGCGTTAGATAAAGTTTTTTTGTGAAAGATTCTGGAGGGGGCCAAAGTTCATTACGTCCCCTCTGGATTCGATTGTGTTTAGAGAACTATTCATTTTGTAATAAAAGAAAATTCTTTGTCTAATAAAAAACTATAACTTCATTTGAAAATTCCATTCGTATAAGTGAAATGATTATTATATATAATAACAGTGTTTTTTTAATGATTGAGTAATAAATAATACGTATTTTTATATTATCACGTAGAATACAGTATAGGTATTTATATTCTATTGAAATATGACGAAATATTATATTTTATGTATACCAAGTCATTTTAAACAAATCATAAAATGCTTATCATTGTATGATTTAAGATTATTAATAAATATATTACACTGATTTAAGATACCGATAATTATAACTTATTGACACATTTTGATCTTACACTGTATTAACACTAAACCTACCGGTACCAAGTACCGGTCAAATTGACCGTTCTTAAATTTTTGTAAAACTTACACATTTTTAAACGTTATAATATCATTATGAAACTACATGTCAATTCTTAGAATATGCATATAATATTTTCTACACTCTTTACTGTTAGTTATTTCCATTATTTCCAGCGTTATATAATACAATAACTTTTAATTACCGGTCAATTTGACGGCGTGCGGTAGGAACAGGTATACAAGAATTGTCGGTAGGTTTAGTGTTAATAAAGTATTAAGAGTTACTTATGAATACAGGTGGAAACAGAAAGGCGAGGAAAATATATAGTTTGCTTCGACCCGTTAGACGGATCATCAAACATCGACTGTCTCGTGTCAGTTGGATCCATATTTTCTATTTATAAGTAAGTACTTAGAATAATACTAAATAATATCAGCCACATATTATTGTATATACAATATAAGTTGTAGTTAGACTAGAAATAAATTATTTCAAAATTTATCTAAGACAAAATATTTTTTGAGTTATTCTAAATAATACATGTACAATATATATGTATGTTTGTTATTTTCTTAGAAAGACAACAGACAGTGAGCCAACGGAATCGGACGCTCTGAGACCCGGCAATGAGCTGGTGGCAGCTGGGTATGCGCTGTACGGATCAGCCACCATGATGGTGCTCGGCTTGGGACGGGGGAAGGGGGTCAATGGGTTCATGTACGACCCCTCCATTGGAGAATTTATCCTCACCGACCCCAATATGAAGATCCCGGAGAAGGGCAAAATATTTTCTATAAATGAAGGTATGAACAATTATTTATTTTATTATCATAAAAGTTTGATAGTCGTTTGTTTTCTTGTCATAAAATATGTTTGTTATTAATTTGCGTTTTTTTATCACAAAATACATTTATTCTTTTTTACTTACTTGTTATAAATGATTCAATAATGGATTTTAGGTTATGCGGCTGAATGGTCTGAAGGTCTCAAGAACTACATAGAAGAGAAGAAGAGACCTAAGACTGGTAAAGCTTACGGAGCCAGATATGTTGGGTCCATGGTGGCCGATGTCCACAGAACTATTAAGTATGGTGGGATTTTCATGTACCCGGCCACCACATCCTCACCCAAAGGAAAGGTGAGTTGTTTGATCAATTATGTTTATGTAAAAATAATGTTACTTTATATTTATTTGTCAAGATTGCTGCTTTAAATTGATTTTAATATTTAATTCATTATTCCAGCTCCGTCTGCTATACGAGTGCAACCCAATGGCATTCCTGGTGACTGAAGCTGGCGGAGTGGCTTCGGATGGCTCCAAACCCATCTTGGACATACAACCGACCAACATCCACCAGAGGGCGCCGTGCTACCTCGGATCAAAGCTCGATGTTGAAGAACTTCTTTCCTTCTTAAAATAGTTAAAATCCATTCCACTTCCAATATATTAACAACAAGGGTCCAATGAAAGAGTTGTTCAAAAATTAACTTTATTTACACATGTATGTGATAGTCTGAGGACGTCTTTACAATCCTAAAAATATTAAGTTTGTCCGTGGATTCGTATATTTTTGAGATATAAATACTTTTTATTACAGTCTGCATTTTTCTTAACTCACCGTGTCAGTCTAGATAATTATATTCTAACGCTTATAGTAAATTAAGTTGACATTTCATGTTTTTAACAGTAAACCTACCGACAATTCTTGTACACCTGTTCCTACCGCACGCCGTCAAATTGACCGGTAATTAAAAGTTATTTTATTATATAACGCAAGTAATAATGGAAATAACTAAAAGTAAAGAGTGTAGAAAATATTATATGCATATTCTAAGAATTGTCATGTAGTTTGATAACGATATTATAACGTTTAAAAATGTGTAAGTTTTACAAAAGTATAAGAACGGTCAATTTGATCGGTACTTGGTAGGTTTAGTGTTAATGTTAAAAACTCTCAAGTCCGCAGTGTTCGTAGCCGGTTTGCAAAAACATTGTAATATATACTTTAAGGCCGTTGCGATTAAGGTCAACTTAGTGTAGTCTCCTAGTCCGAATTTACAAGTGTAGAGATTACGCGGTCAGAGCTATGAACTGGTGGAACACGTCCAGGATGTGCGGGTCCAGGTCTTGGGTGAAGAGGAGCGTTTCTAGCGTACTGCTGTACTTCTGGACCTGCTCGTGATGCTGGAATGGGATTCATTATTAATTTATTAAAGTCAAAACTTCTTTAGAGTTGTTGTGACTTGAAACTAGATGTAACGAAAAATGCGTCGCGATAGAGAAACAAATACATAAATGTTTATAAGAGAATGAGACTTAAGATATTGCCCACTGTTGTTATGGTGCCATCTATTGTTAAATTTTTTAAACTGAAATTATGCATATATTGAAGTCGTTATTTTTTAAAACTTACGATAGATGCCCAGTCAGCATCTAAGTCAGAAAGATTTCAGTATGAAGTCCTATAAAAAACTTCTTGCAGAAGTCCTAATATGACATCTTAAACAGCTCATTTTTAAGAGCTCATAATTCATTTCGATTTTTCGACATCCAAATGAATATTTTTTTCTGACCTCTTTTTATGAAATCAATTAAAAGAGCTAATTAAGTATTCATTTTCACGAGTTCGTAAAAATGAGCTTTTTAAGAGCTCTATTTCAGTCCTCGATGAGGTCCTAAGATGTACGTTAGGTGGCGCATTCGACTTCTTCAGGAGGTCTTGAGAACGTCTTTCTGACTTGAGCTGAGCTGAGCTCAGATTTCTGATCTGACGTCCAAATCAGAAATCTGAGCTCATTCAGAATAACTTAATACGTCATTTTGCTATCTGGGTGGCGTTGATCCTTCTGTGTGCGCACGCGTGTCCGTGTGAGCAAGCGCGTATTAATGAGTGTATGAGCATGTGGGTGTGTGTACATGAGTGCTGTACATTTCTGTGTGTGTTTGCATGAGTGCTGTACGTTCGTTCGTTAGTAAGTGTGTGTCCTCACCAGTAGGAAGACAAACCTATTGAGTCGGGCGAGTTTGGTATGGTATCGGTGCGTGCGTGCCTGCGTTTGTGTGTGCGTGCGTGCGTGCGCGCGCGTGCGTGCGTGCGCGCGCGTGTGTGTGCGTGTGTGCCCTTACCAGTAGGAAAACCTGTCTGAGCCGTGCGAGTGTGGCGCGGTACCAGTGCGTGTGCGGGTCCCGCGCATCCGTGTCGGCCCGCACGAGGTGCTCCGACAGTATCATAATGAACCTCTGGAACACTATCAGGAAGAGGCGCTTCTGGTCCGTGTGAGCCATCTCCAGGCGCTCCTCCATTCGCTCCACCGCCTATTCATAGTTTTACATTAATTTATTATTAATTTACAACTTGTTAATTGCCGAGTTTCTTCGGAAAAGCCTTACCTCCTCCGTGGGTTTGTCCTGATCCTTCTTCTTCTTGCTACCGCTCTCGTCTTCGGATTCAGAACTGCTTGAATCCGCTCTGGCGAGTGCCTCTCTCGCTTCTTGCAACTCTTTGCCTGTAAACATTAATAATTATTATTTATTGAAACGATTCTTTTGATATCGAAATAATTTACTCCGTTTCTACAATAATACTCACTCAATTTGGATACATGTTTGTTCATCTTATCGATGGTGAGATGCAGGATCTCCCAGAGGTAGCCGTGGGTGAAGTAGGGCGCCATTTCCTTAGAGAACAGCCAAGTGGCCACGGCGCTGCACTCGACTATCTGCGTCTTCAGCATCTTGTCGACCAACACGCAAACCATCTGGCTGTGTCTCTGCCACAATTCCCACACGTTGCGTAAAACGCAAATTTGGGCCTCCTCGGACTCAGCTAGAATCTGAAATATTAAATTACTTATAATAAAAATAATAAAAAAACTCTAAACCGACATAGAAAAAATAAAAAGAGGCAACCCTAAACCGACATTAGAAAATAAAAAGAGGCAACCCTAAGCTACGTACCTTGAACACGTAATGGAACTTGGATATAGCAGCAAAACTGTGTGAAATACTCTTGCTGCCGAGATTCAGTAGGGTTTGCACGAAGACATCTATCTTAAGGGGGTTGTAGGCTGTGTGCGCGGCGCCGGCGTCGCCGTCCCGCAGTGGATTGGGCAGCTCTCGTAACACGTTCAGAGCCTCCTCGGGGGTACACTTATTACGGACGCACACCACCAGCTGGTGAGCCGCCTCCGTGCCTGGCAGAGATGCTGCAAAACAAAATGTTTACCATTTACTAGTACTCATTCTCTGAACGTCTTTATGAGAGTAGATAAACGAAAAAATCTCGTAAGTTAATTCTAATTAAAAATATATTATAGTAAATCTGCGGCTATAACCTTACTTTTAATAAAAATTTATAAAAATATAAAAAGAAATTCCCTAAACAATTGCATCTTTTTCTAGTAATACAACATAGTATTAGAATATGTTAATATTTATTTAATTACAAATATAGAATGTTATATGATCTTCAGTAGTTTAAAGATTACAATATAAATGGATTAATGATATTTATTTATTTAATTAATAATATAATACATAAGATCAATTAACATGAAAATATATGTAACAACATAAAATAAAAACATATCTAAGTTGATGGATAACCAAGTTCTTTCCCCGCGCCAATGGTGTGTAAACAATACAATAATAATAATTTGATTTAGTAACGTTTCCACGCTAAGGTGGGAAATTATAAATTTGCATTTCATTAAAAAAACTTAATGTCTATAAATATATATATAAGTAAAATATAATCACCGTTTGAAAATATTTTAATTAAATCAACAAACACCACCATTGCACTAATTGTCACTCGTAAGCGTCGGATTTCACTGCGATCGCGTGCCTTCCCGCCGTTTTTTAACGTATAGTTCAAATAAGTTCAAAACATTACAAATGACTTAAATATTTCCTCGTGGAACCTATTATCACAATTTCTAGACATATATCATTTTATATTGACGTAATTATAATACGTTAGATAATTATTCATAATAAATTTTTACATAAAACATTTTATTACTAAGGAAGTAACTGTCACTGATTGTTTTTTTTTTAATTCTTCCCAAGGGGAAAGGCAAAGATCATTAGATCATACAGGCTCTTCACATTTAAGTATTGTATTCCTACGATTGTCACTGACTGAAAGATTTGTATTTTTTATTATCAGTTTTTTAATTTTGTAACCGGATACCAGGCATTTAACCACAGCAGGCATTAGACGTTCGCAACTTCCTCAGCACGCATACGGTGTGTTACACCATAGTATTGTCCGACCATACCACGCAGATTGTACAGAGATAAACGAGATAAAATCTCATGCATTTCCTAACGAGGATGGTGCTAATAATTTAATAGAGCTTACAACATAGCACTGGCAATTACATTATCACTTGCAATGATTTATTAATGTTTTTTTTTACTAATCGTTTAAAAAAAAAAGTTTCGATATATTATAATTAAAACAGAAAAAAAAGTAAAGAAATTTATGAATACATTTATCGTTTTGCGTATAAATTATTTCACAGAGGAAAAACGGTTTCGGAATACGGTTCGGTACGGAATAATCAGTCTGCATTATTTATTTATTTTTTCTAAACGTTAATATCAATATAACTTTTTTATAAGAAAAAAAAAAGAAAAGGTTTAATAATCACTCTGCATTATTTATATTTCTGAACGTTAATATCAATATAACTTTATTAAAAAAAAAAAAAGCTTAAAACACAAAAAAAATAGATCATATTTTAATACAATCACCTATAAAAAAAAACAAATAATGTACAAGGAATACATTAACTATACGTAAGCTGGCGCGGTCGGCCGGGGACGGCTCAGTGGTGTAGTTAGGACCGCACAAGCCTGTCGTCCATACATTAAAATGATACACGCATTGATATGCGTTCTCTTTACATCGATCGTGAGTATAACTGATTCATTGGAATTATTTACAAAATATTAGTGTTGTTGTGTTTTGCGTTTGTTTATTTTTATTTAATAATGACATTAATATTAAGATATTTTATTTATAATAGGACATTTTTTTTTTTCAACTAACATTAGTGTTACATTTCTTTATATTTATATATTTCCATAAATAATAAAATCGGTTTGAGTGTCAGTGTTTACAAATCATAGTTCATAGACAAGTATTTTTTTGTCTAATCACACGTTAAAGATGCACAGATAACAAACAGCGACCTCGTTGTTATTGTGTGTATTTTCCCACAGATGTGGGGCAATTGACTTTTTTTTATCTCTCCATCACAAAATGTGCTTTATATTTGTAATAATACAATTAAATCATTAATTTAACAAATACTTAGTAAATTAAAACGTACCCTTGAAATAAAAAATCTAATTTTAATCTCCCAAATTAATAATAAGCTCCAACTCCACGCATCTTAAACATGTAGGTCTAGATTTTATCTTAGACAATAATAAATAAAACGTTACATACATATGTTAAAACAAACGGACAGACACACTACAATTAGAATAATCTTCATTTAATATGTTACTCATTAAAAAAAAGTATTGTTATTGACTTTCAAGATTTAAAAGTAAAATTTTAACGACATTTGTGCCTAGTACGATTTTTTTACTACAAATCGATCGCGGTAAATTGACAATTTGTATGAAAGAGGAACAATTTTACATTCATTACGTTAGATGGCGCTGTTCTTATTTTATTCAAATTCAAGTTGAGTTGATAAAAAAATCTCGCATTGCACACTGTCATATGTCGTATTAAAGTATTTACGAAATATTATATTCGTCGAATGGAAAATCTATCACGAGAATCGCCTGTGGAGCACGCGACGATCGCTGCACGCTATGCGAGCGCACTTTCCCGCCACCCGGCATTTTACTTTCGAACGCATATTAAAATATCTTAACAGCAATTACGAATGTCTTATGATTGATTAATATTCTTATGTCCATAATTACAGATACATGTGGAAAGAATATACGCCGAGAGCGATGATTTCCGACCGACTCCGATACCACTCAACCAGTGGAATAACAGACGGGACATTGGAGATATACACGACACAATACAAACGAATCCTTCGCCCTCTTCCATAGTGCCCGTCCATTATTGGGAAGATGCATTGAGACACAGTGTTTATTTGACCCTTGTTAGAGACAAAATCGACCAGTTGATAGCTAAAGACGGCAAAAACAGTCACGAGTCAAAAGAGATAGATGATCACGATTTGTGGACTAAAATAAAAACAGCACCCTTTAACAGATTACCAGAAGAGGAGACGGCTGACATTGCAGACGTCACTGTTATGGCAAAGGGACGACTTCTAGACAATAGAGAAGGATTTACCTTTGTCGAGGATAAGAGATCACAAGGGAACTGCAGTGATAATAAATGTCTGCAAGGAGTTAAAGCATTCTGGTCGGTGAAGCGTGTGAGACAGAGAGATCACGACACATCTCAGGGTAAATACCATTATGAATTGACGTTTTCAGTCACATCACACACGCCAAAAAAGCAGAAAAAACCTCACGAAAATCCTATACGAACATTTACGGTGCGCGAAAGTTTTCCAAAAGGAATAATAGACAAGCCCGAGGAGTATCGAAAGTTTGAAGCACCAAAATTTCAAACTAGACGGCCGGAACGGGCGATTTGGTTTCACAGGAATATAGCTCCCAAACAGATAGGAAGGAGACAATTCCTGCAAGGTTTCGATAAAATATTCTCTAACCTGTTTTCCGACGATGCTCGGGATTACGATTCTCCATTGGCAAAATACAAACCGAGTCCAAACGGCTTCCCCGGCCACCAATACCCAAAGATAGGTCATCTGGGAGTTCCAATTGATCAACATCAAATACCATATCCATATAGACCAAATCAAAACAAACAAATTCGTCCTCTATCTGTATCTCCTATCAGTCCATTACAACAAACATATCTGGATATAGGTCAGATGACGACAGCAAATAGTAACATGTTTTCTTTGTATCCCTACGCCCATAATGGAATGAAAACCACACGCCCAGCAGTCTTACCAACTCCATTACCACCCATAGCACCGCAACGAGATCATTCCGGTGAAGTAACCCAACCAATTTCTATTGATAATTTAGATAATAGTACTATTGTACCAGATAATATGAAATATCAGTTACAATCATATAACAAATACAAGCCAATCCCAGTTAAAGTAAATTACTTCCCAGAACATGTTAGACCGCCAGTGTACAACGCACCGCCAGGAGTTTTCGTTACAATGGACAAAAAACCATTTAAGCCACTGCCACCGCTGAAATACTTACATTTATCGAAACCAAACAGACCAAATCGACCAATAGATTTCAGACCAAGTCCCCAAGTTATGGATGTTCTATTTTCTGACCCTGATGCTTTTTCGGACACTGCATTCAAACCGATCACAGTCGATTATACTGATACTAATACAACGAATAATTCAGAATTGACTGATAGTCCTAAGAAGAGCGAAAACAAAATTCGAAAAACGACCCTTACCGGCAAAAAGCCATTGAAAAAACAGGAAAATACAAAACGTGTAAGTACGGCAATCCCTGAAATTATAACTGCCCAAGCGTTAACGTCGGAAGTAGATGATTTGGATTGGGCAAATATCTTGGGAGCTTTTACAAAAACAACTCCAATGGTATCCCAAACGGAATCGATACGTGTACCCGAAACGACAACGCCCATGACAACTACAACTACAGTTACAACAGCCAATCCAAAGAAGAGAATAACGACCACAACGGAAGCAGTACGAGAAACGACGACAACAGCAGCACCTAAGAAAAGGACACGGCCACCACAAAAGTTAGTGAAGCAAGAAAAAATAAAAAAACACAAAAGGATCACAACGACAACAACATCGACCACAACGACCACGACTGCACCAGAGAGCATTAAAAAAAGAACAAATGATCTAACACCTCAAGCGAGCTCCGCTGCTACGGGAACTACGAAATCTTTAAGGGAATCCCACAACAAAACAAACACTTCTTTACCAAACTCCACTGCGACTTCTACGACAACAACAACAACAACAACATCAGCGCCCACAACGACAACAAAAATAATAAGCTCCACAACAAAATCTAAAAACAAAAATCGTTTCCGACAATCAACGTTAATGCTTAAAGGGACATCTGTGAAGCATGATCGATGGACATCAGGTCAAAAAGCACCAGCAGCAAATGCAACAGTAACACCTACGTCATCATTGTACAGAAGGAAAGGTTCTAATTTCCAAGGTTATATTTTGTCGACGACCCCTCGAATGCCAGATGAGGGGAGAGGAAGAGATCATGCGGATCGTAAGCCCACCGCGAGCACGGAAGCGAGTAATGCGAAGATAATTAAAACGACTGAATCTATCTATGAGGAAACAGTAGACCAATATGAAACCAACAGTGTTATGCCGGAAAGTCACTCACAAGGAGACAGCCTATACGATGAAAATATCAATGAATCTAAAGATTTTGATAACATGCTACAGACATCATCAGTAGAAAATAAAAATATAGATAAACCTTCCATTCAATTGACAACACCACTCGCTCAATCAAAAAACAAAACCAAATGTAAAAAGAAGAAACAAAACATTGTAACTACTGAAGAACCAAAAGACTCTGATATGGATTCTGATACTCTAACTGAACCAATGACATTAGCACCTGCAACCGCCAGAACTGCGTCAGAAATATCCACTGGTAACGACATATTGGATGAATTGCTTAATTTTAATTTCAACAGTGATGAAGAAAAGCAAAACAAAACAAATCAAAAGATGGACCAAGAAGAGGAAAATTCAAAAGGCGACGAGTTTGAGGACTTCTTGGGTGTGTTGGAAGGTATAACCAAGAAACCGGTCGATGAGACTCAATATGATGATGAAAATGAGGACGATGATGATGATGAGAGTGATGAGAATTATAGAGATGACAATACACTTTCAATGGAAGACACCACGGCATTCGATGATGATGAAGATGATGAAAAAGAGACAACCAGAGATTCAGATGACGATGAACCACCACACGACAGACCTTTTAGCTTCTTGGAGTTAATGGCCATGTCGTAGACTGACTTTTATTTATTGCAGCTTTAATTTACGTTGTATATTAAATTAAAAACAAACAGTGGGAGGCATTTAAAATATTCCTTTACCTTTGCAAATATTCCTACTGCTTCCAGTGTAAATAATTATAAACTAAATAGGTCCTAGTTTTATATGTAATTTATTTTTTATCAAGCCAATAAATCATAAAATTGAATATGTTTTTTCCTTACCTGCCCCTTCCATGGAGTATTTGTAAATGGGTTCAGGTTTTAAGGGAACATACGCCGCAAGGGAGTCCGGAGTCATGTCTTTGATTCTTTGGTGGTATGACAACCTATAGAAAAATATTTGTTCATAATATAAAATGTTAATTAAATATACATATACAGAACAACATATATTAATTTTGTAGGGATTGAAGTTTTTTTATCAACTAAGTCAACAAAAAAAAAAATTGTAATAGTAAATTTATAAAACCAACTACATATTAAAGTTACCAGTTTAAAATTTCTTAAGGAGCCTATAACACAAGACCTATACCATAGCTTTATTACCACAAAAATAATATGATGTATGAATGTACCTGAGACATTTGCCGAGCACTTCTCTAATGAATCGGGGTTTAGGATGGTCGTGATCGAGTTGAGCACACCCCTCCCAGTCCTCCCACGACCAACGGTACTGGAAGTTACTCAGGTGGTATGAAAACCAATTTACTAACCTGTAATATCAAATATAACATAATGTAAAATACACTTTAATTTGATATTAAACAAAGATTTTTCTTTGAGGCTATCTCTCTTCTATGTTACAACTCAACTCAAATGAAAGAAAAAAACTATTCAGTTTTTTACATAACTTCAAAAGAGGTTACTGAGAGGCTGTTTCTCAATTGAATTACACTCATAATTACCCAAAATAAAATATACCAACCTATCAAAACATGCAATGTTCATTGTATCGATTCTCATGAACAAAATTTCAGTAGCTTGTGCCAATACTTGTGGCATTGTTGAGGGCTGTAGCTTGCATAACTCAATTAAAATAGACCCATAACATATCTCCAGATATCTCGGCCTCGGCAAGTTGAATAACTCGGCAAAAATAACTTCAACTACACAGTATTCTAATGGTATTTTAGACTTATATGGAAAACATAAGAGTTGAGCAGCACATTCCTTCCTCTCTAAATGATATGCTTCAATAATATTGTGAAGATGTTCCTCTATAAGGAATCTCTCTATAGAGTGAGCACCAGGTAACACTGGACCATCAGGGCAGTCTGTGTAGTCAAACATACGGAATATGGCCCGAGGCATGGGATATGTGTCCCCATCATTATGAGGAGGAGGCTGTTGAGGAAATTATTGATATATTATAATGATAGAGAAAAAATATATACTGATGAAAACTAATATTTACCTGAATTGTAGGTAATGTGTGTTGTAAAGCTTCACACAAAATAGAATCAAACGCTAGATAAGGTCTTGGAATATGTTTTTCAGACCAATTATCCTGTCTTAACTTTTTGATCTGAGACCATAGACAATCCAAATACTCTTCTTGAAGATGCGGAGAATCTGCTGACCACACCTTCAATGCTGGCCAATGTTTCTTACTTCTCTTGTTTAAAAACACCTCTATAGTCACTAATAGGTGATCTAATTGGGATTCTTTCTTTTCATACAACTCTCTCCCTACCCACGGCAAAGTAGCAAGCACAGCAAACACAAACCAGTCTCTTCTAACCTGTGGCACACTATCTTCATTAGCACTGTCCACCAATGTTTCTAATAATGTTAGCAAGGATGACGCAGCCAGTACATGACAATTAACCAGATCAGCTATGAACCTCAAACAGTAACGAGCGGCATTCCACTTTCCAGTTTTAAGATTTTCCTTAAAAGTTTTGACAATGTAATCCACAAACTCACCACCAAAGTTATAATTTTTTGCATTCAGCAAACCCACCAGTGTAGCATATATAGTACATTTTTCTGGCATTCGTATCGCGCATTCTGTTAAAATACGTAATATTTTTACTCGAAATGTACTTAAATCGGCCTCCAGTACGCTCGCTAAACCTTCCAAATTACTCTCTAGACTGGAACTACTTTTCTCTCCTACCCTTAAAATAAGGGACTCCAATCTGTCTTCAATCTCTTGATTTTCGGATACCCGACGACGTTTCCTATGAAGACGTTCTATGAATTTGAATAAGATAAATTAATACAAACTACCAATTGGAAGATAACATATATATGAGAATTAACCTAAAACATTAATCTATTAGTTATAACATACCATATCCGTCTTCTTCATCGTGCGCACGTCTACGATTCATATTGGTAACAATAATATATTTCGCAAGCTTAAATAAAATCTAGAGATGGAATATTAATTTGTAAACGTAAACGGTACAGGCGTCAAGCCGTAAAATTAATATTTTTGACGCTACACTTTGAAGTTTGATTAGAATTTTGACAGTTGACATTAAGCAAAAATGCTTAATAGGCAATGGTATGGAGACTAGAGATAAGGTGTAGGAATGAAAACGTTACTGATGCACAAATGAATTTCATGATTTCAAAACATTACCCAAGTTAATAGCTGATAAAGTAAAATACGGCGAGTAACATAATTAGAAAACCGTCTCGTCATTCTAAAATTAAGTACATATGTCATAATTATTTCCAAAAAGTTTTTTGACGTAGTCATTTTAGTCATATTTCTCTGAAAATGTATAGAATTATTGAAATTAGTACAAAGGAAAATAAATTATAGGAATTATTTAACCCTAAAAGGAACATGTGTATAATGTAGTTAATGAGGAAAATATTTAACGAAACTGTTAAAGAGAAGGTACTGATGACGGAAATAAAGAGGTTTTTTCCTCGACAACAGTTTCATATAATTGAGCGAAGCGAACGAAGTGAGCGAAGCGTTTTACTGGAGACTTTTTACATTCTTTGTCACGAATTGGCTCAAAAATTACTTGACGGAAAATAATGAAACTTTGCAAACAAAAAGACACACATTAGGTGATGGTTTTAAAAAGAAAAAAATTGAAAAATGCCAAAAAAAAAAATTTTTTTTTTTATTTGTCAAAAAACTGATATCCCATTGAAGTCAATGGGAAACGATGAGTGAATACACTAGGCTCGCTTCGCTCAATATGCAAACGGCACCCAAGATTTCGCGAGCGCAGCGAGTCGAAATTGAGGGTTTGTTGGCGCCCCTAGTATATTATGAATTAAGTGCAGAATATTCTAGTTAAAAGCACTAATTATAAAAAGTATGGATTATAGATGAAAAAAGTACTAATTAGCTTCGAGCATATGCTTAAAAGCATGAGGAGCCCCCGGAGGGCATGTATGAAGAGGTTGATGTCTGTGACCGAGGCGAAAGAGGTATGCAGGGACCGTAGCATTTGGCGCTCCGTCGTCTCTGGCTACCCCGCAAGGGATATGGCGTGAAGCTAAATAAATAAAATAAATAAATATTCTTAAAAAATAGTGCTCCTAAACCAGTAATAATTCGTAGAGTTTTTTGTTTTAACGCTTTTTTATAATTTATACCCTGAAGGTATTCCTTATCAATTTCGTGCTTTTTAAAACCACGGTGACATATGAGGTCGATACACCTCTCCTCTACCGTCCATACTCCTAAGTTGACAGAGACAAGCATCAGGAAGAGGAGTGAACTTGAATCCCAAATCAATACAAATTGTACTATTTGCACATTAGCAAATTAGTTCTCACCGTAATTTAAGGACAATGGTTCTTATTTTAAATTAAAGCTTCTAATAAAAAGCACCGTCAAGAAAAGGATTACATTTTAGGTTGATATTTTATAGTTGAGAGTGAACTTTATCCACAATGTAAGGATAAGCTTACATTTCGATTAGTTGAACTTTTTAAAATACGACAGCTTAAAACTTTTTTGTACTTAATATTTTATTGATTCTCGATCAAAAATGTCTTGTAATTATGCAGAAGGTCTTTCGCCATACGAACACAAAGGGGTCCTCGGCATACCCGAGGTAAAAGAAATATAAAACTATATTTTTTTTATGCTACGAATGTTTATGTTTACAACTATAATTTTTTACAGAAATTCGACACCATTGATAAGTTAAATGAAAAGTGTCGTATTTTAGCGGACCTTATAAAGAATAGTAAACATACAGTGGTTCACACTGGAGCAGGCATCAGTACCACTGCTGGGATACCAGACTTTAGGTAAGTGATTGTAAAAGTATCATACTATTATTATTAAAATTTTCTTTAATATTTTTGATGAAAACTCGTATTTTTATTAAATAAGTAGCTATATATGATCAAGATTGACCAATTATATTAAAATATATATATTAACTTTCAGAGGCCCTAATGGAGTGTGGACTTTGGAAAAGGAAGGCAAGAAGCCAACAATTAATATATCATTCGCAGACGCCAAACCTACAAAGACACATATGATTTTAAATAAACTAGTTGAATGTAATAAAATTCAATACATTGTAAGTCAGAATATTGATGGGCTTCACTTAAAATCAGGTCTGGAGAGGAAATATTTATCTGAATTACATGGAAATATGTTTGTTGATGAATGTAATTTATGCAAAAAGTAAGAAACACTAAGATAATAATCATAATCTTTTGAATTCTGATCTTATCAGTATAATAGACCTAAGTTACTTTCTCCATATTCATGTCCATTGTTTGTTTAGACTGGCTGTTTCTAGACACCAAATATTATTATTACAGCAGTAATTTGATGATTAAATGTAACTCTGGATTGATTGATTGATTTAGAGGGTATCTCGACGTAATCTATGCTATTGACTTTATAATTATCTCCACTCTTTCTAGGCTGGGAAGTTTTTATAAAGGATTTCATAAAGATAATAAATATGTATTCTTTCAGGCAATTTGTAAGAAACCGTCCTGTAGAGACGGTGGGTAAGAAATGCAGTGGAGTTCCATGTGCTGCCGGCCACACTGGGGGCAGGCCGTGTAGAGGACGTCTGTTTGACGGTGTACTGGACTGGGAACACAGCTTACCAGAAAATGATCTGCTGATGGCCGAGTATCATTCTAGGTACTAGAGGAGATCCAAAAGTAATCTTCCTAGCTATGAAAGAAAAGACTATGCAGATATTTTATTTATTGTTTTTCAATGTAGTCACCTCCTAACTCAATACATTTATTCCACTTGGATAGGAGTCCTTTTATACTGTCAGAAAAAAAAATTGAATCTTGCACTGTGACAAATGTCAAAACAGCGCACTTGACTTCTTTATCGTAGGAAAAATTACGTGTTTCTTCAAAAGTCTAAACAGGTTGATGTCGCTGGGAACCAGGTCTGGGCTATAGAAGGTAGTTCAATTCCTGGAACCCCAACTCACGCACAGCAGCTGATGCAATGGCAGACTTGAGCAGGAGCATTGTCATTCAAGAACTGCACCCCGAGACTGAACTTTCCACAATGCTTCTTCAGTATCGCTGTATTCAAGTTTTTCAAAACCTCAGTGCAATACTTCCCTGTGTTTGTCTCCTTGTGGGGAAGGTAATCAGTTAATAGTTAATTCTTCGGCGGCGGAGAACCCTTGTTTTTCCATTTCATGGATTCTTGTTTTATCATCGGGTCCCAATGGTAGATACACGTCTCATCACCCGTTACTGTCTTAGACATAAAAACTTCACGCCCTTGCTCAAATAGGTCCTAATTTTCTTTTGAAGTTAGAACACGGTTTTCCTTCTGGAGGGGTGTCAGCATTTCTGGAGATCTTTCACTGACCTTGTTCATAAACAAACGCAATTCTCAAAACCGATGATTCTGAAACGCCGTATTCAGAAGCTAATTGTGAAGCTTATGAACGACGCTTTTTAAGCAAAGGCTTTTCCGCCTTGACAATGATTTCAGGTGTGGTTGTTTCCACAGACCTTCCACTACGAGGGTCATCTTCAATGGATTCCTTCTAATTGTCTATCATATCTAGGTAGATTACTTTTGGTGCTTCCCTCTTGATACAATTAATATTATCAGTGTCCTCCAAATTATAGTAAAAGTAATTGTATTGAAGGTCATGGTTACCCACCTAAAGAACCTTCCACGCAGCTTCACTCCAATTTGGATTTCTTTTGAATAGATAAATATCTTAGTAAAATATTCAGGTGTACAACACCACTACTACTGATTAAATTTAAAAAATATATAATTTTATTTCATTATGGACTAATATAATATTATTACATAATTTATTAAAAAAAATATAAACCATGGTTTAAATTTTAACATTCCCATCACTAACATATTCTAGTAAATAACGCTTATATATATGTCTGTTGTTTTTAATGTATATATCATATCCTATCATTAATAATTATACAAACATTTAAATAAAACATTGTAATTTTCATAATTCCAGTATTGCAGATCTGAGTATATGTTTGGGAACAACACTTCAAATCATACCGAGTGGTAACTTACCGCTGGACACCGTGAAGTATGGAGGGAAGTTGGTCATATGTAACCTGCAGCCGACAAAACATGTGAGTTATATAATATGTTTTACAGCACTTATTTAGTTCCACTCCACTTTGAATCAATACCATCACTTGTGCATCAAATAGGAGTCAGGACTATGATACCATATTTATCAGAATAAATCCTTCTGTAAAGACATTATCTTAACACTAAACCTACCAAGTACCGGTCAAATTGACCGTTCTTAAACTTTTGTAAAACTTACACATTTTTAAACGTTATAATATCGTTATCAAACTACATGACAATTCTTAGAATATGCATATAATATTTTCTTCACTCTTTACTTTTAGTTATTTCCATTTAATAATGGGATGGCAGGTAATACCTGCGTTATATAATAAAATAACTTTTAATTACCGGTCCATTTGACGGCATGCGGTAGGAACAGGTGTACAAGAATTGTCGGTAGGTTTAGTGTTAAAATGAGTCTACGAATGTTCCAAACACCCTGGTTTGAGAACCACATAACAAACTTAGCCAATAATAATAATGCAAAGAGAATGATTACTAAGCATTTTAGAGTAAAAGCTTTTAGGAACTTAAATTACGTTTAGGATTTTGGAGGTTTATTTGACTCCCCCCTATTGTAATGATTGATTGATCAATGACTGCCCCCTTACTAAAAATCATTTTTATATCAATATATCTATAAATTAAGATGTTTCTTAAAAAAAAAAATCTTATAAATGAATTGTTATCTTCTGCAAATGTTATTAAGTTGCTACAATAATTTTAATTGCAGAAACAGTTTTATACAATAAGGTATTAAAAATATGCAATAAACAGACAATTTCTCTACTGTAATAAAATTTTTTGTTAATTCTACCCCCCGAAACCATCCCCTCCCCCTTCCCTTTAACACCTTATATAATTTATAACCGACCCCTTATTAAATATAACATGTTTGTAGATAATTTCTATAACTACTTACTAAGATACTTATTTTTAAACTTATCATCTCCATATATTATTTTTAGAGTTTGTTGTATTTAAGTATAAAATACACACCCATACATATATACATACATAAATACACATACACACACACACACACACATAAACATTGAATAAGTGAAGTTTATTTTCCAGGACAACAAAGCGGACCTCATAATAAATTACTATGTGGATGATATACTACAAAAAGTAATGGACATTCTGAACTTAGACATTCCAGTGTACAATGAAAATAATTTAACAAAACTAGCCGAGACCTCCATCATTGATTGGACAATCAAAAGAAAAGATATACTATCATTGGAAAAGATATTCAAGGCAAAGTGTAAAGGTGTGAAGAAGAAACGCGTTTTAATAAAGAAAAGAAACAGTACAGATGTTAATGATAAGTCTAAAATAATCAAATTGGAAATTGGTGATGAAAAAAATATTATTAGTGAAGCGATCGCTGCCTTTTAAATAAATCTTTTGAATTTTTTGTTTTTTATTTAATAAAGATGGTGACATATGTCAGATTGTGTTTAATAATCTTTATTACTTCTAAATCTATTTGTGACTGTTTGTTTTTTTTTATTTTGTCTATGGTTTTGGACAGAATTGGATAACTTGAATATAGAAGATATTGCTTGTGGAAAACTCTTCCCAACCTTTTTATTGCAGTTTTTAATTAGATTCTGGAACAAAATTATAGGCACAGAATACACCGACACAAATATAGTTGAGAAGCTCTTAACTGTTTGGGAGACTTTTTGTGCTTAGATAATTAGATAAAAATTTTCTCATGTATGTTGGATATTATAGCGAAAATAGATTGAAAAAATGTTTAGCCATTTAAAAGTTATTAAGAAAAGAAGAAAGGAGTGGGGCTCGGCTCAACGCTCGCCGGTTGGCGGATCCTAGTTTATGATTATGCTTTATACTGACAATTAATTAATCTGGAACACATGAGCGCGTGATTCGACCGAGTAGCACTGACAGTGGTGCCACGTGCCGGGCGGTGGCAGCAGGTCTAATTGCGATGTCGATGTTAACACCACTGAGCTTTTGGCGGAGTTTTTTTATAATGCAGGCCATTGCATATCCTACATTTTGGTGCTCGGAGTCGAAAACAATCTTTTTTTATCTATGATATGCTGATTCGTATTCTACTACTTTTTCTTTTTTATCTTTTTATAGGTCATAGAAGAGATATATAAACACTAAAGAATAAAAAAAAATAATACGAATATTCTGTACTTCTTTAATTTCGGAGTGATCGGGCGTAATGTAGGTGATATTAGTAACTAATTCCATTTAATTAATGATAAAAAATAGACTTACTAATATATGATTTAGAACGTAGTTATCCCCCCTATAACAAAGTAGATTCATTACGCGTTATTGGAAAACGCGTTGTAGGAATATTCTTGTATAACACGCTCATATGATCGTATAACACATGTACAAATAATTCACCTTTAACTTTTTTCATTATAGGCGGTTTAAATGCAATATTAAGAAATAACTTAATTAAATTTTATTTTATTGCATTTTATAACAACACAATGTGCACAGGGTAGCGATATTAATTAAGAACTTGAATTCATAATATAGAAATATAACGGAAAATGTCCGCGATATAGCGGGACAACATGTGTTATACGAGGGACTGAAATCGCATTAAAAGAGTACCTTGTATGTATTCTACTTTTTACTTTTTCCTGGATTATGGACATGTAACGAGAAGTTTTAAATACAAAAGTGGAAAGTTATTAGAGACGTCTTTATCTCCAATGTACCGAAATTATTTCTTTGTATGTATACAATAAATTAGCTCACTTTAAATGTCTTAATAACAATGTAAAAAGGTCACGAAAATGAGTTTTCCGGGAATAACTCGCGAGCTGTTGCTGAGAGGTCAATAGAGCTCAATATATAAATTATTCTTCATGCATTTGTCTACAAAAAATGCTCATTCATTGTTTTTGGAGTAGAGCGCTGAGAAGGCTGAAGCTAGAATTCTGAATACAATAATTAAATTGCGGCTAGAGTTCTGCATACAATTCTGCTAGAATTCTGAATAGAATTCTGTATATACCGTACACACTATGACTTTAAGGATCTTAAAAACTTTTTTCTCATATTCGGGCGTTTTATTTATTTTATTTATTTATTTATTTATATCTTTTCCACTTTGAATCATTATCAGTGATCACTTGTGTACGTCAAAATGGAAATGTCAGGAGGGCCTATTTCGATACCAGATTTATCGTAATAAGCCCTTCTGTAAAAGCACTGTCCAACTTAATGTTAAAGGTGTGAGGGTTCCAAACGCGTCCTAGCCTGAGAAGAACCACACAACAAACTCAGCCGGATATATATTTTTTTATATTTTGATCACTGTTTCACAAATGTCAATCTTAAAAGCTATTTTGGAACAACTAGAACCGTCGCAATATAATGAAAAAAATAATAATAATTATTATTATAATAATAGCAACAAAATAATAATAATAATAATAATAATAAAAAATAAAAATAGGCCTGCTACACAACCAGTCACCGCAAGCAGCACCCGTTCACGAGCATAACGCAAGAGTCAGCCATCACCCCCTTCGCACACATTTGAGGGACGAGCGCAACCCGACTCCCGACGCTACCGCAAGTAATGACTTCTAAGGAATCGGTGTGATGCAACAGGTCGATAAGACGAAATTAATCTACAACAAAAAACAAATTGCGGAGATTACTATTTTTTTTTTTTTTTTTTTTTTTTTTTTTTTTTTTTTTTTTTTTTTTTTTTTTTTTTTTTTTTTTTTTTTTTTGTTTGTCTCTGCTGTTAGCCCTACTGGCCATGACAGCGTCACCGGTGTAATGGACGGGTGCAGAGACCCGCCCTTGAAAAGGGGGGCCTGAAGGGCCCCAGGGGAACGCGCGTCCTGAGGGCGCCTCCTGTGAGGCTCGGACCACGGCTCAGGACGCCGTTAGGTGGGAAGCGAGGGTTGGATGTGGGTTAGAATTTGACACTAACGTCCTCCGACGGCAGAACGCCGGAGCAACGTGCTTGGATGGGGGCCTCGTCTTCGCCGGCGAAGACGCTGTGTGTGTGTATGTGTAGTATTTATGTTCGCTTTGCCGCTTTTACGTAGCGTTCCCTAACGTAATCGCGTCGTCCGGGTCGAAAAGTACCGACTTGGGTCTTCTCTTTCTGACTTTAGGAGTCTTACGGGCCGTGTATCCTGTGGCCTTAACCACCAGCGGGTTTGGGTGTCCCACAGCATTGTCAAAGTAGCTTTTGGAGAGCCCCTTGAAATACTGTGCGATCGTCGGTAGATCTAAGTCTCTGTGCAAGTCGATATTACGCATATACCACGGTGCTCCAGTGGCGACCCGCTTGAATCTGTTCTGAAGCACCTGAAGGGGCTTCAGGTTCGCGTGAGCGAAGGCAACGCTTGCATAGGACATGACGGAGCGTATGCAGGCTTTGTAAAGTGTGACCTTATTTCTAAGGGACATTTTACTCCGCTTGCCTAACAGGGGATAAAGTCGCCCTAGGATAAAGGCCGCTCTGTTGCGAACGTCCTCGATATGTGAAGTGAATACTAGCTGTTTGTCCAGCGTCACTCCTAGGTACTTGGCCTTGTTTTTCCAAGGAATCGGCTTGTCAAAGAGTTTAATCTCCGGGCCCCTTGTGGATCGTGACCGTTCAAAGAGTACCGCGGTGCTCTTCTCCGGGTTCACCTCAATCCTCCATTTCCGAAACCAGTTCCCGAGGGAGTCGGCTGCGGATTGGAGGCGTTGAGAGATCTCATAAGGATCCCTTGAGGATGTGTAAATTGCGGTGTCATCCGCGAACATTGCTAATTCTACTTTAGAACGCGGCCTAGGAATGTCGCTGGAGTAAATTGAAAAGAGAATTGGTGAGAGGACTGAACCTTGAGGGACGCCTGCCCTGATGGGGCGGGGAGTCGACATCACGCCTTCCACTCTGTAGCGGAAGGAGCGATTCGACAGGAAGTCCCGTATGATTAGTACGAGTCTGTCCGACACCCTGAACTGGTATAGCTTGTATACCAGTCCATTGTGCCAGACCCTGTCGAATGCCTTCGCTACATCGAGGAAGAGCGCTCCTGTCCTACGTAGCTTGCGGCACAAAGTGGCCCCAGAAAGGATGTGCTCCGTGAGGCGTTGCACCTGGTGGGAACTGGAATGATAGGCTCGAAAGCCAAACTGCTCATTTGGGATGATGTTCAGTCTCTCTACTTCTGACTTAAGTCTACTGAGGATAATCCTCTCATAGATTTTCCCTAGGGAACTAAGGAGACTAATTGGACGGTAACTAGTTGGAAGATTCCGGGGCTTACCCGGTTTGTGAATGCCTATCACTATGGCCTCTTTCCACTGGGCCGGAAACCGGCAACCGGCCAGTAGAGCATTAAAAATATTAACCATTAGGTAAAGCAAAGGAGGCGGAAGGAGTTTGATCACTTTGTTGGTGATCCTATCTGATCCTGGCGACTTTTTGGCGTGAAGCGCCTTAACTAGGTTCGTTACCTCTTCGAGGTTCGTTTCCTCTATGGGGGGACCTGCTGGTGGTTGAGAGCACATGACTCGAACAGTGTTGTCGACGACTTCGACATGTTCGCGTTCGACCGGTTGCGTGCTAATGTTACACTGGCTCTCTAGGCTGTCGGCTAGACATTCCGCTTTGTCTCGGTCGTCGAAGGCGGGCGTGGAGTTAGGTCTATCGAGCGGGGGCATTGCCGAGACAGTTTCGGCTTTCAGGGCTCTCTGCAATGACCAGTAAGCCTGGTGTGAAGGAGAGAGCTCTGAAAGCTTCTTGTCCTAGCCTCCATCTCTAAAGGTGTCAAGAGCTTGTCTCAACTCCCTTTGGAGGCGGCGTAGCTCCCGTCGATGTTCGTCTGTCGGATATGTGTCATGGTTCCTGATCGCGGCGTTTTTACGGTTAACTAAGTGCCTAATGTCCGGAGGGAGTGCACGGCTCCCATCGAAGGTTGCGCGGACCTCCCTCGAGGACGTTCCTATTATGTCTGATATATGGTTTGTGAATCGCGTCGCGGCTTTTTCAGCGTCCTCGACCGTTACGATCTGGTCAGGTATTTCGTCGAGGTGCACTGAGGCGGGGGAGTGGAGTTGCTCTTCTAGCTTTCTCCAGTTGATTATAGTTTTTAACGCGGGTGTCGTAGGGTGGAGGGGTCCGAGCTGGATTAGGACTGGTCGATGGTCGGAGTCTAGCTCGGATAGTGTCTCGATTGATCGCAACTTAAGCGTTACGTCTTTCAAGAGCGCTATGTCGAGCACGTCAGGTGTGTCGTGTCGGAAGTCCGAGTCAAAGTATCGCGTGGGGCTCAAGGGCGCTATGATCTCAAAGTTGAGACCAGGCGTGTTGCTTAGCCTATCAAGGAGACGTCCTCTAGTATTTACGATTCTAGAGTTCCAGCGGGGATGTTTACAATTTAGGTCGCCGGCCAGAATGGTTGCGTTACCTAATTGGAGTAGGGACTTAAGGTCCCCCTCTAGTAGGTCCTTATTCGGGGAGAGGTATACTGATGCTAGTATGATCGGCTGATGGCCAGTCATACCCACCTGACATAGTGACGCCTCTATGTTAACTAGTGGGGGCGGATCGAGCGGGGTACAATGAAGAGACCTTCTGTAGTAAATGATGGTTCCCCCCATCGCGGTTGCCCTATCGATCCTAACTGCGTTGAAGTTTGCGATGCGCGGATCGCGGTTACACGGTTTTAGAAAGGTCTCTTGGATTAGCAGTATGTCTATCTGGTGGGTAACTACGAAGTCACGTACCTGATCTATCTGTTTGAGCAGTCCGTTCGCGTTGAATGTCACGACAGTCAGAGAGCGAGGTTTTATTCTACCGTGTGATGTCATTTAAGATGACATTGTGTGTTTGTAAATTTGGCTGATTAGGACGGCGTGCTTGAGGAGCACATCCATCCGCGCGGGGGGATTCTTTTCCGTATCCCTCATTTCGTTCGAGAACACGAGTAGCTCCTCGATGTCTATTACACCGAAGAGGCTTGAGACGCACGCGAACGAGCCCGCAATTCCGTCGGCGGAATTGCGTACCGGCGGCGGCGGTGTCGGTTTCGGCGCGGGCGTGGGGTTCACCCTCGGGGGTTTCACCCACGCGTTCGCGGGTGCCTGAGGGGCCTGGTTTGCCTGAGGGGCCGCGGCTCTTCCCGGGGCTAAAGAAGCCCAGGGAGGCTGAACGAAGCGCGAGGGGATCCTCGCCGGCTGCGTCCTGCGCGGTGCTTTGGGGCACCCGCGGTAATTCGCGGGGTGGCCCTTCTGCTGGCACAGGACGCAGCTGGGAGGATCCTCCGGGATCGGTTGTTTCCGCGGACAGTCGGCTGTCGCGTGGTCGTCTAGGCATTTAACGCACCTCGGACGCGCGTGGCAAAACCGTTGTGAGTGGCCGTAGAGTTGGCAGCGATGACACTGCCCGGGAAAACCGCGACCGCGAGGGGGTTCGACCCTAAGGCCGGAGAGTTGGCAGATTGCCTTAACATTAAAAATTTGCTTTCCTTCCGGGGAAAGCTCTAAATGAACCAGCACGAGCTCGAAAGGAGCCCTAGTGGTCGGTCGGTACATACGGTGTACCGATATGACGGGATAGGATTGGGACTTAAGGTCCTCGTAGATCCGCTCAGCCGGGATCTCCACGGGAAGGCCCCTGATGACCACCGTGAGGCGGCGTTCATCTTCCAACGCGAACGTGTGGTATCCGTACCCACGTTCGCGTAGGAGCTTGGTCAGACCACGGTGGTCTGATGATGTCGCGGTTTGAACGCGAATGCCCTGTACCGTCGAGCGGGCCGAGGTGTAGTAGAGCTTTCGCTCCGTCATGAGGGTGGACACGGTGTCCCACTTTGACTTGTCCCTTATGTACAGCGGCGGCGGGGACTTGGCTGCTGAAGGTGCAGGCGCTGAGGGCGCAGAAGTCGCGGGCGCAGAGAGCGCAGAAGTCGCGGGCGCAGAGGGCGCTGATGGCGTGGGCGCTGAGGGCGCTGAGGGCGCGGACGGACGCTTTGCGACGTCGCGTGTCGGATCCGGAACCGACGATTGTTCGGGTACGGTAGTTGCGGGCAGCGTGGCGCGCTTTCGCGGCAATATTGGCGAGGGTGCCTTTATCGCCTTCCTTTTAGCAGATTTGGACTGCACGGTCGTGAAACCGTCGTCCTCCTCTGCGTCCGAGGAAGAGGATGAAGTCCTCGACTCGGAGTCTGATTCCATCCCCTCATGTTGGGAGGCGGATTCAGCCTCCATGTCGGAGGTTCCCTCTTCCGGCTCGGGTGAGTTTGAGCTCCCCGAGTCGGTGGCTTGCGCCGCGAATTCGCGACAGAGGTCAGGGTACTTCTTCTGCATAAAGCAGAAGAAGGCCCTTATGTTGATCTTGTCGAGGTCCATACTGGACCCCGATAGATAATTGGTCCTCCCTGCGGAGGCAGGGAGATGGGTGCCTACTGTGAGCCTACTATGGCTCCGTCCGTAGGTGACGGAGGTTTGTGCCTAACGCCCTATCGACTGTGTACTTACTCAACGCAGACTATACGACGAAGGCTTGGATCGGGTTTCGTACCCTAATTAGGGCGACGCCGGACTTTAGGACCCCTAAAAAGCGCAGCTGCGTTTCCGGGAATCTTGAGTCGGCTTCTTTCACTTCACTGACACTTTTTAACACAATGGGTTCTTTGGACCCGTATGGTACTGGCCGGTACTGGCCGGTACGGTACGGAGTGGTACGAACAGCGTGGGTACACGGGAGCAGGTAGTCGGGACATGTGTCCGATCCAACTGCTCGAAGCGGAATCGGAGATTACTAGTTATTCGCAATATAATACAATTCATTCCCAGGCCATACCGTCGTTGATGTAATCCTGTACACTATAGTAGGATTTTTTTATCAAATTTATTTTTATATATAATTTAAATTTATTTAACGATAAACTTAAGGCTTCATTTGGGAGCTTATTATAAACACGTATACAATTAACCTTAAAGGATTTACCTATTTTATGGAGCCTAGTGTTGGGCATAGCGAGTTTATTTTTATTTCTCGTATTAATTTTATGAAAATCACAATTTTTTTTGAACTTAGAAATATTTTTATGAACGTAAATTAAATTTTCATAAATATATTGATTATAAACCGTCATTATTTTAAATTCTTTAAATTTGTTTCTTAAGGATTCTCTAGGTCTCATATTATATATTGCTCGAACAGCCCTTTTCTGCAGTGTGAATATGGTATCGATGTCGGCTGCATTACCCCATAAGAGTATACCGTAAGACATTATACTATGAAAGTAACTAAAGTAAACTAATCGAGCAGTTTCCATATTTGTCAATCGACGTATTTTTTTAACCGCGTATATAGCAGAACTAAGTCTACTTGATAAATCAAATATATGAGGACCCCATTGCAATTTTTCATCTAAGGTAATGCCCAAGAAAGTAGTAGATTTGACCAAGTCCAATTCCTCATTGTTTAATTGTACATTGGTTTTAACATTTTTAACATTTGGTAAAGTAAATTTAACACATTTCGTCTTTTTTTTATTGAGCAACAAATTATTGGCGTTAAACCATTGTACAACATCTGAGAGAGCATTATTTACATCGTCAATAACAGATTGCCTTCTGCTAACTTCAAAAGTTAGAGAAGTATCATCAGCAAACAACACTATCCCATGTTTTTCCCTCACTAGGTGAGGTAAGTCATTTATGTAAATGAGGAACAAGAAAGGCCCTAAGATAGAGCCCTGTGGCACACCTATTTTTACCAAAGAACCGGGGGAACGTATTCCATTTACGTCTACTTTTTGAATTCTATTATTAAGATATGAACTGATCAAATCTAGGGACTTATTCTTAACTCCATAATATTCTAATTTTTTTATAAGGATTTCGTGTTGAACGCAGTCAAACGCCTTAGATAGATCACAGAAAATGCCAAGTGCATCCTGGGATCCTTCCCAGGCTTCAAATATATTGAGTAATAGCTCAACCCCAGCATCTGTTGTAGAGCGACCGGCAGTGAAACCAAACTGGTTTTTGTGCAAGAGATTGTTTTTACTGAAAAAATCAACAAGTTGATTAAGAATTATTTTTTCAAAAATCTTGCTAAATGTAGGTAAGACTGAAATTGGTCTATAATTACTAGGATCTAATGAACTGCCAGATTTAAATAATGGAGTTATTTTACTTTGTTTCATTAGATCAGGAAATATACCACATTATAAACAATTATTAAATATCAATGCTAAGTCTGGCGCTACAATGTCAATTATGGACTTGAGTACGTCAACAGATATTCCCCAAAGATCACTAGTCTTTTTAACGCTAATTAATTTAAATACTTTGATTACTTCTTGAGCATTCACTTTTTTAAAATTAAAAATGCTAACACATCGATCTACATTATCTCTAAGTAATCCCTCTAAGTACAGCTGCAGCGGGAGAAGAATTTAAATAACGTTGTAGTCACTGGAATATTAGTAAAAAAGGTTTCAAAAGCAGTAGCAACCTCAGGTCAGACGTAACATATTTATTTTCTATATTTAATTTAAAGTCGATCCTTTGGGATTTAGCTCTTCCAGTTTCCTCATTAATTATTTTCCAAGTTGTTTTTATTTTATTATTGCTACTTCCTATTTTTTTTATTGATATGTTGAGATTTAGCTATTTTACATTGTTTTTTAAAAGATTTGGAAAATAATTTTACCTCATCCCTAAACTCATTACTAGTATTATACATCAATTCACTATACATATTGTATAATTTTTCTCTATTTTTGTGTAACTCAGCAGATGCCCACTCACTAAATAAAATTTTTTTGACAAATACACGTACGTTATAAAGGTTTGGAAACCGAATCTTTACTTAGTAAAATCTACTTTATATTATACAAACGATTTTGACTGGTAGGTATTTCATACTTTATTGTTCCGTGAACAGTACTTGTTACTTGCCTGCCTTTTAACATTCTGTCAGTTTATATATGGTACTTGCAATTTTCCGGATTATAAACCTAAACTAACGACTGGACTGAAAGGCACACTAAGACTTATAGATTTTGCTTTTACTTGCCCAAAGAGTCGTTTATATCAGGATTACGATTATGGATCAAAAACATGGACAAGATAACTTACATTTATTATCGAATTTAAGTGTACTAAAAAATCTTATTAGATGTCGCCAACGTCCATACCACGTTGAATACAATGGTTCTCGTCAGATCACCACAGCCACGCCAGAGATGTCAACTATAAAAGTATGACCTTCAACCCGATAGATACTAATACATACAAGAAAGCTGTCGAGAAAGGGTACGTCGCTATTTTAGGTTATTAAACTAACTTTACGGGTAAAAAACACGTGATGGAGAAGTAGAGGCATTGAGTATGGAAGGATTTATATTTTACTTATTATTTAAGTTAAGTTTTTAATTTTGAATATTAAAATTTTTATGTACAATAATTTCGTTTGTGCTATCGCCAACGTCCATACCACGTTGAATACACCGGTTCTCGTCCGATCACCGAAGTTAAACAACGTCGGGCGAGGTCAGTACTTGGATGGGTGACCGCCTGGGAACACCTTGTGATGTTGGCTTTTGATACTTTTTTTCTTATTGTTTTAACGCTATATTATATTTTTGTCCTTGTTTTGCTTAACTAAACTGATAAAACATATCTTCTCAGTCTTTTTTAATAGTCATAATCCAAGTATTATATATTTTTTTAAATTTTGTATGAGATGTTTGTAATTCTTTTTTTGTGTTATTGTACTCATAATAATAATAATACTCTTAAATAGTGTGTATACTTTTTGGTTCTTCTAAATAAAACATAATTTGAAACGATGTATTCACAGTTTTCATAAGTAGAATATAAATATTAAATACTATTTGAAACGAAGATAAAAAGTTACATAATCGTTACAGAAAATTCCTGTAACACTCAGACGTATATGAATATTTATAATAAACATGTCATATATATATTTAGTTAACCATTAAATTAAAGCGTAAAGAGGAGCATCATCTATCCTTTCTATCCTTGCCGTGGTGTGGTCGTCGTTCCAAACTGGAGGTGAGGCTATCCCGGGGGGTGGTGCGCGGCCGCCTCACAGGGAACCTCGCCTCCGCCACAGAAGACCTACGCCGCAAGGGATATAAGAACACGCAGCGGGAGAGGGAAATACGATGAAGGGATCGGATCAGGAGGTCCAAAGTCGTTGATAATTCCTCCCTAATTGTCTTGGTTCTGTTCTTATAATAATCAATGAGCATTTGTTATTGTCTAATAAAAAGAGAGTACTTTTTATAACATACTAGTTTAGATCTCTAACATTGCTATAACAATCTTTGTAAGTGCTGACACATAATAATTGCTTAAGGGGGTATTCTAGTCTAGAAATTTGAAAAAATCTAAAAATTTTTATTTCAAAATTTGATAGTTTAAGTATTCAAAAATATCTCCCTAAAAGGATTTTTCAAAATTCGAATTATTTTCGAAGTTACATCTATTTTAGTGGCGCGACGGCGAGACTGGTTTGAGCGGACGACTGTAACAATAGGCAAGTGCACGCTCGGGCTACCTGAGTATGACTAACTCTTCCTTTTTCTTAGAAATGATATTTACCATTATAGTACATTTAGCCCCTTTCTAAAAATATATTTATTTAATTTGCTTTTAGTTTGAGTTAGTTTCATGTTAACCTCGAAGCTGTTAAGACGTACGAAAAAGTGAAAAATTCTTTGTGAACTCTTTTAATTTAAATTTCAAGTGAGTATTTTGTTAGTGTTTTTAATATGGATCGAAAAATTAGTAGAAACAGCAAATATCGTCCAGACAGATCAAGAAAACGGAGGTTTACTGGAAATCAACATACTCTGGAAGAAGATTTATGCTCGTTATGAGGAGAGAACTGCTGAAAACAGTCAATATGAAATAGAGGAAGGTCCAATGTATGGAGCTGGGATAGCAGATTAACAGAACGTAAGTTATATTCTACTATTCTACTATTACTATTCTATTCTATCAGTTACGCTGCCAGAAACTTTAACGTAAAACTTTAAACGTGTTTTTCTCGAAACTACTTCTTTCGATACGGTCGGCACGATATCTCAAGTTCTAATGAACCGATTTGCTTTATTTATTATTAAGTTTATCATGAATATTCTTTAAATATATCTTTATCACATGGCGCTTGATAAAATGGAAATTTAAATTTTTTAATATGTGTAAACAATTCGAGAAAGCTTAAAAATTAGAGAAAAATCGACCTCAATTTTTGAGTAGCCGCCATTTTATGAAAAAAAAAAATCCCTTTTTTTCTGCGTCATGCGATAATGACATTCATATTAATTAAGAATTTGTCATCTTTTTTTTTTCAGATGACCACAAGGGTAGAAATCGTGACGACGAGAACACTGCCTTTTGTTTTCCCCCTCCACTTCAAGGACGCATAATTCCATGAAAATTATTATATTTTTTTTTCAAATTTATTTTGTGTGCTCTTAATATATAAATAAATAAATGATAAAAAAATGGATCATAAAAATATCAATAGCTTATAATTATATTTAGCAATAAATTCGGGCCTCTAGAGTAGAATACCCCCTTAAATATTTTCTGTCTTTGGAATGTTTTCTTTGAGTTTATTTTTATTAATTAGGATCCGCCGCAATAATTGTATCATGCCACTACTAGTTTACATTTGGTCTTGTTCCGTACTGAAATATAATGGGGATTTATTTTTATATAATCAGTCTTATAACATTCAAATATTTAACTACTAAAAGAACGAACATGTAAATGAAATAAATATTTTTCAGTTATTTTTAATATTATACCGGGTATATTATTTCAATTTAAATAAGTATAGTTTCAAAATAGTTGGTAGTATATGGTACTGTTTATTTCAGGAATTTTAATTCTGGTGCCAGGTAGTGGGCGAGGACCCACTTTACTCACGACTACTTACGCTACTGGACACAGCTATTTTTTTCAAGATTTGAAAACCACATTAAGAGGTTCATTTATTTTTTTAATGATTTGATAAGTAATACTATAAGATGAGTATAACTTATTATACTTATATTATAATTGTTTCGTAACATCAATATATTTAATCAGGTTAATAAGAATTAAAATATAAATTGATACGAGTTGTTGTATGTATATATAGAACACTAAATTCGTTCTTACTGTCGCCAACGTCCATACCACGTTGAATTCACCGGTTCTCGTCCGATCACCGAAGTTAAGCAACGTCGGGCGAGGTCAGTACTTGGATGGGTGACCGCCTGGGAACACCTCGTGATGTTGGCTTTTTGCACTTTTTATTGAATATTATTTATATATTTTTAGTTATTTATTAGTAAGTTACGCACACATACTTAAGGAAGACTGTTGAACTTCAAATTCCGTCGATTGAAACAGAATGTGTACGGTGTCATCGCGACGGAAGCATAGTTGTATATTTATATTTTAATACAACAAATATTTATGCTTACATTCTTGGAGTAGTTAATAAGTTTATAATTGTAATTCTTTTAATTGAATTTAGTTTGAAGTAGCTAACGTAATTAGTGTTGTAATGTTTTAAAACAATAACTGATCATTGTTCCAAAAAAGCTGAAACTTGATTGCTCTACAGGTAATTTTAGCATTCATTAATTTATATGAAAAACTAAAAACTCTTCAATATATAGGTAACATAGACAAAAATAAAATAATATTAAAAAAATAAACATCTTTAATAAACTCTTTGGCACAGTGGAATGTAACAATTGTGACTGAATAAAAAAGTACAATATTATAAAAATAACAATTATTTACCATTATTACATAATTATAATAAATATATATATAGTTATATTATTATGAAACTCTTATAACCTACCACTGGGAATGTACCGACAGAGAGAAATCTCAAACTTCTGGAATATTACTGCTATCCTAATAACATAATTTAGAAGAAATAAATAAAACAATAGACTAAGAGAGCGTTATGGTAGATCACGTGTAGGTCACGTGCGGGTCACGAGCGGGTCACGTAAAGGTGACGATGCCGGTAGCGCGGTAGGCGAGCAGCGTGACGAGCGGCAGCACGAGGTTGTCCACCTGGTCGGTGCGTGCCTCCACCAGCGCGCACGCACACGCAGACAGACAAGTGCGCAGCGATAGGTGCTCCCCGTGCAGTAACCCTAACCATTTCAAAACGTCAGGACGGATTTTTCTTATCGAATAATTTAAATTTAGAAGGGTTCACAAAACAGTTATTACATTTTTTTATGTGGCCAATATTTTGGACATTCATTTCTCTATTATATAATTAATTAACAATATAGTTCATAAATTAATGAATTTTTATACAAACTTCTAGAGAATTTAAGAATTTTTTTTTTACATACCAAATAATGTAAGAGCATACACGGTCCCTATTTGGCACAGGACGTTGAACGCTGTGCCTTCTAGTGTTTTACTGCTTTCTGTAAAAAAAAAACGTCAAAACACAATTAAAAAAAACACAGAGCAACTTAAAATTGCTATATAATAAACGCACCTGGCCACTTGTTGAAGCCGAACCTCGAACCGAACCAGCTGGCGGCGGTGTCGCCCACGCCCACGGCCAGCACCCCGCTGAGCTGCTCCAGCGCCGTGTCCGCCAGCAGCATGGGCGCCGCCAGCCCCGTGTACAGGTACAGCGGCGTCATCGCGAACACTCCGCAGTCCTACGATACCACTAACATACAGCTCACTTCGCTTACGTTATATGGAACATATTTTTTCATAGCTTTAGTTAGTTAGCTTAGACACTTTTTTTTTCATACAAAATTTTCAAAGATTATGAATTTATTGCACAAATTGTATTTATTTTTTAATTTTGACAATCGTGACATGATAGAGACAAAGATTTAAAAAATGCAACGTAATTAAAAAAAAAATGCTGAATATAAAACCTCTTATAATTTAATTCTCAAATAATAAATTCTCTATGGAAATTTAATATTACCTTCTCATCGCAGTATACAAGAAACGCCGACTGCAGTGCAGATGATATTGGCTCAATACCAGATTTCCTCAACGCCTGATATAACATACAATTAATTCTATTTACTTATAAATATATATAACCACATACATAAACTCATCAAACAAAATACCTCAACAAACACCAACACTCCAAGTCCAATGCCGGCTGCCAGGAGCATCAGGTGTTTATCAAATAAGATACCCGTCATGAACACCAGAGAGGCCAGTACGTGAAACATTTTCCTTGTCACCGTTGTCGCCTTCACTGCTAATTGAGTGCGTACCAGGAGAGCACATACCGCTATTATCAACAGGATTAACCATAACGTGAATATGTGAATCTGAAATGTGAAGCAAATATATGTTACTTAGATATCCAAACAATACTTAGATATCTATATATTACTCAGATATCCATACACTACTTAGATATTCATACATTACTGAGATATCCATATATTACTTAGATGTCCACACATTACTCACATATCTATAGATTACAGAGATATCCATATACTACTTAGATATCCACACACCACTTCCATATCCATACATTACTTAGATGTCCACACATTACTCAGATATCCATACACTACTTAGATATCCACACATTACTTACATATCCATACATTACTTAGATATCCATACACTACTTAGATATTCATACATTACTGAGATATCCATACATTACTTAGATGTCCACACATTACTCACATATCTATAGATTATTGAGATATCCATATACTACTTAGATATCCACACACCACTTCCATATCCATACATTACTTAGATGTCCACACATTACTCAGATATCCATACACTACTTAGATATCCACACACCACTTACATATCCATACATTACTTAGATGTCCACACATTACTCACATATCTATAGATTAAGGAGATATCCATACACTACTTAGATATCCACACACCACTTCCATATCCATACATTACTTAGATGTCCACACATTACTCAGATATCCTTACACTACTTAGATATCCACACATTACTTACATATCCATACATTACTTAGATATCCATACAATACTTAGATATCTACATTTTATTTAAATATAAAACAACTTACTCTGTCCTTTTCTAAGAACACATAGCTCAGTATCCTAGGTAGAAAATCGGATCCAAGTATTGAATATAGCATTAGCAATACAAAAGCAGCCGCCGACAGAACAATATAACCCAGCACCTTGAGGTTCCTCTTGGTGTCATTCAAGAGATACAATGCTGCAACAATCAAACCCACGGTTGACAATACCGTCTGAAATGGGAAACTCTTATCACTACTGATAAATTTTGTAACATTAAATTAGGGTAAAGTGCAATTATTGATAACAATTTTTATGTTAACTCATATAGAGTGTTCCAAATGCTCCCTGCTTTAAAAAAAACCACACAACAAACTCAGCCAGGTATTTCATTGTGATCACTGTTTCACATGTATCCAACATCAATACATATTTAGTTAACATTTATGAATATATTTTTTTTTATAATTTCATACTCACATATACAATAACATTAATAAACTCCATTTCTTCATCCCCACTGGACATCTCAAAGAAGAACTTGATAAACGACATCGCCACAAAGAGGACAATTGACTGACAAACGATCATTGCTTCTCCTATAGTGAATGTTTTTTGGTACTCTGTTAGAGAGAGTCGTAATAACCACACAAACATGACTGTTGAGGGGACGGTTACAGAGAGAGAGAATATCAGACCTGCAAAATATAAGCATTATTTTATTACTAATATTTATATTATGAAAGTAACAACTAGGAGCTAATACCAAGATGGGTATAATTACTGTCTAACTAAGAGATATGTACTTTTTGCTTATATAAGGATTACTCTACTTGCATCACAGCTTATGACAAAAACTGGTCTGCAAACTTAGGTCATTGTGATCTCGCAACTAATATTATTAATTAACTTGTACATTTAATAACAGTAATATAATTACCTTGTTTTAAAACAGTAAACATTAACAAAGCAGCTACCAAACTCGAAGCCAAACATCCTCCATACACGGGTTCCCTCACAACTACACTTGAAGTCGACAAGAACACAATAAATAACAGGCAGTAGCATAATAAACCAATTGAAATTAAGGCTGTTATCTTGTAAAGTATTGCTACATCTTCACTACAGCTGTATACAAGAAGAACTATTGGTAATAATAAAGGACACCATAATCCATTCCCATTGGCGGGTCTGTGAACATTAATTGTGTATTATCCTTCTTATAAATTATTTTATTTATCACCAACAATAATAAATACCTCGTTGTTATATCTGCTCCTTGTAAGAACATCGTTATTTGTCTTTCCAGAGTTTGGATCGGTTTCATGCACAAAAATTCAAAGTCTCTGTAGATGGACTTAAACATTTTTAGTATTTTCTTGTTAAATTCAAATATATTCGGACAGAACGAATTCATAAGTTATCGTTGTGCCTTAATCTAAAATACAAAGGTCGTACTCTCGTATCGACATGAACATTTTATTTTGTATATTAATATAAACTCACAAATTGTTTCACGTTTTTAGTGAAAATAAAAATAATTTAAGAATATTAATAACATTAGTTAACTATTAAAACTAATTTATTAGTTAATTATTAGTCTTAACAAAAGGCTACTGATTTTTATATCGGAATGTTAAAAATTAAATAAAAATAAATATGAACTGACGTCTGTCAGCTGTAAATAGTATTGTCTGTCGAAAGTTTATAAAGTACCAACAAGTAAATAGAAATTCGTCTATTGTAGTATAGAAAATATAATGAAATAACGATTTGTTATTGTACGAAACTCATATATCGATATATATTAATTAACAATCAAGTTTTATATGTTATGTTTTTATGTTCTTAATAAGCTGTCAACTATAAATAAGTATTTTGTACATCATTATTTTTAACTCTCCCACATAATAGTACTCATGTCAATGATCTCATCTTTTCGGGTAATTGATTGGATATGGAATTTTAAATTTGTTCCATATATAAAATTCCATGTACACGTACATACTTTTAGTAATTGGTGATATTATTTACTCTGTGTTTTCTGCTTTAGTACAATCGTTATATAAGGTACTCTGTGGTTTAGTTTGTCGCGGTCTTCGTTTTAAGGAGGACGTATATTATAAGATTAACATCAAAACCAACATGTTTCAACGTTTAAGTAAAGTTGTTCTTACACAAAAAGCAAAGTTTGCCACAGCTGTACCAGCACCAAACAGAAATCCCGAAATATTATATACCGGCGTAAGTATTTGAAAATATATAATACTGTTTTTTGAGATAAACCGGCTGACAAAACCTAAACAAAGTCGTCTTTATTATTAATTTATTTAGTTCCTGAATTAAAATAAAATAATATGTTAATAGTAGATAATAAACACTACTTACATATTATTTAGTAAATATCCATTAATATATGGTATAATTGGGAAGTTAAAATAATTGTTTCTTATCAGAGGATAAAATGTAAACAATACGCACGGTGCCAATACACTGATAACAATTTGAATTCGCGTAATTTAATTCGATATCAATAAACACCGGTGGAATGTAAATAGTTTTGGGTTACTTTAATAATTAGTTTAAGCACAAGAAATAGCAAAACGCAAAAAATAGTTGTAAACTAAATACGTTTTTACGTTAAAGTTCATCAAGGTTTAGTTTAGTTTATATTTTTTTTATATTTACTATTTGTTATATCGGGCTTAATGATACCTATATATTTGAGCGAAGCGAACGAAGTGAGCGGAGCGTTTTACTGGAGACTTTTTACATTCTTTGCCACGAATTGGCTCGAAAACTACTTGACGGAAAATTATGAAACTTTGCAATCAAAAAGGCACATTAGGTGATGGTTTTACAAAAAAAAATATATATATTTTTTTAACCTCATGTCAAAAAACTGATATCCCATTAAAGTCAATGGGAAACGATGAGTCAATTCACTGGGCTCGCTTAATATGCAAACGGCAACCGAGATTTAGCGAACACAGCGAGTCGAAGTTGAGGGTCTGTTGGCGCCCCTAGTCTATGAAAATATCTACTTGTTATGTTAAAAAAAATACAAACCTGTAAGAGATATGGTCATATCCGGTAACCGCGTTCCGTTAGCTCCTTTTGTATATGGAATTCTAAAACTAATGAATAGGATTTGTCTATTATGTACATTATTTGTTATTCATTTATTTATTTACATTCAATTGCCTCCAGTTGCGAAAAACTTTTGGACTGTTTGCTAAAAGGCATTGTCTATCAGTAAAAAAAAAAATTCTTTATTTTTCACAAGTATTTATAATCAAAGGTTATCGCGCAAAGATATTCTTTAAGACTTTTTGATTCCATTACATTATCTGTGTGTCAAAATAAAACAAATATGCGTATGATGATAAAACCTTATTATAGATTTAGTCAAATCTGTTATATAATCTATTATTGTCAAAAATAGATCGTCTTAATCAATTATTTTCTATAAATATAAAAAACGTATTATATAGTATTTATTTGAAATTGTCTTGAAACATACAATTCCATGTATCTTTATTTAAATTATTAAATAATATTTAATGAATCATTCATCCTTTATGAATTTTTTTATAAATGACAATTTGTTAAAATAGAAAAATATGTTATTATAGATTTCGAGGTACTGAAAAAAAAATTGAAATTTGTTGACGTTTACGGATAATCCTACGAATACGTTTTGAAATGGGCAATTTGAGTTAAAGTTTCATATTCTATGCCTATTAAAAACAAGCAATAAAAAAAATCTTCCGGCAGTTGTTTTGCAAAGATTTACAGCAATTATACATAAGCAATAAGGAACATTCCACATTGTATTCACTTAAATAAGTACTAATAATTATATGTATTATTAATGAAGGTTACTATAATATACCACATTCTAAACATATTATTCATAGATGTTCTTTTATTTTTATTTTCATACTTTGTCTGATTATTGAATCTTATTTTTAAAAAAAAAATGACATTTTAAGACTAACGTTCTATTTTTAAAAATGAAAATTTGTTATACTTTTGAAAATAGAACAGTTGTTATTATTTTGACCTTGAATTGTATTCGGTGTTGACAATTCTAATTTTAGTATTTGAATTAGATAAGTAAAGATAAGATGTGAGCGTAACTGTTACGCTCCATTTCGTTTTTACCATACGTTACGTTCTAAACTTTGGATTGCAAATGGAGTGTTATTTTAATAAAATTCGTGAACAAGCATAATATATAAAGAAATATTAATTATATTTTCGCAGTGCTATGAAGGAATAAACATTAAGTCTATGTGAGTACTACTAGCCTATAATATACAAGTCATACTAATATTTCTTGTTTCGCGCGGGCTTTTTTTCTTGTGTTGGCATGCGTGCGGCCCCATAGTCAAGGTCATATCTCGTAATTATTGCAATTCATGTAAATAATGTTAATTTATATTTAAATACTTTGATACTTGAATATATATTCTGGAGAATCTTTTTTTTTATTGAGCTGAGCGTGAGAAAAGCTCTTAACCGTTTGGGAGACCTTTTTTGTGTTTAGTTGTCTCCAGAATGCGACGAGATAATTAGCTAAGAATTTTCTTATGTATGTTTGAGCCGAATGCGGATGTTATAGCGAAAACAGTTTGAAAAAATGTTTAGCCATTCAAAAGTTATCAAGAAAAGAAGAAAAGAGAGGGGCTCAGCTCAACGACCGCCGCGCACGGTTGGCGGATCCTAGTTACACATAGAAACAGAATAATAATTATTTTTTATCTTCAAAATATATAAAACTTCAATCTTATTATTTCTTATAGCAAAACTTTGAATCGAGTATAACTGGCAAATTCTCAAGATTCCTAACGTGTTACGGCGTTCAAGTCTTATTCAGAGCTAAAACAATATAAACGATACATACTTGTTTTATTTTTATCTTAGAGGCACGGACAGACATTTTTATATTAAATGGTTACTCGCCAGCGTTCACCATATGAATATAAAACGTAGCTATTTTTAGCCGAACTTCTGTAAAAGGACGGTACTATTGAGCCCTTATGATAATAATAATATTCTAGTTTCTGTATTCTTAAAATTGAATGAATTAATACCTATTTTGTCTCGTTTGTTCGTCATCATTATTATTTTGAAAAATATTAACACTAAACCTACCGACAATTCCTGTACACCTGTTCCTACCGCACACGGTCGAATTGAACGGTAATTAAAAGTTATTTTATTATATAACGCATTTAATAATGGAAATAACTAAAAGTAAAGAGTGAAGAAAATATTATATGCATATTCTAAAAATTGTCATGTAGTTTGATAACGATATTATAACGTTTAAAAATGTGTAAGTTTTACAAAAGTTTAAGAACGGTCAATTTGACCGGTACTTGGTAGGTTTAGTGTTAAGTCTATACTTTATGTATGTATCTAAGTATAGGTGGGACCGTAAATATATGTTTATTTAATTGCAGCTCTTCATAAACAATGAATGGGTGAAGTCTTCAGATGGCAAGACGTTTAAAACAGAAAACCCGGCCACTGGTCAGGTGATTGCTGAAGTGCAGCAGGCCTCCAAAGCTGATGTTGACAAGGCTGTTCAAGCGGCCAAAGACGCTTTCAAGTAAGTCTAATATATATTATATAATATTTTGCTAAAGTTTTAAAATTGAAGGGTCTTTTTGTTATTCCAAATAAGCTAAATACATATGAAAATATATACATTACTTATATAAAAAAAGTGTGTTCCGGATAATCTCTGAAAAAGCTGGATAGATTTTTTAAATGACTTTTACAGACGAATAGCTGATGTTATAAAGAGTAACTTTTGTATAAAAAAACATTACGCGCGGACGAACCCGCGTGCACAGCTAGTTTAATAACAATGCCGCAACCAGTAACTATATCAATTTGTTATTTATCGTATGTGAAGCGTGATTGGGCGATTATTAAATTATTCAATTGTCAAATTAGTTTTCAATGACACAGTTTATATTATCATGATTAGAAAATAATATGAAAAAAAAATGATAATATTAGACACCAGCACTTGGCTGAGGAAAAATGTTCTGTTTTAAAAATACATACATATAGTTTATTTATATATACATATATACATACATACATACGGGAATAAGCTGTCTTG